>JASDDO010000010.1:229838063-231038063 GCA_030015575.1 Agapanthus africanus
ATCGCAGCACAGAAATACGAAAAACTTATTTAGAAATGTCGAAAACTTAATAAAACCCTTACTAAAACATTCTCAGATTTAATTTTATGAATACTGGGACAAATCAAACAATACCATAGATTATAACATACCCTAATAGAGCTACAAAAGAAAAATCAACATCAACCCTAACCAAATACCCGGCGACTTCGGGAGAATTCATGTTCTCGCTGGTCAAAACATGGAGATGGGGTCTCGGGCTTTCAGTAAAGTTTCCTAGTGGTCTGATGATACTATTTTTATTGTTAGTTTTTCTAGTGTTTATACCATATTTGTTCCAGATTCAATTTTAGTAGGCTAAATATCATAAAAGCTCATGTTTTTCTATACTGCATATGAAAACTGATATTGAACATGTTTGATATCTGAAAAGAAGGAGTGAATTATACCTATTGAGAAGATTCACAAGAGAACACCAGTTCAAGAAGTGTTTGTGGGAGCATCAAAGGTTTGTATTGGCTCAAGCATGAAGATGTGAACAATATTCATGGAAGAAATCATGGCTTTACCCTTTGGATGAGATGAACACTTAGAATATTTTTGATGAATTTGGAGAACCGATGGTGTTCAGTTTGAGAATGCTAAAGGGATTCCTATGTGTGGTGTTGTGTATAGAGAGCATGAGGTGGAGGGTTGAGTGGTGGGGGTGTCATGGTGGAAGTAGGAGGTGGTGGATTTGTGAAGTGGTTGTGTCAGTGTTTAAACATGAGGCGGAGAGATGTGAGCATGGTGAGGGTGAGTTGTATGTGATGGTTTAGACTTAGGTTAAGATATACCAACCATTAAAAGAATTTTCAAAATATCAAATCCTTTCATGTTACAATTTAAATCCAATTTACAATTTAAATCCATGTAGAATAAAAGATATAAGATGATTAATCTATCATTTAAATATCATTAGCTTAATGTAAAATACAATGTCAAGTTAAAATAATTAAAATTATCATTTTTATGATATCACACACTTTTATTCATATTTATCGAAATAACTACATTTTTCGGATATAATTCCGATACCCAATTTCATAAGCGATATCTTTTTTGTAGACTTATTAAATTCATATTTAAAATTATAAATTAATATTTATAATTTTCCAAAATGTTACACACAGCCAGCGTAATGTCGAGTCATTAGAGTCCCACACAAAGGGTTCCCTAGTTCAGGCAAATGATGTAGAGGCCGCAAGTTGTTACGGCAGGGTTTCGATCATATTCATGTAATTGTTACTGGAATAATGATCGGAAGGATAATACTGGTAGGCTTTGGTTTAAGCCGGATACCGGTATTATATTATTGGATTATTTGTATTCGTATTTTTCGGAATTCGGATACGGGTATACTTATATGGTATACGGTGGAGGGGCATTCTTGTAATTGTTACAAGAATACATTCTAGAAGGAGACACCTCATAAATGGTTATTTATTTTGTGAAAATAAATAAATGAGGTGGAATTTGGAGAAAGTCTAAGCATGGATGAAGGAATGGATTCTTTCATTTTTTATTCATTTAGAGTTACTATTGAAGCATGGTGCAATTTCTTATTGCTTGCTTCAATTATTTCCATTCGAGCCATATCATTTTTTCCATGCTTGATTTTTTCATTCATCACTCTCACATTCTCTCTCCTCATTATCTCCTTCCTCCTCTTTGCTTTACCCTTCACATGAGTTGTGAATCAAAAGCTTAGAGCTAAAAGATAATCGACTACTTGATCTCTACTTCATCTAAGTGATCACTTCTAGCACACTTGATCTCTTAGTTAACTCTTGAGAAGAGTTTGAATCTTTTTCCATAGCTCTCGGGTGGATCATCTACGTCTTGAGGTGGCCGGAGATCGAGGACATCGCAAGCATCCGAAGGAGCCTAGGAGTTGCATCAAAAAGAAGACCCGAAGGACCGGTTCATTAAGTATAACCCTTCATAATAGTTAAGAACTCTAGATAGGGTTTGCTAGCTATGGTTTAAGCACAAGATCTTGTTTTTATGTGGGTGTTGTATGCAAGAAATTTTTCGTTTGCCACTTCTACCTACTCACAAGTGTTGTGATGGTGTGCAACATCCATTAACATTGTATCAGATCCTATCTTAAACCTTAAATAGCTTGTAGCAACGTTAGAATTCCTCCGTTTTTTCTCGTGCAAAAATTGCCGAAAAAACAGTTTTAAAAATCGAAGTTTTGAGTTGTTTGCAAACCCCGCGGGCTCAAGGTTTGAACCGAGATGTCGCGGGGTGGAGCGCGCGCACCCCGGGGACACCCTGGGGGGACCAGTGGCCGAACCCACACCCCAAGACACATCGAGGTGGCCTTGGGGGTGGGTGACCCGATAGCACCCCAACTGGCTACTCTCGGGTCTGCCAACCCCTTGGGGCCACCTTGAGGTGGCCCCCGGGGGTCGGTACCCCCCGAGGCCCCCATTTGACTTTTAATATCTTGTTCATTGCCTCCGTGAAGTTCGGACGGGTTTCGAGTTCGTTTCGACTCCCGGAATGACTCAAAAAGATCGGTTTTTGAACTCTAGCTCACTGGATTTTTTCGTGTGTTGGAAAATGATTTAGTTTGCTAATCTCGTGTAGAATTCTAATGTTGCGGTTACTTTACAAGCTTAGTCATGCGTATGTGTGTTTGGAAACGTCGACTAATTGCTATACGACGATTAGTCGGGGTTGCACACATCTGTATCGATATCATGTGATGGTATGTGTATATGAATATGCTGGATTGTCGTGATGAATAGCCGGGGATGTGAGAAGAGCGTTTTTATTTCATTCATGTAATTTGTAAAAATCAATGTAATATTATTTTTCGGGGCACATCTGGGTTGAGGTTGTATACACCGTTGTATATTTTCGTTTTACTGTTTTTTCTCCTAGGATAGACCCAAGGTGGGGTGCACAAATTACTGGGTTCTCGAAGTGCCGAGTGGCCTACTCAAGTTGTTCAGGGAGGTTGCTTCACTTTGGGAATTTGGCGGGTAGTTTGCCGCACCCGTAGGGGTCTAGAGTGGGGTTTGCCTATTCATCACGACCGTGAAACCCATCTTTCATTAAGGGCTTAAATGAATTACGGAGTTCCTAACATATCCAATGTATTCATTTGTGATCTGGAATGTTTATAAATGCGTGCGACGAATGGCTATTTATATATGAGATATATAATAAACGTTGCTTATGTTTTGCACCAGCGCTAGTCCAGCCCCCGCTCTGTCATTAGTTAAGTAACCTAACGGTGAATGACGGGCCCCAGTGGTGAATGCGGATGGCATAAGCCTACGTTCTATTTTCGTTTCTTTTCTGTGATGTTTAGGAAATGTAAATGATAGGACAACATTAATGTGATTAATGTTATGTAAAAGAAACCTAAAGATGTTGTAGAATCAAACTTTTTAAAATGAGTAACTCTAGTTTTTGCTTTGCATAGTGATATTTCTTGATAATATCCAGCACCTCATTCGATGAGGAAAGGGTCGAGATCACTTCACCGGGAGTGACTCCTTTAGCGAAACTAGCAAATGTTACAAAGCACTCGATTGTTTTTATAGTTGATCTAACTTTTTCTTTGCATCGTGGTATTCATGAATATCCAGCACCTCATTCGGTGAGAAAAGAGCCGAGATCCCTTCACCGGGAGTGACCTCTTTAGAAAAATTAGAAAGTTACTACAAAACCATTCAACTTTTTAAACTGGAGCTTAAACCACTCCTTTCACTAGATTCTACAATGATATCAAGTTCAAAACGTTAAGGTTTTCATAAAAACCATCTGTTGCCCTCCGCCATTTTAGTAAGCAGAGTACTTAGTATACGTACCACGTTTGTTGACTATAGTTAAGGCGTGGTGTACGGTAGCTAAGTGATGTCTTCCTACAAAGCATTTGATGCGATCGATTAGGACATTCGTATGACTTTTTTGACCATAGTTAAGGGTCATGCGGGTGGGTCTAAATCAATGACAAAATGGCGGGTAGAACTTGACTAGTGCTTATGATTTGTTGACCATAGTTAAGGTCATAAGACACTAGGGGTAAAATCATATTGGGAATTTCAAGAGTTGAAATTTGCAATGAGATTGCAAACCTTCTATTTGATAGTTGGATCTCGATCCCACTGTGAGTAAAAGTAACTCCCGGGAGTGTTTTGCACTTTACAATTAGCTAATCCAGTAGGTGTCTAGAAAGGTGTCAACGGGGTTACGCCTCTAAGAAAACGAAGTTTATTTTAATTAGGTCTGTGTGAAAGCACGAGGAACCTCCTTCGTAGTACCGACACTGGCCTGACCGAGCGGTTAGCGAACAAGTAGATTGCAATAATCCTGGCTAATTTTCTTTTTATGGTTTGAAGGAAAAATTGATAAAAAGCAGTGGGAGACATCGATTAGATAAGATTAATAATCAATCTAATCATGCAAGAACAATCGCTGAGTGTCTTCATTTCTCTCTCCTAATGGCAGATACCTATGACGGGACTTAAGCTTTTATTAGACAAGAATAAACTCACGGGACCGAATTACAAAGATTGGCTGATGAACACAAATTTTTCCCTGACCTATGATAAGGTTGGATATGTCCTGAATACTCAAGCCCCTCCTATCCAAGGCCCTGATTCTTCAGTTGCGGATAAAGAAATCCGCAAGATATGGGATATAGACTGTGCAATAGCTAAGTACCTCGCGCTTGCTTCTATGAACAATGAACATCGGAAGCAGCACGAGAAGATGGATGTACAATACATCTTTCTCCATACAAAAGAGTTGTATGGAGAGCAATCTCGTACTCTCTGATACGAGGCATCTCGAAAATTGTTTCAGATGCGGATGGCTGCTGGCACGTCTATAGGTGGCCATGTATTGAAGATGATTGGACTTATCGAAGAACTTGAGGACCTGGGTTGGACCATGGAGACTGAACAGTATGTTGATATTTTTCTACAGTCCTTTCCCCCTGCCTTTGCTCAGTTCATTTTAAACTTCGACATGCACAACATGGAGAAGTCATTACCTGAACTCTTCATTATGTTGAGAAGTGCAGAGAGCAAGCTAAAGGTAGCGAAAAATCCCGTACTAATTGCTGGTCCATCTTCCTCTTCCGTCCCAAAAGCCAAGGCCAAGGGAATGAAGAAGAAGAATCCCATCAAGCCGTAAGGAGGAGTGAAAAAGGCACCGGGAAAGGACAGGATAGGGGCTGCTGCGACAGGACGAGGGGAATGCTTCCACTGCAACCAGAATGGTCACTGGAAGAGAAACCGCGTTGGATACCTGGCCATCCTCAAGAAGAAGAAGCATGGTGATGCTTCCACTTCAGGTGTGTTTGTAACAGAAAACTGTTTTTCAATTAACTCTTCTTCCTGGGTATTAGATACCGGGTCAGGATCTCACATCTGCAATTGTGTGCAAGGGCTGAAAAATAGCAGGTTTTTGAAGAAAGGTGATAACACTCTCCGGATTGGGAATGGTTCCTCTGTACATGCTACAACAGTAGGAGAGTATCACCGTGGTTTGCCGTTAGGTTGTATATTGGTTTTGAACACATGTTATTTTGTACCTTCGATGTTATGTAATATTATATCTGTATCGTTGTTGGAAAATGCTGGATATAATTTTGTATTACAATCTAATGTTATGAACATTAACCTACATCAAGAGTTGATTGGGTCTGGTACATTAAATAACGGGATATACATCCTAAACCAGCATACAGTTTTCAATATACAACACACAAACAAAAGGAAGGTTTCGGACATAAATGAAGCTTTCATTTGGCATTGTCGACTTGGTCATATTAACGAACAAGAATAACCAAGCTACATAAAGATGGATATTTAAACCCGTTTGAATATAAATCTTATGCACTTGCCAGTCTTGTATCAAAGGTAAAATGACCAAAACTCCGTTTACTGGACACGGAGAGAGACATACTGAATTCTTAGGCCTCATACATAGTGATGTATGTGGACCAATGTCTACACAAGCGAGAGGTGGTTTTTCGTACTTCATAACTTTTACTGATGATTTCTCGAGATTCAGACACGTGTTCTTGTTGAATCATAAGTCCGAAGCCTTCAAAAAATTCAAGGAGTATAAATCTGAAGTAGAAAAACAAACAGGCTTGAGTATCAAGAAACTTCGATCAGATCGAGGAGGTGAGTACCTAAGCTCAGAGTTTCTAGATTTCCTAAAAGAGAATGGGATTCTCTCTCAGCTCACTCCTCCGTACACACCACAGAAAAACGGTGTGTCGGAACGGAGAAATCGTACCATATTAGATATGGTACGATCTATGATGAGTGATGCTGAGTTACCAATATCATTCTGGGGGCACGCATTGGAGACTCCGATTTATCTATTGAATAGGCTTCCGACCAAAACCGTGTCTAACACTCCATATGAGATATGGTATGGGAAGAGACCATCTATTAAACGAGTTAGGATAAGGGGTTGTCCGGCTTATGTGAAAAAGCAGAATCCGGACAAACTCGAGACACGATCGGTTTTGTGTAAATTTGTAGGATATCTAAAACACTCTTATGGATATCTTTTCTACCACAAGGAGGATCAAAGGGTGTTGTTTCTCAGTATGCCACATTTTTAGAAAATGAATTTTTTACAAATGATACTGTTGGCAATGCGGTAGAACTGGAAGAAATTCCAGATACACAAACAATTACCGATGATTTGGTTGAACGTGTGGTTTCGATAGAACCTGACCAACCCCAGCCACCCCGTAGATCTAGTAGGACTTGTGGCCCACCTGATAGATACCACGGTTTTCTAATTGATGGTGATAGAGAAGATTGCATCATGGATGATGATGATCCTACTAGTTTTCAGCAAGCAATCACGGGTGGTGACTCAGTGAAGTGGCTGGACGCCATGAGATCCGAAATGGAATCCATGCACAACAACAAAGTATGTACTTTGGAGGTTGCACCTTCTGGAGTAAAACCCATAGGGTGCAAATGGATCTTTAAAAGAAAGATAGGTGTGGATGGTAAGGTGGAGACATATAAAGCTAGGCTGGTCGCAAAAGGATTTCGTCAACGACCAGGCTTGGACTATGATGAAACCTTTTCACCAGTCACGATGCTCAAATCCATTCGGATCCTGTTTTCTATAGCTTCTCACTTTGATTATGAGATCTGGCAGATGGATGTTAAAACGACATTTCTAAATGGTGATTTAGAAGAATGCGTTTTTATGGATCATCCAGAAGGCTTCATTGATAGTGGGAGCAGCGGAAAAGCATGCAGGTTGCTTAAATCCATCTATGGATTAAATCAGGCATCACGGAGTTGGAACATCTTCTTTGATGATACAATCAAAGAGTTTGGTTTTATAAAAAATGTAGATGAACCATGTATTTATAAAAGGATTGTAGAGAGTACTATCTAATTCCTCGTATTGTACATGGACGACATTCTCTTGATAGGAAATGATGTTCCTATGTTACAATCGGTAAACTATTCTTATCGCAGAGGTTATCTATTTAATCTATGTAAGACCTGGGTGATGCCTTCTACATTCTGGGGATAAAGATCTACAAAGATAGATCTAAGAAATTATTAGGATTGTCCTAATCGAGATACATTGACATCATAATAAAGAGGTTTAGTATAGAAGATTCTAAGAGGGGTAATTTACCCACTTGTCACGGGATCACCCTCTCCAATGAGATGTCTCCAAAGACTGATGAGGAGAGGGCTTGCATGAGCATTATACCCTACGCTTCGGCGGTAGGATCTATAATTTATGCGATGTTGTGTACTCGCCCAAATGTAGCTTATGCACTGAGTGCAGTAAGCAGGTATCAATCCAATGCAGGGGAGAAACACTGGACTGCTGTGAAGAACATTCTGAAGTACTTGAGAAAAACTAAAGAAATGTTCTTGGTGAATGGTAACGGAGATCTCCAAATGGAGGGCTTTACCGAATCCAGCTACTAGAGCGACAAGGATGATAGTAAGTCCATCTCAGGGTTTATATTTACCCTAAATGGAGGGGCGGTATGTTGGAAGAGTTTCAAGCAAGATACCGTCGCTGACTCCATGATGGAAGCTGAGTATATTTCTGATAATGATGCCGCAAAAGAGGCAGCCTCGATGAGGAAGTTCATTTCTGAACTTCAGGTGGTTCCATCCATTGCTAATCCAATACCTTTGTATTGCGATAACAATGGAGCCATGGCTTTGGCAAAGGAACCAAGGTCCCATCAGAAATCCAGACATATCTTGAGGCGGTAGCACCTCATCAAGGAAATAATGGATCGCGAGGACATCGAGGTACGGAGAGTAGACACGAAAAACAACACAGCAGATCCATTCACCAAGGCCATCACCCAAGTCCAGTTTGAGAAACAGTTCGAGCTGTTGGGCATGCGGTACGCCGGCAACTGGTTCTAGTGTAGACAATGAGTACTTATTGCACCAACTACAGGCCTTAGTGCAAGTGGGAGATTGTTAGATATGTATGCCCTAAAGGCCTGTATTGTATAGGATGCTAGGCATGTATATGTACAGAAACAATCTTTGCTCGAAATGATTGTATGCTATCTGGTTTATCTTCATCTTAACGTATGATGTGTTGTATTTCATATCTTTATATACATGTTGATGAAGCCCTTAGGATTATGCATGACTACCGGGATTTTGATGTAGATCATACTAGAGGGGCCTGGGCAGTCTATAAGCATATCCTTTAATTGTTCCTAGTCGAGGTTATATCGAGACAAGGCAACGATATTACAAGAGTAGACTAGTGTGTACGTTTCTTAACCTTGGGGGTGACGGTTGATCCAACAACCATTGGTGTTTGACATCAAAGATTGTACACAGGTGTGTAAGTCGATGTACAACACACCACGATTTGCGGGGAGGCGGAATAATGAAAAACGATCTTGTTTTAGGCGTAAACATCGACTAACCGAGAATCTTTGCTAAACGATAACTAACAAGAATCCTAGACGTTAACAACTACTATGAAAAGTGATTATACCTGATGAACCGTGTCCTTCGTCTTTTCGTTCTCAACATCCTCTCCGGCCTTCTCTATGTAGTAGATGATCCACCCGAGAGCTTTACTACAAGCTTCACCACTAACTTGAGGTAACTAGGTTTCTTAAATCACTAATCTAAGTAACCTAGGTGATATAAAGAAAGGTTATGGATTAAGTAGTCTAATCTAATCCTTGGTCTCAACACATGAGAGGGGAGGATCAGGGTTTGAAGAGAGAGAGCTTGAGGAGAGAGATTGTGAGCAAGAGAATGAAATGAGATAATGATCTATCATAATATATATGAAGCATTATTATTTATCCATAAAAGAAAATAAAGGATTTAACAACCATGCTTCATAAATACAAATGGGTGATTCATCTCCATGAGTCATTAAGAATTTATGATGCATTAATGACATGGATGAATCACACAAATGACTCACTAATCTCATTTAATGCATATGCCACCTTAACCCTCAAGTCACCATCTTCTAGAAGCTTCTCACAAAATTATGAAAACGCCTCTCCTATCCGTGAAAACACGGAAAAACTTTAGACTGTATAAATCCAATAACCGGATACTAGAAACTGGATTAAACAAAAGCCGGCTAGTAAAAACTTTCCGGGTGTCGTACGTGCGTAAACACACGTATGCGTCCGAACCCTTGTCGGAAAACCATACGACCTGTATATCGTTTCGCCTGGAGTAGGGAAACTCTCTATGTGGGACTATAGAGACTCGATTACTACGCTGGCAGTGGGTTTAACCACAGACCGCAAGCGGCACTAGCTGTACGTAACGGTCCCCAGGTAGATGTCGATAAGAAGGCCGATGAGAAAACCCATCCGAACTCCTATTGAGTCTGATGTGACAATCTCCGTACAGTACGGTCTGTTCGTCAAAGACTATCGCATATCGGGCCTAGGGGGCGGCAAGCGTCAGTCCCCTAATAGCGGTATAAGTCATGTCGGAGTGAAGACCATTACACCCTGAGAAACTACTGGAACCTACCAGCAAATCTCGCTTGCCCTGGACAGGGACTTCGCGTAATGGCTCTCTGACACAGCGCGATATCAACTCCCAATACCGGGAGAGACGAATCCTGTCTAACCGCCACTGCCTCCAAGTGCTCGGGACTGCACCCAATTGCTACCTGTTTGCACGACTCCTTTGAGCCGTGGTAGGGTAGCAATCTAAGAACAGTGGGACACACTCGAGGAGAAGTAGCAGTGTCAAGTCTGCGGACTATGCTGTACTCATGTCACCTGGGAACTGTTAACTGACGACTGGTATAAAACCAACCAACAGTTCCCTGTGAGTCCTGTCCGGTATACCCGTAACCTAACGAGCACCTGCATACTATCTCCAGTACGACGTACTGACGGCTGTGGGATAGACCATCTCCCCAACTGGGATAAGAAGCGTACACACTAGTCTACTCCGAAGTATCGATGCCCTGTCTCGATAATTCTACGACTAGGGACCTGAATAAGGACGTGCTTGTAAACTACCCAGCCCCCACTAGTGTGACTGCTATCAAAACGCTGGTAGTCAAGAAAAATCCTAAGAGCTCTATCAATACGTATACTCACATATTAAGATTGAAAAACCAAGTAGCATACTACCATTTTTAGCAAGACTGTTATATACATGTGAATATCCCAAGCTTCCATTAAGTAATATACAAAATAGTATGATACAATAATGGCCCCTAGGGCATATACACTAACAATCTCCCACTTGCACTAGGGCCATGAACTGGCATATCGAAGACCGATGATCTCGAGTAGCCTCTCGAACTGAATCTGAGGTAGGGCCTTCGTGAATGGATCAGCAATGTTGTCTTCAGTAGGAACTCTCCGAACCTCGATCTCCCGATGATCAATGATCTCCCTGATCAGGTGATACCGCCTTAACATGTGTCTGGACTTCTGATGGGACCTTGGTTCCTTCGCTAAAGCTATAGCTCCGTTGTTGTCGCAATACAGAGGTATTGGATCGACAATGGTAGGAACCACCTGAAGTTCTGTTAGGAACTTATTCATCTAGACCGCTTCTTTTGCGGGATCGTAAGCTGCAATATACTCCGCTTCCATCGTCGAGTCAGCAACGGTGTCCTGCTTGGAACTCTTCCAGCACACCACCCCTCCATTGAGGGTAAAGACATAACCTGATATGGACTTGGAATCGTCCTTATCACTCTGGGAGCCGGAATCAGCAAAGGCCTCCATCTTGAGGTCTTTTCCGCCGTAAACCAAGAACATCTCCTTAGTCCTCCATAGGTACTTGAGAATGTTCTTTACTGCTATCCAGTGCTTCTCCCCTGGGTCTGACTAATACCGGCTTACCACGCTCAGTGCGTAAGCTACATCTAGTCTGGTGCACAACATCGCATACATTATAGAGCCTATCGCAGAAGCGTAGGGTATAATAGACATGCGTTCCCTTTCCAAATTAGTCTTGGGAGACATCTCTTTGGATAGGGTGATTCCGTGACAAGCCGGTAGATTACCGCGCTTAGAATCTTCCATACTGAATCTTTTCAGTACAGTGTCGATATACCTGGACTGCGAAAGTCCCAATATCCTCTTGGATCTATCACGATAGATCCGGATTCCCAGAATGTAAGAGGCATCACCCAGGTCTTTCATGGAGAACCTGTGTGACAAGAATCCTTTGACAGATTGTAGCATAGGAATGTCATTTCCTATCAATAGAATGTCATCCACGTACAAGGCGAGGAATACGACAGTTCGTGCTACAACTTTACTATATATGCATGGTTCATCTGGATTTTTGATAAAGTCATATTCTTTGAATGTTTCATCAAAACAGATGTTCCAACTCCGCGATGCCTGCTTTAGTCCATAAATGGACTTAAGCAACTTGCATACTTTCCCGCTGCTCCCACTCTGATTGAAACCCTCTGGCTGATCCATATAGACGCACTCTTCTAAATTTCCATTCAGAAAATCCGTCATTACGTTCATCTGCCATATTTCATAATCATGGAAGGCAGCAATAGCAAGAAGGACCCGAATAGATTTGAGCATAGCCACTGGAGAAAAAGTTTCGTCATAGTCCAAACCAGGTCTTTGACGAAAACCTTTTGCAACAAGTCTAGCCTTATAGGTTTCCACCTGTCCATCTACACCAATCTTTTTCTTGAAGATCCATTTGCATCCTATGGGTTTTACCCCATCAGGAGCAAAGTCCAAAGTCCATACTTTGTTGGTGTACATGGACTCCATTTCGGTCCGCATTGCATCTAGCCATCGTACCGAGTCGCCGCTCTGGATGACCTGCTGGATGCCAGTAGGTTCATCATCATCTATGATGCAATCCTCTCTAACCCTATCTATGAGAAAACCGTAGTATCTCTCTGGCGGATGAGACGGCCTACTACTCCTACGGAGGGGTGCGGGAATGTCCTGTTCTTCTTGAACTACTTGTTCTGCCAAACTTTCAGTATTAGTTTGTGGTTCTGGAATTTCTTCCAGTTTTATTTCGCTCCCACTTGTTTCCTTTTCTAAAAACTGATGTTCTAGAAAATGGGCATTACGAGAAACAAATACCTTTTGTTCCTCTACGTAATAGAATAGATATCCCCTGGAGTTCTTTGGATATCCCACAAACTTACACTTTACTCATCGTGCCTCGAGCTTGTCCACATGTTTCTTTTTAACAAAAGCTGGACATCCCCATATCTTTATATACTGAAGATGGGGTTTCTTCCCACTCCACATCTGATATGGCGTGGTTGGCACAGTCTTGGTAGGAACCATGTTCAAAAGATATGCCGCAGATTCTAGCGCATATCCCCATAAAGATCACGGTAACTCAGCATTACTCATCATGGATCGTACCATATCCAATAGGGTTCGATTCCGTCTCTCCGATACACCGTTATGCTGCGGAGTGTATGGAAGAGTAAGCTGAGAGGGAATTACTTTCTCTTTTAGGTAACCAAGGAACTCGACACTTAAGTATTCACTACCTCGATCAGATCTTAGTGTCTTCATACTTTTGCCGGTTTCGTTTTCTACTTCATTCTTATACTCTTGGAATTTCTCAAAAGCCTCAGATTTATGTTTCATCAGATAAATGAATCCGTACCTTGAGTAATCATCTGTTAAAGTAATGAAATAGGAAAAACCACCTCTTGCATGTGTAGACATTGGACCACATACATCGCTGTGTATGAGTCCTAAGAGCTCACTCGCTCTTACTCTATGTCCAGTAAATGGAGTCTTTGTCATCTTTCCTTTGAGACAAGATTGACAAGTAGCATAAGTTTGATATTCGAACGAGTCTAAATATCCTTCTCTATGTAACTTAGTCAACCTTCTCTCATTGATGTGACCCAGTCTACAATACCATAAGAAAGCTTTATTTAATTCTGAAGATTTTCTTCTTAGTGTGTTCTGGACATTGAAAATTTGGAGTTGGTTTAAGACAAATATACCGTTATCCAGTGTAACGGAACCAATCAAACTATGATTAAGATGGATGTTAACAACATCACTTACAAACGTGAAATCATAACCTTTATTTGATAACAAGGAAACAGATATGATATTACACGTTAAGCTGGGTACACAAAAACAGTTTTGTAAAACCAAAATGTGTCTACTCGTCAATCCCAGGTGATAATCCCCTACGGACACAGCTCCCACGCTAGCTCCGTTAGCAACTATCAGGGTCATATCACCATCCTTCAGCACTCTACGGTTTCTCAGTGCCTGCAATGAATTGCAAATATGAGATCCTGATCCGGTATCCAATAACCAGGAAGTATAGTTGATTGACAAACAATTCTCAATTACAAACACACCTGAAGTCGAAGCCACAGCTTGCTTCGGTTCCTGGTTGTTGGCATTCCACGCCTTGCAATCCTTCTTCCAGTGCCCTTTCTTATGACAATTGAAACACTCATCCTGGGCCACTACCGGCACTGCAATCTTTTTCTTTCCCTTCCCTACCACCTTACTTACACCTCCTCTAGGTTTGGTGGCGGCCTTCTTTTTCCTTCCTTTGGCCCTAGCCTTAGACCCGGAAGAAGAAGCACCGCTAACAAACATAGCGGGTGTTTCCCTTGCCTTCTGCAAGGTACCCTCTGCACTCCTCAACATGTTAAGGAGTTCCGAAAGTTCAACTTCTTTTCTTTGAATGTTGAAGTTCAGAAGAAACTGGGCGTAGGTGGAAGGAAGGGACTGGAGGATAAGGTCTGTATAGAGCTCATTATCCAAAGTCGTCCCAAGGTCTGCGAGCTCTTCTATATAGCCGATCATCTTTAGGACATGTTCTCCTACCGATGATCCGACGGCCAACCTCGCTCGAAACAAGTTCTTAGAGGACTCGTATCTTGCTATACGAGATTGCTCTCCATAAAGTTCCTTTGTATGGAGAAATATGGCATCTAGTTCCATATCCTCGTGCCTCCTCTGATGTTCATTGTTCATCGAGGCAAGCACGATGCACTTGGCCTTCGCGCAATCGAAATCCCAGGTTTTGCGGATTTTCTTATCCGCTTTACTGGATTTGGGACCTGGGACAGCAGGTGCCTTAGCGGTGAGGACGTACCCCAATTTGTCATCGGTCAAAGCCATTTTGACATTCCGCAGCCAATCTTTATAGTTTGGCCCTCTCAGTATATTTTCCTCTAAAAGTAACTTAAGTCCAGTCATTTTTAGGGTCACTGCAATTAGGAGAGAGAGAAGAAAACTCTTTAGCATGATGCTCTTGAAAGTTTAGAGTTGTTTTTAATTTATCTAAACTGGATGGCTCCCACTGTTTCTCGAATCCTTCCTCAAACCATAAAAGAAGAATTTGCCAGGGCTATTCTCACTGTACAATACATGCTTAATTGTTCAGCCAGGCTGGTATCGGTACATCGAGGGAGCTTTTCCAATGCTTTCGCGAAGTTCCTTAATTAAATAACCTCTTTTCTCTGGGGGCGTAACCCCACTGACACCTTTCTTGACACCTACTTGGTTTATAGCATTGATCGTTAAGTGATGAATATCCTGATGAGTAGCTTATACTCACAGTAGGATCGGGATCCAAATATCATCGTATGATAATGTTGAAGGAATCCTACCAATATTCATCAAACTCCAAATGGTATGCATCTATTTGCAAATTTCAGTTTCTTTAGAAATTCTCGATATATATTTTTGCCCCATGCTCTTATGACCTTAGCGTTAGGTCAAAATGTCATAAGTCACATGCCAAATTCTACCCATCATTATCTTGTTAATTTGAACCCATCTGTACATATCCTTGACGTTCGGCCAAAATGATAATACGACTGTCCCAAACTAACTCATCTATCCATGTGACAAATGAATACCCAGTAGCTACCAAACACTATGCCTTGGCGTTAGGTCAAAATACATAGCTGAATACTACTGATTACCCAAATGAAATGACGGAGGGCTACAAATGGTTTTGGCGAAACCGTGAACGTAGTGAACTTGATATGACCGAATGAACCAGATAGCTTTTAAAAGGAGTGGTTAAAGCTCCGAAATTTAAAAATATCATCTGTTTTAAAATAACCGAGTGGTTTCTTTAAAACTGTTCCAACGATTCATCTTTTGGTTTATTTTCTTTGCATTATAAATAATGCATCCAATAATTAACCTATCATTGCAGAAAACAACGAAAATACAACGTCCTCTTATGCCATCCGCATTCGCCACTGGGTCCCGTCATCACCCGTTAGGTTACTTAACTAACGGCAATGCGGGGCTGGGCTAGCGCGGGTGTAAAACATAAGTGACGTCTAAATAGCTATCATATATAGATATTGTACATTCGTCAGACGCAATAATAGGAATTCCAGATCGCATATGAACTTTATTGGATTTGCAAGCAATCCGCGTTTGTTTAGAGCCTGCAACAAAATACGGATTACACATGTAGCGTCTTGAAAAGTCGTTTTGGTGTTTTCCTGAAATTCGGTGAAAATTCGGTATTTTTCCGAAAACCGTCTTTCTCGATATTTTGCAGTTTAGGGCTAATTATACCTTAAATGGATAGGTAATTACTTGTTTTTAGTAGCTAATGAGTTAATTATGAAATCTTGGTCATTTAAAAAATTTTCCCTATTTTTCAATTTTTTAATATTATTTTAAGCCGGTAAGAAAATACATTAAATTAGCAATAAATACAAATTTTTCCGGGCCAATTTTAATCTTTAAAATTATGATAATTAAAATCTAGTGGTAAGATAAATTTTTTAGTAATTTATTTTGATTTTTAACAAATTTTTATGATTTGAAACGAATTTATTGAATTTTGGGCTAAAACTTGCAATTTTTTAGTTGTAGGGGGTCTTTTTGCATAAAATTTCTTTTGTAAAACCCCTCTCAATTTTCCCTCAGCTCTAGGAAAGCCCAACCCTGACCAAGTCCATAAATTTCTGGCCTCTTATGTTGGTTTCTTTCTTGTGTGAAAATGGGATTGTTTATGGATTTATTTTAATTAAAATGAATAAATATGGTGCATTTGACTTTGTGGACTTGACCATTGACTTTCCCCACTTGCCCACACCCTCCCCCATTCCTCTAGCTGGCCGAACCTGCACCTCATCCTCTTCAACTCTTTTCTTCTCATTTCTTCACAATTCTTCAAGTTTAATTCATCAAAATTTCAATTTCAAGCTTACAAATTCAAACCATCCTTCATCTTTCTTTTCATTCACCTCCCTAGCTTGGATCTTGATGCTTGAGGCCATCTTTTGGAGCAAAATTTAATCTTGCTAGATCTCAATTGAGGTATAATTTCCATCAAAGTTACTTTCTTTTGTTGCTAAATTCCTTTAAATGCATGGTTTAGTGTTAAAAGTTAAATAATTTCTAATCTAGTTTTAAAAAAAAAAAGAGTAGTTTGTTTAACTATGGTTTTGGAGCCATGATAATTAATTAAGTTGCTTTATAGTTAATCTAATGGTTAATTAACTAATCTATATAGTTACCTTGTTGATGTAGTCTTCAATTATGCTAATTTTAGTTAAATTTAGAAGTGTGAAATTGTAGTTTAAGGATTTTCAAGAGAGGGTTTGTGTATGGAAAATGGTATTTGAAGCTTGATTAATGAGTTGATTAAGGTTTAGAAACCATTTTTTTTAGTTGATTAAACCTAATTTGTTATCTAGTATTTTGCTAACCTAAATCAAAGAGATTAATTTTCTTATTTGGGCTTTTGTTGTGCTAAATTAAGTTTTCAAGTGTGCAAATTGATTTGGAATTTGCTAGGTTATAAATCCAAGAATGGTTGTTTATGGAAAATAGGATTGGAATCATTGCTATTGTGTTGTAATTAGTGTTTGTAGATTGCTTGTAGTGTGCTTGGGTAATTATGCTATATTGTAGTCGTTTTGTCGCAAATCGGCGATTTTTGCACCGATTTTGGGACGCAAATGCTTACTAGTTTTGTTATAAAATTGTGTGATGAATTATTCTTGATATCTTGAAGATTGTAATGGCTTGTCCTACGACTTTTAGGATGCGTGAGTGCGGTTTTTTGGGTAGTCGGGTTTTAGTTTCGCCGGGCGACCCAAATCGGCGTTTTTTGGCAGTTTTTGCGATTTTCGCGTGTGTTCCTCCCACTTTGTGCACGTTGTACCTAGCTAGCGAACTTTAGTAGTTTCGTTGGGGTTTTGCGTCGTTCTTGATATGTAACCTTATATTTGGTATTGATGTAAATTCCAGGTTCGGTCGCGGAGACGTCAGACGCGGCGCGAAAGGGAAAGGCGGTGATTGGACACAGCTAGCCAGGGATTCCGGTGAGTAGATGTAACATCTACGGGGGACTATCGTTGGATGGCGCAAGCCTCCCGATAGTTTTAGTAACTTACAAGACCCTTAGTGATGTTAGTAATTAGGGGTGAAATACCTATTCGACTATTTGCTGCATCCATGCATTATATTGACATATCTATACGAAACCACTTTATAGGACACCTGCACCATTGCCAGGGTTTTTATATACAGCACGAGCACTATTCATGCTTACACACACACCCTGGTAATTGCCATGCCACCACACTAGATAACATTTAAATTTAAATCTTTTACTAATTGATACTTAAACTGATGCTATTGCCTTTAATTCTTTAAAATGAAACCGTAATATTGCTATTCATGTGCATGTACTTCATCATATTAATTGTTCATGCTTAATACATTAATCACACATCGCAACTTGATTATTGATATCATACGCATTCATTATCATTGATATATGCACTTATGAGGATTTCTTGAGATTTTATGATATTGCAGGATTTTGGGGGAAAGCCGCAAAATTTCTAAACTTATTATATTTTTAAAATATGTAAATTGCGGTTTTCTAGTGATGTAAGTGTCGTCCACCATGAGTTTGCTGTGGATTTGGAAATCCGTGTCGAGGAGTAGAGGAACCGGCACGGGTACATGGTGGGCCCGGTAAGGTACCCCGGGGCAAGAGGAATGTGGTGATGACGTTGAGCCTGGCAGGGGACGGATTACCTACCGGTGACTGTTTGGGACTGCGGATATCCAGAGGATACCGACCGTGGCCGCTAGATGATGAGATATTGATATTTGAGATGGGTCAGCCGGACGGCTGAGGCCAGAGATACATTTATGAGATTTGAGATAGCTTTTGGGTGTCGTTGCTGGACACCGATTTTCGTCGATTCATTGACATTATGCTGGCATTCTAAAAGAGTTTCAAAAACAAAAAGAGATAAAATATTTCTTATATATATACCTATTGAGACCTCAGATATTCACGTTGCATACATATTAGTACACTGATGTTGTATACACACCTGCTAGTGCATCCAGTCATACCTGTATTTTAGATGCTAGGATGCTTGTGTGCATGCATACGATAGCCCTTGGTAGATGTTATTTATTACTCACGAGTTGGCAACTCACCCCCGTTGTGCCACAGTCTTTTGCAGGTCCGCTCCGTCAGTTCAGTAGCGGCGGGCGCACTTGTTCTTTTGCCTCTTTTGCTTGGGCTCGAGATTTGCTCATAGGTGGGTTATGTTATTATTTTGTACCACCTTGTATATTCTTGTATCTAGTGTACTCCATCTACTGTTTCCACCAGATTATTGTATATTGACCTAGAGATGAGACTGTGAGGTTGTGGATTTTATGCTGTATTTTGGGGTCGAGCTCACTTGAGCCGACATGCTACTTTTTTTCATGCTTCCTTATGATTATTATGCTTGTTGTCATTTATATTGCGTGGGATTTGTGACCGCCTTATGGCGAAGAGCTAGCTCCCGCTTGGGGATGCCTTATTTGTTGGTTTTACATATATTCTTGTTGTACCCATTTTTGGGGGCCAGTATTTACAAAGGAGACTCTGCCGAAATTTTCGGAAAAATTAGTATTGTTTTTAAAAAGGGTTTTACATGACTTATTGGATAAACTTGCTTTCAAATGATTGGGGTTTTCTTCACTCTTTTGCTTAATTGGTTTTGTTTTCTGGGCTTTGGCTTACTTATTTTACGGACGTCTTTAGACGTTGCATAAACTTAAGTGCCAGTCACGTTCCGTACCCTGCGGGTCGTGACAAAGTTGGTATCAGAGCGATAGGTTTTACCTTTGTGAGTATAGGATTACCCTTGGTAGATGGAGTAAGTGACTTAAGCAGGGTAACGTAGCATGCGTATGTCCGCGGCATACTTACGATATGGTACTCCGCCTAAGTGACTTTAGGATACTTGCTTGAAAATTTCTTCTTGAATTCCGTGTATCCTATGATCCTATTGCACCGTCCTTACTATCCGTTTTCCTGTAACAGCCACTATGCCGCCGAAGGCTATGAGGGCACAGAGGGTTGCCGCCAGAGACGAGATTCGAGCTGGCTCGTCCGAGACTAGGATTGAGCAGGGTGGTATGCCTACGCCGCAGGGACAGACCGATCCACCTTCCCCAGGCCGTATGGATAGGCTCGAGACCGGTATGGAGGAGTTGCGATAGATGATGGGAGGCATGCAGGAGCTACGTCAGATGGTAGGATCCCTAGTTGCAGCCAGTCGTACACCGAGGCCGGATGACGTACCTACTACATCACAGACGACCATGATACCTGCTCCTACTACTACCACCGTGGCCATTCCGGTTTCACTACAGGATTTCATAAGGCTGAGACCTCCAGTATTCACCGGCACTGAGGCAGCGGAGGACCCACAGACGTTCCTTGACAGTTTAGCCAGGATCTGCCGTTCGCTGAGATGTTCAGATGATCGATGGGTAGAGCTTGCGAGTTTCCGACTAGAGGGTCTCGCGCAGGCATGGTGGGAGTCAGTCTTGAGAGGTCGAGCTGCAGGTCTACCGCCTATAACTTGGGTCGAGTTTACAGCGGTCTTTCTAGCCTGTTTCCTTCCAGAGAGCGTTCGTGACGCCAGAGCTCGTAGCTTCGAGGCCTTAGTCAAGACACCTGGGATGACGGTGACTGAGTATGACATCCAGTTTACACAGTTATCCCGATATGCTCAGTATTTGGTGGATACCGAGGAGAAGATGGTGAAGAGGTTCGTACAGGGACTTGATGCCCAGCTATATCTTGCCATTGGCGCCCAGCATTACGACACTTATTCAGCTGCTATAGATACGGCATTGCGGATGGAGGCACGCATATCACGGACTTCGGCCGTTTCTGGGCCGAAGAGGATTCACACCGATGTACCGTCTCAGAGGCAGCGCGCCAGATTCTTTCCAAGAGATAGGCCTGGCAGAGGATTTGGGCGGGGACAGTTATATGGTTCTTATCCCCAGGGACAGCAGCCGTCGCCAGGATGTTTTGGGTGCGGGAGTTTGCACCATCTTGTCAGAGACTGTCCGGTGAGACGACAGGGAGCAGCGACAGTTCCGCATGTGACCCTACCACCATCACCACCCCCTCCTCAGAGAGCCCTACTTCCTACCCCAGGCGATGCTCCACGACAGTTAGGTGCACCGAGAGGCCGTGGACGCGGCGGTCCTGTTCAGAGAGGACGAGGAGGCAGAGGCCGAGGTCGAGGTCAGCCCGCTATCGGTGGAGGACAGGCCCGAGTTTTTGCTTTGACACCGCAGGATGCGCAGGCATCCAATGCCGTTGTGACAGGTACCTTGCCAGTTTGTTCTTTCGACGCACGGGTATTATTCGACCCAGGTTCCACACATTCGTACGTCTCTACACACTTTGTACCGATGTTGGGCCGTGAGTCGTCGTCGTTAGATCAGCCGCTTGTTGTTGTTACTCCGGTAGGCGAGTCGTTTGTCGCTCGTTTTGTATTTCGTTTGTGTTCCGTTCGTATCGGGGAGAGGGATTCATCAGTTGATTTGATACTCCTCGATATGTTGGACTTTGATGTGCTTCTGGGCATGGATTGGCTAGCCACTTGTTATGCTTCGGTGGACTGCCGTGAGAAGGTAGTCAGATTTAGCTTTCCGGGAGTGCCAGTCCTTGTTATTCAGGGAGACCGCAGTGTCACCCTTCCCAGCTTAATTTCGTCTCTTCGCGCTGGTCAGCTCTTGCGGAAGGGATGTCAGGGATTCTTAGCGTTTGTTTGTGATACTCGAGCTACAGATGTTCCGTTGGACCGGGTCCCGGTAGTTTGTGAGTTCCCTGATGTTTTCCCTGATGGGCTACCTGGGCTGCCGCCTGAGCGCGATGTTGAGTTCTGCATTGATTTGATTCCCGGCTCGGGGCCTATTTCTATACCGCCTTATCGGATGGCCCCGGCAGAGCTTCGAGAGCTGAAGGATCAGTTGCAGGATTTGTTAGATAAGGGGCTTATTCGACCGAGTGTTTCTCCGTGGGGTGCTCCGGTCCTCTTTGTCAAGAAGAAGGATGGAAGTTTGCGCTTATGTATCGATTACCGCCAGCTGAACAAAGTTACCGTTCGGAACAGATATCCGTTGCCGCGCATTGATGATTTGTTCGACCAGCTTCAGGGTGCGGGGTATTTTTCGAGGATCGACTTGCGATCAGGATACCATCAGCTGCGAGTCCGACAGGAGGATATACCGAGGACAGCTTTCCGCACGCGCTACGGCCACTACGAGTTTTTGGTGATGTCGTTCGGACTCACCAACGCCCCAGCAGCATTTATGGATTTGATGAACCGTACCTTCATGCCGTATCTTGACTTGTTCATCTTCGTGTTTATCGACGATATCTTGGTGTACTCCCGGAGCAGAGAGGAGCACGAGCAGCACTTGCAGATTACGTTACAGACTTTGAGGGAGCACCAGCTGTTCGGAAAGTTCTCCAAGTGTGCATTCTGGCTGGACAGCGTCGGATTCTTGGGTCACGTGGTTACGAGAGACGGCATTTGTGTGGACCCGAAGAAGATTGAGGCTGTTCAGCAGTGGCCCCGACCTACATCGGTTACTGAGATCCGTAGTTTTCTAGGCCTGGCGGGCTACTACAGGCGTTTTGTTCAGGACTTCTCCCGTATAGCTGCACCGTTGACCGGTTTGACCCGGAAGGGAGTTCCTTTCGTCTGGACAGAGGAGTGCGAGCGCAGTTTTCAGCAGCTGCGGACATGTTTGACTACGGCGCCAGTATTATCTTTGCCTTCGGGATCAGGCGAATTTGTTGTCTACTGTGATGCTTCGCGAGTGGGATTAGGATACGTTTTGATGCAGCATGGCCGGGTGATCGCTTATGCTTCTCAGCAGTTGAAGAAGCATGAACAGAACTATCCCACTCATGATTTGGAGATGGCTGCAGTGGTCTTTGCACTGAAGATTTGGCGACATTACCTGTACGGCGAGTCATGTCAGATATTCACCGATCACAAGAGCTTAAAGTACATATTTCAGCAGCGAGACCTGAACCTCAGACAGCGTCGTTGGATGGAGTTGGTGAAAGACTACGACTGCAAGATCTTATATCACCCCGGCAAGGCAAATGTGGTGGCAGATGCGTTGAGTATGAGGCCCGGGGGTAGTCTATCCTTTTTGCGCGCAGTGCAGAGGCAGTCGTCAGCAGATTGGCAGACATTATGCGACAGCCGAGTTGAGTTCGAGTTCACTCAGACAGGGGGACAGCTCGCGCATGTTCGTGCACGCCCACAGTTGCTTGACCGTATATATGAGGCACGGCGCAGTGATGACCGTGGCTCAGAGATCATGGCACAGATGGGACAGGGCAGATTTTCTGAGTTCGTGATTGACGATCAGGGGATTTTACGATATGGATCTAGACTGTGCGTACCATATGCTGATGGATTGCGGCGCGACATTCTTGAGGAGGCACACCGATCAGTGTATAATGTCCACCCCGGTTCCACCAAGATGTACCATGATATGAGAGAGACCTACTGGTGGGACGGGATGAAGAGGGACATTGCGGAGTTCATTTCGAGATGCCTGACTTGTCAGCAAGTCAAGGCAGAGCACCAGAGGCCCGCGGGAGAGCTACAGCCGTTACCCATTCCAGAGTGGAAATGGGAGCAGATTTCGAGGGATTTCGTTGTGGGTCTACCCAGGACAAGTCGAGGGTACGACTCCATCTGGGTGATCGTGGATAGATTGACAAAAGCAGCTCACTTCCTACCGGTGAAGACCACTTTCAGCTTCGCTCAGTATGCTCAGCTCTATATTGACGAGATCGTGCGACTACATGGCGTACCGACTTGTATCGTGTCAGATCGAGGCACTCAGTTCACCAGCCGACTTTGGCAGAGACTTCAGGAGGCTTTGGGCACTCGTTTGAGCTTCAGCACAGCGTTTCATCCGCAGACAGACGGACAGTTAGAGCGGACCATTCAGACTCTCGAGGACATGCTCAGAGCGTGCGTTTTAGACTTTGGTGGTAGCTGGGATCGTCATTTACCTCTAGTGGAGTTCTCCTACAACAACAGCTTCCAGGATACTATTCAGATGGCACCTTTCGAGGCATTGTATGGGAGGAGATGCAGACCGCCCGTGTGTTGGACAGAGCTCAGCGAGAGCAGCATTTTGGGGCCGTAGCTTGTTGAGGAGACGACATCGAAGATCCAGCTGATCCGAGACCGGATGAGAGCGGCTCAGAGCAGGCAGAAATCCTATGCAGACAGGCGCCGTCGCAGGTTAGAGTTCGCAGTTGGCGACCATGTTTTTCTGAGGGTCTCTCCGATGAAGGGCGTGATGCGTTTTGGGCGAAAGGGGAAGCTTAGCCTTAGATTCGTAGGTCCCTTCGAGATCCTTGAGCGGGTCGGCGCTGTTGCTTATCCTTTGGCTCTTCCACCTAGCTTTCCCGATGTTCACCCCGTTTTTCATGTTTCGATGCTCCGCAAGTACCTTCACGACCCTTCGCATGCGATTCAGCACCCGACAGTCCAGCTAGAGCGTGACCTTTCTTTTGCAGAGCAGCCGGTGGCCATCTTGGATCGGCAGGTGAAGAAGTTGAGGTCGAAGATTATACCAACCGTCAAGGTCCTTTGGCGTAGCCCGAGCAGCGAGGAGGTTACCTGGGAGGCCGAGGGCGAGATGAGGAAGAAGTATCCCCATCTCTTCGACGGTACGCGTAGCTATATTATTTTTTAAATTCGGGGACCGAATTTCTTTGAAGGGGGAAGATTGTAGCGTCTTGAAAAGTCGTTTTGGTGTTTTCCTGAAATTCGGTGAAAATTCGGTATTTTTCCGAAAACCGTCTTTCTTGATATTTTGTAGTTTAGGGCTAATTATACCTTAAATGGATAGGTAATTACTTGGTTTTAGTATCTAATGAGTTAATTATGAAATTTTGGTCATTTAAAAAAATTTCCCTATTTTTCAATTTTTTAATATTATTTTAAGCCGGTAAGAAAATACATTAAATTAGCAATAAATACAAATTTTTCCGGGCTAATTTTAATCTTTAAAATTATGATAATTAAAATCTAGTGGTAACATAAATTTTTTAGTAATTTATTTTGATTTTTAACAAATTTTTATGATTTGAAACGAATTTATTGAATTTTGGGCTAAAACTTGCAATTTTTGAGTTGTAGGGGGCCTTTTTGCATAAAATTTCTTTTGTAAAACCCCTCTCACTTTTCCCTCAGCCCTAGGACAGCCCAACCCTGACCAAGTCCAGAAATTTCTGGCCTCTTATGTTGGTTTCTTTCTTGTGTGAAAATGGGATTGTTTATGGATTTATTTTAATTAAAATGAATAAGTATGGTGCATTTGACTTTGTGGACTTGACCATTGACTTTCCCCACTTGCCCACACCCTCCCCCATTCCTCTTGCTGGCCGAACCTGCACCTCATCCTCTTCAACTCTTTTCTTCTCATTTCTTCACAATTCTTCAAGTTTAATTCATCAAAATTTCAATTTCAAGCTTACAAATTCAAACCATCCTTCATCTTTCTTTTCATTCACCTCCCTAGCTTGGATCTTGATGCTTGAGGCCATCTTTTGGAGCAAAATTTATTCTTACTAGATCTCAATTGAGGTATAATTTCCATCAAAGTTACTTTCTTTTGTTGCTAAATTCCTTTAAATGCATGGTTTAGTGTTAAAAGTTAAATAATTTCTAATCTAGTTTAAAAAAAAAGAGTAGTTTGTTTAACTAGGGTTTTGGAGCCATGATAATTAATTAAGTTGCTTTATAGTTAATCTAATGGTTAATTAACTAATCTATATAGTTACCTTGTTGATGTAGTCTTCAATTATGCTAATTTTAGTTAAATTTAGAAGTGTGAAATTGTTGTTTAAGGATTTTCAAGAGAGGGTTTGTGTATGGAAAATGGTATTTGAAGCTTGATTAGTGAGTTGATTAAGGTTTAGAAACCATTTTTTTTAGTTGATTAAACCTAATTTGTTATCTAGTATTTTGCTAACCTAAATCAAAGAGATTAATTTTCTTATGTGGGCTTTTGTTGTGCTAAATTAAGTTTTCAAGTGTGGAAATTGATTTGGAATTTGCTAGGTTATAAATCCAAGAATGGTTGTTTATGGAAAATATGATTGGAATCATTGCTATTGTGTTGTAATTAGTGTTTGTAGATTGCTTGTAGTGTGCTTGGGTAATTGTGCTATATTGTAGTCGTTTTGTCGCAAATCGGCGATTTTTGCACCGATTTTGGGACGCAAATGCTTACTAGTTTTGTTATAAAATTGTGTGATGAATTATTCTTGATATCTTGATGATTGTAATGGCTTGTCCTACGACTTTTAGGATGCGTGAGTGCGGTTTTTTGGGTAGTCGGGTTTTAGTTTCGCCGGGCGACCCAAATCGGCGTTTTTTGGCAGTTTTTGCGATTTTCGCGTGTGTTCCGCGCACTTTGTGCACGTTGTACCGAGCTAGCGAACTTTAGTAGTTTAGTTGGGGTTTTGCGTCGTTCTTAATATGTAACCTTATATTTGGTATTGATGTAAATTCCAGGTTCGGTCGCGGAGACGTCAGACGCGGCGCGAAAGGGAAAGGCGGTGATTGGACACAGCTAGCAAGGGATTCCGGTGAGTAGATGTAACATCTACGGGGGACTATCGTTGGATGGCGCAAGCCACCCGATAGTTTTAGTAACTTACAAGACCCTTTGTGATGTTAGTAATTAGGGGTGAAATACCTATTCGACTATTTGCTGCATCCATGCATTATATTGACATATCTATACGAAACCACTTTATAGGACACCTGCACCATTGCCAGGGTTTTTATATGCAGCACGAGCACTATTCATGCTTACACACACACCCTGGTAATTGCCATGCCACCACACTAGATAACATTTAAATTTAAATCTTTTACTAATTGATACTTAAACTGATGCTATTGCCTTTAATTCCTTAAAATGAAACCGTAATATTGCTATTCATGTGCATGTACTTCATCATATTAATTGTTCATGCTTAATACATTAATCACACATCGCAACTTGATTATTGATATCATATGCATTCATTATCATTGATATATGCACTTATGAGAATTTCTTGAGATTTTATGATATTGCTGGATTTCGGGGGAAAGCCGCAAAATTTCTAAACTTATTATATTTTTAAAATATGTAAATTGCAGTTTTCTAGTGATGTAAGTGTCATCCACCATGAGTTTGCTGTGGATTTGGAAATCCGTGTCGAGGAGTGGAGGAACCGGCACGGGTACTTGGTGGGCCCGGTAAGGTACCCCGGGGCAAGAGGAATGTTGTGATGACGTTGAGCCTGGCAGGGGACGGATTACCTACCGGTGACTGTTTGGGACGGCGGATATCCAGAGGATACCGACCGTGGCCGCTAGATGATGAGATATTGATATTTGAGATGGATCAGCCGGACGGCTGAGGCCAGAGATACATTTATGAGATTTGAGACAGCTTTTAGGTGTCGTTGCTGGACACCGATTTTCGTCGATTCATTGACATTATGCTGGCATTCTAAAAGAGTTTCAAAAACAAAAGGAGATAAAATATTTCTTATATATATACCTATTGAGACCTCAGATATTCACGTTGCATACATATTAGTACACTGATGTTGTATACACACCTGCTAGTGCATCCAGTCATACCTGTATTTTAGATGCTAGGATTCTTGTGTGCATGCATACGATAGCCCTTGGTAGATGTTATTTATTACTCACGAGTTGGCAACTCACCCCCGTTGTGCCACAGTCTTTTGCAGGTCCGCTCCGTCAGTTCAGTAGCGGCGGGCGCACTTGTTCTTTTGCCTCTTTTGCTTGGGCTCGAGATTTGCTCATAGGTGGGTTATGTTATTATTTTGTACAACCTTGTATATTCTTGTATCTAGTGTACTCCATCTACTGTTTCCACCAGATTATTGTATATTGACCTAGAGATGAGACTGTGAGGTTGTGGATTTTATGCTGTATTTTGGGGTCGAGCTCACTTGAGCCGACATGCTACTTTTTTTCATGCTTCCTTATGATTATTATGCTTGTTGTCATTTATATTGCGTGGGATTTGTGACCTCCTTATGGCGAAGAGCTAGCTCCCGCTTGGGGATGCCTTATTTGTTGGTTTTACATATATTCTTGCTGTACCCATTTTTGGGGGCCAGTATTTACAAAGGGGACTCTGCCGAAATTTTCGGAAAAATTAGTATTGTTTTTAAAAAGGGTTTTACATGACTTATTTGATAAACTTGCTTTCAAATGATTGGGGTTTTCTTCACTCTTTTGCTTAATTGGTTTTGTTTTCTGGGCTTTGGCTTACTTATTTTACGGACGTCTTTAGACGTTGCGTAAACTTAAGTGCCAGTCACGTTCCGTACCCTGCGGGTCGTGACAACACAGTTGTGACGAATAGCCATTACCCCACCCTAGACCCCTACGGGTACGGCAAACTACCCGTCAAATACCGGAAGTGAAGCGGTCTCCCTCAGCAACTTGAGTAGGTCACTAAACACTTCAAAGTACCCGGTAGTTTGTGCACCCCACCTTGGGTCTATCCTCGGAGCAAAAACAGTAAAATGAAATAATATAACGGTGGCTACAACCGCAACCTGGATGTGCCCCGCAAAATAATATTACAACATATTATAATCACATCGAATGAATGAATATAACAACCCATCTCAAACCCCGGCTAATCATCACAACAGTCCAATACAGTTCATAACCATAAACAGTAAAAACCATTACAGAAATGTGCAACCCCCTTCCAACCGACATACTAGCAGTTAGGGGAGGTTTACTAACACATTATACAATCACAGATATAATCATATTAGAAAACATCGCGAGATTTCGATCGTGCAAACACTTTAGATTCTACTCCAATACTTCTCTGTGCACCTGAGACTTGAGCAGAAAAATAAGCAATCCAGAAAAGTCAAAAACATCACAGTAGAGCCACTGGAAAAACTTGAGCTGAATCGGCTCCAACTCTGCCACGGATCCACGGCGGATCGGTGGGATCCGCCACGGTTCCGCGGCTGTATGGCCGATTCAGGAACCCAAATTTTTTTCAGTGTTCTTATATTTCTCTGTAGGTTATTCTGCAGGTCCCTGAAAATTTTTTAGAGCCTATTTTAAAATCGACAGAAACTTAGTGAAATCGATGTCTTTTTCGGTTCGCTTTGCGTTCGAAATTCTTACAACTTTACTAATGAGTTAATTATTGTTTAGCGAGGCTCTGATACCATTGTAAGTCGATGTACAACACCCCACGATTTGCGGGGAGGAGGAATAATGAAAAACGATCTTGTTTTAGGCGTAAACATCGACTAACCGAGAATCTTTGCTAAACGATAACTAACAAGAATCATAGAAGTTAACAACTACTATGAAAAGTGATTGTACATGATGAACTGTGTCCTTCGTCTTTTCGTTCTCCACGTCCTCTCCAGCCTTCTCTATGTAGTAGATGATCCACCAGAGAGCTTTACTACAAGCTTCACCTCTAACTTGAGGTAACTAGGTTTCTTAATTCGCTAATCTAAGTAACCTAGGTGATATAGAGAATGGTTATGGATTAAGTAGTCTAATCTAATTCTTGGTCTCAACACATGAGAGGGGAGGATTAGGGTTTGAAGAGAGAGAGCTTGAGCAGAGAGAATGTGAGCAAGAGAATGAAATGAGATAATGATCTATCATAATATATATGAAGCATTATTATTTATCCATAAAAGAAAATAAAGGATTTAACAACCATGCTTCATAAATACAAATGGGTGATTCATCTCCATGAGTCATTAAGCATTTATGATGCATTAATAACATGGATGAATCACACAAATGACTCACTGATCTCATTTAATGCATATGCCACCTTAACCATCAAGTCACCATCTTCTAAAAGCTTCTCGCGAAATTACGAGAACGCCCCTCCTATCCGTGAAAACACGGAAAAAATTTAGACTGTATAAATCCAATAACCGGATACTAGAAACTGGCTTAAACCAAAGCCGGCTAGTAAAAACTGTCCGGATGTCGTACGTGCATAAACACACGTATGCGTCCGAACCCTTGTCATAAAACCATACGACCTCTATATCGTTTCGCCTGGAGTAGGGAAACTCTCTGTGTGGGACTCTAGAGACTCGACTACTACGCTGGCAGTGGATTTAACCACAGACCGCAAGCGGCACTAGCAGTACGTAACGGTCCTCAGGTAGATGTCGATAAGAAAGCCGATGAGGAAACCCATCCGAACTCCTACTGAGTCTGATGTGACAATCTCCGTACAGTCCGGTCTGTTCTTCTAAGACTATCGCATATCGGGCCTAGGGGGCGGCAAGCATCAGTCGTCTAATAGCGGTATAAGTCGTGTCGGAGTGAATCCCATTACACCTTGAGAAACTACTGGAACCTACCGGCAAATCTCGCTTGCTCTGGCCTGGGACTTTGCGTAATGGCTCTCTGACATAGCGCGATATCAACTCCTAATACCGGGAGAGACGAATCCTGTCTAACCGCCACTGCCTCCAAGTGCTCGGGACTGCACCCAACTGCTACCTGTTTGCACGACTCCTTTGAGCCGTGGTAGGGTAGCAATCAAAGAACAGTGGGACACACTCGAGGTGAAGTAGCAGTGTCAAGTCTGTGGACTAGGCTATACTCATGTCACCTGGGAACTGTTAACTGATGACTGGTATAAAACCAACCAACAATTCCCTGTGAGTCCTGTCTGGTGTACCCGTAACCTAACGAGCACCTGCATACTATCTCCAGTACGACGTACTGACGGCTGTGGGACAGACCATCTACCCAACTGGGATGAGAAGCGTACACACTAGTCTACCCCAGAGTATAGATGCCCTGTCTCGATAATCCTACGACTAGGGACCTGAATAAGGATGTGCTTGTAGACTACCCAGCCCCCACTAGTGTGACTGCCATCACAATGCTGGTAGTCAAGCAAGATCCTAAGAGCTCTATCAATACGTATACTCACATATTAAGATAGAAAAACCAAGTAGCATACTACCATGTTTAGCATGATTGTTATATACATATGAATATCCCAAGCTTCCATTAAGTAATATACAAACTAGTATGATACAATAATGGCTCCTAGGGCATATACACTAACAATTTGCTCATTGGAGAATGGGTACACCGAACAGGACTCGCCGAGAACTCCTAGATGGTATATATACCTAATTTCATATAGCAGTTCTCTTGTGACACTTGTACATGTTAGTCTGTACACCCGAGATCGTCATAGTTTCTTGTGTGATTCCCACAGTGCTTTGATTTCCTCCCTACCACGGCTCTACTGAGTCGTGCAAACAAGTGGATTTTGTGTATAGTCCCGAATCACATGGAGACAGTGAGTGATAGGAGGGGTTTCGTCTCTCCCGGTATGGGGAGTTGATGCCGCGCTATGTTTGAACGGCCATAACAGCAAATCCCTGGCCAGGGTTCTCGAGATTTACTGATAAGAGTTATCTGTAGTTTCTCGAATCGTTATGGGCCGTAAATCAGCATGACGTATAAAGTTACTGGGGTCTGACATTTACCACCCCTAGACTTCATATGCGACGTATCAAACGAAGAGACCGGACTGTACGGTAAGTGTTGCTTTTAGGCTCGTTAGGGTTGTGATGAGTTTGATCGTCGGCCACATTTTTCGTCATGTACCTGGATAGCCGTTACGCACACCTGTTAGTTATATGTATGCCCGAGAGGCCATCAATGTACATGTGATGTATATTGTAGTGGATGCTTGGACATATATAGGGAGTACTTTCTTGCTCGACATGATAGTATGCTATCCGGTTGCTCTTTATCTTAACAAGTACACTTATTGTCTCTCTATTACATTTTGATAAAGCCCTTACGATGAGTAGTTGACTACCAGGATAATGATGCAGATCATACTAGTGGGACAATGGTAGTCGGTAAGTACATCTTTCAATTGTTCGTAGTCGTGGGAGTATTGAGACTGGGCATTGATACTCCAGAGTAGACTAGCGTATGCGCTCCTTGACCCATCCGATCGGCGATGGATGATCCCACATCCATTGGTGTTTGACATCAGAAAAGGTAAACAGGTGCTCAGTGGAGACTGGGTATACTGAACGGACTCGCCGAGAACTCATAGATGGTATTATATCTATCGTCAGATAGCAGTTCTCTGGTGACACTGGTACAGGTTAGTCTGTTGACCCGTGATCGTCATAGAGTCTTGTGTGATTCCCACTGTGCTTTGATTTCCACCTTACTATGTTCAAGAGATCATGCAAAACGGTAGTTTTTGGGTACAGTCCCGAGTCACATGGAGTCAATGAGCGATAGGAGGGGATTCGTCTCTCCCGGTATTGTGAGTTGATGTTGCGCTATGCTCGATTGTCCATAACAGGAAATCCCTGGTCAGGGTTGCTGTGATTTACCGGTAAGTGTTATCAGTAGTTTTTCGAACCGTTATGGACCTTGTATCGGCATGACTTATCAGGCTATTTGGGTCTGACGTTTTACCACCCCCAGGCTGCGATATGTGACATATCTGACGAAGAGACCGGACTGTACGGTAGTGTTACCGATTGGATTCGCAGGAGTATGAGCAAGTTTGCTTGTTGATCTTCTGATCGCTCAATACCCGGGTGGCCGTTACATTTAGCAGACCGCTTGCGGCTTGTGGCTGTTTGATATGATCATCAGCTACTGCCGGCGTATTGACGATTCTTTAGAGTCCTACACAGAGGTTTCCTGGTTCATACGAAACAAAGTAGGAACACATATGTGATATGTGCGGGACCGAGACTAATGTGCGTATGTGATACCGCATTCTATTCTCGTGATATGTGATATCGGTCGTTTATATATGATATAGCCGGGTTATCGGATCAAATGTTGATTCGATAAATTGTTACATTTAATATTGGTCGGTTGTATGTGATATAGCCGGATTATTAAATCAACTGTTGATTTAATAATTTAATGTATAATTAGATATGTGATATATTGATTTACATTAACTAATATTTGATCACTTAAACATTTCTTTTTCTCACATGTGTACACTTAGTATATATGTGATATATATTAATGTACATTATTTTTTGTCATTCTTGATGCCACATGCTACATGGGTGTATGAGACTCACGCCATGCTTGAGATAATGAATGGTTTTATTTATTTAAACTTAATCAAAATTAATAGTAATTAGTCACAGGGTTCAAGCTTGTGGAAGCTCGTGGAACCTTTGACCAAGTCTACTAATTTTATTTTACTTGTAGATATTTATTAACCTAACCATTATTGTTAGCCATGGTTTATTCTCTACATGAGTTAGTGTATGATACTAACTCACCCATGGTTGCTATTCTCACCTCATGAGTTTCATTCTTATCTCCACTTCAGCTTCTTCTTCCTCATGAGAAAGCTTGCTAGCTTTTCTCAAGGTGATGAAATATTGTGAGAAAAATTAATCTAAAGTTAGCCCAATTCCTACTTCATCATCCTCTACTATATTAGCTATTTAGTTTAGGGTGTTTTCTTCACTAATCTACCATTAGTGAAGAGGTAGCATGAGCTTGAGTCTCCTCGACGTAGAACATCTTCGGCCTCGAAGACATCGAGCAAGCTTGTTCATTTCTTCATGTGAACCATTACTAGAGTTCGAGTGTTCACTACTTGGAGCGAAGGGACTACTACACGGAGCTTTAAAAGTAATGGACCGGTCTACAAAGGTTGTATTCCTCATTCACTTAGATGTATTGCACTGTTTGTTCGTCTAAATCTATAGTTAAGATTCTAGGGTTAGGGTTCTTTAGTACAGCCAAAATTTAAAAACGGCATGGGCGATGCCTCCTGAAACCTTGATGTCATGCTAGGGTATCCTGTAGTGGTATCAGAGCCATGCTAGGGAATTAGACGATGTTTGTTAGATTACGAAACAGAAACAACTCCGAAACACCCGATATAAAAATCTAGTTTCTGTCGAATTTTTAAAGGTGTCAAAATTTTTTTTAAGCAACTGCAAAATGTTGTATGCGATATAACATGAACACCATACAAATTTGAAGCACTACCACCTTATTTTGGTCGGCCACAATGCCATAATTTCTGAGCTCACCGGTTCTTCTGGGGAGTTTTGGCTTCCAATTTCTGTGGTGTTCCAGTCTCTGGGTTTTGGTATTTTAGGTGTTACTTGTTTTTGCTAAATTTGCATGTGTTGTTAAATTTCTACAATGGCAATTTGCAGTGTTTCATAATCGTAATTCTAACATCTATTCGGTTTATTTAGACGATGTTAAAAAGTTCGAACAGACATCAATAACCCATATTTTCCCTCGCTGGAAATTTTCCCAGAGTTGGATTTTTTCCGAGTTTAAAATCTTCAGAAAATCATGCAAGCGATTCGGTGGACCCTCTAGAAGAACGATACCCAAACTCGAATTTTTGGAACGCGGAATCGCAGTTATACCCTAGGGTTTGCGGTAGTTCTGCGGCGACATGAGTGAGGCATGGGTCAGCCTTTCTACGGATGGTTCATAGGTGCTGTGGCATGTTCAGTGTACTTTTTGAACTCCGCTCAAGTGTTGAGTTCTTTGGGAAATTTTGGGTGTTCTTTTATTCAATCGAAAAGTTTGACATCGTCTAGCTATCGATGATTGTGATACAAAATTTGGAATCCACATAATTAGTTATGAGATAACTAGTTTGAATTTTATAAATCTAGCAGTTTAGTCTCATTTGATCGGTTGCCACGGAATTTTGATATGGATCAAAAGTCCGTCGCAATTACGTAGTGTATGCGGATACTCACCGGGTAACCTTAATAGATATCCATTCCCCATAGCCCCGATCAAGTGACTGTAGGAGAACCCCGTCGCCAAAATCATCCGTTCGGGTGCTCGCGGTCGCGGTGTTACGCCTAAGTGCACTTCGTCAACGGCATCGGGGGTGCGGCCGTCTACTAAAGTTTCCGACGAGCATTCGATCAGGTTGTCGGGTTGAATTAACCGACTGGTTATTGAAAAGTGTTTTCAATATCGAGACTAAAATATGAGGTTTATAATTGTTAGGCATGAAATTCAGAATATGAGATATTCCGGGTTTATGATGTCTAAGGAATTGATTTGGTTAGGCATGAAATCCAAAGTATGTGATACATTGGGTTTATGATGTCTAAGGTTGTTGCGGATTCCAATTGTTGTAGTTTTTCACTTTCTTTTCTGCGACGGTAAGTGTAATATGTGGTGTATCGTCGGTTTCGTTGCTATATGTCAACAACAATTGGGATACGCATATTTACTTACGTTGATGACATGTGATGTTATGTGTTGCTGTGATATGTTATATTGGATTATCGTGTTTTGAATAGCCGGGTTTTTTTTTGTGAGATGAGAGTTTTTCATTTTTATTCATGTAAAAGCTTGTATGTAATATTCTTTTATTTGGGCACTTCCGGGTTGAGAATGATGTCTCCATTAATGTATATTATTTACTTTTCTGCATTAGGATAGACCTAAGGAGGAATGCACAAGTAACCCCATTTTAGAGTCCAGTAGGCGACCATCTCGAGGAGTCGAGATCGGGTCTCCTAACTCTACAATTGGTAGGGTTCCTTACCGCTCTCGTATGGATGTAGGGATATGGGTTTGAATATTCATCGCGACCGTGGAATCCACGTTTTTTATCGGCTTAATTAAAACACGGAATTCCTAGTATATCCAATATTTCATATATGTTCTTCTGCTGCTGATATTCTGTGATATGATCACTTTATATGTTGAGACGAATGCTTATATTTTATATATATGATATATAATAAATAATGATGCTTTCGTTTCTTGTTTGATTCTTGGGAAGCATAAATTGATGGGATTCATTAATGAGATTAATGAAAGAAAAAGAAACCTAAAGATGTTGTAGAAACTTGTTTTAAACAACTGGTAGCTCTATTTCTTGCTTTGCATAGCGGTATTCCTTGTAGAATATCCAGCACCTTATTCGATAAGGAATGAGCCGAGATCCCTTCACCGGGAGTGACCTCTTTAGCGAAACTGGCAGATGCTACTGTTAGTGTATATGCCCTAGAGGCCATTACTGTATCATACTAGTTTGTATATTACTTGATGGAAGCTTGGGATATTCACAGTTGTATATACAATCTTGCTCGAAATGGTAGTATGCTACTTGGTTTGTCTCTGCTTTAATATGTGCATGTGTTTCTTTTAGCATATCGCTGATATACATATTAGTAGAGCCCTTAGGATCTTTGCTTGATTACCAGCGTTGTGATAGCGCTCACACTCGTGGGAGCTGAGTGATCTATAAGCACATATTTATACAGGTCCCTGGTCGTTGGACTATCGAGACAGGGCATCGATACTCCGGAGTAGACTAGCGTATGCGCTTCTCATCCTAGTGTGGGAGACGGTCTGTCCCACAGCCGTCAGTACGTCATACTTGAGATAGTATGCGGGTGCTCGTTATGTTACGAGTACACTGGACAGGACTCGTCGGGGAATGTTGGTTGGTATTATACTTATCGTCAGTTATCAGTTCGCAGGTGACATGAGTACAGCTTAGTCTGCTGACTTGACACTGTCACTTCACCTCGAGTGTGTTCCCACTGCACTTTGATTGCTACCCTACCACGGCTCAAAGGAGTCGTGCATACAGGTAGTTTTTGGGTGCAGTCCCGAAGCACTTGGAGGCAGTGACGGTTTGACGGGATTCGTCTCTCCCGGTATTGGGGGTTGACATCGCGCTGTGTCCAGGAGAGCCATTACACGAGTAGTCCCTGGCCAGGGCAAGCGAGATATACTGGTAGGTTTCCAGTGTTATCTCAGGGTGTTCTGGGCTACACTCCGACACGACTTGTACCACTATTAGGGGACTGACGTTCACCGCCCCCTAGGCCCGCCATGAGATGTATCAGACGAACAGACCGGACTGTACGGAGACTGTCACATATAGGCTCAGTAGGAGTTCAGATGGGGTTCACCTCGTCAGTCTTCTTATCGACATCTACATGGGGACCGTTACGTACAGCTAGTGCCGCTTGCGGTCTGTGGTTAAACCCACTGCCAACGTAGTGTCGAGTCTTTAGAGTCCCACACAGAGAGCTATTCGCCTTTAGGCAAAATGAGTAGAGGTCGCATCGTTTTGCGACAGGGTTCGTTCACATCCGCGCACTTGTGCACGTTTGCTGTCCGGACAGCTTATACTAGCGGGCTTTGGTTTAAGCCGGATCCTAGTATATGATTTGGGATTGGTTTTTCTCATTGTATTCGTGTTCCTCGGATCACGAATACGGGTGCGTATGCACAGTTGCTTGAGACAGAGGGAGAGGACTTTGATTAGGGTTAATGACTATTGTCATTTTATTAACCCTAATGCTTATGTGTGCATTATGGTTAATTGATATTTAGTTTAATATAATTGTGCATGGTTATGGTTGTTGACCATTTGACCTTCTTGACTTGTTGACCTAGGTTGACACTTTGACCATCATCATTTCATTTGGAAGATGCTCTTTGATCCTTGCAATTTGCATTAAAAATGAAATGATAATGGTCATGTCTTGATTAACCATGACAATTATCTAGCTAATTATCAATTTAAAATAATACAAACATATATGTGAGAATGGTCTATTTTTCTCTCATTCTATCATTCACTTTCTCTCTCTTGTTCTTCTTCTCCCTCAAGCTATCCCCTCTCATGTGTTGAGAAACACTTGAGCTTGAGAAAAACCCCTTCTTGATAATCTATACTCTCATTTAGGGTTCAAGGATTAGCACTTCTTGCACCCTAGTTACTTCTAGCTTGGAGTTGAAGCCAAAGGTTGAGGCTTTCGGGTGGATCTTTCTTCGACGTGAGAAGACGACAAAGGTGACCTCTTTCCACTACTCCAAGGTGCAAGGAGAGAAGGACATAAAGCCCTAGGTATAACCTTTCTAACACTTAGCTAGTTTCTAGTTAGCTTTAGCTTGTTTTTGTTTAGCAAAGATCCTTCCTTGTTTAGTCCATGTTGCCTAAAGTCATAAAAACATGATTTTTATTCCGTTTTCTGCCTCCCCGCAAGCACCGGGGTGGGCAACGTGGACTTACAGTGGTATCAGAGCCTAACTAAACATAAACTAACTAGGTAGTAAAGTGTATGGAAGTTCGAATCGGAAAAATCGAAAAACCGAGTTTTCAAAACCCTAAGTTTCTGTTAAAATTTTTTCTGTTCAAAACAAAATAAATCATACTCCAAAAATCATCTCAGGGTTTTGTGAAGAAAGCCACCAAAAACGATCCAGAGATTCGACCAAAGAGCCGCGGTTCCGCGGCAATAGCAAGCTATTGCCGCGCAACCGCGGCCGTTTTGGCTCGGCTCTGGGTCGAGTTTGGTGCAGTGTATTTCTGGCTTGGTTTTGGGATTTTTAAGATGGTTTATATGTGCCCAGGTTTTCCAGAATAGAAATTTGTTTTTGGGGGCCTATAAATCCATATTTTTTTATTGAACTTCAATACACTTTGACTATAGGGGTTATATCTGTGATGTTGATATGTATTGAACGTCGGCTAATCGCTATATGTCGATTAGTCGGGGTTATACATATCTGTGATCTGTGTTTGATGATGGTATGTGTATATGAATGCGTTGGATTGTCGCCGGTGAATAGCCGGGGTGGATGTGAGATGAGTGTTTCTTTTTTCTTTCATTCATTGTAATATGTAAATTGATGTAATATTATTATTTGTTTGGCCGCACAACCGGGTCGGGGTTGTAGCCGTCATTGTATAATTCTTTTTACTGATTTTGCTCCTAGGATAGACCCATGGAGGGGGTGCACAAACTACCGGGTATCTCGAAGTCCCGAGTGGCCTACTCACGGTGTTGAGGGAGGTTGCTTCGCTTCGGTTACTTGGCGGGTAGTTTGCCGCACCCGTAGGGGTCTTGGCAGGGGTATTGGCTATTCACCGCGACCTTGTAATCCGCTTTTCGTTGCAGGCTCGAACGGATTGCGGATTCCTAGTATATTCAATGTATTCATCTGTGATCTGTAATGTCTATCATTGCTATATCTTTATATATGATAACTATTTAGGCGTTGCTTATGTTTTACAGCCGCGCTAGCCCAGCCCCCGCTCTGTCGTTAGTTAAGTAACCTAACGGGTGATGACGGGCCCCGTGGCGAATGCGAATGGCATAAGCGTACGTCATATTTTGGTTGTTTTCTGCAATGGTAGGATTAAATGATGGGACGCATTAAAAGAACTAATGCAAGAAAATAAACCAAGTAAAAGTCGATTGGAACACTTTGAAAACCACTCGGTTCTTTTCAAAACTAAACTTTTAAACGCGGAGCTTGAACCACTCCTTTTAAAAGCTATCTCGTTCCATCGATTATATCAAGTTCACTACGTTCACAGTTTCGCCAAAACCATTCGTAGCCCTCCGTCATTCCATATGAATGGTCAAAAAGTATTCAAGCTATGTATTTTGGCCAAAGTCAAGGCATAGTGATTGGTAGCTATTGGGTATTCATGTGCAGCATAGATAGATGCGTTGGTTTGGGACAGTCGTGCTGCCATTTTGGCCAAAGTCAAGGGTAGGTACGGGTGGGTCCAAATTAACCAGGAGAATGACGGGTAGAACTTGACATGTGACTTATGATATTTTGGCCAAAGTCAAGGTCATAAGAGCATGGGGCAAAAAAAAATCCACATCGGGAGTTTCATAAGTACTGAAACTTGCTAGCGCTGCAAACCATTTGGAGTGTGATAATTCTGGTAGGATTCCTTCGGTTTTATTACGCGATGATATTTGGATCCCGATCCTACTGTGAGTATATGCTACTCCTTGGGAAAACTCTCACTTAACGATCAATGCTATAAACTTAGTAGGTGTCTAGAAAGGTGTTAGCGGGGCTATGCCCCCAGGGAAAAGAGGTTCTTAAATTAAGGAACTTCGCGAAAAAGTTGGAAAACCTCCCTCGAAGTACCGACACTGGCCTGGCTGAACGGTTAAGCAAGTATTGTACGGTGAGATTGATCCTGACTAATCCTTTCTTTACGGTTTGAAAAGGGATTCGAGAGACAGTGGGAGCCATCCAGTTTAGACAAACTAAAAACCACTCTAAACTTGCAAGAGCATCATGCTAAAGTGTTTCATTTCTATCTCCTAATTGCAGCGACCATTCAACATGACCGGACTAAAGTTATTACTAGATAAAAACATATTGACATGGCCAAACTACAAAGATTGGCTCAGGAATGTCAAGATGGCAATCACTTACGACAAGTTGGGGTATGTCCTTACCACCAAAGCTCCCCCTGTCCAAGGTCCCAAAACCAGTGTTGTAGATAAGGAAATCTACAAGACCTGGGAAATAGATTGCGCGAAGGCCAAATGCCTCGTACTAGCCTCGATGGACAACGAACATCAGAGGAGGCACGAGAATATGGACCTAGAATCCATATTTCTTCATACAAAAGAACTGTATGGAGAGCAGTCTCGTATCGCAAGATACGAAGTGTCGAAGAAGTTGTTTTCGGCAAGGTTGGCCGTCGGATCATCGGTAGCGGAACACGTGCTTAAGATGATTGGCTACATAGAGGAGCTCGCGGACCTTGGGACCACGTTGGAGAATGAACTCTATACCGATTTGATTCTCCAGTCCTTTCCTTCCACTTACGCCTAGATTATCCTTAAATTCAACATGCAAGGAAAGGAGGTTGAACTTTCCGAACATCTGAACATGTTGAGGAGTGCTGAGGGAACCCTACAGAAAAGTAGGGAGACAACCACTTTGTTTGTAGGAGGATCTTCCTCTTCTAGATCCAGGGCGAAAGCCAAGGGTAAGAAGAAGAAAGCCCCCGCCAAACCAAGAGGCGGTGTCAATAAAGTGGATACGAAGGGAAAAGGAAAAGCAACAAAGGTTGTGGGAAAGCTGGTGGGGAAGGAAGAATGCTTCTATTGTCACAAAAGTGGTCACTGGAAACAGGATTGCAAGGCTTGGAAGGCCAGAACACAGGATTTGAAGCGAGTTGCAGCTTCAGCTTCAGGTGTGTATGTTATTGAAAACTGTCTATCAATAAACTCTACTTCCTGGGTATTGGATACCGGATCAGGATCTCATATCTGTAATTCTTTGCAGGTGTTGAGAAAGCATAGAATTTTGAAGGCAGGTGACATGACCCTCAGAGTTGCAAACGGTGCTAGCATGGATGCTGAGGCCGTGGGGGACTATCACCTGGGATTGTCGGATGGACACTTTTTGGTTTTGCGTAGTTATTATTATGTACCAAATGCAACCTGTAATATCATTTCTGTATCTTTATTATCTAAAGAAGGTTATGAATTTGCATTTGTAAGCAATGTAGTGAACATTCACCTTAATCAAGTTTTGATTGGGTCAGGTTCATTGAACAACGGTATATACGTATTAAACCAACCACAGATTTTCAATGTCCAGAATACACACAAAAGAAAGTCTCCAGATATCAATAAAACTTTCTTATGGCATTGTAGACTGGGTCACATAAATGAGAGAAGGTTGACTAAGTTACATGCAGAAGGATATTTGGATCCGTTCGAATATCAATCGTATGCAACTTGTCAATCCTGTCTCAAAGGAAAGATGACAAAGACTCCGTTCACTGGACACGCAGTAAGAGCGAGCGAGCTCTTGGGACTCGTACACAGCGACGTGTGCGGTCCAATGTCTACACATGCGCGAAGCGGTTATTCTTACTTCATTACTTTTACGGATGACTTTTCAAGGTACGGTTATGTCTTCTTAATGAAACATAAATCCGAGGCTTTTGAAAAATTCCAGGAATATAAGAACGAAGTAGAAAAACAAACAGGCAAAAGTATCAAGGCACTGAGATATGATCAAGGTGGTGAATACTTGAGTGCCGAGTTCCTGGGTTACTTAAAAGAGAATGGAATTCTCTCTCAGCTTACTCCTCGATACACTCCGCAACATAACGTTGTATCGGAGAGACGGAACCGAACCCTATTGGATATGGTACGGTCCATGATGAGTAACGCTGAGTTTCCGTGATCGTTCTGGGGATATGCGCTAGAATCAGCTGCATACCTTTTGAACCGAGTTCCAACTAAGACTGTGTCTACTACACCATATCAGATGTGGTGTGGGAAGAGACCCTATCTTAATCACATTAAGACATGGGGATGTCCAGCTTTTGTAAAAAAAGCAGCATGCGGACAAGCTCGAGGCACGCTCAGTACAGTGCAAGTTTGTGGGATATCCAAAGAACTCCAAGGGATATTTCTTCTATTGCGAAGAGGAACAAAAGGTGTTTGTTTCTCGCCATGCCCACTTTCTATAACACCAGTTCATAGAAAAAGAATTAAGTGGGCACGCAATAGAACTGGAAGAAATTCCAGAACCACGAGCTATTACTGAAAGCTTTGTAGAACCAGAGGGTTTGAAAGATCAGGACATTCCCACGCCACTCCGCAGGAGTAGTAGGCAGTCTCATCCGCCCGAGAGATACTACGGTTTTCTCATTGACGGGGATAGAGAGGATTGCATCATAGATTGTGATGAGCCTACTAGCTTCCAGCAAGCCATTCAATGCATCGACTCGGTAAAATGGCTGGATGCAATGCGGACCGACATGGATTCCATGTACACCAACAAAGTATGGACGTTGGACATTGCTCCAGATGGGGTAAAACCCGTAGGATGCAAGTGGATCTTCAAAGGGAAGATTGGTGTAGATGGACAGGTTGAGACCTATAAAGCTAGACTAGTAGCAAAGGGTTTCTTCAGCGACCTGGTTTGGACTATGACGAAACCTTTTCTCCAGTAGCTATGCTGAAATCCATTCGGATCCTTCTTGCCATTGCTGCCTTCCACGATTATGAGATTTGGCAGATGGACGTAAAGACAGCTTTTCTAAATCGACATTTAGAGGAGTGTGTCTATATGGACCAGCGAGAGGGTTTCATTCAGAGTGGGAGCAGCGGAAAGGTGTGCAAGTTGCTTAAGTCCATTTATGGACTAAAGCAGGCATCGCGGAGTTGGAACATCTGTTTTGATGAGACGGTCAAAGAATTTGGCTTTATCAAAAATCTAGATGAACCATGCATCTATTGTAGATTTGTAGCGAGAACTGTAGTATTCCTTGTTTTATACGTGGATGACATTCTCTTAATAGGAAATGACATTCCTATGCAATCTGTCAAGGGGTTCTTGTCACACAGGTTCTCCATGAAAGACCTGGGTGATGCCTCATACATTCTGGGTATCCGGATCTACCGTGACAGATCCAAGAGGATATTAGGACTTTCACAGTCCAGGTACATCGACACCATACTGAAGAGATTCAGTATGGAAGATTCCAAGCGCGGTAGTCTACCGGCTTGTCACGGGATCACCCTCTCTAAAGAGATGTCTCCCGAAACTGATTTGGAGAAGGATCGCATGTCTATTATACCCTACGCTTCTGCGGTAGGCTCTATAATGTATGCGATGTTGTGTACCAGACCGGATGTGGCTTATGCACTGAGTGTGGTAAGCAGGTATCAGTCAAACCCTGGGGAGAAGCATTGGATAGCAGTAAAGAACTTTCTCAAGTACCTGAGAAGGACTAAGGAGATGTTCTTGGTGTATGGCGGAAAAGACCTCCAGATTGAGGCCTTTGCTGACTCCAGCTTCCAGAGTAACAAGGATGATTCCTAGTCCATGTCGGGTTTTGTCTTCACCCTCAATGGAGGGGCGGTGTGTTGGAAGAGCTCCAAACAGGAAATCGTTGCTGACTCGACTATGGAAGCGGAATACATCGTTGCATCTGATGCCGCAAAAGAAGCTGTCTGGATGAGGAAGTTCTTGAAAGAACTTCAGGTGGTTCCGTCCATTGTTGACCCAATACCTCTGTATTGCGACAATAACAGAGTTATAGCTTTAGCGAAGGAACCCAGGTCCCATCAGAAATCCAGACACATCTTGAGGCGGTATCACCTGATCAGGGAGATCGTGGATCGCCAGGAGATCGACGTTCGGAGGGTTGCCTCAGAAGATAACACAGCAGATCCATTCACCAAGGCCTTGCCCCAGACTCAGTTCGAGCGGCTGATAGAGATGATAGGTCTTCGATACGCCAGTACATGGCCTTAGTGCAAGTGGGAGATTGTTAGTGTATATGCCCTAGAGGCCATTACTGTATCATACTTGTTTGTATTTTACTTGATGGAAGCTTGGGATATTCACAGTTGTATAAACAATCTTGCTCGAAATGGTAGTATGCTACTTGGTTTGTCTCTGCTTTAATATGTGCATGTGTTTCTTTTAGCATATCGCTGATATACAAATTAGTATAGCCCTTAGGATCTTTACTTGATTACCAGCGTTGTGATGGCGCTCACACTCGTGGGAGCTGGGTGATCTATAAGCACATCCTTATACAGGTCCCTAGTAGTTGGACTATCGAGACAGGGCATCGATACTCCGGAGTAGACTAGCGTATGCGCTTCTCATCCCAGTGTGGGAAACGGTCTGTCCCACAGCCGTCAGTACGTCGTACTTGAGATAGTATGCGGGTGCTCGTTAGGTTACGAGTACACTGGACAGGACTCGTCGGGGACTGTTGGTTGGTATTATACCTATCGTCAGTTTTTAGTTCCCAGGTGAAATGAGTACAGCTTAGTCCGCTGACTTGACACTGTCACTTCGCCTCGAGTGTGTTCCCACTGCACTTTGATTGCTACCCTACCATGGCTCAAAGGAGTCGTGCAAACAGGTAGTTTTTGGGTGCAGTCCCGAAGCACTTGGAGGCAGTGACGGTTAGACAGGATTCGTCTCTCCCGGTATTGGGTGTTGACATCGCGCTGTGTCCAGGAGAGCCATTACACGAGTAGTCCCTGACCAAGGCAAGCAAGATATACTGGTAGGTTTCCAGTGTTATCTCAGGGTGTTCTGTGCTACACTCCGACACGACTTGTACCGTTATTAGGGGACTGACGTTCACCACCCCCTAGGCCCGCCATGCGATGTATCAGACGAATAGACCGGACTGTACGGAGACTGTCACATACAGGCTCAGTAGGAGTTCAGATAGGGTTCACCTCGTCAGTCTTCTTATCGACATCTACCTGGGGACCGTTACGTATAGCTAGTGCCGCTTGCGGTCAGTGGTTAAACCCACTGCCAGCGTAGTGTCGAGTCTTTAGAGTCCCACACAGAGAGCTATTCGCCTTTAGGCAAAATGAGTAGAGGTCGCAAGGTTTTGCGACAGGGTTTGTTCACATCCGCGCACTTGTGCACGTTTGCTGTCCGGACAGCTTATACTAGCGGGCTTTGGTTTAAGCCGGATCCTAGTATATGATTTGGGATTGGTTTTTCTCATTGTATTCGTGTTCCTCGGATCACGAATACAGGTGCGTATGCACAGTTGCTTGAGACAGAGGAAGAGGACTTTGATTAGGGTTAATGACTATTGTCATTTTATTAGCCCTAATGCTTATGTGTGTATTATGGTTAATTGATATTTAGTTTAATATAATTGTGCATGGTTATGGTTGTTGACCATTTGACCTTCTTGACTTGTTGACCTAGGTTGACACTTTGACCATCACATTTCATTTGGAAGATGCTCTTTGATCCTTGTAATTTGCATTAAAAATGAAATGATAATGGTCATGTCTTGATTAACCATGACAATTATCTAGCTAATTATCAATTTAAAATAATACACACATATATGTGAGAATGGTTTATTTTTCTCTCATTCTATCATTCACTTTCTCTCTCTTGTTCTTCCTCTCCCTCAAGCTCTCCCCTCTCATGTGTTGAGAAACACTTGAGCTTGAGAAAAACCCTTTCTTAATAATCTCTACTCTCATCTAGGGTTCAAGGATTAGCACTTCTTGCACCCTAGTTACTTTTAGCTTGGAGTTGAAGCCAAAGGTTGAGGCTTTTGGGTGGATCTTTCTTCGACGTGAGAAGACGACAAAGGTGACCTCTTTCCACTAGTCTAAGGAGCAAGGTGAGAAGGACATAAAGCCCTAGGTATAACCTTTCTAACACTTAGCTAGTTTCTAGTTAGCTTTAGCTTGTTTTTGTTTAGCAAAGATCCTTTCTTGTTTAGTCCATCTTGCCTAAAGTCATAAAAACATTATTTTTATTCCGTTTTCCGCCTCCCCGCAAGCACCGGGGTGGGCAACGTGGACTTACAGCTACAACCCACTCGGTTTGTCTTTTGATTGCTTCTATAGTTTTTACTTTGCGTAGTGGTACTTGTGAAATATCCTGCACCTCATTCGATCAGGAAAGAGCCGAGATCCCTTCACCAGGAGTGACCTCTTTAGCCAAACGAGTAAAAGCCTAAAAACACTCCTTTTCAAAATCACTCGATTCTACATTGATATCAAGTTCATTACGCAAAGGATTTCTTAAAAACCTACCGTAGCCCTCCGTCATTTCAGATAAGTACTACTTAGTATTCGTGCTACGGTAGTTTAGCCTGTGTCAAGGCGTAGTTTGTGGTAGCTAACTAATGCTTATCTGCTGCATACGATGCGATTGGATTAGGCTAATCGTACGGCGTTGTTTGGCCTGCGTCAAGGGTCGTGCGGGTGGGTTTAATTCAATCATGAAATGTACGGGTTGAACTTGACTAGCGGACTATGGTTTGTTGGCCGGCGTCAAGGTCATAGGATGGTAGGGGCAGAACATTATCATGAATTTCAAGTGTTGAAATTTGCAATGAGATTGCGTACCTTCTATGAGATAGTTGGATCCCGGTTGTTGGATATATGTATGCCATAGAGGCCATTATATGATGGTGGATGTATTTATACATGTATATATATATATTCAATGTACATTCATGCTCGACATGATAGTATGCTATCTGGTTCTTCTTTATCTGACATGTTGACTTGGTCATGTTTTTATTCATTCATACATGTTGATAAAGCCCTGAGGATATAGGCTTGACTACTGTGATTATGATGGAGATCATACTAGTGGGACATCTGTAGTTTATAAGCATATCCTGAAAAGTCCCTAGTCGTAGGTATATCGAGACGGGGCATCGATATACCAGAGTAGACTAGCGAATATGATACTAGACCCATATGATGGCCGATGGATGTTCCCACATTCATCGATGTTTGACATCGAGATCGTATACGGGTGCTCAGTGGTGACTGGGTACACTGGACGGACTCACCGAGAACTCCTATATGGAATTATATTTATCGTCGGATAGCAGTTCTTAGGTGACACTGGTGCAGGTTAGTTTGTAGACCCGAGATCGTCATAGAGTCTTGTGTGTTCTCCTACTGTACTTTGATTACCACCCTACCACGGCTCTACTGAGTCGTGCAAACAGGTGGCCGTTGGGTACAGTCCCGAGACACACGAAGGCGATGAGAGATAGGAGGGGTTTCGTCTCTCCCGGTATTGGGAGTTGATGCTGTGCTGTGCTCGATAGGCTATATCAGTAAGTCCCTCGCCAGGGCTGTTGAGATTTACTGATAAATGTTATCAGTAGTTTCTCGGTCTGTTATAGACCATTCATCGGAACGACATATTGAGTTATTGGGGTCGACGTGACCATCCCTAGACTCGATATGCAGCATATCTGACGAAAAGACCGGACTGTACGGTAGTGTTGCCGGATGGCTCGACGGGAGTTGTGACAGGTTCGCTTGTTTTCTTCTGATCGCTCAATACCCGGGTGGACGTTACGTTTAGCTGAACGCTTGCGGCTTGGGGGTGCTTGATATGATCATCACCCACTGCCGACGTATTGATGAGTCTTAGAGTTCCACAACGCAGTTGCCTAGTCTAGGCGAAACGGTGTGGTGCGCATATGAGATATGCGTGTTGACCCGGTTAAAATACACGTATGAGATACCCTATATTAATCGGAAGGTTTGCTTTTGGTCGGGTCGTATGCGATATGACCGGTTTGCTAAATCAAGTGTTGATTTATCATTGACCATTAGTTTCTCACTTTAAACCCTTTCTTGTCTTTTTGTTGTATGCAGGCATGTATGCATTTATTCGCATTCTTGCATATATGGATGTGCATGCACACATACATGCATACATAATTCTATCATGGTTGTTGATATAGTGGATGGTGGCAATATAAGACTCACACCATATATAAATATATAGATATTATTTTTGCAAAAGAAAATGGAAATGGAAATTGTTATCATGGTTTATTATTTTATTCATGCACTAACCCTTTGGTTTAACCATGATTCATTTTCTATGGCCATTTTTGATCCAAAACAAATATCTTGATATTTTATAACTATGGTTAAGAATGAGAAAGAGAAAAAAAAAAAAATATATTTTCATTTCTCATTTTTTTTCCATAAGCTTATCATTATCTTGAGCTCTTCACAAGCCATCATCTTCTTCCTCCTTTCTCTCTTGCTCTCCAGTTTTCTCAAGTGAGCAAAAGAGTCATCAAGTTAGGGTTTTGAAGTGAGAAAACAAACAACATCACCATTCTAGACTAGTCTTGCCCATTAGTCTAGAGTGTTAGCTTTTACTTCTTCTCTTGATCTAGTGGAGCTTCAAGCTTGGACAAAGAGGACTCCGGGTGGATCGTCGTGGACCTAGAGGATCTCAAGTGAACCTTTTTCCAACCCTCAAGTAGCCAAGGAGTCTAGCATAGGGAGCTACAAAGGTTGTACTCTTAAAACCCTAGCTTTTACTACTTGTGTTATTGTTAAAGTTATGTTACCTTATATTTTCTAGCATGATCCTTAAGATAGTTTTTTTAGCACCATTTTTTCAATTTAAATATGGCATGTGTGTTGCTTCTAAACCCTTGTAGTGGTGCTGTAGGAAACCCTTCATGGTATCGGAGCCTTAGGATAACCTAGACGACGTTAAAAATCTCGAACGAACAAAACACGACGCCCGAGTGATGCTCTTTGGAAATTTTTCTAAAACCTGGATTTCTTCAAAATAAAAATGCTTAAAAAATTCAGCAGGGTTTTTTATGGGCCCACCAGAAATACGAAGCCCTGACTCATCCGTACGACCGCGAAACCGTGGCCACAGTGGCCTTTCTGCGGCGGTTCCTCGGAGCCGTAAGAGAGTTGTGGGCCGTAGTTTCTTGTGCAGGCCCGTATGTATTTCCTGCAGTTACTGGTATTTTTTGAATCTGCTCAGGTGTTGAGCTTTCTGAGCAGTCTGTGGGTGTTCAATTGTTCGATCGAATGTTTTAACGTCGCCTAGTATATTAATATCGTATATAATAATTGGAATCTACAAATTTATTTATTGCGTGTAAATCTAGCAGTTCGGTCTCAGCAACAATCGGAAATCTTGTTGAATTATCCGGCTTGTTTTGAAAAGGTGTTTTCATGGATGAGACCGAAATGCGAGCTTTGCATTGGCAGGCGTAAAATCTTGTATATGTGATATTCCGGGTTTGTGTTGTCTAAAGGCGGTTAAGATTCCAATTGTTGTAGTTTTTCATTTTATTTCTCTGTGAACGTAAGTGTAGTATGTGGCATATCGCCGGTTTCGTTGCTATACATCAACGACAATCGGGGTACGCATAATTACTTACGTTGATGATATGTGATATTATGTGTTGCTGAGATTTGAAATGTAGGATTGTCATGATTGAATAGCCGAGGGGTTTTGATGTGAGATGAGAGTTTTCTTTTCATTCATGTAAAATTCAAATGTAATGTAATATTCTTTTATATGGGGCACTTCCGAGTTGAGCTTGATGTCACCAGTGTTGTATATTATTTACTTTTCCGCATTAGGATAGACCCAAAGAGGGGAGCACAAGCAACCGAGTTCTGGGGTTCAGAGGGAGGCCATCTCGAGGAGTCGAGACCTGTTCTCTTAAACTCCAGAATTGGAAGGGTCGCTTGCCGCTCTCGTAGGGGTCTAGGGGTGTGGGCTTGGCTATTCATCGCGACTGTGGAATTCTTATTTTCTATTGTTGGCTAAATACTAAATACGGGCGTCCTAGTATATCCTATATTATCATATCTGTGTTTCTGCTGCCTGTATTCTATGATGTGATATATGAGACGAATGATATATTATATATAAGATATATAGCAGACGTTGCTTATGTTTTACACCCGCGCTAGTCCCGTCCCCGTATGTCGTTGGTTAAGTAACCTAACGGTGCATAACGGAACATTGCGGCGAATGCTGATGGCATAAGCGTACGTTGTATTTTCGTTTCTTTTTCTATGATTGGCTTAAGGACTTAAATGATGGGGCTACATTAATATGATTAATGTAAAGAAAATAAACCTAAAAGGATGTTGTAGAATCGGATTTGAAAACCACTCGGCTATTTATGAAAAAGCTACATTTCAAAACTGGAGAGCTCAAGCCACTCCTTTTGAAAACCATTTGATTCAACGACGATATCAAGTTCAAAGCTTTAAAGATTTTCTTAAAAATTATCCTCAACCCTCCGTCATTTTAGGAAGTAGAGTTCTTAGTATTCGGGCTACGTTTGTTGACCTTAGCCAAGGCGTAGTGTACGGTAGCTATGTGATGTCTTCATACAATGCATATGATGCAGATTAATTGGGATGGGCATGTGACTTTATTGACCTTAGCCAAGGGTCATGTGAACGGGTCTAATTAATCAAGAAATGACGGGTTGAACTTGACTAGTGCTTGTGATTTGTTGACCATAGCCAAGGTCATGAGTGCTAGGGGTAAAAACCACATCGGGAATTTCAATAATTGAAATTTGCAATGAGATTGCATATCTTCCATATGATGGTTGGATCCCGATCCCACTGTGGGCAATAGTTGCTCCCAGGAGAGTTTTGCAGTTTACAATTAGCTAACTCATTAGGTGTCTAGAAAGTTGTTAACGGGGCTACGCCTCTGGGAAGACGAGGTTTAATTTAATTAGGTCCGTGCAAAAGCACGGGGAACATCCCTCAAGTACCGACACTGGCCTGGCAGAACGGTTAGCGAAGTTGTAGACTGTAATTAATCCTGGCAAGTTTTCTTTTTAAGGTTTGAAAGAAAAACTTGATTAAAGCAGTGGGGGACATCGATTAGATAAGATAATAACCAATCTGATCTTTGCAAGAGCTTTCGCTGAGTGTATTCTTTTCTCTCTCCTAATGGAAGATACTAATGACAGGACTCAAGCTTCTACTAGATAAAAATAAATTGAATGGGACCAATTATAAAGACTGGCTGAGGAATCTTAACATTGCCTTGACTTATGATAAGGTATCATATGTCCTCACGGCTCCAGCCCCGCCCGTCCCAGGTCCAAAATCCTCAGTTGCGGATATTGAAGTCCGCAAGACATGGGACGCTAACTGTGCCACGGCCAAATGCCTCGCGCTTGCATCGATGGATAACACACATCAAAAGCAACACGAGAATATGGACGTTCACGCCATATTCCTCCATACAAAGGAGTTGTATGGAGAGCAATCTCGCGTATTACGATACGAAGCATCTAGAAAACTGTTTTATATGCGAATGGCCCCTGGCACACCAGTAGGAGACCATGTTCTGAAGATGATAGCTCTCATAGAAGAGCTTGAGGACCTTAGATGGAGAATGGACAATGAACAATATACGGATATTATTCTGCAGTCCCTCCCCTCCACCTTTGCTCAATTTATAGTTAAGTTCAACATGCACAACATGGAGAAGGAACTACCTGAACTCCTTAATATGTTAAGGAGTGCAGAGAGCACACTGAAATTAGTGAAGACTCCCGCTTTGAATGTTGGGCAATCTTCCTCTTCTTGCCTAAAGGCTAAGGCCAAGGGAAAGATAAAGAAGAAGCCCACCAATCATAGGGGTGGAGTTAAAAAGGTTAAGGGAAAGGACAAGTCCAAAGCTGGAGAATCGGGGAAAGGGGAATGTTATCACTGCCACAAAACAGGACATTGGAAGCGCAACTGTACGGAGTACTTGAATCTCAAGAAGAAGCATAGGGGTGTGTGTTTGTGAAGGAAAATTGTTTTTCAATAAACTCTGCTTCCTGGGTATTAGATACCGGTTCAGGTTCTCACATTTTCAATTCTATGCAGGGGGCTGAGAAATAGCTAGGTTTTGAAGACAGGTGACCATACTCTCCGAGTTGGAAATCGTTCTAATGTACATACAGTTGCAGTGGGAGAGTATCACTTGGGGTTGCCATCTGGGTGTATATTGGTTTTGAACCCATGTTATTATGTACCTTGAATGCTTTGTAATATAATATCTGTTTCCTTGTTAGACAATGAAGGATATAATTTTGTATTGCAGAACAATGTTATGAACATTCACCGGAATCAAATGTTGGTTGGGTATGGTACGCTTAATAACGGGATATACGTCCTAAATCAACACAAAGTTTTCAGCAAACAACACACTAATAAAAGAAAACTTTCAGAAATAAATGAAGCTTTTCTTTGGCACTGTAGACTTCGTCATATTAACGAAACAAGACTAAACAAGTTACACAAAGATGGATATTTAAACCCTTTTGAATATAAATCTTATGCAACTTGCCTGTCTTGTATCAAGGGTAAAATGACCAAAACTCCGTTTACAGGACACGGAGAAAGAGCCACTGAGCTCTTAGGGCTCATACATAGTGATGTATGCGGGCTAATTTCTACACAGGCTAGAGGCGATTTTTCATACTTCATTACATTCACTGATGATTTCTCAAGATTCGGTCATGTATTTTTATTAAAGCACAAATCCGAAGCTTTCAAGAAATTCACTGAATATAAACAAGAAGTAGAAAAACAAAACATCTTGAGTATCAAAATGCTTCGATCAGATCGAGGTGGGGAGTATCTCAGTACAGAGTTTGCAAACTCCCTTAAAGAGAATGGGATTCTCTCTTAGCTCACTCCTCCTTACACACCACAGCACAACGGTGTGTCAGAACGACGGAATCGGACCCTGTTAGATATGGTCTGTTCCATGATGAGTGATGCTGAGTTACCCGTCTCATTTTGGGGGCATGCATTGGAGACTGCAGCGTTTCTACTGAGCAGGGTTCCAACCAAAACCGTGTCTACCACGCCATATGAGATATGGAATGGGAAGAGACCATCTCTTAAGAGAATTAAGATTTGGGGTTGCCCGGTCTATGTTAAAAAGCAGAATCCGGACAAACTCGAGACACGGTCGGTCATGTGTAATTTTATGGGGTATCCAAAGAATTCTTATGGATATCAATTCTACCACAAGGAGGAACAAAAGGTGTTTGTTTCTCAGCATGCCACATTCTTTGAAAAAGAGTTTTTCACAAATGAAACTGATGGCACAGTGGTCGATCTAGAAGAGGTTCTAGAGATACAAACTACAAATGACGACTTGGTTGAACCGGCTGTTGCAATAGAAACTGAGGAACCTCGACCACTCCGTAGGTCTGGTAGGACTTCTCACCCACTGGAGAGGTACTACGGTTTCCTCATTGATGGTGACAGAGAAGACTGCATCATGGATGATGATGATCCTACCAGCTTTCAGCAAGCTATCACGAGTGGATACTCTTTGAAGTGGCTGGATGCCATGAGATCCGAAATGGAGTCTATGTACACCAAAAAAGTATGGACTTTGGACGTTGTACCCCCTGGGGTAAAACATGTGGGGGTGCAAATGTATCTTTAAAAGAAAGATTGGTGTAGATGGGCAGGTAGAGACCTATAAGGCAAGACTTGTGGCGAAGGGTTTTCGTCAAAGACCAGGTTTGGACTATGACGAGACTTTTTCTCCCGTAGCCATGCTTAAATCCATTCGGATCCTACTTGCTATTGCTGCTCACTACGACTATGAAATCTGGCAGATGGACGTTAAAACGGCATTTCTAAATAGAGATTTACAAGAATGCGTTTATATGGATCAGCCAGAGGGCTTCATTGACAGTGGGAGCAGCGGGAAAGCATGTAGATTGCTTAAATCCATTTATGGGTTAAAGCAGGCATCACGGAGTTGGAACATCTGTTTCGATGATGTTATCAAAGAGTTTGATTTCATCAAAAATCTAGATGAACCTTGTGTTTATAAGAAGGCTGTAGGGAGAGTTGTCACATTCCTCGTATTGTACGTGGATGACATTCTTCTGATAGAAAATGATATTCTTATGCTACAGTCGGTCAAATCTTTCTTATCACTATGGTTCTCCATGAAGGACCTGGGTGATGCCACATACATTCTGGGCATTAGGATCTATAGGGATAGATCCAAGAGGTTATTGGGATTGTCCCAAACCAGGTACATCAACACCATCCTAAAAAGGTTTAGTATGGAAGAATCCAAACGGGATGCCTTACCCGCTTGCCATGGGGTCACTCTCTCTAAGGACTCTTGCCCAAAGACCGATGAAGAGAGAGCTCGCATGAGCATTATACCATATGCTTCAGCAGTAAGATCTATAATGTATACGATGTTATGTACTCGCCCAGATGTAGCTTATGCACTTAGTGTTGTAAGCAGGTATCAATCCAACCCAGGGGAGAATCACTGGATAGCTGTGAAGAACATTCTTAAGTACTTGCGAAGGACTAAAGAATTGTTCTTGGTGTATGGTAATGAAGATCTCCAAATCGAGGCCTTTACCGATTCGAGCTTCCAGAGTGATAAGGACGACAGCAAATCTATCTCCGGGTTTGTATTTACCCTCAATGGAGGGGCGGTAAGTTGGTAGAGTTCCAAACAGGATATCGTTGCAGACTCTACGATGGAGGATGAGTAAATTGCTGCAAATGATGCCGCCAAGGAAGCCGTCTGGATGAAGAAGTTCGTCTCGGATCTAGGAGTAGTTCCAACCATTATTGATCCAATACCATTGTATTGTGATAATAATGGGGCTATGGCGTTAGCCAAGGAACCCAGGTCCCATCAACGGTCCAGACACATCCTAAGGCGCTTTCATTTGATCCGGGAGATTGTAGATCGCCGCGAGATCGAGATTAGGAGAGTAGACACAAAGAATAACGCCGCGGATCCACTCACCAAGGCCCTCCCTCAGCCGCAGCATGAGCGACTTTTTGAGATGTTGGGTATGAGATACGCCGATAACTGGCCTTAGTGCAAGTGGGAGATTGTTGGATATATGTATGCCCTAGAGACCATTATATGATAGTGGATGTATTTATACATGTATATATCTATATATTCAGTGTACATTCTTGCTCGACATGATAGTATGCTATCTGGTTCTTCTTTATCTGACATGTTGACTTGATTATATTTTTATTCATTCATACATGTTGATAAAGCCCTGAGGATATAGGCTTGACTACTGTAATTTTGATGGAGATCATACTGGTGGGACATCTGTAGTTTATAAGCATATCCTGAAAAGTCCCTAGTCATAGGTATATCGAGACGGGGTATCGATATACCGGAGTAGACTAGCGTATATGATACTAGACCCATATGACGGGTGATGGATGTTCCCACATTTATCGATGTTTGACATCGAGATCGTATACGGGTGCTCAGTGGTGACTGGTTACACTGGACGGACTCACCGAGAACTCCTATTTGGAATTATATCTATCGTCGGATAACAGTTCTCAGGTGACACTGGTGCAGGTTAGTCTGTAGAACCGAGATCGACATAGAGTCTTGTGTATTCTCCCAATGTTCTTTGATTACCACCCTACCACGGCTCTACTGAGTCATGCAAACAGGTGGCCGTTGGGTACAGTCCCGAGACACACGAAGGCGATGAGCGATAGGAGGGGTTTCGTCTCTCCGGGTATTGGGAGTTTCCGATATGATGTGCTCGATTGGCTATATCAGTAAGTCCCTTGCCAGGGCTGTTGAGATTTACTGATAAGTGTTATCCGTAGTTTCTCGGTCTGTTATAGATTTTAGTGTATATGCCCTAGAGGCCATTACTGTATCATACTAGTTTGTATATTACTTAATGGAAGCTTAGGATATTCACACTTGTATAGACAATCTTGCTCAAAATAGTAGTATGCTACTTGCTTTGTTTCTATTTTAATGTGTACATGTGTTTTTTTAGTATATCACCTATACACATTAGTGGAGCTCTTAGGATCTTTGCTTGATTACCTGCGTTGTGATGGCAGTCACACTCGTTGGGGCTGGGTAATCCATAAGCACATCCTTATACAGGTCCCTAGTCGTAGGACTATCGAGACAGGGCATCGATACTCCGGAGTAGACTAGAGTATGCGCTTCTCATCCCATCATGGGAGACGGTCTGTCCTACAGCCGTCAGTACGTCGTACTTGAGATAGTATACGGGTGCTCATTAGGTTACGAGTACACTGGACAGGACTCGTCGGGAACTGTTGGTTGGTACTATACCTATCGTCAGTTATCAGTTCCCAGGTGACATGAGTGCGGCTTAGTCCGCTGACTTGACACTGTCACTTCGCCTCGAGTGTGTTCCCACTGTACTTTGATTACTACCCTACCATGGCTCAAAGGAGTCGTACAAACAGGTAGTAGTTGGGTGCAGTCCCGAAGCACTTGGAGGCAGTGATGGTTAGACAGGATTCGTCTCTCCCGGTATTGGGGGTTTATATCGCGTTGTGTCTAGGAGAGCCATTACACAAAGTCCCTGGCCAGGGCAAGCCAGATATACTGGTAGGTTTCCAGTGTTATCACATGGTGTTCTGGCTACACTCCGACATGACTTGTACCGCTATTAGGGGACTGACTTTTACCGCCCCCTAGGCCCGCCATGAGATATTCTCAGAAGAACAGACCGGACTGTACGCAGACTGTCACATTTAGGCTCAATAGGAGTTCAGATGGGTTTCACCTCGTCAGTCTTCTTATCGGAATATACCTGGGGGCCGTTTCCCACAGCTAGTGCCGCTTGCGGTCTGTGGTTAAACCCACTGCCAGCGTAGTATCGAGTCTTTAGAGTCCCACACAGAGAGCTATTCGCCTTTAGGCAAAAGAGTAGAGGTCGCATGGTTTTGCAACAGGGTTCGGTCACATCCATGCACTTGTGCACGTTTGGTGTCCGGGCATTTATTAATAGCGGGATTTGGTTTAAACAAGATCCTAGTATACGTTTTGGGATTGGTTTTATCTCGTTTGTATTCGTGTTCCTCGGAACGCGGATGCGGGTGTGTATGCACGGTTGACAGAGACAGAGGCAATGGATTCTCATTAGGGTTGTTGACTGTTGACTTTTACTAAACCCTAATTAGAATTAGAAATATGATTAATAATAATATTAATTAAGTATTATTGTGACATGGTTGGGTTGAAGGGTTGACTTTGTTGACTTGATGACTTTGTTGACCGGTTGACAAGGTTGGACTTGTTGACCACCATCAATACAATGTCTATCGTTTCATGGCATTGACCTTTGCTTACTTGTTTGTTCACAAATTGCATTTAATGCATGAAATGATATTGCCATTTGATATGATAACAACCATAACATAATACTCAATTATTATTATTATTTGTTATGATTATTTTGGATTATGAAGAGGATGGTTGAAAAAGTCTTTCTCATTCTATCATTTGCATTCTCTCTCATCCTCAAGCTCTCCCTTTTCCTCTTGCTCTCTCTCTAGCTCAAGGAAACTCCCTCTCATGTGTTGAGAACCATTTCCTTAGAGATAAAACCCAAAACACTTCTCTACTCATCCTAGTATACAAGGCCTAGCAAACCAAGTGTTCTAGTTTCCACAAGATTGAGGTTGGAGCCAAAGGTAGAAGCTTTCGGGTGGATCCATCTTCGGCACAAAGAGACGAAGAGGAGAGAACCATCCGACCACCACAAGGAGTCGAAGAGAAGGAGTTCAAGTTAAGGTATAACCCCCTAACCGAGTCGCTAAACTCTTAATTAGGTTGTTAGATAGTTAGTTTAACAAAGATTCGTTTTTGAGTCCATGTTACCCCAAAGAAAAAATTGTTTTTCACCATTTCCGCAACCCCAAGGAACCATGTAACGGGTAACGTGGACGTACAGTGGTATCAGAGCCAGGTTAAACACTATCTAACATGTTAGCAAAGTAACTAGAAGTTCGATCGGAGAAAAAGTCACAAAATACGCCCGAAATATCAACTTTCTGCCGATTTTGTTTTCTATTCAAAAATTAATAAATCATACACTAAAAATCGGCTCAGGGTTTTTAAAGCACACCCAAGAAAAATAGTCCAGCAACTCGGTCTAGGCGCCGCGGAACCGCGGCTGGAGCATGCTCCCGCCGCGGATCCGGGCCCGAGTTGACTCGGTCGTGGGCAATTTTTCCTGCAGTGTGTTCAGTGGGGTGTTTTGGGATTTTTACAATATGTTTTTTCTGCCCAGATTTTCCAGAAAACAAATTTGTGTTTTGGGGTGGTTAAAAATCCGTACTTTGATCGAACTTCTAAAGACTTAAGCTAACGGGTTATATCTGTGATGTGATATATGTATTGAACGTCTGCTAATGGCTATACGTCGATTATTGGGGGTTATACATATCTGTGATCTGTAATGTTGATGGTATGTGTATATGAATTCATTGGATTGTCGCGGATGAATAGCCGGGGGGTTGTGAGATGAGAGTTTTCTTTTTCTTTCAATTCATGTAATTTGTAATTGATGTAATATTATTTATATGGCCGCACAACCGGGATGGGGTTGTAGCCGTCATTGTATAATTTCTTTTACTGTTTTTGCTCCTAGGATAGACCCAAGGTGGGGTGCACAAACTACCGGGTACCTCGAAGTGCTGAGTGGCCTACTCACGGTATTGAGGGAGGTTGCTTCGCTTCGGGTGCTTGGCGGGTAGTTTGCCGCACCCGTAGTGGCCTAGGGTGGGGTCTTGGCTATTCATCGCGACCGTGTAATCCGCTCATCGTTACAGGCTCGTACGGAATGCGGATTCCTAGTATATCCACTGTGTTCATCTGTGATCTAGAATGGCTATCATTGCATGTGACGAATGTATATATCTATATATGATATCAATTTAGGCGTTGCTTATGTTTTGCATCCACGCTAGTGAAGCCCCCGCTCTGTCGTTAGTTAAGTAACCTAACGGGTAATGACGGGGCCCCGTGGCGAATGCGGATGGCATATGCGTACGTCATATTTTCATTGTTTTCTGCAATGGTAGGATTAAATGATGGGACGCATTAAATTAAGGGACGAAAATAAACCAAAGTTGAGTCGTTCGAACACTTTCAAAACCACTCGGTTTCTTTTCAAAAACAACTTTTAAACGCGGAGCTTAAGCCACTCCTTTTAAAAGCTATCTCGTTCCATCGATTATATCAAGTTCACTACGTTCACGGTTTTGCCAAAACCATTCGTAGCCCTCCGTCGTTTCACATGGATAGTCAATAGTATTCAAGCTATGTTTGTTGGCCAAAGTCAAGGCATAGTGATTGGTAGCTATTGGGTATTCATGTGCAGCATAGATAGATGTGTTGGTTTGGGACAGTCGTACTGCCTTGTTGGCCAAAGTCAAAGGTAGGTACGGATGGGTTCAAATTAACCTGGTGAATTACGGGTAGAACTTGACATGTGACTTATGATTTGTTGGCCAAAGTCAAGGTCATAAGAGCATGGGGAAAAAATACACATCGGGAGTTTCTAAAGAAACTGAAACTTGCTAGCGCTGCATACCATTTGGAGTGTGATGATTCTGGTAGGATTCCTTCAGTTTTGTCACACGATGATATTTGGATCCCGATCCTACTGTGAGTATATCCTACTCATCCGGAACTTTCTCACTTAACGATCAATGTTATAAACCAAGTAGGTGTCTATAAAGGTGTTAGCGGGGCTACGCCCACAGGAAAAAGAGGTTATTTAGTTAAGGAAATTCGCGAAAGCGTTGGAAAACCTCCCTCGAAATACCAACACTGGCCTGGCTGAACGGTTAAGCAAGTATTGTACGGTGAGATTGATCCCGACTAATTCTTCCTTTTTGGTTTGAGGAGAGATTCGAGAGACAGTGGGAGCCATCCTGTTTAGACAAACTAAAAACCACTTTAAAATTGCAAGAGCATCGTGCTAAAGTGTTTCTTCTCTCTCTCCTAATTCTAACGACCAAACATCATGACTGGACTTAAGTTACTAATAGATAAAAACATACTGACTGGGCCAAACTAAAAAGATTAGCTCATGAATGTCAAAATGCCAATCACTTATGACAAGTTGGGGTATCTACTTACCACCAAAGCTCCCCCCGTCCCAGGTCCCAAAGACCTGGGAAATCGACTGCGCGAAGGCCAAGTGCCTCGTGCTTGCCTCTATGGATAATTAACATAAAAAGAGGCACGAGAATATGGACCTTGAATCTATATTTCTCCATACAAAAGAACTGTATGGAGAGCAATCCCGTATCGCCAGATACGAAGTCTCGAAAAAGCTGTTATCGGCGAGATTGGCCGTCGGATCATCGGTAGCGGAACACGTGCTTAAGATGATTGGCTTCATTGAGGAGCTCGCGGACCTTGGGACCACGTTAGAGAACGAGATCAACACAGACTTGATTCTCCAGTCCCTTCCTTCTACTTACGCCCAGTTTATCCTGAACTTCACCTTGCATGAAAAAGAAGTTGAACTTTCAGAACTCCTCAACATGCTGAGGAGTGCAGAGGGCAGCCTACAGAAAGGTAGGGAAACATCCACTTTGTTTGTAGGAGGATCTTCCTCTTCTAGGTTCAAGGCGAAAGCCAAGGGAAAGAAGAAGAAAACCCCACCAAACCAAGGGGCGGTGTTAGTAAAGTGGATACGAAGAGAAAGGCAAACGAAAGAAAGGTAGCAGGAAAGCTTGTGGGGAAGGAAGAGTGCTTTTACTGTCACAAGAGTGGACACTGGAAAAAAGATTGCAGGGCTTGGAAGGACAGAAACCAGGACCCGAAGCAAGTTGCGGCTTCGGCTTCAGGTGTGTATGTTATTGAAAACTGTCTATCAATAAACTCTACTTCCTGGGTATTGGATACCGGATCGGGATCTCATATCTGTAATTCTTTGCAGGCACTGAGAAAGCGTAGGGTTTTGATGGCAGGTGATATGACCCTCAGAGTTGCAAATGGAGCTGGCATGGATGCTGAGTCCGTGGGGGACTATCACCTGGGATTGTCAGATGTACACGTTTTGGTTTTGCGTGATTGTTATTTTGTACCCAATGCAACTTGTAATATCATATCTGTATCTTTATTATCTAAAGTAGGTTATGAATTTGCATTTGTAAGGAATGTTGTAAACATTCACCTTAATCAAGTTTTGATTGGGTCAGGTACATTAAGCAATGGTATATACGTATTAAACCAACCACAGATTTTCAATGTCCAGAATACACACAAAAGAAAGTCACCGGAAACAAATCAGGCTTTCTTATGGCATTGTAGACTGGGTCACATCAATGAGAGAAGGTTGACGAAGTTACATACAGAAGGAAATTTGGATCCGTTCGAATATCAATCATATGCAACTTGTCAATCCTGTCTCAAGGGAAAGATGACAAAGACTCCGCTCACTGGACACGGAGTAAGAGCAAGCGAGCTCTTGGGACTCGTACACAGCGACGTGTGCGGTCCAATGTCTACACATGCGCGAAGCGGTTATTTTTACTTCATTACTTTTACGGATGACTTTTCAAGGTACGGATGTCTTCTTAATGAAACATAAATCTGACGCCTTTGGAAAATTCCAGAAATATAAGAATGAAGTAGAAAAACAAACCGGCAAAAGTATCAAGACACTAAGATCTGATCGAGGTGGTGAATACTTGAGTGCCGAGTTCCTGGATTACCTAAAAGAGAATGGAATTCTCTCTCAGCTTACTCCTCCATACACACTGCAACATAACGGTGTATCGGAGAGACGGAACCGGACCCTATTTGATATGGTGCGTTCCATGATGAGTAACGCTGAGTTACCGCGATCATTCTGGGGATATGCACTAGAATCAGCTGCATACCTTTTGAACCGAGTTACAACTAAGACTGTGCCTACCACACCATATCAGATGTGGTGTGGGAAGAAACCCTATCTTAAGCACATTAAGACATGGGGATGTCCAGCTTTTGTCAAAAAGCAGCATGCGGACAAACTCGAGGCACGCTCAGTACAGTGCAAGTTTGTGGGATATACAAAGAACTCCAAGGGATATTTCTTCTATTGCGAAGTGGAACAAAAGGTTTTGTTTCTAGTCATGCCCACTTCTTGGAAACCGAGTTTTTGGAAAATCAGATAAGTGGGAGTGAAATAGAACTGGAAGAAATTCCAGAACCACGAGCTATTACTGAAAGCTTAGTAGAACCAGAGGGTTCGAAAGATCAGGACATTCCTGCTCTGCTCCGCAGGAGTAGTAGGCAGTCTCATCCGCCCGAGAGCTACTACGGTTTTCTCATAGACGGGGATAGAGAGGATTGTATCATTGATAGTGGTGAGCCGACTAGCTTCCAGCAGGCCATTCAGAGCGTTGACTCGGTAAAATGGCTGGATGCAATGCGGACCGAAATGGAGTCCTTGTACACCAGCAAAGTATGGACTTTGGACACTGCTCCAGATGGGGTAAAACCCGTAGGATGCAAGTGGATCTTCAAGAAGAAGATTGGTGTAGATGGACAGGTTGAGACCTATAAGGTTAGACTTGTTGCAAAGGGTTTTCGTCAAAGACCTGGTTTGGACTATGACAAAACCTTTTCTCCAGTGGCTATGCTGAAATCCATTCGGATCCTTCTTTCCATTATTCCCTTCCACGATTATGAGATTTGGCAGATGGACGTAAATACCGCTTTTCTAGATGGAAATTTAGAGGAGTGTGTCTATATGGACCAGCCAAAGGGTTTCATTCAGAGTGGGAGCAGCGGAAAGGTGTGCAAGTTGCTTAAGTCCATCTATGGACTAAAGCAGGCATCGCAGAGTTGGAACATCTATTTTGATGAGACAGTCAAAGATTTTGGCTTTATCAAAAATCCAGATGAACCATGCATCTATAGTAGATTTGTAGCAAGAACTGTCGTATACCTCGTTTTATACGTGAATGACATTCTTTTGATAGGTAATGACATTCCTATGCTACAATCTGTCAGAGGGTTCTTGTCATACAGGTTCTCCATGAAAGACCTGGGTGATGCCTCTTACATTCTGGAGATCCGGATCTATCGTGACAGATCCAAGAGGATATTATGACTTTCACAGTCCAGGTACATCAACACCATACTGAAAAGATTCAGTATGGAAGATTCCAAGCGCGGTAATCTACCGGCTTATCACGGGATCACCCTCTTCAAAGAGATGTCTCCCAAGACTGATTTGGAAAGGGATCGTATGTCTATTATACCCTACGCTTCTGCGGTAGGCTCTATAATGTATGCGATGTTGTGTACCAGACCAGATGTAGCTTATGCACTAAGTGTGGTAAGCCGGTATCTGTCAAACCCTGGGGAGAAGCACTGGATAGCGGTAAAGAACATTCTCAAGTACCTGAGAAAGACTAAGGAGATGTTTTTGGCGTATGGCGGAAAAGACCTCCAGATCGAGGCCTTTGCTGATTCCAGCTTCCAGAGTGACAAGGATGATTCCAAGTCCATGTCGGGTTATGTCTTTACCCTCAATGGAGGGGCGGTGTGTTGGAAGAGTTCCAAACAGGAAACCGTTGCTGACTCAACAATGGAAGCGGAATATATCGCTGCTGCAGATGCCGCAAAAGAAGCCGTCTGGATAAGGAAGTTCTTGACAGAACTTCAGGTGGTTCCGTCCATTGTTGATCCAATACCTCTGTATTGCGACAAAAACGGGGCTATAGCTTTAGCGAAGGAACCCAGGTCCCATCAAAAGTCCAGACACATCTTGAGGCGGTATCAGCTGATCAGGGAGATCGTGGGTCGCCAGGAGATCGAGGTTCGGAGAGTTGCTATGGAAGATAACACTGTTGATCCATTCACGAAGGCCTTACCCCAGACTCAGTTCGAGCGACTGATCGAGATGATAGGTATTCGATACGCCAGTACATGGCCTTAGTGCAAGTGGGAGATTGTTAGTGCATATGCCCTAGAGGCCATTACTGTATCATACTAGTTTATATATTACATAATGGAAGCTTGGGATATTCACAGTTGTATAGACAACCTTCCTCAAAATAGTAGTATGCAACTTGGTTTGTTTCTACTTTAATGTTTACATGTGTTTCTTTTAGTATATCACCTATACACATTAGTGGAGCCCTTAGGATCTTTGCTTGATTACCAGCATTGTGATGGCAGTCACACTCGTGGGGGCTGGGTAATCCACAATCACATCCTTATACAGGTCCCTAGTCGTAGGACTATCGAGAAAGGGCATCGATACTCCTGAGTAGACTAGCGTATGCGCTTCTCATCCCAGCATGGGAGACGGTCTGTCCCACAGCCGTCAGTACGTCGTACTTAAGATAGTATGCGGGTGCTCGTTAGGTTACGAGTACGCTAGACAGGACTCGTCGGGAACTGTTGGTTGGTACTATACCTATCGTCAGTTATTAGTTCCCAGGTGACATGAGTACAGCTTAGTCCGCTGACTTGACACTGTCACTTCGCCTCTAGTGTGTTCCCACTGTACTTTGATTACTACCGTACCACGGCTCAAAGGAGTCGTGCATACAGGTAGTTTTTGGGTGCAGTCCCGAAGCACTTGGAGGCAGTGACGGTTTGACGGGATTCGTCTCTCCCGGTATTGGGGGTTGACATCTCGCTGTGTCCAGGAGAGCCATTACACGAGTAGTCCCTGGCCAGGGCAAGCGAGATATACAGGTAGGTTTCTAGTGTTATCTCAGGGTATTCTGGGCTACACACCGACACGACTTGTACCGCTATTAGGGGACTGGCGTTTATCGCCCCCTAGGCCCGCCATGCGATATTCTCAGACGAACAGACCGGACTGTACGCAGACTGTCACATTTAGGCTCAGTAGGAGTTCAGATGGGTTTCACCTCGTCAGTCTTCTTATAGGCATCTACCTGAGGGCCGTTACGCACAGCTAGTGCCGCTTGCGGTCTGTGGTTAAACCCACTGCCAGCGTAGTGTCGAGTCTTTAGAGTCCCACACAGAGAGCTATTCGCCTTTAGGCAAAAGAGTATAGGTCACATGGTTTTGCGATAGGGTTCGGTCACGTCCATGCCCTTGTGCACGTTTGGTGTCCGGGCTGTTATTACTAGCGAGCTTTGGTTTAAGCCAGATCCTAGTATACGTTTTGGGATTGGTTTTATCTCATTTGTATTCGTGTTCCTCGGAACGCGGATGCGGGTGTGTATGCACGGTTGACAGAGACAGAGGCAGAGGATTCTCATTAGGGTTGTTGACTGTTGACTTTTGCTAAACCCTAATGAGAATTAGAAATATGATTAATAATAATATTAATTAAGTATTATTGTGACATGGTTGGGTTGAAGGGTTGACTTTGTTGACTTGTTGACTTTGTTGACGGGTTGACTAGGTTGGACTTGTTGACCACCATCATGACAATGGCTATCATTTCATGGCATTGACCTTTGCTTACTTGTTTGTTAACAAATTGCATTTAATGCATGAGATGATATTGCCATTTGATATGATAACAGCCTTCACATAATACTTAATTATTATTATTTGTTATGATTATTTTGGATTATGAAGAGGATGGTTGAAAAAGTCTTTCTCATTCTATCATTTGCATTCTCTCTCATCCTCAAGCTCTCCGTCTTCCTCTTGCTTTCTCTCTAGCTCAAGGAAACTCTCTCTCATGAGTTGAGAACCATTTCCTTAGAGATAAATGTTAGGTCCACGTTACCTACCCCGATTCTTTCGGGCAGGCGGAATAGGTAAAACGAAATTTTTTCCCTTGCTAGGTAACATGGACCGTTTCATGAAGGATCGTTGCTAAACAAAACTAACATAAAATCTACAAGTTCTAACTACTATGTAGAATGGTTATACCTAGTCTTGAACTCATTCTCTTCTTGTTGTTCTCTTGAACTCCTTCTCTTCTTGTTGTTCTCCTCCTTACTTGCTCCTTGTAGTAGTTTGTACGGCTCCTCCTCATCGTCTCCTCTTTGTCGAAGATAGATCCACCCGAGGGCCTCGAACTTGAGCTCCTACCTCAACCTAGAGGTAACTAAGGTATTTGGTTTGCTAAACCTAGTACCCTAGAATGAGTAGAGATGTGTTATGGTGGCTTTGTCTCAAAAACTTATGATTTCCAACTCATGGAATACTTAAGCTTTGAGAGAGGAAGAAGAAGAGCTTTTGCAAAGAGAGAGAAAAGATATGATAGAATGAGAGCTCTCAACCATGCTCATATGAGAATAATTGATTAACAATAATAATCAAAATGGAAAATGTGATGTTGAGTATGGAATGACCATTATCATTTCATAATAAATGCAATTTGCAAAGATCAAGAAGTATCTTTTATATGAAATGATTATGGTCAAAATATCAATAATGGTCAAAATGTCCACCATGGTCAAATGGTCAACCTAACCATCACACAACGATCCTTAATTATCATTATTAATCATATTTATCATTCTCATTAGGGTTCGGAAAAAGTCAACGGTCAACAAGTCAACCAAAGTAAAACGGTCAACAACCATAATGAGAATCCTCTGCCTCTGCTTCTAAAAACTGTGCATACACACCCGCATCCGCGTTCCGAGGAACACGAATATAATAAGACAAAACCAATCCCAAAACCAATACCAGTATCTGGCTTAAACCAAAGCCCACTAGTAATAACTGCCCGGTCACCAAACGTGCATAAGTGCGCGAGTGTGAACGGACCCTTTCGCAAAACCATGCGACCTCTACTCAGTTTTGCCCAAAGGAGAGTAACCCTCTGTGTGGGACTCTAAAGACTCGACACTACGCTGGCAGTGGGGTTAACCACAGACCGTAAGCGGCAATAGCTGTATGTAACGGTCCCCAGGTAGATGCCGATAAGAAGACTGATGAGGTGAACCCATCCGAACTCCGACTGAGCCTGTATGTGACAATCTCCGTACAGTCCGGTCTGTTCGTCTGAGAGTATCGCATGGCGGGCCTAGGGGGGCGGTAAACGTCAGTCCCCTAATAGCGGTACAAGTCGTGTCGGATTATAGCCCAAAACACCCTGAGAATCTACTGGAAAACCTACTAGCAATTCTCGCTTGCCCTGGCCATGGACTTCGTGTAATGGCTCTCCTAGACACAGCTCGATATCAACCCCCAATACCGGGAGAGACGAATCATGTCTATCCGTCACTGCCTCCAAGTGCTTCGGGACTGCACCCAACTACTACCTGTTTGCACGACTCAGTAGAGCCGTGGTAGGGTAGTAATCTAAGAACAGTGGAAACACACTCGAGGCGGAGTGACTGTGTCAAGTCAACAGACTAAGCTGTACTCATGTCACCTGGGAACTGTTAACTGACGATAGGTATAATACCAACCAACAGTTCCCGACGAGTCCTGTCCATTGTACTCGTAACCTAACGAGCACCTGCATACTATCTCCAGTACGACGTACTGATGGCTGTAGGACAGACTATCTCCCCTGCTAGGAAGAGAAGCATATGCACTAGTCTTCTATGGAGTATCGATGCCATGTCTCGATAATACTACGACTAGGGACCAAAATAAGGATGTGCTTATAGACTGCCCAGCCCCCACTAGTGTGATCATCATCACAACGCCGGTAGTCAAGCAAAGATCCTAAGGGCTCTACCAATATGTTTTTAGCGATATGTTAAAAGAAACATAAACACATATTAAGATTGAAACAAACCAAGTAGCATACTACTATATCGAGCAAGACTGTCGTAAAACCATATATATATCCCAAGCCTCCAAAATGTATTATACAAACCAGTACTATACATTACTGGCCTCTAGGGCATACATATCTAACAATCTCCCACTTGCACTAAAGGCCAGTAATTGGTGTACCGCATACCCAACGAATGCACTAAGGCCAGCTGCCAGCGTACCGCATACCCAATAGCTCAAAAAGTCGCTCGAACTGTGTTTGAGGGAGGGCCTTCGTGAATGGATCCGCAGTGTTGTCTTTTGTGTCCACTCTCCGTGCCTCGATCTCCTGGCGATCAATGATCTCCCTGATCAGGTGATACCGCCTTAAGATGTGTCTGGATTTCTGATGGGGCCTTGGTTCCTTCGCTAAAGCTATAGCCCCATTGTTATCGCAATACAAAGGTATTGGGTCAACAATGGACAGAACCACCTAAAGTTCACTAATGAACTTCTTTATCCAGACCGCCTCTTTTGCGGCATCGCTTGCAGCAATGTATTTAGCCTCCATCGTCGAGTCTGCGACGGTATCCTGTTTGGAACTCCTCCAACATACCGCCCCTCCGTTGAGGGTAAACACTAAACCCGAGACAGACTTGCTGTCATCTTTGTCACTCTGGAAGCTTGAATCGGTAAAGGACTTGACCCTGAGGTCTCCATTACCGTAAACCAGGAACATCTCCTTAGTCCTTCTCAGGTACTTGAGAATGTTGTTCACTGCCGTCCAGTGGTCCTCACCTGGGTCTGACTGATACCGGCTCACCACACTCAGCACGTAAGCTACATCTGGTCTTGTACATAGCATCGCATACATTATAGATCCTACCGCCGAAGCGTAGGGTATAGTGTTCATGCGAACCCTCTCCTCGTCGGTCTTAGGAGACATCTTCTTGGAGAGTGTAATTCCGTGCAATGCGGGTATGTTACCACGCTTCGAATCCTCCATACTAAATCTCTTTAGTACGGTCTCTATGTACCTGGACTACGAAAGTCCCAGTAGTCTCTTGGATCTATCTATATAGACCTTGATCCCCAGAATGTACGAAGCATCACCCAGGTCCTTCATGGAGAACCGTTGCGACAAGAATAGCTTGACCGATTGTAGCATAGGAATGTCATTTCCTATAAAAAAAATGTCGTCCACGTACAAGACTAGGAATACGACAGTTCGTCCTACAATCTTCTTATAGACACAAGGTTCTTCTTCGTTCTTGATGAAATCAAATTCCTTGATTGCCTCATCAAACCAGATGTTCAAGCTCCGCGATGCCTGCTTCAATCCATAAATGGATTTAAGTAACTTGCACACCTTCCCGCTGCTCCCACTGTCCACGAAACCTTCTGGCTGATCCATGTAAACGCACTCTTCTAAACAGCCGTTTAGAAAAGTCATTTTAACGTCCATTTGCCAGATTTCATAGTCATGAAAGGCAGCAATGGCAAGTAGGATCCGAATGGATTTGAGCATAGCCACTGGACAAAAAGTTTCATCATAGTCCAAACCAGGTATTTGACGAAAACCTTTTGCAACGAGTCTAGCCTTATAGGTTTCCACCTGCCCATCCACACCAAGTTTCCGTTTGTAGATCCATTTGCATCCAACGGCTTTTACCCCAGGTGGAGCAATATCCAAGGTCCACACTTTATTGGTGTACATGGACTCCATCTCGAATTGCAATGCATCCAGCCACTTATCAGAGTCCCTACTGATAATGGCCTGCCTGAAACTGGTAGGGTCATCTTCTTCCAAGATGCAATCCTCTCGATCCCCGTCTATGAGAAAACCGTAGTATCTCCCGGGCGGATGAGAAATCCTACCAGATCTGCGGAGTGGCTGAGGTTCATCTGGGGTTATTGAATCCAGTGGTTCCTCCAAATTTTCAGTTATATTTTGTGGTCGCTGAATTTCTTCCAGTTCTACCGAACTCCCACTAGTTTCTTTTGCAAGAAACTCCCTTTCTAAAAAGTTAGCGTGGCGAGATACAAACACCTTCTGTTCTTCAGTGTGGTAGAACAGATATCCTAGTGAGTCTTTAGGATATCCCACAAATTTACACAGAACTGATCGTGCCTCTAGCTTGTCCGGTTTCTGTGTTTTCACATAGGCCGGACAACCCCATATCTTAAATCGCTTAAGATACGGATTTCTTCCACTCCATATTTCATATGGAGTCTTAGGCACTGATTTGGATGGAACATAATTCAGTAGGTATGCCGCTGTCTGAAGCGCATGTCCCCAAAATGAAAGAGGCAACTCGGCACTACTCATCATGGAGCAAACCATATCCAATAGGGTACGATTCCTCCGTTCCGATACACCATTATGCTGTGGTGTATAAGGAGGAGTAAGCTAAGAGAGAATACCATTCTCTTTTAAGTAATCTAGGAATTCCGTGCTTAAGTACTCCCCTCCTCTATCAGACCGGAGGATCTTGATACTTTTGCCAGTATGGTTCTCTACTTCGTTTCTAAATTCCTTGAATTTCTCAAAAGCTTCAGATTTGTGTTTCATAAGATACACATATCCGAATCTAGAGAGATCGTCAGTGAATGTGATGAAGTACAAGAACCCACTCCTTGCATGTATAGACATCGGACCACACACATCACTGTGTATGAGTCCCAAGAGCTCTGCTGCCCTTTCTCCATGTCCGGTGAACGGAGATTTGGTCATCTTCCCTTTGAGACAGGACTGACAAGTTTCATAAGATGAAAACTCGAACGTATTCAAGAGTCCATCTTTATGCAACTTACTTAGTCTTTTCTCTCCGATATGACCAAGTCTACAATGCCACAAGTAGGATTCATTCGTATCAGAATTCTTCCTCTTGCGTGTGTTTTGTACATTGACAACTGTATTCTGATTTAGAACGTAGATACCATTACATAGTGTACCTTCTGCAACCAGTACCTTATGAAGGTAGATGTTCATGATATTTCTATCAAGAACAAAGTTATATCCATCTTTATCGAGTAAAGAAACTGATATGATGTTGCAAACCATGGATGGTACATAGTAGCAATCGTTTAAAATCATAGTATTGCCATTTGGCAACACTAGGTGATATTCACCGATGGCTGCAGCATCAACTTGTGCTCCGTTCGCTACTCTGAGCGACATATCACCAGGTACTACATTCCTACTTTTTCTCAGTCCCTGCAATAAATTACAGATATGAGATCCTGATCCGGTATCAAGTACCCAGGAGGTAGGGCTGACCATAAAGCAGTTCTCAATTACAAGAACACCTGAAGTAGATGCAAAACCATGCTTCTTCTTCAACTGGGTATCCTTGGAATCCATACAATCCTCTTTCCCTTGCTCATAATTATGACTGTTGTCGTAAGTTAGAGCTGAACCAACGTTCCCCAGCCCCGAATAAGAATTCGGATCGGTTAAGCGATACATTTTATTATCTTGATTAGGGCGTGAAATGGCTGCTACCTGGAGAGAGAGAAAAGAAACACTCAGCGTGCGCTCTTGCAAGATTAGATTGGTTTATTGATTTATCTAATCAGGATGGCTCCCACTGTTTCCTCAAATTCTTCTTCAAACCCTAAAAGAAGAACTAGTCAGGATTAATCGCACGTCACAATACTTGCTTAACCTTTCAGCCAGGCTAGTGTTGGTACTTCGAGAGAGGTTTTCCAACGCTTTCGCGAAGTTCCTTAATTAAGTAAGCTCTTTTCCCTGGAGGCGTAGCCCCGCTAACACCGTTCTAGACACCTACTTGGTTTACAGCATTGATTGTTAAGTGAAAAAAATCTCCCGAGAGTAATCCAACTCATCAGTGGGATCGGGATCCAACTATCATTGTGCGATGACCTAGATGGAATCCACTCTAGTCACCACACTCTAGAAGGTATGCTAAATCTGCATGTTTCAGTTTCTTTAGAAACTCCCGATGTGGATTTTTTCCCCTAGGACCCAAGTGACCTTGACGGAGTCAACAAATCAAAGAGTCCTAGTCAAGTTCAACTCGTCATTATCCGGATTGCATTAAACCCACCCGCATAACCCTTGATGGAGTCAACAAGGTTATACGACTGTCCTAACCAATCCCATATACTGCTACAAACAAGCATCACTCAGCTACCGTACACTACGCCTTGACGGAGTCAACAAACGCGGCACGAATACTAAGTGTTACTTGTATGAAATGACGGAGGGCTACGGCTGGGTTTTTAGCGAAAAACCCTTTAACGTAATGAACTTGATATCGTTGAAGGAACATGATTGCCTTTTTGAAAATATAGTGGCGAAAACTTTTGCTAAAGAGCTCACTCCCTGCGAAGGGATCTCGGCTCTTTCCTCGTCGAATGAGGTGCAGGATATTCCAAACTGAATACCTCGATGCAAAGCAAGAATAATCGACTATAGTGAAGTTATTACCCTGGCGCAAACTTTTTGTCCCAGGGGTCACTACCGATAAAGGGATCTCGGCCCTTGCCTCGTCGACTGAGGTGCTGGGCATTCATAACCGAATACCTCTATGCAAAACAAAAGAGAGCGTCCTTGCAATAACAGCTTTTTGAAAATTGTTCCAGCAACTTCTTTTTGGTTTATTTTTCTTTGCATTAATTTAATGCGTTCCATCAGTTAATCCTACCATTGCAGAAAACAACGAAAATGTGACGTACACTTATGCTATCCGTATTCGCCACGGGGTCCCGTCATCACCCGTTAGGTTACTTAACTAACGACAGAGCGGGGGATGGACTAGCGCGGATGCAAAATATAAGCAACGCCTAAATAGATAACATATAGATATATACACATTCGTCAGATCCAATGATAGCCATTCCAGATCACAGAAGAACACATTGGATATATTAGGAATCCACATTTTGTACGAGCCTGTAACGAAGAGCGGATTACACGGTCGCGATGAATAGCCAAAACCCCACCCTAGACCCCTACGGGTGCGGCAAACTACCCGCTATGTATCCGAAGCGAAGCAACCTCCCTCAATGCCGTGAGTAGACCACCTGGCACTTCGAGGTACCCGGTAGTTTGTGCACCCCACCTTGGGTCTATCCTAGGAGAAAAAACAGTAAAAGAAACTATACAATGACGACTACAACCCCATCCCGGTTGTGCGGCCAAATAAATAATATTACATCAATTTGCATATTACATGAATTGAAAGATAAAGAAAACTCTCATCTCACAACCCCCGGCTATTCATCCGCGAAAATCCAACGAATTCATATACACAAACCATCAACATTACAGATCACAGATATGCACAACCTCCACTAATCGACGTATAGCAATTAGACGACGTTCAGTGCATATATCACATCATCACAGATATAACCCATTAGCCAAAGTCTAGAGAAGTTCGATCAAAATACGGATTTGTAACCACCCCAAAAACAAATTTGTTTTCTGGAAAATCTGGGCAGAAAAAACATATACTAAAAATCCAAAAACTTCCAAATAAGAACACTGCAAAAAACCCGATCCACGGCCGGGTCAACTCGGCCGCGGTTCCGCAGCATGAAGCATCATCTTGCCGCGGATCCGCGGCGCTTTGACCGAGTCACTGGATCGTTTTTGTTCTTTGTTTTTACAAAACCCTGAGCCGATTTTTCATGTATGTTAAATCATTTTTAGAGCTGTATAAAAAATCGGTAGAAACATGGTTTTTCCGGACGTGTTTTGCAATTTTTGTTTGATCGAAATTCTAGATACTTTGCTAACATGCTAGTTTGTGTTTAGCTAGGCTCTGATACCACTGTTAGGTCCACGTTACCCACCCCGATTCTTTCGGGGAGGCGGAATAGGTAAAACGAAAAATTTTCCCTAGCTAGTTAACATGGACCGTTTCATGAAGGATCGTTGCTAAACAAAACTAACATAAAATCTACAAGTTCTAACTACTATGTAGAATGGTTATACCATGTCTTGAACTCCTTCTCTTCTTGTTGTTCTCTTGAACTCCTTCTCTTCTTGTTGTTCTCCTCCTTACTTTCTCCTTGTAGTAGTTTGTACGGCTCCTCCTCTTCGTCTCCTCTTTGTCAAAGATAGATCCACCCGAGGGACTCGAACTTGAGCTCCTACCACAACCTAGAGGTAACTAAGGTATTTGGTTTTCTAAACCTAGTACCTTAGAATGAGTATAGATGTGTTATGGTGGCTTTGTCTCAAAAACTTATGATTTCTAACTCATGGAACACTTAAGCTTTGAGAGAGGAAGAAGAAGAGCTTTTGCAAAGAGAGAGAAAAGATATGATAGAATAAGAGCTCTCAACCATGCTCATATGAGAATAATATATTAACAATAATAATCAAAAAGGAAAATGTGATGGTGAGTATGGAATGACCATTATCATTTCATAATAAATGCAATTTGCAAAGATCAAGAAGCATCTTTTATATGAAATGATTATGGTCAAAATGTCAACAATGGTCAAAATGTCCACCATGGTCAAATGGTCAACCTAACCATCACACAACAATCCTTAATTATCATTATTAATCATATTTATCATTCTCATTAGGGTTTGGAAAAATTCAACGGTCAACAAGTCAACCAAAGTCAAACGGTATACAACCCTAATAAGAATCCTATGCCTCTGCCTCTATCAACTGTGCATACACACCCGCATCCGCGTTCCGAGGAACACGAATATAATGAGACAAAACCAATCCCAAAACCAATACCAGTATCAGGCTTAAACCAAAGCCCACTAGTAATAACTGCCCGGTCACCAAATGTGCACAAGTGCGCGAGTGTGAACGAACCCTGTCGCAAAACCATGCGACCTCTACTCAGTTTTGCCCAAAGGCGAGTAACCCTCTGTGTGGGACACTAAAGACTCGACACTACGCTGGCAGTGGGTTTAACCACAGACCGCAAGCGGCACTAGCTGTACGTAACGGTCCCCAGGTAGATGCCGATAAGAAGACTGATGAGGTGAACCCATCCGAACTCCTACTGAGCCTGTATGTGACAATCTCCGTACAGTCCGGTCTGTTCGTTTGAGAGTATCGCATGGCGGGCCTAGAGGGCGGTAAACGTCAGTCCCCTAATAGCGGTACAAGTCGTGTCGAAGTATAGCCCAAAACACCCTGAGAATCTACTGGAAAACCTACCAGCAATTCTCACTTGACGTGGCCAGGGACTTTTTGTAATGGCTCTCCTAGACACTGCGCGATATCAACCCCTAATACTGGGAGAGACGAATCCTGTCTAACCGTCACTGCCTCCAAGTGCTTCAGGACTGCACCCAACTACTACCTGTTTACACGACTCAGTAGAGCCGTGGTTGGGTAGTAATCTAAGAACAGTGGGAACACACTCGAGACGGAGTGACAGTGTCAAGTCAATGGACTAAGCTGTACTCATGTCATCTGGGAACTGTTAACTGACGATAGGTATAATACCAACCAACAGTTCCCGACGAGTCCTGTCCAGTGTACTCGTAACCTAACGAGCACCTGCATACTATCTCCAGTACGACGTACTGATAGCTGTGGGACAGACCATCTCCCCTGCTGGGAAGAGAAGCGTATGCACTAGTCTACTCTGGAGTATCGATGCCCTGTCTCGATAATCCTATGACTAGGGACCAAAATAAGGATGTGCTTATAGAGTACCCAGCCACCACTAGTGTGATCGCCATCACAACGCCGGTAGTGAAGCAAAGATCCTAATATCTCTACCAATATGTTTTTAGCGATATGTTAAAAAAAATATATTCATATATTAAGATAGAAACAAAGCAAGTAGCATACTACTATATCGAGCAAGACTGTCGTAAAACCATATATATATCCCAAGCCTCCAAAATGTATTATACAAACCAATACTATACAATAATGGCCTCTAGGGCATACATATCTAACAATAAAACCCAAAACACTTCTCTACTCATCCTTGTATACAAGGTCTAGCAAACCAAGTGTTCTAGTTTCCTCAAGATTGAGGTTGGAGCCAAAGGTAGAAGCTTTCGGGTGGATCCATCTTCGGCAAAAGGAGACGACGAGGTGAGAACCATCCGACCACCACAAGGAGTGGAAGAGAAGAAGTTCAAGTTAAGGTATAACCCCCTAACCGAGTAGCTAAACTCTTAGTTAGGTTGTTAGATAGTTAGTTTAACAAAGATCCGTTTTTGAGTCCTTGTTACCCGAAAGAAAAAATCGTTTTTCACCATTTCCGCAACCCCAAGGAACCGAGGGACGGGTAACGTGGACTTACAATAGACCATTCATCGGCACGACTTATTGAGTTATTGGGGTCGACGTTACCATCCCTAGACTCGATATGCAGCATATCTGACGAAGAGACCGGACTGTACGGTAGTGTTGCCGGTTGGCTCGACGGGAGTTGTGACAGGTTCGCTTGTTTTCTTCTGATCGCTCAATACCCGGGTGGCCGTTACGTTTAACTGACCGCTTGCGGTTTGGGGGTGCTTGATATGATCATCACCCACTGCCAACGTATTGACGAGTCTTAGAGTCCCACAATGGAGTTGCCTAGTCCAGGAGAAACGGTGTGGTGCGTATATGAGATATGCGCGTGGACCCGGTTAAAATACACGTATGAGATACCGTATATTAATCGGGCGGTTTGCTTTTGGTCGGGTCGTATGCGATATGACCGGTTTGCTAAATCAAGTGTTGATTTATCATTGACCATTAGTTTCTCACTTTAAACCCTTTCTTGTCTTTTTGTTGTATGCATGCATGTGTGCATTTATTCTCATTCTTGCACATAAGGATGTGCATGCACACATACATGCATACATAATTCTATCATGGTTGTTGATATAGTGGATGGTGCCAATATAAGACTCACACCATATATAAATATATAGATATTAATTTTGGAAAAGAAAAATGGAAATGGAAATTGTTATCAGGGTTTATTATTTTATTCATGCACTAACCCTTTGGTTTAACCATGATTCATTTTCTATGGCCATTTTTGATCCAAAACAAATATCTCGATATTTTATAACTATGGTTAAGAATGAGAACGAGAAAATATATATATATTTTCATTTCTCATTTTTTTCCATAAGCTTATAATTATCTTGAGCTCTTCACAAGCCATCATCTTCTTCCTCCTTTCTCTCTTGCTCTCTAGTTTTCTCAAGTGAGCAAAAGAGTCATCAAGTTAGGGTTTTGAAGTGAGAAAATAAAACACATCACCATTCTACACTAGTCTTGCCCATTAGTCTAGAGTGTTAGCTTTTACTTCTTCTCTTGATCTAGTGGAGCTTCAAGTTTGGACAAAGAGGACTCCGGGTGGATCGTCATGGACCTAGAGGATCTCAAGTGAACCTTTTTCCAACCCTCAAGTAGCCAAAGAGTCTAGCGTAGGGAGCTACAAAGGTTGTACTCTAAAAACCCTAGCTTTTACTACTTGTGTTATTGTTAAAGTTATGTTACCTTATATTTTCTAGCATGATCCTTAAGATAGTTTCTTTAGCACCATATAAAATTTAAATATGGCATGTGTGTTGCCTCCAAACCCTTGTAGTGGTGTTGTAGGAAACCCTTCACCGATACCCACTGCAAGTAAGAGTTACTCCTGAGAGAGTTTTACACATTACAATTAGCCTATCAAGTAGGTGTCTAGAAAGGTGTTTACGGGGTTACGCCCCTGGAAAAACGAGGTGTATTTTAATTAGATCCATGCGAAAGCACGGGGAACCTCCCTCAACGTACCGACTGTTGGGATTCCCTTGCACCTAGTCTAGGGTTTGGTAGTATCACACATGCCATTTTGAAATTTATAGAGGTGCAAAGCAAACAAACCATGAATCTTTAACTAGAATTTCTTAGGTAACAAAGTTTGTATCATATACAATGAACTATCTATCACATAGAGTTTAGGATTACAAACATTGCAGTCCGTTCCTTCGCTATATAAGCTTCGTGTTGAGGTCCCTTCGCTGCGATTATCAATAACACCGACTCTAGAGAGGCTCCACGAGGTGAATGAGGCATCTTGCTTGTAGTCTTAATGATCTAAGATGATCTACCTTGAAGAATCTCAAACCCAAGCTCACACTTCTCTAATGAAGTATTAATGAAGTGAACACCCGAATCTAAGTGGATAGAATATATGAGGGTGATGAAGTAGGAATTTTACTCTCTTTTGTTTTCAATTTCTCACTTTTAATCACCACAAACTAAAAGGCTAGTGAACTTTTTCAAGAGAAGGAAGAAGTTGAAAACCTTTTTAGATGAATAATGAATTATTGTTGTGGTTACAATTGCAACCATGGGTTAAGAATGAGATCCTTAATCCTTGTAGAGAATCGACTATGGGTTGAGGGTTTGGGTTGGGTTAACAAATATCTCCACAAAATAGCAAAGAAAAATGACAAAGTCAAAGCTTCATGAAGCTTCCACAAACCTTATCCAAATAGTTAACCCTAATCCAAACCCTAACTTTGTTTAAACTCAAAATCCATGTTGCATTTGTAAACCTAACATGTTACAATATTATATATCACATATATAATATATTATGTAACAAAAGAAAATAATACAATTAACATATATCGCATATACATCAAAGTATTATCCGGTGAGAAAAAGAATCAATAAAGCGAGCTTATATTAGTTAATGTAACGTAATATATCACATATATAATTATACATTAAATTATCGAATCAACAGTTGATCCGATAATCCAGCTATAAACATATAACCGACTAATATATCATGTACCAATTCATCGAATCAACACATGATCCAATGGCCCGGCTATATCATATATACCCGGTCGATATCATATATCGCGAGAATAGAATACGGTATCTCATACCGTATTATTCTCGGTACCGCACATATCACATATGTGCTCCTACTCCGTTTTTCCTAAGCCAGGAAACCTCTGTGTAGGACTCTAAAGAATCGTCAATACGCCGGCAGTAGGTGATGATCATATCAAACACCCATAAGCTGCAAGCGGTCAGCTAAACGTAACAGCCACACAGGTATTGAGCGATCAGAAGATCAAGAAGCAAGCCTGTACATTCTCCTGTGAATCCAACCAGTAACACTATCGTACAGTCCGATCTCTTCGTCTCATATATCGCATATCCAGTCTATTGGTGGTAAACGTCAGACCCCAGTAACCGATCAGTCGTGTCGATGTGAGGCTCATAACGTGTCGAGAAACTACTGATAACTCTTACCTGCAGCACTCCATATCATCCCTGGCCAGGGACTTCCAGTTATAGCCAATCGAACACCGCGCAACATCAACTCCCAATACCGGGAGAGACGTAACCCCTCCTATCGCTCATTGCCTCCATGTAATTCAGGACTGTACCCAAAAGCCACCGTTCTGCATGCCCTCTTGGACGTGGTAAGGTGGAAATCAAAACACAGTGGGAATCATACAAGACTCTATGACGATCTCGGGTCTACAGACTAACCTGTACCAGCGTCACCGGAGAACTGCTATCTGACGATAGGTATAATACCATCTAGGAGTTCTCGGTGAGTCCGTTCAGTGTACCCAGTCTCCACCGAGCACCCGTACACCATCTTTGATGTCAAACACCGATGGATATGGGATCATCCATCGCCCATCACATGGGTCAAGATGCGTATATGCTAGTCTACTCTGGTGTATCGATGCCCTGTCTCGATACACCCTCGTCTAGGAACAGTTATAGGATGTACTCGTTGACTATCCTGGCCCCACTAGTATGATATCATCATAGTCGCAGTAGTCAAGTACATATCCCTAGGGCTTTATCAACATGTGAGAGCAAGACAGTAAACCAATACAAGTCAACATGTTAAGGCAAAGTGTAACCAGATGGCATACTATCATATTGAGCAAGAAAGTCCTCTCTATATATATCCAAGCATCCATTATAATATACATCATATGTACAACAATGGCCTCTAGGGCATATATATAACTAACAATCTGCCACTTGCACTAAGGCCAGCTGTTGTTGTATCTCATACCCAACATCCCGAAGAGTCTCTCAAATTGTATCTGGGGAATGACCTTCATGAGTGGATCCACAATGTTGTCCTTCGTATCAACTCTCCTGACCTCGATCTCGCGGCGATCAAAGCCACAGCTCCATTGTTATCACAATATAAAGTTATTGGAAGCTTAATGGACAGAACCACACCAAGTTCAGTGATGAACTTCTTCATCCAGACAGCCTCTTTGGCAGCATCGTTGGCAGCGATGTATTCAGTCTCCATCGTCGAGTCTGCCACGGTTTCTTGCTTGGAAATCTTCCAACAAGCCGCCCCTCCATTTAGGGTAAAGACAAATCCCGAGTGCGATTTAGAGTCTTCCTTATCACTTTGGAAGCTCGAATCGGTAAAGGACTCCACTTGGAGTTCTCTGTTACCATACACCAAGAACATCTCCTTAGTTCTTTTCAAGTACTTGAGAATGTTCTTCACAGCTGTCCAGTGACTCTCTCCTAGATCTTCTTGATACCTACTCACTACACTTAGTGAGTATGCTACATCGGGTCTGGTACGTAGCATCGCGTACATGATAGAGCCTACTGTCCAAGCATAGGGTATCCCTTGCATGCGAGCTCTCTCCAAATCAGTCTTGGGAGATATCTCTTTGGAGAGAGTGAGTCCAGAGATCGTGGGTTGGTTCCCACCCTTGGATTCTTCCATACTAAACCTCTTTAGTATGGTGTCAATGTACCTGGATTGGGACAATCCCAGTGTCCGTTTAGATCTATCTCTATAGATCTTGATTCCCAAAATGCAGGAGGCATCACCTAGATCTTTCATTGAGAATCTATGTGATAAGAAGAGCTTGATCGAGTGCAGCATAGGAACATCATTTCCTATCAAGAGTATGTCATCCACGTACAATACGAGGAAGACAACCTTCTTGTATATACAAGGTTCATCTACGTTCTTGATGAAGTCAAACTCTTTGACTACAACATCAAAACAGATGTTCCAATTCCGCGATGCCTGCTTTAATACGTAGATGGATTTAAGCAGCTTGTACACCTTTCCGCTGCTCCCACTATCTAGGAAGCCCTCTGGCTGAGTCATGTACACTCACTCCTCTAAATCACCATTTAGAAAGGCGGTCTTAACATCCATTTGCCAGATTTCGTAGTCATGGTAGGAAGCAATGGCAAGTAAGATCCGGATGGACTTAAGCATAGCCACTGGAGAAAAAGTTTCGTCATAATCCACACCTGGTCGTTGACGAAAACCCTTTGCAACAAGTCTAGCTTTGAAAGTCTCCACTTTTCCAATTACACCATGTTTCTTCTTAAAGATCCACTTGCTCCCAATGGGTTTTACCCCTTCAGGAGCAACTTCCAAAGTCCATACTTTGTTGGTGTTCATGGATTCCATCTCGATCGCATTGCATCCAGCTATTTCACAGAGTCACCACTCGTGATGGCCTGCTCGAAGCTAGTCGGGTCATCATCTTCCATGATGCAATCCTCGCTTCCACCGTCAATGAGAAAACCGTAGTATCTCTCAGGTGGATGAAGAACCCTAATAGATCGGCGGAGAGGCTGAGGTTCGTCAGGAACTACTGAATCCTCTGGTTCTACCAAATCTTCTATTGCAGTTTGTTTAGCCGGAACTTCTTCCAGTTCTACCTCATGGCCGCTAATTTCTTTTTCAAGAAATTCCTTTTCTAAAAAGGTGGCATGCCCAGATACAAAAACCTTTTGTTCCTCGGTGTGGTAGAAGATATACGCGCGCGAATGTATAGGATATCCAATAAACTTACACTGAAAATACCTTGCCCCGAGCTTGTCCGGATTCTGTGTTTTCACATATGCCGAACAACCCCATTTCTTAACAAAATTAAGATATGGTCTCTTTCCCTTCCATATCTCATATGGAGTGGATGACACAGATTTGGTGGGAACCATCTTCAATAGGTTCGCAGCTGTTTCCAGTGCATACCCCCAGAAGGAAATAGGCAACTCAGCAGTGCTCATCATAGAGCGCACCATATCTAATAGGGCGCGATTCCTCCGCTCCAATACACAATTGTGCTGTGGTGTATATGGAGGAGTAAACTGAGAGAGAATCCCATTCTCTTTTACATAGTCCAGAAACTCATTGCTCAAGTATTCTCCTCCTCGATCAGATCGAAGGATCTTAATACTTTTTCCCGTTTGGTTCTCTACTTTGTTCTTATATTCTCTGAATTTCTCAAAAGCTTCAGACTTGTGTTTCAACAGGAACACATGTCCTTATCTTGAGAGATCGTCGGTGAATGTAATGAAGTATGAAGAACCGTTCCTGGCATGTGTAGACATGGGACCACATACATCACTATGTATCAGTCCCAAGGGTTCTGTAACTCTTTCTCCGTGTCCACTAAATGGAGTTTTGGTTATCTTGCCTTTGAGACATAACTGGAAAGTGTCATAAGATGAAAATTCGAACGGATTCAAATATCCATCCTTATGCAACTTAGCTAGCCGTGTCACATTGATATGACCTAGTCTAAAATGCCATAAGAAAGATTCGTTCATTTCTGAACTCTTCCTCTTGTGTGTGTTTTGCACATTAAGTACTGTAGTTTGATTGAGAACGTATATGCCATTATTTAACGAGCCTGATCCAATTAACTTTTGATTCAGGAAGATATTCATAACATTATCCTGTACTACAAAATAATATACCTCTTTACTCAATAAAGAAATTGATATAAGATTGCATATCAGGGTCGGAATGTAATAGCATTCGTTCAGAATCAATGCATTACCATTTGGTAATACAAGGTGATATTCGCCAACTGCTTTGGCTGCAACATTTACACCATTCCCTACTCTTATGTAATGATCACCCTCTCCCAGTTCTCTACCTTTACGTAGCCCATGTAACATATTACATATATGGGAACCTGATCCGGTATCTAATAAAAACGACGTAGAGTGAACTGAGATACAGTTATTGATGACTAACACACCTGAAGAAGATGCATCAACATGCTTATTCTTCGTTTGGGTGGCGTGAGAATCCAGATATTCTCCTTGCTCGGACTTATAACAATTATAAGTGGGAGCGGGACCAACGTTCGCCTGCACAGTATAACAAGCGGGTTCAGACAATACATCCATATTATTATGTTGATTAAGGCCTGACATGGTCGCAACCTGGAGAGAGAGAGAAGAAAACACTTTAGCGTATGCTCTTGCAAGATTAGATTGGTTATTATCTTGTCTAATCAGGATGGCTCCCACTGTTTTCATCAAATCTTCCTTCAAACCTTAAAAGGTAAAATTAGTCGGGATTAATTACACCTTATAAGTTCGCCAATCTTTCAGCCAGGCCAGTGTTGGTACTTTGAGGGAGCTTCCCAATGCTTTCGCACGGACCTAATTAGAATAAACCTCATTTTCCTAGAGGCATAGCCCAGTTAACACCTTTCTAGTCACCTACTTGATCGGCTAATTGTCCTGTGTAAATCTCTCCCAGGAGTAACTCTTACTCACAGTGGGTATCGGGATCCAACTATCTCATAGAAGGTATGCAATCTCATTGCAAATTTCAACACTTGAAATTCCCGATAATGCTTTTACCCCTAGCGTCCCATGACCTTCACACAGGCCAATAAACCATAGTCCGCTAGTCAAGTTTAACCCGTACATTTCTTGATTGAATTAAACCCACCCGCATGACCCTTGACACAGGCCAACAAAGTCGTACGACTACCTTAATCCAATCACTTCTCATGTTACAGATTAGCACTAGTTAGCTACCGCACACTACGCTTTGACGCAGGCCAACAAATGTAGCACGAATACTACGTAGTATCTAACTGAAATGTCGGAGGGCTACACAGGTTTTTCAGCAAACCTATTGCGTAATGAACTTGATATCGTTGTAGAAACAAGTGATTTTGAAAAGGAGTATTTTTTAGGCTTTTCTAGTTTCGCTAAAGAGGTCACTCCCGGTGAAGGGATCTCGGCTCTTTCCTTATCGAATAAGGTACAGGATATTTCAAAAATACCGCGGTGCAAAGCAAGAACTATAGAAGCAATCAAAAACCAAACCGTGAGTTTGTAGCATCTACCAGTTTTGCTAAAGAGGTCACTTCCGGTGAAGGGATCTCGGCTCTTTCCTCACCGAATAAGGTGCAGGGTATATCATATATACTACTATGCAAAGCAAAAACTGTAGCTACCCTTTTTGAAAATTTGATTCTACAACATCTTTTAGGTTTCTGTTCTTTTATTAATCTCATTAATAAATCCCATCATTTATGCTTCCTAAGCATCACATAAGAAATGAAAATACAACGTATGCTATGCCATCCGCATTTGCCACAATGTTCCGTTATGCACCGTTAGGTTACTTAACTAACGGCATACCAGGACGTGACTAGCACGGATGTAAAACATAAGAAGCGTTTATTATATATCATATATATACAATAATAAAGCATTCGTCTCACGCATACAATATGATCACATCACAGTATATCAGCAGCGGAAGAAACATATGAAATATTGGATATTCTAGGAGGTCCGTGTTTTATTTCGAGCCTGTATCAAACACGGATTCCACGGTCGCGATGAATAGCGAAACCCACATCCCTAGATCCCTACGAGAGCGGCAAGTGACACTGCCAATTCTAGGGTTAGGAGACCCGGTCTCGACTCATCGAGATGGCATCCCACTGGACCCTAGAACCCTGTTACTTGTGCTCCCCTTCTTGGGTCTATCCTAATGCGGAAAAGTAAATAATATACAATGGTGACATCATCCTCAACCCGGAACTGCCACAATAAAAGAATATTAAATACATTGAATTTTAGATGAATGAAAATAAAAACCTTCATCTCACATAAAACCCCCGGCTATTCAGAACACGAGGATCCAATATAATATATCACAGCAACACATAATATCTCATATCATCAACGTAAGCAAGTATGCGTATCCCGATTGTCGTTGATGTATAGCAATGAAGCCGGCAATACCCTACATACTTCACTTACGGTCGCAGAAAAGAAAAGTGAAAAACTACAACATTTGGAATCCATAACCTTAGACATCGTAAACCTGAAATATCACATATTACGGATTTCATGCCTAACTATATGGATTCCTTATATTGTATCACATTCACTGAAATTTCAAGACAATGTTTAACGTATAGATCGAATCAACATACACTCACAAATTACCCCGTGAGCTCAACACTTGAGCAAAGTTGCAAATACTCAAAAAAGCGCAACAGTGTATATGGTCCAGCCGTAGAAGGAGTTAACCAATGCCTCACCTATGATACCACGGAACTACGGAAAACCTTAAGGTTCGATCGCGGTTCCATGGGCATAGAATCGAATTAAGGTTATTTTGATCTTCTAGAGGGTCCATAGGATACTTGCGCGACTATTGAATAAAATGTTAACTTAGGAAAATTACAACACTTGGAAAATTCAACGGGGTCAAAAAGTGGGGTTTTAAAGTTCGTTCAAACTGCTAAACATTGTCAAGGTTACCAATACAGTGTTAGATTATACGACTACGAAACACTACGAAATAGCCCAGGTCAAAAATAAACCCACTTTTAAGTATACGACTACGAAACACTACGAAATTACCCCAGGTCAAAAATCATCACATGAAAAATTGGGCTAAGCAAACAATACTAGAAACCCCAAATTGAAGACAACAGAGCACCAGAGCAATACGGGGGGATTGGAGCCTAGGGGGCCGGCCTGCTCGGTTTTGGGGGCCTCATGCTCGGCCAAAATCCGAGCACTCCCCTCCGTATTTCCCCTGTGTTCTAAGTTTGTCTCAAATAGTCTTCTGCGGTTTTTTTAAAAAATTTTAGACGGCTTTTTAAAAAATTCACAGAGAGCAAGATTAGGGTTTCATAATATCGTATTTTCGGAGTCGATTTCGTCTTCGTAATAGTTCTAATACCGTGACAAGAATTCTAGCTTGGCTATGATACCACTGTTGGGCTTCCCTTTCACCTAGTCTATGGTTGGGAAGCATCACACATGCCATTTTAAAATTTAGAGAGGTGCAAAGCAAACAAACCATGAATCTTTAACTAGAATTTCTAGGGTAACAAAGTTTGTATCACATACAATGAACTATCTATCACATAGAGTTTAGGATTCCAACCTTTGTAGTCCATTCCTTAGATTCATAAGCTCCGTGTTGAGGTCCCTTCGCTGTGATCATCAAGAACTCCGACTCTAGAGAGGCTCCATGAGGTGAATGAGGCATCTTGCTTATAGTCTTCATGATCTAAGATGATCTATCTTGAAGAATATCAAACCCAAGCTTGCACTTCTCTAATAAAGTATTAGTGAACTGAACACCCTAATTTTAGTGGCTAGAATAGACGAGGATGATGAAGTAGGAATTTTACTCTCTTTTATTTTCAATTTCTCAGTTTTAATCACCACAAACTAAAAGGCTAATGAAGCTTTTTCAAGAGCAAGAAGAAGATGAAAACCTTTTGTGATGAATAATGAATTATTGTTGTGGTTACAATTACAACCATGGGTTAAGAATGAGATCCTTAACCCTTGTAGTGAATCAACCATGGGTTGAGGGTTTGGGTTAGGTGATTGATGATAATTTCTGTGATTGTAATAAATCGAATCAAATAGTAAAGAAATCACAACCAAAGATTATTTGACCGCAATCAACTACGGTGTCGGATTGTAGTTAGTATGTGAGTGCGGATCGTCCACAGGGAAAGTGTAATCGTTCGTCTTTCGAATTAGATGAATTGAAACTTTAAAGAAAGAAAACAAAACAATTCATGATTTGTAGTTGATGTTCAAGAAAGAGAAAAAACTAGATCTAAGAAAGCATTAAAAGATAGAATCAAGAATTTATCGTTTGTTGATTTTTCCAAACCAAATCTCAAGAATCGAAATGAGGCTCATAGTAATCGATCGGATCTATAGATGTGATGTAATCTTACAATTACGTATTCTTATCCTTCGATGAATTGATACTAGATCGATGATCATCGATGAGAATTAGGGATTTCTTGTGAAACTAGGGTTTCATCTTATCCCTTGTTCTTTCGTCGATGTCATTCACATTCTAGCCTCTAGTAAATTCAAGAAGCGATCGTAGATCCCTAATTTCGAGCGATCACAATCAAGAAAGCATCACTACGAAACTAGGTCATCGATTCTTGAACTTGCTAGGGTTTACAAAACTCGTAGGACTTAAAAATAGTATTTAAATTTGGTACATCATCATTCTATAATCGTCTCGACTCCTTAACGAGCGGAGTTTCACTCAAACATCACAACAAGAGCAACAATTACAAATTGAGATCTAATCATGATGCAAGAATTAAAAGAAAGCAAGATTAACGAATTTCACCCTTTATTTATATCAACAATTTAGTTACAATCACTCAAGAACTACAAGAGGAAGAACTTGATCGTCGACTTGGCTTCGCTCGTCTCCGTGGATCGCGGATCGGCTTGGATCACTTGCCCGATTGAAGATCGGCTCGGCTCCTAAAAGGTTGAAGGCTTCTCGCTTGATTTGGTACTCAAGATCTTGGATTAGGAGTGGAATTAGGGTTAGGGTTTCGCACAAGCTTTGTCACGAAACTTGTGGAAGAAGATGATGTAGAAGCATTCACTAAAGAATGATTAGCCCTTTTAACCCTAGATCTAGTGCTCTATTTATAGATAACTAGCCCTAGATCTAGGATTTCAAATTATAAGTTTCCCTCCTAAAGTTTGTTGAGGAAATTCAAATTTCCCTCCAAAAGATAGTTAGGAGAGAAGGTTCTAGATGTAATTAGTTAGGAGGAGCTTCTAGAATAGGATTAATTAGGAACTTAATTAGGATTAGCCTTCTTAATCTCCTTTGCTGATCTGGCAGTAGCTTTGAGGTAATTCTGTAATTTGAAGTATCACAATGAGGTGTGGGACCAGAGAAATGAATAGTGCCCAAAAGTTGACGGCTGACGTGGCAGATCCGCCGCGCTTGCGCGGCGCAAGCCTGCTCTTGCCGCGCAAGCGCGGCACTCTTGGAGCTTTGGGGCTTGTTCTTTCTGTGGGTTGCTGGGCCTGATGTATGGGCCTCTGTTGGATGTATCGAATTGTATTTCTCCCTTTAAAATGCTATCAGATCTGAAATGATTTAGCTGGCGTAATGTTGATCAGCTCTTTGGTTTTCCTTCCGTATTTCCTGCACATACTCAAGACAAGTGTTGCGCAAATACAGAAATGATGCGATGCCATGAAATGCGGTTAATTTCCTTTAAAGTGTCGGTTTAAAAGTCTAACACATGCAATCTCATATTTTGTGACAGATTTGCTAATATGTAGAATATGAATGCCGAACACTTCTAAATGTATGTAAAAGATGGGGAAATTGCCGGCTAAAATATACAATATTTTCGACTGATCATTGGGTTAACAAATATCTCGACAAAATAACAAAGAAAAATGACAAAGTCAAAGCTTCATGAAGCTTCCACAAACCTCATCCAAATAGTTAACCCTAATCCAAACCCTAACTTGGTTTAAACTAAAAATCCATGTTGCATTTGTAACCCTAACATGTTACAATATTATATATCACATATATAATATATTATGTAACAAAAGAAAATAATACAATCAACATATATCGCATATACATCAATGTATTATCCGATGAGAAAAAGAATCAATAAAGCGAGCTTATATTAGTTAATGTAACGTAATATATCATATATATAATTATACATTAAATTATCGAATCAACACTTGATCCGATGACCCGGCTATATCACATATACCCGGACGATATCACATATCGCGAGAATAGAATACGATATCTTATATCGTATTATTCTCGGTGCCGCACATATCACATATATGCTCCTACTCCGTTTTGCCTGATCCAGGAAACCTCTGTGTAGGACTCTAAAGAATCGTCAATACACGGGAAGTAGGTGATGATCATATCAAACACCCACAACCTGCAAGTGGTCAGCTAAACGTAACAGCCACCCTTGTATTGAGCGATCAGAAGATCAACAAGCAAGCATGTACATTCTCTAGTGAATCCAATCAGAAACTCTACCGTACAGTCCGATCTCAACATCTCATATGTCGCATATCCAGTCTAAAGGTGGTAAACGTCAGACCGCGGTAACTGATAACTCGTGTCGATGTGAGGCTCATAACGGGTCGAGAAACTACTGATAACTCTTACCTGTAGCACTCCATATCAGCCTTGGCCAGGGACTTCCGGTTATAGCCAATCGAACACAGCGCAACATCAACTCCCAATACTGGGAGAGACGAAAACCCTCCTATCGCTCATTGCTTCTATGTGATTCGGGACTGTACCCAAAAACCACCATTTTGCACGCCCTCTTGGACGTGGTATGGTGGAAATCAAAGCACAGTGGGAATCACACAAGACTCTATGACGATCTCGGGTCTACAGACAAACCAGTACCAGTGTCACCGGAGAACTGTTATCTGACGATAGGTATAATACCATCTAGGAGTTCTCAGCGAGTCCATTCTGTGTACCCAGTCTCCACTGAGCACCCGTACACCATCTTTGGTGTCAAACACCGATGGATATTGGATCATCCATCGCCTATCATATGCGTCAAGATGCGTATACGCTAGTCTACTCTGGTGTATCGATGCCATGTCTCGATACACCTTCGACTAGGAACAATTATAGGATGTACTCGTTGACTACCATGGCCCCACTAGTATGATCTCATCATAGTCGTGGTAGTCAAGTACATATCCCTAGTTCTTTATCAACATGTGAGAGCAAGACAGTAAACCAGTATAAGTCAACATGTTAAGACAAAGTGTAACCAAATAGCATACTATCATATTGAGCAAGAAAGTCCTCTCTATATATATCCAAGCATCCACTATAATATACATCATATGTACAACAATGGCCTCTAGGGCATATATATAACTAACACCGACACTAGCCTGGCCGAAAGATTGGCGAACTTGTAGGGTGTAATTAATCCTGGCTAGTCTTACCTTTTAGGGTTTGAAGGAAGATTTGATAAAAACAGTGGGAGCAATCCTAATTAGATAAAATAATAATCAATCTGATCTTGAAAGAGCGCACGCAGAGTGTTTTATTCTCTCTCTCTCCTGGTAGCGACCGTAACACGCCTTAATCAAGATAATAATATGGATGCATTGACCGAACCTGCTTATTATACTGAGCTGTGGAACGTTGGTTCCGCTCTATCTTATAATTATTATAAGTCCGAGCAGGGAATAGTGGAATATCCAGATTCCTCGGCCACCCATTCGAAGAATCAGCATGATGATGCATATTCTTCGGGTGTGTTCATTACCGAGAACTGTTTCTCAGTATCCTCTACGTCTTAGGTATGAGATACCCTAGAGGCCATTACTGTACATGTGATGTATATTGTAGTGGATGCTTGGACATATGTAGGGAAGACTTTTTTGCTCGACATGATAGTATGCTATCTGGTTGCTCTTTATCTTAACAAGTACACTTATAGTCTCTCTATTACATGTTGATAAAGCCTTTAGGATGAGTACTTGACTACCAGGATTATGATGCAGATCGTACTAGTGGGACAATTGTAGTCGGTAAGTACATCCTTAAATTGTTCCTAGTCGTGGCTGTCTCGAGACAGGGCATCGATACTCCAGAGTAGACTAGCGTATGCGCTTCTTGACCAATATGATGGGCGATGGATGATCCCACATCCATTGGTGTTTGACATCAGAGATGGTATACGGGTTCTCAGTGGAGACTGGGTGCACTGAACGGACTCGCCGAGAACTCCTATATGGTATTATACCTATCGTCAGATAGCAGTTCTCTGGTGACACTGGTACTGGTTAGTCTGTCGACCTGAGATCTTCATAGAGTCTTGTGTGATTCCCACTGTGTTTTTATTTCCACCTTACCACATTCAAGAGATCGTGTAAAACGGTTGTTTTTGGATACAGTCCCGAGTCATATGGAGGCAATGAGCGATAGGTGGGGATTCGTATCTCCCGGTATTGGGAGTTGATGTTGTGCTTTGCTCGATTGGCCATAACAGGAAATCCCTGGTCAAGGTTGCTTAGATTTTCTGGTATGAGTTATCAGTAGTTTCTCGAACCGTTATGGACCTTGTATCGACATGACTTATTAGGCTATTGGGGTCTGACCTTTTACCACCCCCAGGCTGTGATATGCGACATATCTGACGAAGAGACCAGACTGTACGGTAGTGTTACTGGTTGGATTCACAGGAGTATGAGCAGGCTTGCTTGTTGATCTTCTGATCGCTCAATACCCGGGTGGCCGTTAAGTTTAGCAGACCGCTTACGGCTTGTGGGTGTTTGATATAATTATCACCTACTGCCGGCGTATTGACGAGTCTTTCGAGTCCTACGCAGAGCTTTCCTGGTTCATGCGAAACGAAGTAGGAGCATATATGTGATATGTGCAGGACCGAGACTAATGCGCGTATGTGATATCGCATTCTATTCTCGCAACATGTGATATTGGTCGGTTATATATGATATAGCCGGGTTATCGGATCAAGTGTTGGTTCGATAAATTGTTACATTTGATATTATTCAGTTGTATGTGATATAGCCGGATTATAAATTCAAGTGTTGATTTAATAATTTATTGTATAATTATATATGTGATATATTAATTTACATTAACTAATATTTGCTCACTTAAACATTTCTTTTTCTCATATGTGTACACTTAGTACATATGTGATATATATTAATGTATATTATTTTGTGTCATGCTTGATGCCACATGCTACATGGGTGTATGAGACTCACACCATGCTTGAGATAATGAATGTTTTTATTTATATAAAGTTGATCAAAATTAATGGTAATTATTCACATGGTTCAAGCTTGTATAAGCTTGTGGAACCATTGACCCAGTCCACTAATTTTGTTTTACTTATAGATATTTATTAACCTAACCATTATTATTAGTCATGGTTTATTCTCAACATGAGTTAGTGTATGACACTAACTCAACCATGGTTGCTATTCTCACCTCATGATTTTCATTCTCATCTCCACTTCATCTTCTTCTTCCTCATGAGAAAGCTTGCTAGCTTTTCTCAAGGTGATGAAATATTGTGAGAAAAAATAATTTAAAGTGAGCCCAATTCCTACTTCATCATCCTCTACTATATTAGCTATTTAGTTTAGGATGTTTGCTTTACTAATCTACCATTAGTGAAGAGCTAGCATGAGCTTGAGTCTCCTCGACGTAGATCATCTTCGCCTCGAAGACTTCGAGAAAGCTTGTTCATTTCTTCATGTGAACCCTTATTAGAGTTAGGGTGTTCACTACTAGAAGCGAAGGGACTACTACACGGAGCTTTAGAAGTGATGGACCGGTCTACAAAGCTTGTAATCCTCATTCATTTAGATGTAAAGTTATTTGCATTACTTGTTTGTCTAAATCTCTAGTTAAGATTCTAGGGTTAGGGTTCTTTAGTACGAAAAAATTTGAAAACGACATGGACGATGCCTCCCGAAACCTTTCCGCCGCCCTACGGAACCCTACAACAGCTAGTGCCACTGACGTGCTTGTGGTTAAACCTACTGCCAGCGTACTGTCAAGTCTTTAGAGTCCAACACAGAGGGTTCCCTGGTTTAGGCAAAAGATGTCGAGGCCGTAAGTTGTTATGGCAGGGTTTCGATCGTGTTCGTGTAATTGTTACAGGAATAATGATCGGAAGGATAATACTGGTAGGCTTTGGTTTAAGCTAGATACCGGTATTATATTATTGGATTATTTGTATTCGTATTTTTCGGAATTCGGATATGGGTATACTTATACGATATACGGTGTAGGGGTATTCTTGTAATTATGACAAGAATACCTTCTAGAAAGAGACACCTCATAAATGGATATTTAGTTTGTGAAAATAAATAAATGAGTTGGAATTTAGAGAAAGTCTAAGCATGGATGAAGGAATGGCTTCTTTCATTTTTTATTCATTTGGAGTTACTAGTGAAGCATGGTGCAATTTTTTATTGCAATCTTCAATTATTTTCATTTGAGCCATATCATTTTTTCCATGCTTGATTTTTTCATTCATCACTCTCACATTCTCTCTCCTCATTATCTCCTTCTTCCTCCTCTTTGCTTTACCCTTCACATGAGTTGTGAATCAAAAGCTTAGAGCTAAAAGATAATCGACTACTTCATCTAAGTGATCACTTCCAGCACACTTGATCTCCTAGTTAACTCTTGAGAAGAGTTTGAAGCTTATTCCATACCTCTCGGGTGGATCATCTACGTCTTGAGGTGTCCGGAGATCGAGGACATCGCAAGCATCCGAAGGAACCTAGGAGTTGCATCAAAAAGAAGACGCGAAGGACTGGTTCATTAGGTATAACCCTTTCATAGTAGTTAAGAACTCTAGATAGGGTTTGCTAGTTAAGGTTTAAGTATAAGATCTTGTTTTTATCTGGGTGTTGCATGCCAGAAATTTTTCGTTTTCCACTTCCGCCTCCTCACAAGTGTTGTGAGGGTGTGTAACATCCACTAACACCTTCAACGATATCAAGTGCATTACGTTAAAGGTTTTTCGCCAAAAACCATTCGTAGCCCTCCGTCATTTCAGTAGTGTAGCACTTAGTATTCATGATATGTTTGTTGGCCTTCGTCAAGGCATAGTGTATGGTTGCAATTTGTTACTTTTCTGTTGCATGGATAGATGCGTTGGTTTGGGGCACTCGTACTACTATGTTGGCCTTCGTCAAGGGTATGTACGGGTGGGTTCAAATTAACCTGGACAATGACGGGTATAACTTGACATGTGACTTATGATATGTTGGCCTTCGTCAAGGTCATAAGAGCATAGGGTAAAAATCACATCGGGTGTTTCAAATATACAGAAAACTTTCCAGGCATGCGCATACCTTCTGAAGTGTGATAACTTGAGTGGATTCCATCAGGTTATCATGCGATGATAGTTGGATCCCAATTCCCACTGATGAGTTGGTTTAATCTTCGGGTGATTTTAGATGATCCCGACTAATTCTTCTTTCAGGTTTGGAAGAGAATTTGAGGATACAGTGGAATACATCCTGATTAGATAAAGTGATTAACCATTCTGATCAAGGTTAGAGTGCACGCTGAGTGTTTCTTTTCTCTCTCTCTTTGGCAACGACCATGGCCTGACCCTAGACTAGAACTTATAAACCAAGTTAACCGAACCTTCTTAAAACACACTGGCTTTGGATTGTCAGAGTATCATTTATCATTGCCGCTCCTATATTTACCCTTTGAATTTCTCCGGAACATTCCGTATCACTACGAAGATCCACATTAATTGGATATGACCATCGTATAGTAACATACGAACTCGAAGAAACTTGTTTCAAATTCGAGGATGGTTTTCGGTTGTGGAGAAATGGAATAGGACTATTCAGTTGTCTTTTCCTTTTACCTTCTCTCAGGTCGTGAGGGCTCCTGTGATTAGGAGAGGGTATACCTATTGCGCTTATTGGATAGTCTTCTTTCAAACCTTAGGTTGGTGCCGAAGGATGGGGAAGGAACAAAACCAATTAGCCTAAGTATGGTGTACAGAAGGCAATGAGTAAAGACAAATAAAGGGATTATAATGTGGGCAAAGTAAAATGTGACTGCTATCATTCACGACGAAACCGCGTATATCATGGCCACTCCTACTTCACCTTTTCATTTCTCCGGAACATTCCGTACCACTACGATGATCCACATTTATTGGATACGCCATCGTATAGTTACATACAAACTCGAAGGAACTTGTTCCAGTTTGAGGATGGTTTCTGGTTCAGGAGAAATAGAATAAGGATTTTTCAGTTGAATTTTTCCTTTTACCTTCTCTCAGGTTGCGAAGGCTCCTAGGAATAGGAGGGTACACCTATTACGCTTATTGGATAGTCTTCTTCCAAACCTTAGGCTGGTGCCAAAAGGCAGGGAAGGAAGAAAACCATTTAGCCTAAGTACGATGTACATAAGGTAATAAGTAAAGACAAATAAAGGGATTGGAGAGATGGAAATGAAATATACGGTTATAGTCATGAATCTGGATAGTGGAAAAGGCATTACTAGGAACACCCGGATACCCCTTCGAAACATTTTCAAGTTTCAGTTTCACTGTGAGTTGTAAATTGAAAACTGATTTCCCAATTAGATTCTTACTCCAGGGTATGTATTTACCAGGTTTGATTCTCACATTTGTATGGTATTACAGATGATGAGTGGGAGTATGATATTGGGAATTAGGTGATTATATCCTCATTATATCGGAATTCGTTGTAATTGGTGATATTTGAGGAAATCACCTGGGTTTTTGCCGGACGTCAAATATTTGGTTTTGAATATCCGTAGTTATGCACTAGTTTCAAACTGATATATCTGTACGTTTATTTATAAAGTGAGATATAACTTTTTGAAATTATGTCTATGATATTTACTTATATCAGCTGATGGTTAGGTAAGGAGCATTCAACAACGGTGTAATTCTTTCTGACCATAATACAGTTTTGAACCTTTGACGCACAGGGTTTGAGTTATTGAACTCAGAGAACTTATACAAAGTATTGTATGTTGGCCAGTGTCTATTAGGACAGAGGGGTTGGTGCTCGTTCTATGTTCTGTTTACTTATGACTTCTCCGGTTTTAGACAAGTATTTCGTAGAAATACAAGGTCCAAGTTTCGAGAAGTTATAGATACAAGAATAAAGTAGAGAACCATGTGTTGCAAGTATCGGGATTCTTCAAGGTGATCGAAGATTTAGATACTTGTGTTTGGTATTCCATTGATAGTAATGGTTTTGAGAACTTGCTTCTCTTTCAGGTTACTCATATCTGGATGCACTCCTAATTGAGTAATGTTGATCGATCTCTCTCCATTTAGTTGACATTCATTGGAGACAGCTGTATGATTTGAATCTGTTTCCAATTAAATTAGTGCCTCTGTTTCTATATTGTACGTAGAATGGTTCATATCTTAACAATGTTAAGGTATATGGAGTTGTCCGACTTATGCTTAAAACCAGACTCTCGATATACTCAAGGCACGTTTCTGTAATGGCAGTTTGTGGGTGATCCCAGGCTATGACGATGGATAACTTTCTACCATCTGGAAGTTCAATAGTGATATTGTTCTTGACTCGCTATAGTTTTAGCAAAATGGACTTTTTCATAAAACAGTGGTGGGAGTATGGTAGAACTGGAAGTGATTCCGGAAACAAAAACTATTACTGAAAATTTATTAGAACATAAAGATTCAATCGGGTATGACATTCCATTAGCCACTCCTCAGATATGTTGGGTAACCTTAGGCGCCCGAGAGGTCCATCGGTATCCTCAAAGACAGTGACCGGGAGGTTCTTGTTTACCCAGACTTACCATTACTGCTGTTCTAAACTATGAGACCCGGTAGGAGGATGAGTATAGCGTCGTTCTAAACTAGATTTAGAAGTGCACGTGTATATGACTCTGCCGGAGGGTTGTTATAGTCAGTGGGAGCAGCGAAAGCATAGTGGACAGGTAGCTTGTGTCTATTTATAGACTAAACCATGTATAGCAGAGATAGCTCATCTATTTTTGATGTGACAGTCATGGGCTTTGACTTCATCAGAATAGGAGATGGATCTGTTAAGAAGGTAGTAGGGTGTGATGTCCTGGTATTTGGATGACATGCACTTTATAGGAAGTGAAATTCCTATACTACGATCGGTTATACTGTGGTTGTCACACGGTGGTTTCTCCACAAAGGATATGGATATTATATCAGCTATTCTGGTTACTGGATTTATGGTTTTAGATCTAAATTTGGATAGTTTTCTAATCCGGGTACTTAGACAGTATTCTAAAGGTGTTTTAGAATGGACGACTCCTGGCATGGTGGTGTACCTTTAGGTGATGGAGTCACCCTCACTAAAGGTTTCTTACAGACTAAAGGGGATAGGGATGTGCATAATTGGCATATTACTTGCTTAGGCAATTGAGTCAAAAATTAGATGTCAAGTACCACACCAGATGTTGCTTTTGCACTAGCTGCAATAAGTTTATATATTAATCCAATCCTGGAGAAACTTTCAGAAGCAGTTTATGAAAATAAGTGGATGTTCTAAAGATTTGATAACGGGAGCCTCCTTTGGGAGATGGTTATCATTCCAGGCTTCTAAGGTGGCGTGGATGACATAGTGACTGTCGGAGTTATAGTTTTCCCTCTTTTGAGGGGCAGTAGTTTGGTCAGGTGGTCCAAGCGGATACTGAGGAAGCCATGACGCAGGATACTGATTAAATTCTGTAGGTTTCCTAGGCACACTAACAAGGTTCTACAAGGCATCAACCATGCCCGTTTCAAAATTTTGATGTGCCGAACAACCCTATGCAAGATCGTTAACTAGAGGTAAGGCGAAACAAGAAGCTTGTAAACTACTTTACTACTAAGTGAAAGGAATTACAACCTTTGTAGATCCGGTCCTTCACTTCTAAAGCTCCATGTTGACGTCCCTTCGGTGCGATCATCGGGATCCCGGACCCTAGCGTTGGTTTCTTCGGAGAAATGAACTGGCTAGGTCGTTGACTTCTAGGCCGAAGATGATCTACGTCGAGGAGACTCAAGCTCAAGCTATTCCTTCACTTGGTCAAGAACTTTGTGAAGAGAACACCCTATACAACATGGCAAGTAGTAGAGAATGAAGAAATATGAAGTGGGTTCACTTTGGATTTGGATTTCTCACTCTAAATCTTCACTTAATAATTTCAAGCAAACTTTCTTCTTATTGAAGAAGAAGAAAGAAAGAAAAGAATGAATAATAGAATTAGTAAAATGAATAATCAAGTGAAGTCTATCATAATGCAACCATGGGTGAGTAAACTAATGTAGAGACTAAACTAGAGTTTATGTTAATGGTTAGGTTAACAAAAATCTCATGCAAAACAAAAATGGTGGACTATGTCAAAGATGCTTGAAAGCTTCATGAAGCTTCAAGCACAAAACAAAGAAAGCCACCATTTTGTATTTTCCAAAATAAATAAGATAAATAAAACCCTAACCATTAACCTAAACATGGTGTAAGTCATACACACACCCAAGTTTGCATGTATCATCAATCATGATACAAACTAGTGCACAAACATATATCATATATACAACTTGTGCACATCAAGTGAGAAAATCAATATTAAGTGAACAAATACTAGTTAATGTAAAGTAATATATCAAATATATAATTATATATTAAATCATTAAATCAATACTTGATTTAATGATCCGGTCATATCGCATATAACCGACTAATATCAAGTGTATCAATATATCGAATCAACACTTGATTCGGTAACCCGGCTATATCTCATATAGCTGTCCGATGATACAAATCGCGAGAATAGAATACAGTATCACATACCGGTATTATTCTCGGTCCCGCACATATCTCATATGGGCTCCTATTTCGTTTCGCTTGAGCCAGGAAACCCCTGTGTAGGACTCTAAAGACTCGTCAATACGCCGGCAGTAAGTGGTGATCATATCAATCACCCACAAGCTGCAAGAGGTCTGCTTAACGTAACGGCCACCCGGGTATTGAGCGATCAGAAGATCAACGAGCAAGCCTGCTCACACTCCTGTGAATTCAACCAGTAACACTTACCGCACAGTCCGGTCTGTTCGTCTGATATGTTGCATATCTCGCCTAGGGGTGGTAAACGTCAGACCCCAGTAGCTTGATAAGTCAAGCCGATGTAAGGTCTATAACAAGCATGAATCTACTAATAACACTTACCAGTAAATCAGTGCAACCCTGGCCAGGGATTTCCAGTTATGGACAGTCGAGCATAGCGCAACATCAACCCCCAATACGTGGAGAGACGAATCCCCTCCTATCGCTCATTGCCTCCATGTGAATCGGGACTGTACCCAAAAACCACCTGTTTGCAGGACTCGGTAGAGCCGTGGTAGGGTGGAAATCAGAGCACAGTGGGAGACACACAAGACTCTATGACGATCTCGGGTCAACAGACTAAGTTGTACCAGTGTCACCAGAGAACTGCCATCTGACGTGAGGTATAATACCATCTGGGAGTTCTCGGCGAGTCCGTTCAGTGTACCCAGTCATCACTGAGCACCCGCATACCATCTCTGATGTCAAACACCAATGGATATGGGATCATCCATCGCCCATCACATGGGTCGAGAAGATATACGCTAGTCTACTCTGGAATATCGATGCCCCGTCTCGATATTCCCACGACTAGGAACATTGAAGGATGTACTCATGGACTACCCAGGCCCCACTAGTATGATCTACATCATAGTCCTGGAAGTCGAGCACACATCCTAAGGGCTCTATCAACATGTAATAGAGAGACTGCAGGTATATATGTTAAGATAATGAGCAACTAGATAGCGTACTATCATGTCGAGCAAGAAAGTCCTACCTATATATGTCCCAGCATCCACCACAATATACATCCCATGTACAGTAATGGCTTCTTGGGCATACATATAACTAACAATCTCCCACTTGCACTAGGGCCATCTGTAGCAGTGGTTGTAGTATCTTATACTCAACCATCCCATAAAAGCCTCTCTCTAGGAAAAGGCCTTTGTGAGTGGATCCGCCGTGTTGTCCACTGAGTCTACTCTCCTAACCTCGATCACCCTGGAGATCAACTATCTCCATGATCTGGTGATGCTGCCTCAGAATATGTCTGGGTCACTGATGGGACCGGGGTTCCTGGGCCAAAACCACACTTCCATTGTCACATAATAGTAGGAACCTAGTTCATTTTATAAACCAATATACACCCATACTGCATCTTTGGTAGTATCTTTGATAGCGATGTCACTAGCCTTTATCGTATTGTTGGCCACGGTATCTAGCTTGGAACTCTTCCAACATACCGTCCCTCCACTGAGGGTAAAGACAATGCCTGCGACTAACATTTAGTCGTCCTTATCACCCTGAAACCTTTCCAGCGATTCTCCCTAGGATCAACCGATACCATCTCACTACAACTAGTGAGAATCCTAACATCCATTTAGATCTATCTTATAGATCCAAAACTAAGGATTTAGGAGGTATCACTTTGATCCTATGTGGAGAATTCATGTGATAAGAGGAGATTGACTGAACGTAGCATAGGAAACTCTTTTCCTATCAAGAGTATGTCATCCACGTACTCTTCGAGGATCACCACCATACTCCCTACAACCTTTTTGTTTATACAAGGTTCATCTACCATTTTGATGAAGTCAAACTCTTTGACTACCACATCAAAACAGATGTTCCAACTCCGCGATGCCTGTTTTATCATATAAAACATCTTGCATACGTTTCCGCTGCTCCCACTGTCTACGAAGCCCTCTGGCTGTGTATTTATAGACGCTCTTTTCTAAAACATCATTTAGAAAAGCAGTCACTACACCCAACCGCCAGATTTCGTAGTCATGGTATGTAGTCGTGGCAAGTAGGATCTGGATGGACTTAAGCATAGCTTTGAAAGTCTCAACTTTTCCATGTACACCTAGTAATCTTCTCAAGATATACTTGCTCCTGATGGGGATTTAACCCTTCAGATAGAGCAACCAAAGTCCATACTTTGTTGGTGTATAAGGATTCCATCTCAGATCGATAAGCATCCAGCCATTCTTATAGAGTCCCACTCCTGATGGCCAGCTCGAAACTAGCTCGGTCATCATCTCATGATGCAATCCTCGCTCCCACTGTCATAGAGAAACCGAAGTATCTCTCAGGTGGATGAGGAACCCTACTAGATCGGCGGAGAGGCTGAGGTTCGTTGGAAACTATTGAATCCTTTGGTTCTACCAAATCATCAGCTGCAGTTTGTATAGATGGAACCTTTCCAGTTCTACATAACAGACCTTGCCTCGAGCTTGTCCGGATTTTGCTTTTAGACATAGTCCGGACAACCCCAAATCTTAACAAACTTAAGATATGGGCTCTTCCTTTTCTATATCACGTATGAAGTGGTAGGCAACTGATTTGATTTGAACCCTATTCAATAGGTATGCAACTTCTCAAGTGCATAACTCCTAAAAGGAAATAGAAAACTCCGTATTACTCATCATAGAGCACACCATATCACATAGGGTGTTATTGCTCCGCCCCGATACACTGACGTATTGTGGTGTATACGGAGGAGTAATGCTGAGAGAGAAACTTATTCTCCTTTAGTATAGTCAAGGAATCCCGTGCACAAGTATTCTCCTCCTTGATCTCAATATAGGACATAATACTTATACCTGTATTGGTTCTCTACTTCTAACTTATATTCTTTGAATTTCTCAAAAGCTTCAGACATGTGTTTCAACAGGAACATGTGTCCGAATCTTGAGAGATCATCAGAGAATGTAAGGAAGTACAAAGAACTAGTTGTGGCATATGTAGACTGGGGACCTTTATACATCACTATGTATCAGTCCCAAGAGTTCACTAACTTTTTCTCTGTTTCCAGTAAACGGAGCTATGGTCATCTTATCTTTGTGACATGACTGGCAAGTTTCTTAAGATGTAAATTTAAACTGATTTAAATATGCATCTAAATGTAACTTAGCTAGTCGGGTCGCATTGATATGACCTAGTCTACAACGTCTCAAGAAGGAATCGTTCATTTCTGAACTCTTCCTCTTGTGTGTGTTCTGTACGTTAAGAACTGTGGTCTGATTTAGAATGTATATGCTTTTAGATAACGTGCGTGAACCGATCAACTATTGATATAGGATATGTCCAAAACATTATCCAACAATACAAAATTATATCCTTCTTTAGTAAATAAAGAGACTGATATGATGTTGTATAGCAGGTTCGGTATCTAATAACATTCGTTCAGAATCAGTGTATTCGGGTAATACAGGGTGATAGTGACCAACAGACTTGGCTTTAACACTTGCACCGTTTTCTGTCCCATGAAACTTATCACCCGTTCTCAGTTCTCTACCTATCTGTAGCCCATGTTAACAGATTACATATGTGGGATCCTGATCCGGTATCTAATACCCAGGACGTAGAGGATACAGAGAAACAGTTCTTTATAATGAACACACCCGAAGAAGATGCATCATAATACACTTTCTTCATTTGGGCGGCACGGGAAATCAGGTTTTCCACAATTTCCTGCTCTGTCTTATAACAATTAAAAGTTGGAGCGGGACCAACGTTCCCCAGCTCAGTATAACAAGCTGGTTCGGTCAATACATCCATATTATTATCTTGATTAAGGCGTGACATGGTTGCTGCCTGGAGAGAGAGAGAAGAAAACACTATGCGTGCGCTCTTGCAAGATTAGATTGGTTATTTATTTTATCTAATTAGGTTGGCTCCCACTGTTTTTATCAAATCTTCCTTCAAACCCTAAAAGGAAAGACTAGCCGGGATTAATTACACTCTATAAGTTCGCCAATCTTTCAGCCAGGCCAGTGCTGGTACTTTGAGGGAGGTTCCCCGTGCTTTCGCACGGACCTAATTAAAGTAAACCTCGTTTTCGCAGGGGCGTAACCCCGTTGACACCTTTCTAGACACCTACTTGATCGGCTAATTGTAAAGTGCAAAACTCTCCCAGGAGTAACAATTACTCGCAGTGGGTATCGGGATCCAACTATCATATAGAAGGTATGCAATCTCATTGCAAATTTCAATACTTGAAACTCCAGATAAGGGTTTTTACCCCTTACACTTATGACCTTAACTATAGTCAACAAATCATAAGCACTAATCAAGTTCTACCCGTTATTTCGTGATTAATTAGACCCACCCACATGACCCTTAACTAAGATCAAGAAAGTCACGCGACTGTCCTAACTAATCGCATCACATGCGGTGTAGGAAGACATCACTTAGCTACCGTACACTGTGCCTTGTCTATGGTCAACAAACACAGCACGAATACTAAGTACTCTTCTTCCTAAAATGACGGAGGGTTGCGGATGGTTTTTAAGAAAATCTTTAACGCTTTGAACTTGATCTCGTTGCGGAATCAAATGGTTTTTAAATGGAGTGTTTTTGAGGCTTTTGCTAGTTTCGCTAAAGAGGTCACTCCCGGTGAAGGGATCTCGGCTCTTTCCTCGTCGAATGTGGTGCAGGATATTCACAATACCACTATGCAAAGAAAGAACTAGAAAAGCAGTCAAAAGACAAACCGAAGGTTGTAGCATCTGCTAGTTATTGCTAAAGAGGTCACACCCGGTGAAGGGATCGTCGGCTCTTTCCTCATCGAATAAGGTACTGGATGTTCTACATGGAACACCGCTATGCAAAGCAACAACTAGAGCTACCTAATTTTATTCTCGAAATTCGATTCCACAACATCTTTCAGGTTTATTTTCTTTCATTAATCTCATTAATGAATGTCCCGTCATTTAAGTCCACCTAAACATCACAGATAAATACAACGTACGCTTATGCCATCCGCATTCGCCTCGATGTCCCGTCTGCACCGTTAGGTTAGGTAACAAACGGCAGAGCGGGGCAGGGCTAGCGCGGGTGTAAAACATAAGCAACGTCTATATAATATATCATATATACTATATACAGTATCAATCTGAACAAATCACATGATCACATCACAGATAACGCAGCAGAAAATATCATATGAAATATTGGATATACTAGGACGTCCGTGTTTTATTTTGAGCCTGTATAAAACACGGATTCCAGGGTCGTGATTGTTAGTGTATATGCCCTAGAGGCCATTACTGTATCATATTAGTTTGTATATTACTTAATGGATGCTTGGGATATTCACCTTGTATATACAATCTTGCTCAAAATAGTAGTATGCTACTTGGTTTGTTTCTACTTCAATGTGTACATGTGTTTATTTTTGTATATCGCCTATACACATTAGTGGAGCCCTTAGGATCTTTGCTTGATTACCAGCGATGTGATGGCCGTCACACTACTGGGGCTGGGTAATCTATAAGCACATCCTTATGCAGGTCCCTGGTCGCAGGACTATCGAGACAGGGCATCGATACTCCGGAGTAGACCAGCGCATGCGCTTCTTATCCCAGTGTGGGAGACGGTCTGTCCCACAGCCGTCAGTACGTCATACTTGAGATAGTATGCGGGTGCTCGTTAGGTTACGGGTATACTGGACAGGACTCGTCGGGAACTGACTAGTTGGTATTATGCCTATCGTCAGTTATCAGTTCCCAGGTGACATGAGTACAGCTTAGTCCGCTGACTTGACACTGTCACTTCGCCTCAGGTGTGTTCCCACTGCACTTTGATCATTACCCTACCACGGCTCAAAGGAGTCGTGCAAACAGGTGGTGGTTAGGTGCAGTCCCGAAGCACTTGGAGGCAGTGACGGATAGACAGGATTCGTCTCTCCCGGTATTGGGGGTTGACATCGCGCTGTGTCTAGGAGAGCCATTACATGAGTAGTCCCTGGCCAGGGCAAACGAGATATACTGGTAGGCTTCCAGTGTTATCTCAGGGTGTTTTGGGCTTCGCTCCGGCACGACTTGTACCGCTATTGGGGGACTGACGTTTACCGCCCCCTAGGCCCGCCATGCGATGTATCAGACGAACAGACTGGACTGTACGGAGAATGTCACACTCAGGATCAATAGGAGTTCAGATGGGTTTCGCCTCGTCGGTCTTCTTATCGGCATTACCTGGGGACCGTTACGCACAGCTAGTGCCGCTTGCGGTCTGTGGTTAAACCCACTGCCAGCGTAGTGTCGAGTTTTTAGAGTCCCACAAAGAAGCTTTTCGCCTTTAAGCAAAAGAGTAGAGGTCGCATGGTATTGCGACGGGTCGCATGGTTTTGCGACAGGGTTCGGTCACATCCGTGCACTTGTGCACGTACAGTGTCCGGACAGTTTACACTAGCGGGCTTTGGTTTAAGCCAGATCCTAGTGTACCTTATGGGATTGGATTTATCCAGTTTGCATTCGTGTTCCTCGGAACGCGGATGCGGGTGTGTATGCACAGTTGACAGGGAGGCACAGACAGCGGATTCTCATTAGGGTTGTTGACAGTTGACCGTTGACTTTTTGACTTTTTGCTCAACCCTAATGAGAATATGATATGTGATTAACTATTATATTAATTAAGTATTATGTTGACTTGGTTGTTGACTTTTGTTGACTTTGTTGACTTGTTGACTTTTGTTGACTTGTTGACTTTGTTGACCGGTTGACTAGGCTTGACTAGTTGACCATCATGATAACCATGGCTATCATTTCATGCCAAAGACTTTTACTTGCTTGCTCATTTGAGTAAAATGAGTGCATGACATGATAAGGTTATGGTTGCTTCAACCATCACATAAGACTTTTATTGATATGATGAGTTATGATTACTTTGGGTTATGAGAGGGTGAGAGACAAAAGAGAGCCTCATTCTTTCTTGCTCATTCTCTCTCTTGTTCTTGAGCTCTCCATTTTGCTCTCACCCTCTTGCTCTTGCTCCCTCTCTTTAATCTATGGTTCTCTTGTCTCATGAGTTGAGAATCAAGAACCATAGATAAAATCCCACACAAACTATTCTCTACTCATTCTAGTTCACTAGGTTTAGCAAACCAAGTGAACTAGTTTCTTCAAAGAACGAAGAAGGAGCTAAAGGTTGGAGCTTTCAAGTGGATCTATCTTCGGCGTACGGAGACGACGAGAAGGAGCCATCGGACCACCACCGGAGCTTGAAGACGAAGGAGTTCAAGACAAGCTAGGTATAACCCCCTAACCGAGTAGCTAGAAACTCTTAGTTAGGATGTTAGATAGAAGTTTAACCAAGATCCGGGTTATAGGTCCATGTTACCACCTCCGTAAAAATTGTTATTTACCAAATTCCGCATTCCCGAAAGTACCGGGAGAGGTAGCATGGACGTACAGTGGTATCAGAGCCTAGTTAAACTCTATCTAACTTGTTAGCAAATAACTAGAAGATCGATCAAAGAAAAAGTCCCGAAAACAAAACCCCAAATTTTGTAGTTTCTGTCGATTTTTCCACTGTTCAAAAGTTGATTATTTAACACCTAAAATCGGTTCAGGCTTTTCTGTGGGCACTCACCAAAAATCGTCCAACGTTCGAGTCAACGAGCCGCGGAAACGCGGCGGGAGCACGCTCCCGCCGCGGATCCGCGGCCGAGTCGACTCGGCCGAGGTCAATTTTTGGTGCAGTGTTTTTATGGGGGTATTTTGGGATTTTTGGAATATATATTTTCTGCCCAGATTTTCCAGAACGAAAATTTCATTTTTGGGGTCCCGAAAATCCGTATTTTTGATCGAACTTCTAAAAGACTTAAGCTAACGGGTTTTCTGTAATGTGATATTTGTATTGAACGTCTACTAATCGCTATATGTCGATTAGTGGGGGTTATACAAATCTGTGATCTGTAATGTGCTGAAATGTGTATATAAATATGTTGGATTGTCGCGGGTGAATAGCCGGGGGTTGTGAGACAAGAGTTTTCTTTTCTTTCAATTCATGTAAATTTGTAAATTAATGTAATAATTATTTGTATGGCCGCACAACCGGGTCGGGGTTGTAGCCGTCATTGTATAATTTCTTTTTACTGTTTTTGCTCCTAGGATAGACCCATGGAGGGGTGCACAAACTACCGGGTATGCCGAAGTGTCGAGTGACCTACTCATGGAGATGAGGGAGGTTGCTACGCTTCGGGTACTTGGCGGGTAGTTTGCCGCACCCGTAGGGGTCTTGGGTGGGGTATTGGCTATTCACCGCGACCGTGTAATCTGTTCTTGTTACAGGCTCGTACAAATTACAGATTCCTAGTATATCCAATGTATCTATCTGTGATCTGAAATGTTTATCATTGCAGTATATTTATATATGATATTATTTAGGAGTTGCTTATGTTTTACAGACGCGCTAGCCCAGCCCCCGCTCTGTCGTTAGTTAAGTAACCTAACGGGTAATGACGGGGCCCAGTGGCGAATGCGAATGGCATAAGCGTACGTCATATTTTGGTTGTTTTCTGCAATGGTAGGATTAAATGATGGGACGCATTAAAAGAACTAATGCAAGAATATCACGTATTAAAAGAACTAATGCAAGATAATAAACCAAGTTAAAGTCGTTGGAACACTTTCGAAAAACCACTCGGTTCTTTTCAAAACCAACTTTTAAATGCGGAGCTTGAGCCACTCCTTTTAAAAGCTATCTCGTTCCATCGACCAAATCAAGTTCACTACGTTCACGGTTTTGCCAAAACCATTCGTAGCCCTCCGTCGTTTCGTATGAATATTCAATAGTATTCAAGCTGTGTTTGTTGACCTTCGTCAAGGCATAGTGATTGGTAGCTGTTGGGTATTCATATGTAGCATAGATAGATGCGTTGGTTTGGGACGTTCGCATTACCTTGTTGACCTTCGTCAAGGGTATATACGGGTGGATTCAAATTAACCTGGATAATGACGGGCAGAACTTGACATGTGACTTATGATTTGTTGACCTTCGTCAAGGTCATAAGAGCATGGGGCAAAAATCCACATCGGGAGTTTCATAAGTACTGAAACTTGCTAGATTTGCATACCATTTGGAGTGTGATGATTCTGGTAGGATTCCTTCAGTTTCGTCACGCGATGATATTTGGATCCCGATCCTACTATGAGTATATGCTACTCCTCGGGAAATTTCTCGCTAAACGATCAATGCTATAAACCTAGTAGGTGCCTAGAAAGGTGTTAGCGGGGCTACGCCCCCAGGGAAAAGAGGTTCTTTAATTAAGGAACTTTGCGAAAGCGTTGGAAAACCTCCCTCGAAGTACCGACACCAGCCTGGCCGAACGGTTAAGCAAGTATTGTACGGTGGGATTGATCCTGACTAATTCTTCCTTTATGGTTTGAGGAGGGATTCGAGAAACAGTGGGAGCCATCCTATTTAGACAAATTAAAAACCACTCTAAACTTGCAAGAGCATCATGCTGGGTGTTTCTTCTTCTCTCTCCAAATTGCAGCGACCAATCAACATGACTGGACTTAAGTTACTCATAGATAAAAACAAACTGACAGGGCCAAACTACAAAGATTGGCTCAGGAATGTCAAGATAGCAATCACTTGTGACAAGCTGGGGTATCTTCTTACCACCAAAGCTCCCCCTGTCCCTGGTCCAACTTCCAGCGTAGCGGATAAGGAAATCCGCAAGACTTGGGAGATTGATAGCGCGAAGGCCAAGTGCCTCCTGCTTGCCTCGATGGACAACGAACATCAGAGGAGGCATGAGAATATGGACATGGAATCCATATTGCTCCATACAAAAGAACTGTATGGAGAGAAATCTCGTATCGCAAGATACGAAGCGTCGAAAAAGTTATTTTCGACAAGAATGGTCGTCGGATCATCAGTAGCCGAGCACGTGCTAAAGATGATCGGCTACATTGAGGAGCTCGCTGACCTAAGGATCACATTGGAGAGTGAGCTATATACGGATATAGTTCTCCAGTCCCTTCCTTCCACTTACGCCCAGTTTATACTGAACTTCAACCTACAAGAAAAAGAGGTTGAACTTTCAGAGCTCCTCAACATGCTGAGGAGCGCAGAGGGCACCCTACAGAAAGGTAGGGATACATCCACTTTGTTTGTAGGAGGATCATCTTCTTCTAGGTCCAAGGCGAAAGCCAAGGGAAAGAAGAAGAAGGCCCCCGCCAAACCAAGGGGCGGTGTAAGTAAAGTGGATACGAAGGGAAAAGGTAAAGCAACAAAGATAGCGGGGAAGCTTGTGGATAAGGAAGAATACTTCTATTGTCATAAGAAAGGACACTGGAAGAATGATTGCAGGGCCTGAAAGGCCAGAACACAGGAATTGAAGCAGGTTGCAGCTTCAGCTTCAGGTGTGTATGTTATTGAAAACTGTCTTTCAATAAACTCTACTTCCTGGGTATTGGATACCGGATCAGGATCTCATATCTGTAATTCTTTGCTGGCGTTGAGAAACCGTAGGGTTTTGAAGGCAGGTGACATGACCCTCAGAGTTGCGAACGGAGCTAGCATGGATGCTAAAGCCGTGGGGGACTATCACCTGGGAATGTCAGATGGACATGTTTTGGTTTTGCGTAATTGCTTTTTTGTACCCAACGCAACTTGTAATATCATTTCTGTATCTTTAGTTTCTAAAGAAGGTTATGAATTTGCGTTTGTAAGTAATGTTGTAAACATTCACCTTAATCAAGTTTTGATTGGGTCAGGTACATTGAGTAATGGTATATACGTGTTAAACCAACCACAGATTTTTAATGTCCAGAATACACACAAAAGAAAGTCTCCAGAAATAAATCAGACTTTCTTATGGCATTGTAGATTGGGTCATATCAATGAGAGAAGGTTGACGAAGTTACATACAGAAGGGTATTTGAATGCGTTCGAATATCAGTCGTATGCCACTTGTCAATCCTGTCTCAAAGGAAAGATGACAAAGACTCCGTTTACTGGACATGGAGTAAGAGCGAGCGAGCTCTTGGGACTCGTACACAGTGACGTGTGCTGTCCAATGTCTACACATGCCCGAAGCGGATATTCTTACTTCATTACTTTTACGGATGACTTCTCAAGGTATGGTTATGTCTTCTTAATGAAACATAAGTCCGAAGCCTTTGGAAAATTCCAGGAGTATAAGAATGAAGTAGAGAAACAGACCGGCAAAAGTATTAAGATTCTAAGATCGGATCGAGGTGGAGAATACTTAAGTGCCGAATTCCTGAATTACTTAAAAGAGAATGGTATTCTCTCTCAGCTTACTCCTCCATACACTCCGCAACATAACGGTGTATCGGAGAGACGGAACCGAACCCTATTGGATATGGTTCGGTCCATGATGAGTAACGCTGAGTTACCGCGATCATTCTGGGGATATGCGCTAGAAGCAGCTGCGTATCTCTTGAACAAGGCTCCCACCAAGACTGTGCCTACCACCCCATATGAGATGTGGACTGGGAAGAAACCCTGTCTTAAGTATCTCAAAGTATGGGGATGTCCAGCTTTTGTAAAAAAGAAGCATGCGGACAAACTTGAGGCACGTTCAGTACAGTGTAAGTTTGTGGGATACCCAAGGAACTCCAGGGGGTATCTTTTCTATTCCGCTGAGGAACAAAAGGTTTTTGTTTCTCAGCATGCCCGCTTCTTGGAAACTGAGTTTTTGGAAACTCAGATAAGTGGGAGCACAATAGAACTGGAAGAAGTTCCAGAACCACAGACTGTTACTGAAAGCTTAGTGGAACCAGAGGGTTCAACAGGACAGGACATTCCTACGCCGCTCCGCAGGAGTAGTAGGCAGACCCATCCGCCCGAGAGATACTGCGGTTTTCTCGTAGACGGGGATAGAGAGGATTGCATCATAGACTATGATGAGCCTACTAGCTTCCAGCAGGCCGTTCAGAGCGTTGACTCAGTGAAATGGCTGGATGCAATGCGGACCGAAATGGAGTCCATGTACACCAACAAGGTATGGACGTTGGACATTGCTCCAGACGGGGTAAAACCCGTAGGATGCAAGTGGATCTTCAAAAGGAAGATTGGTGTAGATGGGCAGGTTGAGACCTATAAAGCTAGGCTGGTAGCAAAGGGTTTCCGTCAAAGACCTGGCTTGGACTATGACGAAACCTTTTCTCCAGTAGCCATGCTGAAATCCATTCGGATCCTTCTTGCCATTGCTGCCTTCCACGATTATGAGATTTGGCAGATGGATGTAAAGACAGCTTTTCTAAATGGAAATTTAGAGGAATGTGTCTATATGGACCAGCCAGAGGGTTTCATTCAGAGTGGGAGCAGCGGAAAGGTGTGCAAGTTGCTTAAGTCCATCTATGGACTAAAGCAGGCATCGCGGAGTTGGAACATCTGCTTTGATGAGACGGTCAAAGAATTTGGCTTTATCAAAAATCCAGATGAACCATGCATCTATAGTAGATTTGTAGCGAGAACTGTAGTATTCCTCGTTTTATACGTGGATGACATTCTCTTAATAGGAAATGACATTCCTATGCTACAATCTGTCAATGGGTTCTTGTCACTCAGGTTCTCCATGAAAGACCTGGGTGATGCCTCGTACATTCTGGGTATCCGGATCTACCGTGACAGATCCAAGAGGATATTAGGACTTTCACAGTCCAGGTACATCGACACCATACTGAAGAGATTCAGTATGGAAGATTCCAAGCGCGGTAACCTACCGGCTTGTCACGGGATCACCCTCTCTAAAGAGATGTCTCCCAAGACTGATTTGGAGAGGGATCGCATGTCTATTATACCCTACGCTTCTGCGGTAGGCTCTATAATGTATGCGATGTTGTGTACCAGACCGGATGTAGCTTATGCACTCAGTGTGGTAAGCCGGTATTAGTCAAACCCTGGGGAGAAACATTGGATAGCGGTAAAGAACATTCTCAAGTACCTGAGAAGGACTAAGGAGATGTTCTTGGTGTATGGCGGAAAGGACCTCCAGATCGAGGCCTTTGCTGACTCCAGCTTCCAGAGTGACAAGGATGATTCCAAGTCCATGTCGGGTTTTGTCTTCACCCTCAATGGAGGGGCGGTGTGTTGGATGAGCTCCAAACAGGAAACCGTTGCAGACTCGACGATGGAAGCGGAATACATCGCTGCATCAGATGCCGCAAAAGAAGCTGTCTGGATGAGGAAGTTCTTGAAAGAACTTCAGGTGGTTCCGTCCATTGTTGATCCAATACCTCTGTATTGCGACAACAACGGGGCTATAGCTTTAGCGAAGGAACCCAGGTCCCATCAGAGATCCAGGCACATCTTGAGGCGGTATCACCTGATCAGGGAGATCGTGGATCGCCAGGAGATCGATGTACGGAGAGTCGCTTCAGAAGATAACACTGCAGATCCATTCACCAAGGCCCTGCCCCAGACTCAGTTCGAGCGGCTGATCGAGATGATAGGTCTTCGATACGCCAGTACATGGCCTTAGTGCAAGTGGGATATTGTTAGTGTATATGCCCTAGAGGCCATTACTGTATCATACTAGTTTGTATATTACTTAATGGATGCTTGGGATATTCACCTTGTATATACAATCTTGCTCAAAATAGTAGTATGCTACTTGGTTTGTTTCTACTTCAATATGTACATGTGTTTATTTTTGTATATCGCCTATACACATTAGTGGAGCCCTTAGGATCTTTGCTTGATTACCAGCGATGTGATGGCCGTCACTCTAGTGGGGCTGGGTAATCTATAAGCACATCCTTTTGCAGGTCCCTGGTCGCAGGACTATCGAGACAGGGCATCGATACTCCGGAGTAGACCAGCGCATGCGCTTCTCATCCCAGTGTGGGAGATGGTCTGTCCCACAGCCGTCAGTACGTCATACTTGAGATAGTATGCGGGTGCTCGTTAGGTTACGGGTACACTGGACAGGACTCGTCGGGAACTGACTAGTTGGTATTATGCCTATCGTCAGTTATCAGTTCCCAGGTGACATGAGTACAGCTTAGTCCGCTAACTTGACACTGTCACTTCGCCTCGGGTGTGTTCCCAGTGTACTTTGATCACTACCCTACCACGGCTCAAAGGAGTCGTACAAACAGGTGGTGGTTGGGTGCAGTCCCGAAGCACTTGGAGGCAGTGACGGTTAGACAGGATTCGTCTCTCCCGGTATTCGGGGTTGACATCGCGCTGTGTCTAGGAGAGCCATTACACGAGTAGTCCCTGGCCAGGGCAAACGAGATATACTGGTAGGCTTCCAGTGTTATCTCAGGGTGTTTTGGGCTTCGCTCCGGCATGACTTGTACCGCTATTGGGGGACTGACGTTTACCGCCCCCTAGGCCCGCTATGCGATGTATCAGACCAACAGACCGGACTGTACGGAGAATGTCACACTCAGGCTCAGTAGGAGTTCAGATGGGTTTCGCCTCGTCGGTCTTCTTATCGGCATTACCTGGGGACCGTTACGCACAGCTAGTGCCGCTTGCGGTCTGTGGTTAAACCCACTGCCAGCGTAGTGTCGAGTTTTTAGAGTCCCACAAAGAAGCTTTTCGCCTTTAAGCAAAAGAGTAGAGGTCGCATGGTATTGCGACGGGTCGCATGGTTTTGCGACAGGGTTCGGTCACATCCGTGCACTTGAGCACGTACAGTGTCCGGACAGTTTACACTAGCGGGCTTTGGTTTAAGCCAGATCCTAGTGTACCTTACGGGATTGGATTTATCCAGTTTGCATTCGTGTTCCTCGGAACGCGGATGCGGGTGTGTATGCACAGTTGACAGGGAGGCACAGACAGCGGATTCTCATTAGGGTTGTTGACAGTTGACCGTTGACTTTTTGACTTTTTGCTCAACCCTAATGAGAATATGATATGTGATTAACTATTATATTAATTAAGTATTATGGTGACTTGGTTGTTGACTTTTGTTGACTTTGTTGACTTGTTGACTTTTGTTGACTTGTTGACTTTGTTGACCGGTTGACTAGGCTTGACTAGTTGACCATCATGATAACCATGGCTATCATTTCATGCCAAAGACTTTTACTTGCTTGCTCATTTGAGTAAAATGAGTGCATGACATGATAAGGTTATGGTTGCTTCAACCATCACATAAGACTTTTATTGATATGATGAGTTATGATTACTTTGGGTTATGAGAGGGTGAGAGACAAAAGAGAGCCTCATTCTTTCTTGCTCATTCTCTCTCTTGTTCTTGAGCTCTCCATTTTGCTCTCACCCTCTTGCTCTTGCTCCCTCTCTTTAATCTATGGTTCTCTTGTCTCATGAGTTGAGAATCAAGAACCATAGATAAAATCCCACACAAACTATTCTCTACTCATTCTAGTTCACTAGGTTTAGCAAACCAAGTGAACTAGTTTCTTCAAAGAACGAAGAAGGAGCTAAAGGTTGGAGCATTCAAGTGGATCTATCTTCGGCGTACGGAGACGACGAGAAGGAGCCATCGGACCACCACCGGAGCTTGAAGACGAAGGAGTTCAAGACAAGCTAGGTATAACCCCCTAACCGAGTAGCTAGAAACTCTTAGTTAGGATGTTAGATAGAAGTTTAACCAAGATCCGGGTTATAGGTCTATGTTACCACCTCCATAAAAATTGTTATTTACCAAATTCCGCATTCCCGAAAGTACCGGGAGAGGTAGCATGGACTTACAGTGATGAATAGCAAATCCCACACCCTTAGACCCCTACGAGAGCGGTAAGAAACCCTACTAATTCTATAGTTAGGAGTCCCGGACTCGACTCCTCCAGATGGTCTCCCACTGGACCCTAGAACCCGGTTACTTGTGGTCCCCTCCTTGGGTCTATCCTAATGCGGAAAAGTAAATAATATACAACACTGGTGACATCAAGCTCAACCTGGAAGTGCCCCAAATAAAAGAATATTACATACAAGTTTTTTATATGAATGAAAAAGAAAAACAATAATCTCACATAAAAAAAACACGGCTATTCAAACACGACGATCCAATATAACATATCCAGCAACACATAACATCACATGTCATCAACGTAAGTAAATATGCCCATCCCAATTGTCGTTGACATATAGCAACGAAACCGGCGATATCACATATTACATTTAAGGTCGCAGAAAAAAAAGTGTGAAACTACAACAGTTGGAATCCGCAACCTCTTTAGACATCGCATGCCTAATCAAATGAATTTCTTAGACATCGCATGCCTAACAATTATAAACCCCGCATTTTAGTCTCATTGTCAAAAACTCTTTTCAATATCAAGTCGGGCAATTCAACAAGATTCCCGACATCCTGAACGAATGCTCATCGCAAACTTTAGTAAAAGGCTGCACCCCCGGATGCCATCAACGAAGTGCACTAAGGCGGAACACCGCTGCCGCGAGCACCCGAACGGATGCTTTTGGCGACGGGGTTCTCCTACAGTCACTTGGTCGGGGCTATGGGGCGTGGCTGTCTATTGAGTTTACCGGCGAGTCTCCACGTACGCTACGTGATTGCGACGGACTTTTGATCACATCAAAATCCCGTGGCAACCGATCAAATGAGACTAAATTGCTATGTCTATAACATTCAAATGTTGTTGATTCCAATTATTGTATCACATTCGAGATAAATAGACAATGTTAAACTTTCCGATCGAATAATTAAACACCCAGGTTTTCCCGAGTAGTTCAACACTTGAAATAAGTTTAAAAACATCCACTTCATGCCACAGTACCAACGGTCCAGCCGTAGAAGGGTCAAGCCAACGCCTCACATGCGGCATGCCGTACTGCCCCAAACCCTAAGGTTCAAAAGGCGGTTCAAGACGGTCACAAAATCGAGTTAAGGTTTGTTGTCTTATAGAGGGTCCATCGAGTTACTTGCACTACTTAGACGTTCTTAAACTACGGAAAAATCCAACACTTGGAAATTTTCCGGGTCGCGAAAAAGTGAGTTATTGATATCCGTTCGAACTTTTTAACAGTTTCTAAAAATTTTCCGGACAAAACTAAACAAAGTTAAATTATCCGATCGAATCAACGAGTCCCCAATACAACCGTAGAAAACTCAACACTTGAGTGGAATTAAAAAATTCCCAGAAGAAAAATAACAATAAAGGACCTAAGAATAATTACATGAAATTCCAGGAAATAAATCACAATTTTGGCCGCGGAACCGCCGCCAAACCCTTGGTTTGGCCGCGGAACCGCCGCCAAACCCTTGGTTTGGCCGCGGTTCCGCGGTCATATGAGCGAATTAGAGGGCTGTATTTCACAGTAATTATTAGTTTTTCCTGCTTGTTTTTCTGAGTATTTTTAATTCACAAATATCCATTGTTTTGAAAAATGTACAGAGAAGGGTTTTGTTTAGGGTTTGGGGTTCGATCGGGTTTCTAACTTCGTCTACACTTCGTCTAAAGCTCTAGCTAGGCTCTGATACCACTATAGGGTTCCTAGGCACACTAAAAAGGTTCTACAAGGCATCAACCATGCCCGTTTCAAAATTTTGATGTGCCGAACAACCCTATGCAAGATCGTTAACTAGAGGTAAGGCGAAACAAGAAGCTTGTAAACTACTTTACTACTAAGTGAAAGGAATTACAACCTTTGTAGATCCAGTCCTTCACTTCTAAAGCTCCATGTTGACGTCCCTTCGCTGCGATCATCGGGATCCCGGACCCTAGCGTTGGTTTCTTCGGAGAAATGAGCGGGCTAGGTCGTTGACTTCGAGGCCGAAGATGATCTACGTCGAGAAGACTCAAGCTCAAGACATTCCTTCACATGGTCAAGAACTTTGTGAAGAGAACACCCTATACAACATGGCAAGTGGTAGAGGATGAAGAAATAGGAAGTGGATTCACATTGGATTTGGATTTCTCACTCTAAATCTTCACTATATAATTTCAAGCAAACTTTCTTCTTCTTGAAGAAGAAGAAGAAGAAAGAAAAGAATGAATAATAGAATTAGTAAAATGAATAATCAAGTGAAGTCTATCATAATGCAACCATGGGTGAGTAAACTAATGTAGAGACTAAACTAGAGTTTATGTTAATGGTTAGGTTAACAAAAATCTCATGCAAAACAAAAATGGTGGACTTTGTCAAAGATGCTTGAAAGCTTCATGAAGCTTCAAGCACAAAACAAAGAAAGCCACCATTTTGTATTTTCCAAAATAAATAAGATAAATAAAACCCTAACCATTAACCTAAACATGGTGTAAGTCATACACACACCCAAGTTTGCATGTATCATCAATCATGATACAAACTAGTGCACAAACATATATCATATATACAACTTATGCACATCAAGTGAGAAAATCAATATTAAGTGAACAAATACAAGTTAATGTAAAGTAATATATCAAATATATAATTATACATTAAATCATTAAATCAATACTTGATTTAATGATCTGGTCATATCGCATATAACCGACTAATATCAGGTGTATCAATATATCGAATCAACACTTGATTCGGTAACCCGGCTATATCTCATATAACCGTCCGATGATACAAATCGAGAGAATAGAATATAGTATCACATACTGGTATTATTCTCGGTCCCGCACATATCTCATATGCGCTCCTATTTCGTTTCGCTTGAGCCAGGAAACCCCTGTGTAGGACTCTAAAGACTCGTCAATACGCCGGTAGTAGGTGGTGATCATATCAATCACCCACAAGCCGCAAGCGGTCTGCTAAACGTAACGGCCACCCGGGTATTGAGCGATCAGAAGATCAACGAGCAAGCCTGCTCACACTCCTGTGAATCCAACCAGTAACACTTACCGCACAGTCCGGTCTGTTCGTCTGATATGTCGCATATCTCGCCTAGGGGTGGTAAATGTCAGACCCCAGTAGCTTGATAAGTCATGCCGATGTAAGGTCCATAACAAGCATGAAACTACTGATAACACTTACCAGTAAATCAATGCAACCCTGGCAAGGGATTTCCAGTTATGGACAGTCGAGCATAGCGCAACATCAACCCCCAATACCGGGAGAGACGAATCCCCTCCTATCGCTCATTGCCTCCATGTGAATCGGGACTGTACCCAAAAACCACCTGTTTGCAGGACTCAGTAGAGCCGTGGTAGGGTGGAAATCAAAGCACAGTGGGAGACACACAAGACTCTATGACGATCTCGGGTCAACAGACTAAGCTGTACCAGTGTCACCAGAGAACTGCCATCTGACGTGAGGTATAATACCATCTGGGAGTTCTCGGCGAGTCCGTTCAGTGTACCCGGTCATCACTGAGCACCCGCATACCATCTCTGATGTCAAACACCAATGTATATGGGATCATCCATCACCCATGACTTGGGTCGAGAAGATATACGCTAGTCTACTCTGGAATATCGATGCCCCGTCTCGATATTCCCATGACTAGGAACATTGAAGGATGTACTCATGGACTACCCAGGCCCCACTAGTATGATCTACATCATAGTCCTGGAAGTCGAGCACACATCCTAAGGGCTTTATCAACATGTAATAGAGAGACTACAAGTATACATGTTAAGATAAATAGCAACCAGATTGCGTACTATCATGTCGAGCAAGAAAGTCCTACCTATATATGTCCCAGCATCCACTACAATATACATCCCATGTACAGTAATGGCCTCTAGGGCATACATATAACTAAAAAATTCAGTGGATGATACAGTCTAAGAAGTTTTGCTGGATTTGGAGTTCATTTGTGAACTGGATCCCATCAGATATCTAGACATATTCTAAGACAGGTATTGCTCATTTCGGGAGATAAATTTCTCCGCAAACTTGAGATAAAGAGAGACATAGAAAGAAACATTGGGGCGGATCCACTCACCCAGGCTATTTCTTGAACGCAATAGTTTCACAAACGAGCTTTGTGAAACTGATTAGTAGAGAAGCCGGGTGTTCGGTATCACACGGGCTGTGAGTATGCGACGCCGCAATAATTAGGAGATTGTTGACAATAGTGCCCTCAAGTCAATTATTGGATCGCAGGCACGTGATTGCAATGATTGAGGGAGAACCTATACCGGTAGGACAGTCTTAGTCGAGATGATAATATGCTATATGGTTTGTCTTTATCATCATGTACATGTTTTAGGGTTGTATAGCACGGCAACAAGGTTTCGGGAGGCATCATCCATGCCATATTTAAATTTTTGCCATTCTAGCTAATCCCAAACCTTGAATCGATACTAGAAAATCCAACGAAACGAATGCAAACAACTTTGCTCCTAAAGTGAACAAGGAATACAACCTTTATAGACCAGTCCTTCACTTCTAAAGCTCCTTGTTCTAGTCCCTTCACTGCGAATGGTGAACTCCCGGACTGTAGAGAGGGTTCACTTGAAGAAACGAACATGCTTGCTCAATGTCTTCTAGGCCGAAGATGATCTACGTCGAGGGGACTCGAGCTCATGCTACCTCTTCACTAATGGTGAGATTAGTGAAGCAAACAGCCTAAACTAAATGGCAACTAGTAGAAGATTATGAAGTAGGAAGTGGGCTCACTTTAGATTTAATTTTCTCACAATTTTTCATCACTTTTTCAAACCCTAGAAAACTCTTTTCTTTTGGAAGAAGAAGATGAAGCAAGTAATAAAAGAATAATCAAGGGAGGTTAGAAATGTAACCATGGTGAGTGTATGTCATGCACTAACCATTGTAGAGACTAAACCATGGTTAAGGGTTAAAGGTTAGGTTAATAAATATCATTAAGTAAAACAAAAGAGGTGGACAAATTCAATAGTTTTACTAGTTTCTACAAACCCTAACCATGACTAATTCCACCATTTTGAATTTACTTAATAATAAATAAAACCTTAACATTAACCCTAGCATTGTGTAAGTCTCACACAACTATGTTGCATGTGTAACCTAGCATGGCACACTTATATATATCACATATATATTTAGTGTGCAAAGAAAACAATTAACATATATCACATATATGTTAAGTGTATCATGAGTGAGAAAAATAAAAGCTTAAGTGAGCTAATATTAGTTAATGTAATGTGATATCTCAAATATATACTTATACATTAAATTTTTAAATCAACACTTGATTTAATAATCCGGCTATATTATGTATAACCGACTAATATTAAATGCAACAACTTGTCGAATCAACACATGATCCAATAACCCGGCTATATCTTATATAACCGACCAATGTCACAAGTCGTGTGAATAGAACACGGTATCACATACACATATTAATCTCGGTCCCACACATATCACATATGTGCTCCTACTTCGTTACGCATGAACCAGGAAACCTCTGAGTAGGACTCTAAAGACTCGTCAATACGCCGGCAGTAGGTTATGATCATATCAAACACCCACAAGCTGCAAGCGGTCTACTTGTTAGTTATATGTATGCCCCAGAGGCCATTACTATACATGAGATGTATATTGTAGAGGATGCTTGGACATATATAGGGAGGACTTTCTTGCTCGACATGATAGTATGCTATCTGGTTACTCCTTACCTTAACGTGTACACTGATTGTCTCTCTGTTACATGTTGGTAAAGCCCTTAAGATATGTACTCGACTACTGGCACTATGATGAGATATTACTAGTGGGGCCACGGTAGTCGACGAGTACACCTATAACTGTTCCTAGTCGAGGGTGTATCGAGACAGGGCATCGAAACACCAGAGTAAACTAGCGTATACGCATCTTGACCCATATGATGGGCGATGGATGATCCTATATCCATCGGTGTTTGACATCAAGGATGGTGTACGGGTGCTCAGTGGAGACTGGGTACAATGGACGGACTCGCCGAGAACTCCCAGATGGTATTATACCTCACGTCAGATGGCAGTTCTCTGGTGACACTGTTACAGCTTAGTCTGTTGACCTGAGATCGTCATAGAGTCTTTTGTGATTCCCACTGTGCTTTGATTTCCACCTTACCACATCCAAGAGGGCGTGCAAAACGGTGGTTTTTGGGTACAGTCCCGAATCACATGGAGGCAATGAGCGATAGGAGGGGATTCGTCTCTCCCGGTATAGGGAGTTGATGTTGCGCTGTGTTCGATTGGCTATAACCGGAAATCCCTGGCCAGGGTTGCTGAGATTTACTGGTAAGTTTTATCATTAGTTTCTTGAACTATTATAGACCTCATATTGACACGACTTATCGAGCTACTAGGGTCTGACGTTTACCACCCCTAGGCGAGATATGCGGCATATCAGACGAACAGACCGGACTGTACGGTAGTGTTACTGGTTGGATCCGCAGGAGAAATATCGGCCTTGCTTGTTGATCTTCTGATCACTCAATACCCGGGAGGCCGTTACGTTTAGCACACCACTTGCGGCTTGTGGGTCTTTGTTATGATCATCACCTACTGCCGGCGTATTGACGAGTCTTTAGAGTCCTACACAGGGGTTTCCTGGCTCAAGCGAAACGGAGTAGGAGCACATATGTGATATGTGCGGGACCGAGATTAATACGATATGAGATACCGTATTCTTTTCTCGGGATTCATGACATTGATCGGTTGCATGCGATATAGCCGGGTTATCGGATCAAGTGTTGATTCGATAAGTTGTTACACATGATATTAGTCGGTTATAGCCGGATTATTAAATCAAGAGTTGATTTAATAATTTAATGTATAATTATATATTTGATATATTACTTTACATTTACTTGTATTAGCACACTTAAGATTTGTTTTCTCACTAGTTTGTGCATAAGTGTATATATGATATATATTTGTGTACAAATGTTTGTATCATGTTTGATGATACATACAAGATGTGTGTATGAGACTTATACCAAGATTAGTTTTGAGATTAGGGTTATTGTTTTATCATAACATTTAACAAAAGGGTTAAACTTAGTCAAAGTAATCAAGCTTGAAGAAGATTGGAGAAACTTTGACATAGTCCACTCTTTTGTCTTTTGTCTTGATATTCTTTAACCCAACCCTTAACCTAATGCCTTGGTTAATTCTCTATATGAGTTAAGCATGAGCACTTAACTCAACCATGGTGCCATTATTTATTGGATAAGTTTTCATTTGGATGGAATAATTTCTTTTTTCTTCTTCTTCATCATCAAGGTCCATCCAAAAGCTTACTAGCTCCAATGGTGCCATGAGCAAAAGAGTGAGAAAATCAATTCTAAAGTGAGCCCATTTCCTACTTCTTCATCCTCTACCACTTGCCATATAGTTGAGTGTGTTCTCTTCACAAAGTTCATGACCTAGTGAAGGAACAGCTTGAGTTAGTGTCTCCCTGACGTAGATCATCTTCGGCCTCGAAGTCATCGTAGCAAGCACGTTCGTTCTTCTCGTGGAGCTTCTGAAGAGTCCGGAGTTCACGATCACAGCGATGGGGACGTCTACACGGAGCTAATGAACTGGTGGACCAGATCTACAAAGGTTGTAATCCCATTCACTTGTAGTTAAAGTAGTTAACTTGCTTGCTTTCGCCTTACCTCTAGTAACGATCTTGCATTAGGGTTTCTCGGCACATAGAAAATTTTGATTTTGGCATGGTTGATGCCTTGTGTAACCTCTTGAGTGTGCCTAGGATCCCTACAGTGGTATCAGAGCCTAGCTAGGGCTTTAGGCGAAGTGTAGATGATGTTAGAAATCCGATCGAACCCCGAAACCCTAATTCAAACCCTTCTCTGTACATTTTCTGAAAATGTTGTTTTTTCCAAATTAAAAATACTCAAAAAAATCAGCAGGGTTTAATAGGAATTACTGTGCAGCACGTGACCGTAACTAAATCAATGCGCCGCGGAACCGCGGCCTCACCCTGGTATTGGCGGCGGTTCCGCGGCCGTATGTAATGCTTATGTACTCAGTTTTGCACAATAACCTCAGTTGGTGTTTGCTGATTCTTCTGGGAATTTTTATTTTTCACACAAGAGTTGAGTTTTATGGGTTCTATTGGGGATTCGATGATTCGATCGGACTATTTAACTTTGTTTATTTTATTTTTCCGGGTATTTTAGAACGTGTTAAAATGTTCGACCGGATATCAATAACTCACTTTTTCCCGACCCGGAAAATTTCCAAGTGTTGGATTTTTCCGTAGTTTAAGAACGTCTAAGTAGTGCAAGTAATGCGATGGACCCTCTAGAAGAAAACAAACCTTAACTCGATTATGTGACCGTCTTGAACTGCCTTTTGAACCTTAGGGTTTGAGGCTGTACGGCGTGCCACATGTGAGGCGTTGGCTTGACCCTTCTACGGCTGGACCATTGGTACTGTGGCATGTGATGGATATTTTTGAACTCCGCTCAAGTGTTGAGCTATTTGGGAAAACTATGGTGTTTGATTATTCGATCGGAAATTTTAACATTGTCTATTTATCTGGAATGTGATACAATATTTGGAATCCATAAGTAGTTATGAGATAACTAATTTGAATGTTATAAACAATGCAGTTTAGTCTCAAATGATCGGTTGCCACGGAATTTTGTTGTGATCAAAAGTCCGTCGCAATCACGTAGCATACGCGGATACTCGCCGGGTAAACTTAATAGACAGCCACGCCCCATAACCCCGACCAAGTGACTGTAGGAGAACCCCGTCACCAAAAGCTTCCGTTCGGGTGCTCGCGGCAGCGGTGTTCCGCCTTAGTGCACTTCGTCGACGGCATCCGGGGGTGCGGCCGTCTACTAAAGTTTACGACGAGCATTCGATCAGAATATCGGGAATCTTGTTGAATTGCCTAACTAAATATTGAAAAGAGTTTTCGATAATGAGACTAAAATGTTGAGTTTATAATTGTTAGGCATGCGATGTCTAAAGAGGTTGCAGATTCCAACTGTTGTAATTTTACACTTTCTTTTCTGTGACCGTAAGTGTAATATGTGATATCGCCGGTTTCGTTGCTATATGTCAACGACAATTGGGATGCGCATATTTACTTACGTTGATGACATGTGATGTTATGTGTTGCTGGATATGTTGTATTGGATCGTCGCGTTTGAATAGCCGGGGGTTTTATGTGAGATGAGAGTTTTTCTTTTTCGTTCATGTAAAATTCATTTGTATGTAATATTCTTTTATTGGGGCACTTCCGGGATGAGGTTGATGTCACCACTTGTATATTATTTACTTTTCCGCATTAGGTAGACCCAAGGAGGGGAGCACAAGTAATCGGGTTCTAGGGTCCAGTGGGAGACCAACTCGAGGAGTCGAGTCCGGGTCTCCTAACTCTAGAATTGGTACGGTTGCTTGCCACTCTTATAGAGGTCTAGGGATGTGGGTTTGGCTATTCATCACGACCGTGGAATCCGTGTTTTATACAGGCTCGTATTGAAAACACGGACGTCCTAATATATCCAATATTTCATATATGTTTCTTTTACTGCGATATCTATGATGTGATCATTTGATCTGTTGTGATAGATACTGTATATAGTATATACGATATATTATATAGACGTTACTTATGTTTAACACCCGCGCTAGCCCTGCCCCGCTCTGCCGTTAGTTACCTAACCTAACGGTGCACGAGGGGACATCGAGGCGAATGCGGATGGCATAAGTGTACGTCGTATTTATCTGTGATGTTTAGGTGACATAAATGGTGGGACTTCATTAATATGATTAATGAAAGAAAAGAAACCTAAAAGATGTTGTGGAATCGAATTTTCAAAAACAGGTAGTTACAGTTCTTGCTTTGCATCGCGGTGTTCCTTGTAGAACATCCTGCACTTTATTCGATAAGGAAAGGGCCGAGATCCCTTCACCGGGAGTGACCCCATTAGCAATGACTGGCAGATGCTACACCCCTCGGTTTGTCTTTTGATTGCTTTTGGATTTTTTTCTTTGCATAGTGGTATATATGATATATCCTGCACCTTATTCGATGAGGAAAGGGCCGACGATCCCTTCACCGGGAGTGACCCCTTTAGCAAAACTAGAAAAGCCTCCAAAACGCTCCATTTTAAAATCATTTGATTCTACAACGATATCAAGTTCATTACGCAATAGGTTTTCAGAAAAACCTGTCGTAGCCCTCCGTCATTTCAGATAAGTCCTACTTAGTATTCGTGCTACGTTTGTTGACCTCCGTCAAGGCGTAGTGTGCGGTAGCTAACTAGTGTTTATCTGCTTATGCATATGATGCAGATTGGATTAGGGTAGTCGTACGACCTTGTTGACCTCCGTCAAGGGTCGTACGGGTGGATTTGATTCAATCAAGAAATGACGGGTTGAACTTGACTAGTAGCCTATGGTTTGTTGACCTCCGTCAAGGTCATAGGGTGCTTGGGGCAAAATTATCGGGAATTTCAAGTGTTGAAATTTGCAATGAGATTGCATACCTTCTATGAGATAGTTGGATCCCGATACCCGCTGTGAGTAAGAGTTACTCCTGTGAGAGTTTTACACATTACAATTAGCCGATCAAGTAGGTGTCTAGAAAGGTGTTAACGGGGTTACACCTCTGGGAAAACGAGGTTTACTTTAATTTGGTTCGTGCGAAAGCACGGGGAACCTCCCTCAAAGTACCGACACTGGCCTGGCTGAAAGATTGGCAAATTTGTAGGTTGTAATTAATCTCAGCAAGTCTTTCCTTTTATGGTTTGAAGGAAGATTTGATAAAAACAGTGGGAGCCATCCAGATTAGATAAAATAATAACCAATCTGATCTTGCAAGAGCATACGCTGAGTGTTTTCTTCTCTCTCTCTCCAGGTAGCGACCATATCACGCCTTAATCAAGATAATAAAACAGATATATTGACCGAACCCGCTTGTTATACTGATGTCATGACCCGAAAGTACGGAACGTGACCGACACTTAGATTACGAAGCGTCTAGAGGCGCCGCGTGACCTAAGTAAGCCGAAGCCCAGAAATCTAAACCAGAAAAGAAGAAAAAGAAGAAAAGAAAACAAGTATAAAAACATCAGCAAATTTTACCAAAAATTTCGGCAGAGTCTCCTCTGTAAAAACTGGCCCCCAAACGGGTACAGCAAGTATAATATGAATAAACAATAAAAAGCATCCCCAAACGGGTGCTAACTCAACGCCAACAGGCGGAAACAACCACAACAAACACAATAATATACAACGCCAAAGGGCGAGGCTCAAAACTCAAAAGAAAAGAAAACCACCAGATCAGAATAATACATGCGCGACTCTAAGGTCGAAATAACAGACTGGTCCAATAAACTTATCAAGTAATACAAATGTGGTTGATGGAGCTTACTAGATACAAGTGAGTGAATAAAAGTACAATGGTGGTTCAGATACAAGTGAACCAACCTACCGTGCAAGTCACCCTGAAAGAATAAATGTGCCAGCAAGCTGCCAGGGAAACCTGTACACCGAACCTGTAATAAAATTTGGCACAACGGGGGTGAGTTGCCAACTCGTGAGTAGAAGACATCTACGAAAAGAAATCGAATGCACGACGCTATCCTATGTCATAATAATACACTACTAAGTCTCAAACCTCAAGTAATAGCAGGGTAACAATACGTGTAAGTGCAGATACTCCGTGCTCGTGTCAGTGCCTCATATAGTACCATGTCATATGAATGAAATGCATGCACCATGAATGTAAAGTAACAAATCCTGAAGTCCAGATATATATGTATAAAAAATCTTTAGCTGTTATCATAGTAGAATGTGTATAAGAATCTGAAATCTCAACAATGAAATCCATGGAAATCCGTGTCAAGCATCGACACAACACAGGTAATCTCAAGTCTCAATATCTCGGGCTCCGTCAATCCGGATCGGCCCATGTCATCAAATCTCACGACAACGGTCGGTATCCTCCGGATATCCGCCGCGCCAGACATCACCGGTAGGTAGTCTTCCCCTGCCAGGCTCATCGTCTACAACTCGATCTTCTTGCCCCGGGGTACCATACCGGGCCCACCATGTACCCGAGATGGTTCATCCACTCCTCGAATCGGGTCTCGAAATCCAACAGAAAACATGAAATACTCATGGTGGACGACTCATACATCACGAGAAAACCGCATCTTATTTAAAAAGAGAAGAGGAGAGAGAGAAGTTTTTATATATTTTTGCGGTTTTTCCCCAAAAATCCAGAAATCTCATTGAAATCCAAATCTTAAAATCATGAGTAAGTATATGATAAGTGTCAGCATATGCCCATACTACTGTGCGATAACATGAAATATGAATGCATGAATGTCTAAGTAATAAATATCATGTCTTATACTAATGTCAGAGAATAATCACAATATTATATATGTCTAGTTGCTAACTGATTCTATCCATAAAAGACAATATGATCTAAAGTGTACGTGACATAGCAATTACCGATGATGATGTGTGTGAGCCGGCAAATAACTGTGCGTGGAATATGCGCATCATCGGTAATAGTGCTGGTGTCCTAACAGGTAAAGTTTATACTGATTATAGCAACATATAAAAGAACATGCACCATGATGATTACAGTACGAATGTAAATACAGGTGTGCATTATCCACTCCTCTGCGAGATACGAGTACAACTACCACTATGTGAGTCGAACCTAAACCAGTGTCCATCTAATATCCTAAGGAACTAACCTAAGAAACTAGTCAATAAGAAACAAGCATCTACCTAAGGTCTGAACCAATATCTCTAATAGTCGGCGATCCCGCCTCTATAGCGTCGCGTACGTAGTACGGCTTCCTCGAATCAAGAGTGCGGATCAATCATCATATCTAAGCCTCGTACGGTAAAATCCATCGTACGGTATCCCTATATCGGGGTACGGGTCAAGTATCTCCTAGGTGTCTCATTATTAGTAATGGGTCATCATCAATACATCTCATGATCAAGGTTCTAAACTGTGATCGCATACATCAATCATATATCATTGCCATCATGATAAGCATCATTAGTTTATCCTCAGAAATATCATGTCATATGTATCATATTGTGATTAAGTCATACTTATATGATATCGGCATCAGGTCACACCAATATAATGTCGTAATCAAGTTATACATAGATCATATCGTGGTCAGTCACAAGTTACAGTCCGGGTACTATTCTAGCGTCCCATGTACATCAATATCACCTCCACTCTTTATGATTTATATATATTCATGTTCATTATCTCATTCTCTAATGATTCTGCTAACACTTTAATACGACTGTATAGCCAAGAATTACGGCATCAAGCCCTGCTACATTGTTTCATCATATCTCGGATATCATATCACATCAATGAATCACATATACGTGTTGTATCTATATGTATATACCTATACCTCGTTCTATATATATACATATACACGTATACCCCATGTCGAGTTTCAGCGTGTGTGCGTGGGTGTGTTTCTATCTGAAACCTACGAACCTCTTCCAAGGTACTCATTCTCGGATATGGTTTTCCTAAATCAGTCTAGTCCAGCCTAGGGTCAATACTAGGGTCCTACTAGGGTCACATCTGATTTCCTAATGTCAATAAGTACCATTCCTATTCTACGTTGCGGGGGTGCTAAACGCCATCCACCCGACTTCCCCCCGTAGATATACATCTACTCACCTGGTCCATGTCTGCCGACGACGGTGTCGCCATCCTCCTCTTCATCGCCCGCAGTCTACTTGAAGGGTACCTAAACGCAAACATATAAATATTATCATAAACCGAATCACATACAAAAGTCAAACGATACAAGGAACAAGCACAGGTTAAAACCTATGTCCCGTCCACGCAAAAGAACTAAATACCGCTCGATATCGGCGTACAAACTCCGATGGATCGAGATAACATCATCAAACAACTTGTAGTTTTAAAACACATTACTTATATTGTAAAACATGATCAATTTCATAGAAACACTAAAATCGATCAAATCGTCCGTTTTCGAAAAACCCGAAAATGCCAATTTACCGTTTTTCATCGAAACTTGACATTTAAATGAAACCAATGGTCATAAAACTCATTAAATAGCATTACTAGACTATACAAACCATTACTATATTTTTATTACACAATTTTGCATTTATTTGAAATTTTTAGTTTGCAATTTTTAACAATTTTAACATTTTTCAAGCAAAATACCACAATTCCATCACAAAACATAATTTTGCTTGAATTAATGTATTAAACCACAATTCATGATGATAATGATTTAATGAAACCATAAATTATATTTTTAATCTCCTTTATTTAGGAATTTTCAAAATCTAGTTTACAAGATAATAGCATTTTATTAGTATTTTCCAATTCTCAAAGTAATCTAGTGATCAAACTAAGTTTTTCTTTCCATTTACATGCTAATACTCTCACTAAAACTACAATCTAATGATAGCAACTTTAATTGGAATTTTATATTACCCACAAACACATTTTAGAAAAATCTAGTTAGCTAATTTCCTTATTTAAAACAATTTTAAATGAAAATTTTACAATTTAACAACCATACAATATTTTCCAATTCTAAAAGTGTTAAACTAACTATTATAACCCTAATTAATTATTAAAAACCCTAACTTGAATTTACAACCCTAACTTGCATTTTTTTTTAAAAAAACATAGAATTAATTCATTAAATCTAATTAAGCTTAAATGATCATCTAATAACAATAAATCAAAAGAAGGAAAATTATACCTCCAAAATGTGAAATCCAAACAAGAAATGAGCCTCCAAAATACATGCTTTCCCACTCCACAATCCATATAAAAAAGGGTAGAGAATAAAGGGTATGAAGAGATTAGGATTTTGTGTATTTTTTGTTGAATTTTTGATGTAATTTGATGGATTTTTGTGCAAAAATGAGGTGGGAAATGGGGGGGCAGCCATGGGAGGGTTGTGGCCGGCCTTGAGGGAGTGAGGGAGAGAAAGACATGATTAAGGAAAAGTGTAGAAGTTTCAAGAGGAGAAATGTCACTTAAAGGTCTTTTCATGGTTTATTTAATTATTTATTTATTTGTTTACTATAGCAACTCAAGAAAGCTCTAGAAAATAGGAAAAAATTGCAAATAATTTTTGCATGATACAAACTAAATTCTAACATGCCATGGTTCATTTTTACAAATTAAAACCATTTAAATTTGTAATTTACACTAATTTAGTGTAAAAATAAAGCTTTTGTTAATATTTAAAATAATTAATTTAGGAATTTTTTTTAATTAAACTAAAAATTTATAAGTGGCTAAATAAACACTATTTACTAGTAATTACATAATTAAATAGGTATTTTTGAATTTATAATGAAAAACAATTGCGGTTTGATTTTACAAAAAATACATTTTGCTTTACCGAAAATCATAAAATTCACTTAAACAATTTTATTCATTTAATTATTTATTTAATTATTTTTAAAACGTTACAACTGAGCTGGGGAATGTTGGTTCCGCTCCAACTTATAATTGTTATAAGACAGAGCAGGAAATTGGGGAATACCAGATTTCCCGTGCCGCCCAAACGAAGAAAATGCATGTTGATGCATCTTCTTCGGGTGTGTTCATTACAGAGAACTGTTTCTCAGTATCCTTTACGTCCTGGATACGAGATACCGCATCAGGATCCCGCATATGTAATCTGTTGCATGGGCTACAAAAATGGTAAAGAACTGAGAACGGGTGATAAGTTTCATGAGACAGAAAACGGTGCAAGTGTTGCAACCAAGTCTGTTGGTCACTGTCACCCTGTATTACCAGAATACATTGATCCTGAACAAATGTTATTAGATACCGAGCCTGATATACAACATCATATCAATATCTTTATTAGTAAAGAAAGAATATAATTTTGTATTGTTGGATAATGTTTTGAACATTTCCTATATCAAGAGTTGATCGGTTCAGGCACGTTATCTAAAAGCATTGACGTTCTAAATCAAACTACAGTACTTAGTATACAGAACACACACGAGAGGAAGAGTTCAGAAATGAACGAATTCTTCTTGAGGCATTGTAGACTAGGTCATATCAATGCGACCCGACTAGCTAAGTTACATTTAGATGCATATTTAAATCTGTTTGAATTTACATCTTGTGAAACTTGCCGGTCATGTCACAAAGATAAGATAACCATAGCTCTGTTTATTAGAAACAGGGAAAGAGTTAGTGAACTTTTGGGATTGATACATGCTGATGTATGAAAGTCTCCTGTCTACACATGCCAAGACCGGTTCTTTATACTTCATTACATTCTCTGATGATCTCTCAAGATTCAGACATATGTTCCTGTTGAAACACAAGTCCGAACCTTTTGAGATATTCACAGAATATAAGTTAGTAGTAGATAACCAAAATACGGGTATAAGTATTATGTCCTTTGATAAGATCAAGGAGGAGAATACTTGAGCATGGAATTCCTGGACTATTCTAAAGGAGAATGAGATTCTCGCTCAGCATTACTCCTCCGTATACACCACAACACGTCGGTGTATCTGGGCGGAGAAATTACACCCTATATGATAAGGTGTGCTCTATGATGAGTACTACAGAGTTACCTATTTCCTTTTGGGAGTTAAGCACTTATGAAGTTGCATACCTATTGAATAGGGTTCCGATCAAATCAGTTGCCTACCACTTCATATGAGATATGGAAAGGGAAGAGCCCATATCTTAAGTTTGCTAAGATTTAGGGTTGTCCAGCCTATGTTTAAAAGCATGATCCGGACAAGCTCGAGGCAAAGTCAGTTCTGTAGAATTTTGTTGGATATCCCAAGCATTCGCAAGGGAATATCTTCTTCCAAACTGAGGAACAAAAGATGTTTTGTTTCTCAGCAAGCCACCTTTGTGAAAAGGAATTTCTTGTGAAGAAATTAGTAGACATACGGTAGAACTGGAAAGAGTTCCATCTATACAAACTGTAGTTGATGATTTGGAAGAACCAAAGGCTTCACTAGCAACCAACGAACCTCAGCCTCTCCGCCGATCTAGTAGCTTTCCTCACCCACATGAGAGATACTTCGGTTTCTCTATGACAGTAGGAGCGAGGATTGCATCATGGGATGATGACCCAACTAGTTTTGAGCTGGCCATCAAGAGTGGGACTCTGTAAGAATGGCTGGATGCTTAGTGATCTGAGATGGAATCCTTATACACCAACAAAGTATGGACTTTGGTTGCCTTATCTGAAGGATTAAATCCCCGTCAGGAGCAAGTATATCTTGAGAAGATTACTTGGTGTACATGGAAAAGTTAAGACTTTCAAAGCTAGACTTGTTAAAGGTTTGCATCATTAACCAGGTATGGATTATGTTGAAACCTTTTCTAAGTAGCTATGCTTAAGTCCTTCCAGATCCTACTTGCCACGGCTACATACCATGACTACGATATCTGGCGGTTGGGTGTCATGACTGCTTTTCTAAATGATTATTTGGAAGAGAGCATCTATAAGTACACAGCCAGAGGGCTTCGTAGATAGTGGGAGCAGCGGAAACGTGTGCAAGATGTTTTATGTGATATAGCAGGCATCGCAGAGTTGGAACATCTGTTTTGATGTGGTAGTCAAAGAGTTTGACTTCATCAAAATGATAGATGAACCTTGAGTATACAAAAAGGTAGTAGGGAGTATGGTGGTGATCCTCGTATAGTACGTGGATGACATACTCTTGATAGGGAAGGAGTTTCCTATGCTACGCTCGGTCAATCTCCACTTATCACAAGGATTCTCCATATAGAATCAAAGCGATACCTCCTAAATCCTGGGTTTTGGATCTATGAGATAGATCTAATTGGATGTTAGAATACTCACTAGTTGTAGTGAGATGGTATCAATCGATCCTGGGGAGAATCACTGGAAAGGTTCCAGGGTGATAAGGATGACTGAATGTCAGTCGCAGGCATTGTCTTTACCCTCAGTAAAGGGACGGTATGTTGGAAGAGTTCCAAGCTATATACCGTGGCATACTAGACGATAAAGGAAAGATACATCGTTACCAAGGATGCTACCAAAGAGGCAGTCTGGATATATATAAAAGTTCATGAGATGAACTTCGTTCCTACCATTGTGTGACAATGGAGTTGTGGCTTTAGCCAAGGAACTACCGTCCCATCTGAAAGCCAGATATAATTCTTAAGAAGTATCACCTGATCATGGAGATGGTTGATCTCCAGGGAGATCAATGTTAGGAGAGTAGACTCAGAAGACAACACGGCGGATCCACTCACAAAGGCTTTTTCCCAGAGAGAGACTATTATGGGATGGTTGAGTATGAGATACTACAACCACTGTTATCAGATGGCCCTAGTGCAAGTGGGAGATTGTTAGTTATATGTATGCCCTAGAGGCCATTAGTATACATGAGATGTATATTGTAGTGGATGCTTGGACATATATAGGGAGGACTTTCTTGCTCGACATGATAATATGCTATCTGGTTACTCTTTACCTTAACGTGTACACTGATTGTCTCTCTGTTACATGTCGGTAAAGCCCTTAGGATATGTACTCGACTACTGGGACTATAATGAGATCATACTAGTGGGGCCACGGTAGTCGACGAGTACATCCTATAACTGTTCCTAGTCGAGGGTGTATCGAGACAGGGCATCGATACACCAGAGTAGACTAGCGTATACGCATCTTGACCCATATGATGGGCGATGGATGATCCCATATCCATCGGTGTTTGACATCAAGGATGGTGTATGGGTGCTCAGTGGAGACTGGGTACACTGGACGGACTCGCCGAGAACTCCCAGATGGTATTATACCTCACGTCAGATAGTAGTTCTCTGGTGACACTGGTACATCTTAGTCTGATGACCCGATATCGTCATAGAGTCTTGTATGATTCCCACTGTGCTTTGATTTCCACCTTACCACGTCTAAGAGGGCGTGCAAAACGGTGGTTTTTGGGTACAGTCCCGAATCACATAGAGGCAATGAGCGATAGGAGGGGATTCGTCTCTCCCAGTATAGGGAGTTGATGTTGTGCTATGTTCGATTGGCTATAACCGAAAATCCCTGGCCAGGGTTGCTGAGATTTACTGGTAAGTGTTATCAGTAGTTTCTCAAACTCTTATATATCTCATATCGACATGACTTATCGAGCTACTGGGGTCTGACGTTTACCACCCCTAGGAGAGATATGCGGCATATCAGACGAACTGACCGGACTGTACGGTAGTGTTACTGGTTGGATTCGCAGGAGAACTAGCAGGCTTGCTTGTTGATCCTCTGATCGCTCAATTCCCGGGTGGCCGTTACGTTTAGCACACCGCTTGCGGCTTATGGGTGTTTGATATGATCATCACCTACTGCCGGCGTATTGACGAGTCTTTAGAGTCCTACACAGGGGTTTCCTGGCTCAAGCGAAACGGAGTAGGAGCACATATGTGATATGTGCGGGACCGAGATTAAAACGATATGAGATACTGTATTCTATTTTCGCGATTCGTGACATTGATCGGTTGTATGCGATATAGCCGGGTTATCGGATCAAGTGTTGATTCGATAAGTTGTTACACATGATATTAGTCGGTTATAGCCGGATTATTAAATCAAGAGTTGATTTAATAATTTAATGTATAATTATATATTTGATATATTATTTTACATTAACTAGTATTAGCTCACTTAAGATTTGTTTTCTCACTATTTTGTGCATATGTGTATATATGATATATATTTGTGTACAAATGTTTGTATCGTGTTTGATGATACATACAAGATGTGTGTATGAGACTTATACCAAGATTAGGTTTGTGATTAGGGTTACTGTTTTATCATAACATTTAACAAAAGGGTTAAACTTAGTCAAAGTAATCAAGCTTGAAGAAGCTTGGAGAAACTTTGACAAAGTCCACTCTTTTGTCTTTTGTCTTGATATTCTTTAACCCAACCCTTAAACTAATGCCTTGGTTAATTCTCTACATGATTTAAGCATGAGGGCTTAACTCAACCATGGTGCCATTATTTATTGGATAAGTTTTCATTTGGATGGAATAATTTCTTTTTTCTTCTTCTTCTTCATCATCAAGCTCCATCCAAAAGCTTACTAGCTCCAATGGTGCCATGAGCAAAAGAGTGAGAAAATCAATTCTAAAGTGAGACCACTTCCTACTTCATCATCCTCTACCACTTGGCATGTAGTAGAGTGTGTTCTCTTCACAAAGTTCATGACCTAGTGGAGGAATAGCTTGAGTTAGTGTCTCCCCGACGTAGATCATCTTCGGCCTCGAAGTCATCGTAGCAAGCACGTTTGTTCTTCTCGTAGAGCTTCTCAAGAGTCCGGAGTTCACGATCGCAGCGATGGGGACGTCTACACGGAGCTAAAGAAGTGGAGGACCGGATCTACAAAAGTTGTAATCCCATTCACTTGTAGTTAAAGTAGTTAACATGCTTGCTTTCGCCTTACCTCTAGTAACGATCTTGCATTAGGGTTTCTCGGCACATAGAAAAATTTGATTTTGGCATGGTTGATGCCTTGTGTAACCTCTTGAGTGTGCCTAGGATTCCTACACTACAAAACGTAACGGCCACCCGGGTATTGAGCGATCATAAGATCAACAAGCAAGCCTGCCCGTACTGCTGTGAATCCAATCAGTAAGACTACCGTAGAGTCCAGTCTCTTCGTCTGATATGTCGCATATCACAGCCTGGGGGGTGGTATAACGTCAAACCCCAATAGCCTGATAAGCCATGCCGATGCAAAGTCTATAACGGTTCGGGAAACTACTGATAACACTTACTAGTAAATCTTAGCAACCCTGGCCAGGGATTTCCTGTTATGGCCAATCGAGCATAGCACAACATCAACTCCCAATACCGGGAGAGACGAAACCCCTCCTATCGCTCATTGCCTCCATGTGACTCGGGACTGTACCCAAAAACCATATTTTTGCACGATCTCTTGACCGTGGTATGGTGGAAATCAAAGCACAGTGGGAATCACACAAGACTCTATGACGATCTCGTGTCTACAGACTAACATGTACCAGTGTCACCAGAGAACTGCTATCCGACGATACGTATAATACAATCTAGGAGTTCTCGGCGAGTCCGTTCAGTGTACCCAGTCTCCATTAAGCACCCGTATACCTTCTCTGATGTCAAACACCAATGTGTAAGTCGATGTACAACACCCCACGACTTGCGGATAGGCGGAATAATGAAAAACGATCTTGTTTTAGGCGTAAACATCGACTAACCGAGAATCTTTGCATAAACAATAACTAACAAGAAACCATAGATGAGTTAACTACTATGATAAGTGATTATACCTAAAAAACCGAGTCCTTCGTCTTGTCGTTCTCCACGTCCTCTCCGGCCTTCTCTATGTAGTAGAAGATCCACCCGAGAGCTTAACTACAAGCCTCACCTCTAACTTGAGGTAACTAGGTTTCTTAAATCGCTAATCTAAGTAACCTAGCTGATATAGAGAGTGGTTAAGGATTAAGTAGTCTATTCTAATCTTTAGTCTCAACACATGAGAGGGGAGGATTAGGGTTTGAAGAGGGGGAGCTTGAGGAGAGAGAAAGTGAGCAAGAGAATGAGATGAGAAAATGAGCTATCATAATATATATCAAGCATTATGATTTATCCAACAAAAGAAAATCAATGATTAATCATCATGCTTAATAAATATAAGAGGGTGATTCATCTCCATGAGTCATTAAGCATTTATGATGCATTAATGACTTGGATGAATCACTCAAATGACTCACTAATCTCATTTAATGCATATGCCACCTTAACCCCCAAGTCACCATCTTCTAGAAGCTTCTCGCGCAATTACGAGAACGCCCCTCCTATCCGTGAAAACACGGAAAAGGTTTAGACTGTATAAATCCAATAACCGGATACTAGAAACTAGCTTAAACCAAAGCCGACTAGTAAAAACTGTCCGGATGTCGTACGTGCGTAAACACACGTATTTGTCCGAACCCTTGTCGTAAAATCATACGACCTTAATATCGTTTCGCCTGGAGTAGGGAAACTCTCTTTGTGGGACTCTAGAGACTCGACTACTACGCTGGTAGAGGGTTTAACCATAGACCGCAAGCGGCACTAGCTGTACGTAACGGTCCCCAGGTAGATGTCGATAAGAATGCTGATGAGGAAACCCATCCGAACTCCTACTGATCCTGCTGCGACAATCTCCGTACAGTCCGGTCTGTTCGTCTAAGACTATCGCATATCGGGCCTAGGGAGGCGGCAAGCGTCAGTCCCCTAATAGCGGTATAAGTCGTGTCGGAGTGAAGCCCATTAAACCCTGAGAAACTACTGGAACCTACCAGCAAATCTCGCTTGCCCTGGCCAGGGACTTTGCGTAATGGCTCTCTGACACAGCGCGATATCATCCCCCAATACCGGGAGAGCACGATGTTCATTCGAGGCAAGCAAATATGGATTCAAGATCCATATCCTCGTGCCTCCTCTGATGTTCATTGTTCGTTGAGGCAAGCACGATGCACTTGGCTTTCGAGCAATCTAAATCCCAGGTTTTGCAGATTTCCTTATCCGCATTACTGGATTTGGGACCTGGGACTTCAGGTGCCTTAGCGGTGAGGACATGCCCCAATTTGTCATAAGTCAAGGCCATTTTGACATTCCGCAGCCAATCTTTATAGTTTGGCCCTGTCAGTATATTTTTATCTAAAAGTAACTTAAGTCCAGTCATTTTCAGGGTCGCTGCAATTAGGTGAGAGAGAAGAAAACTCTTTAGCATGATGCTCTTGCAAGTTTAGAATTGTTTTTAATTTATCTAAACTGGATGGCTCCCACTGTTTCTCGAATCCTTCCTCAAACCATAAAAGAAGAATTAGCCAGGACTATTCTCACTGTACAATACTTGCTTAACCGTTCAGCCAGGCTGGTGTCGGTACTTCGAGGGAGGTTTTCCAACGCTTTCGCGAAGTTTCTTAATTAAATAACCTCTTTTCTTTGGGGGCGTAACCCTGCTGACACCTTTCTTGACACCTATTTGGTTTATAGCATTGATCGTTAAGTGACGAATATCCTGATGAGTAGCATATACTCACAGTAGGATCGGGATCCAAATATCATCGTATGATAATGTTGAAGGAATCCTACCAACATTCATCAAACTCCAAATGGTATGCAACTCTTTGCAAATTTCAGTTTCTTTAGAAATTCCCGATATATATTTTTGCCCCATGCTCTTATGACCTTGGCGTTAGGTCAAAATGTCATAAGTCACATGTCAAGTTCTACCCATCGTTATCTTGTTAATTTGAACCCATCCGTATATATCCATGACGTTCGGTCAAAATGAAAATATGACTGTCCTAAACTAACTCATCTATCTAAGCGACAAATGAATACCCAGCAGCTACCAAACACTATGCCTTGGCGTTAGATCAAAATACATAGCTTGAATACTACTGAATACCCAAATGAAATGATGGAGGGCTACGAATGGTTTTGGCGAAACCGTGAACGTAATGAACTTGATATGACCGATGGAACCTGATAGCTTTTAAAAGGAGTGGTTAAAGCTCCGCAATTTAAAAATATCATCTGTTTTAAAATAACCGAGTGGTTTCTTTTAAATTGTTCCAACGATTCATCTTTTGGTTTATTTTCTTTGCATTATAAATAATGCGTCCCATCATTAACCTATCATTGCAGAAAACAACGAAAATACAACGTCCTCTTATGCCATCCGCATTCGCCACTGGGTCCCGTCATCACCCGTTAGGTTACTTAACTAACGACAGAGCGGGGGCTGGGCTAGCGCGGGTGTAAAACATAAGTGACGTCTAAACAACTATCATATATAGATATTGTACATTCGTCAGACGCAATAATAGGCATTCCAGATCTCATATGAAGTTTATTGGATTTGCAAGCATTCCGCGTTTGTTTAGAGCCTGCAACAAAAGACGGATTACACAGTTGTGATGAATAGCCATTACCCCACCCTAGACCCCTACGGGTATGGCAAACTACCGGTCAAATACCCGAAGTGAAGCGGTCTCCCTCAACAAAGTGAGTAGGCCACTAAACACTTCAAAGTACCCGGTAGTTTGTGCACCCCATCTTGGGTCTATCCTAGGAGCAAAAAACAGTAAAATGAATTAATACAACGGTGGCTACAACCGCAACCTGGATGTGCCCCGCAAAATAATATTACAACCTATTACAATTACAACGAATGAATGAATATAATAACCCATCTCAAACCCCGGCTAATCATCACAACAGTCCAATACAGTTCAAAACCACAAACAGTAAAAACCATTACAGAAATGTGCAACCCCCTACCAACCGACATACTAGCAGTTAGGGGAGGTTTACGAACACATTATACAAACACAGATATAATCATATTAGCAAACATCGTAAAATTTCGATCGAGGAAAACACTTTAGATTCTACTCCAAAACTTCTCTGTGCACCTGAGATCTTAGCAGAAAATAAAATATCCTAGAAACATCATTATTAACACCTAGGAGTTACTGAAGAAATTGGGGCTGACTCGGCCCCAACTCGGCCAAGGATCCGCAAAGGATCGCATGGATCCGCCGCAGTTCCGCGGTGAGTTAACCGAGTCACAGGTCCAAATTTCTGCAATATCCCTAGTTTTTCCTGCTGGTTATACTGAAGCTCCCTGAAAAATTTTTAGAGCCAGTTTTAAATTCGATAGAAACTGTGATAATTCGATGATGTTTCCGGTTCTTTTTGCGTTCGAAATTCTTACGACTTTGCTAATGAGTTAATTATTGTTTAGCGAGGCTCTGATACCACTGTAAGTCGATGTACAACACCCCACGACTTGCGGGGAGGCGGAATAATGAAAAACGATCTTGTTTTAGGCGTAAACATCGACTAACTGAGAATCTTTGCATAAACAATAACTAACAAGAAACCATAGAAGAGTTAACTACTATGATAAGTGATTATACCTAATGAACCGAGTCCTTCGTCTTGTCGTTCTCTACGTCCTCTCCGGCCTTCTCTATGTAGTAGAAGATCCACCCGAGAGCTTAACTACAAGCTTCACCTCTAACTTGAGGTAACTAGGTTTCTTAAATCTCTAATCTAAGTAACCTAGGTGATATAGAGAGTGGTTAAGGATTAAGTAGTCTATTCTAATCCTTGGTCTCAACACATGAGAGTGGAGGATTAGGGTTTGAAGAGGGAGAGCTTGAGGAGAGAGAAAGTGAGCAAGAGAATGAGATGAGAAAATGAGCTATCATAATATATATCAAGCATTATCATTTATCCAACAAAAGAAAATCAATGATTAATCATCATCCTTAATAAATATAAGAGGGTGATTCATCTCCATGAGTCATTATGCATTTATGATGCATTAATGACTTGGATGAATCACTCAAATGACTCACTAATCTCATTTAATGCATATGCCACCTTAACCCCCAAGTCACCATCTTCTAGAAGCTTCTCGCGCAATTACGAGAACGCCCTCCTATTCGTAAAAACACGGAAAAACTTTAGACTGTATAAATCCAATAACCGGATACTAGAAACTGGCTTAAACCAAAGTCGACTAGTAAAAACTGTCCGGATGTCGTACGTGCGTAAACACACGTATGCGTTCGAACCCCTGTCGTAAAACCATACGACCTCTATATCGTTTCGCCTGGAGTAGGGAAACTCTCTGTGTAGGACTCTAGAGACTCGACTACTACGCTGGTAGTGGGTTTAACCATAGACTGCAAGCGGCACTAGCTGTACGTAACGGTCCCCAGGTAGATGTCGATAAGAAGGCCGATGAGGAAACCCATCCGAACTCCTACTGAGCCTGCAGTGACAATCTCCGTATAGTCCGGTCTGTTCGTCTAAGACTATCGCATATCGGGCCTAAGGGGGCGGCAAGCGTCGGTCCCCTAATAGCGTTATAAGTCGTGTCGGAGCGAAACCCATTACACCCTGAGAAACTACTGGAACCTACCAGCAAATCTATCTTGCCCTAGTCAGGGACTTTGCGTAATGGCTCTCTGACACAGCGCGATATCATCCCCCAATACCGGGAGAGATGAATCCTGTCTAACCGCCACTGCCTCCGAGTGCTCGGGACTGCACCCAACTGCTACCTGTTTGCACGAATCCTTTGAGCCGTGGTAGGGTAGCAATCTAAGAACAGTGGGACACACTCGAGGCGAAGTAGCAGTGTCAAGTCCGCGGACTATGCTGTACTCATGTCACCTGGGAACTGTTTACTGACGACTAGTATAAAACCAACCAACAGTTCCCTGTGAGTCCTGTCCGGTGTACCCGTAACCTAACGAGCACCTGCATACTATCTCCAGTATGACGTACTGACGGCTTTGGGATAGACCATCTCCCCAACTGGGATGAGAAGCGTACACACTAGTCTACTTCGGAGTATCGATGCCCTGCCTCGATAATCCAACGACTAGGGACCTGAATAAGGATGCGCTTGTAGACTATCCTGCCCCCACTAGTGTGACTGCCATCACAACGCTGGTAGTCAAGCAAGATCCTAAGAGCTCTATCAATACGTATACTCACATATTAAGATAGAAAAACCAAGTAGCAAACTACCATGTTTAGCAAGACTGTTATATACATGTGAATATCCCAAGCTTCCATTAAGTAATATACAAACTAGTATGATACAATAATGGCCCCTAGGGCATATACACTAACAATCTCCCACTTGCACTAGGGCCATGTACTGGCATATCGAAGACCGATGATCTCGAGTAGCCTCTCGAACTGAATCTGAGGTAGGGCCTTTGTGAATGAATCAGCAATGTTCTCTTCAGTAGCAACTCTCCGAACCTCGATCTCCTGACGATCAATGATCTCCCTGATCAGGTGATACCGCCTTAAGATGTGTCTGGACTTCTGATGGGACCTTGGTTCCTTCGCTAAAGCTATAGCTCCGTTGTTGTCGCAATACAGAGGTATTGGATCAACAATGGTAGGAACCACCTGAAGTTCTGTTAGGAACTTCTTCATCCAGACCTCTTCTTTTGCGGCATCGCAAGCAGCAATATTGTCACGCCCCGCTTCCCAGAGTACGCAAGATTGGGCACGTGACATAGCCAACCATGCTACCTGTGGGTAGGAAGTATCCATCCATAGTCACATTACGGTTGTAGAGATATCAAGAACATGATAAATAAACTAATCTAGCACATGTCCAAATCCATAATAACGAGAGTCAATAAACAATAAGTGCGGAAGCTAATGATCCAATACAATGAATAAATAGTACGTCCCATAATGCGGGCTCACATCTGGAAATGAAATGAAATAAATAAACTAAACCCTAAGGAACTCACAGTTCAGCCTGCTGGCTGAAGTAGTCCTGCTCGGTCGTCGACAGTGGTACGGAATCTGGGCCATGCAAAACCCAGACGTCAGCGCGTCAAGACATCAAGTATATAGTATAAACATGGTAATAAGCAGTGCAGGTATGAACATGAATGAAGCAGTACTAAGAAATAACAGAGCAGGGTAATGTGCAATGGTAACTGAACTGTCCTATCAGGTTTCTACTCTATAGTCTTTGAAATCAATTGATGAATCGTCGATGTAACTCAATAGTATCCCGTGCGTGCCCGGGACCACGGTCAAGGTCCTCGGGGCAGAATCCGAGACGTGCCGCTAAGCAGTAATAGGTAGCAAGATGGACGAGTGATGTCAGCATCACCACTCCGGGGCTGGCCAAGCCCGTAAGACTGATCAGAACAAGTATCGAACTGTTGAGTTACAAGTCGGTTTCACCTTTGATTTCCCCATACCCCCAAGCTATGTATGTCAGGTCAGGTATTCAGTAGTCAAGGACTAATGGCAACAGAAAATCCGGTAAAAGTAGGTCCGTCTGGATAGATAGCAGGGATGGTCAGGTTTGTCGGCATTAGGCATGAGATCATGAAACAAGTCATGTCATGGTACAACAGGATGAGTCGGTATGTATGTATATGTCATGTGTAGCAGGGTCAGGCCAATATGTAGTGCAATCGAGTATGTGCTCACAACAGGTATACAATCAAATAATGAACAGCAGCAGGAAACAGTAAATAACAATATTATTCCTTGTAAACACAGTGATGTTTTGTATTCTCTTATTAACAGGTTCAAGCACCCTTGGGTGCAGCAATCACAGGGTAAAACAATATTAATAACACGAAGCAATGAAACCATTAAAACTACAGCATAATAATAGTTACAAGGATGATCTAGCAATTTAAGCAAGGACGTTCTAATTGGTTTAATTAGTTAAAGTGTGGATTGATAGCAGACCGGTTAATTACAAGCAACTACTATATGAATTTAACGTTACGGATAATTGTGACTATCAATTCAAAGTTATAAAAGGATATCGATGTTACTAATAGCTGTGTGGTTATAATATGATGATTAAGTTTGTAGCAAGACTTGATCTTATGTACTAGCATGTTAAAGCAAATATTCGGATACTTGCCTCGACGGTTTCGCAAACCGGAAAGCACGGATGCAAAGTCGGCAGAAAACACGAGACGGGTGCACGGGACACGGATCGAGTCCCAACAGAGAACAACGGGATCACACGGACCAGGGTACTTCGCTGGAGCGTCGGGTTCACAAGACAGCACGGTCGGGTTCCGGCAAAAGTCACGGCAACGAAGTTAGCAACACGATAAACGTAAAGGATCAGCGGGGAAAGGGATCTAGCACAAAGGAGCGATGAGGAAGGCTTACCGGGAGACACCAGGGGTAACCCCGGCGGGCTCGACGGCGCTGGAATGTCGGCGAGGCGGCGACGGCGGCTGCGAAGGCTTGAACAGCCTCGGTTTCGCTGGAGAGGGTAGTGCGACGAGTAGAGCAGGGTGGTGGTCGGCTCTGGTGGTCGAGGGGGAAAGGAGGTGGTCGGAGGTGGCGCGGTGACGTCGACGAGGGTCGACGGCGCGGTTCCCGGCGAACTGCAGAGGGTGGTAGGGCTGGGCTTGGGTCTGTTGGTGGTCCGGCGAGGGGAGGAAGAAGGCGACGACGAGGTAGGGAAGAGGAGGAAGAGAGGGAGTCGCGGGAGTCGTTGGCGATTGGAGGCGGCGACAACGGCGAAGTCTGCGGTGCAGAAGGACGTCGGGGTTGGGTGCAGGCGCGGGAAGAGGCGAAGGAGGGAGGTAGGAGGGTGCGGCTAGGCTCGTGGTGGCGAGGGCGGCGACGGCGAGGTCGTGGGGAGGTCGACGGCGCGAGTACGAGGGGCTAGGGTTTGGGTTCGGCGGGTTCTCGCGATGGAGGAGGAGGGTGAACAGGGCGGCTGCATGAGGGAAATATATAGGAGGAGAGAGAGAGAGATTGGAGAGAGAGAGGGAGAAAGATTTGATGATGAGAGAGATAGAGTGTTTGTTAGAGAGAGAGAGAGAAAGAGAATGGAGAGAGAGACAGAGAGAGGCGGAGAGAGAGAGAGGGGAAGGGGGCCCACGAGGCTGATCACGAGCTCGTGATTGGCTAGGAGGGGAAGATTTAAAAGAAATTTGAAGGGAGCCGAAAGATTTAACAGTGAGAAAATATATATTCGTATATATATATTAGCTTTAGATATTTAATTAAATGGGCCTTTCTGGCGCTAAGTGAAACATTTCCAAATCGCGCCCGGGTTGCGCCCAAATGTTCCAAATTCAAATTATAGGATTTTAAGCGGGTTCCAAATTTTGAAAAGAGGTGTTTAGTGATTAAAATGCATGCCCCCAAGTCGGACACTTGCACGCGCGCGTAGTCGTCCAAACTTGCCCGTTTAGCCGAACGGGACGAAATCTCGACACGCGGACGCTACCACGCGACTAGTGACGACGAGTAGGCCAACATGGATATTTTAAATTTCAATTTAGGAGTTAAAATTTGTTATGTGCCAAAATGACCTAACCGGTTAAAATTTAGCAATAAACACCAGAAAATCAGAATAATTGGAAATGAGCAATATATGACACTCAACTAGAAATATGAATAGTATTATTGGGCTCGGGTGTTACATCATACCCAACTACAAAAAGAATTTCGTCCTCGAAATTCCAAGAATACAAGATAGCTAACTACTGGAAAAGGTGAGGAAATTTCTGCCGGATCTCGTCTTCTCGCTCCCAAGTGGATTCTCCATGCGATCGATTACCCCAAGAAACTAGCACAAGAGGGATAACCTTGTTCTTAAGAACCTTTTCTCTTCGATCCTTGATTTCCACTAGTCGCTCTTCAAAAGTCAGGTCCTCCCGTACGGTCAACTCCGAATGATCCAAGACATGAGTCTCATCACGAACATACCTCCGTAGTTGAGACACATGAAACACATCGTGAACTCCTGCTAATGACTGTGGTAACGCCAACCGGTACGATACCTCTCCAACACGCTCCAATATCTCGAAGGGTCCAACAAATCGAGGACTAAGCTTTCCCCGACTTCCAAAGCGAATCACCCATCTAGTCGGTGATATCTTCAGGAATACCAAATCACCCACGGCGAACTCTAGAGGTCTTCTTGACGTGTCGGCCCAACTTTTCTGTCTGTCTTGAGCTGCCTTCATATGCTTCCTGATTGTATTCACCTTCTCGACTGTCTGTACCACCAAATCTGGTCCTAGTAACCTTCGTTCACCAACATCATCCCAACAAACCGGTGAACGGCACTTACGACCATACAACGCTTCAAACGGAGCCATCTGAATTGTCGCTTGGAAGCTATTGTTGTACGAAAACTCCACCAGGTGTAGATGATCCTCCCATGAACCATTGAAGTCTAACATGCAAGCCCTCAACATATCTTCAAGGGTCTGGATCGTTCTCTCCGATTGTCCATCAGTTTGAGGATGATAAGCTGTGCTAAACTTCAATCGAGTCCCCAAACTTTCTTGTAAACTCCTCCAAAAGTGCGACAAGAACCGAGTGTCCCGGTCGGACACGATGCTTACCGGTACTCCATGCAATCTGACAATCTCCTGCATGTACCGCTCTGCCAAAGTCTCTGTCGATTGACCAACCCGAAAAGGAATAAATTGAGCTGCCTTGGTCAACCGATCGACAATCACCCATACTACATTATTGCCCTTTGGACTCCGCGGTAAAGCCGTCACGAAATCCATGGTTATATGTTCCCACTTCCACTGAGGAATCGGAAGTGGTTGCAACAAACCAGCAACCCTTTGGTGTTCAGCCTTGACTTGCTGACACACCAAGCACTTAGCCACGAAGCGAGCAATTTCCCGTTTCATACCTTCCCACCAGAAATGGTGTCGAATATCTCGGTACATCTTTGTCCCTCCTGGATGTATAGAGTAAGCTGAACTGTGTGCCTCCCTCATAAGCTCTTCACGCACATCTCCTTTTGGCACACACACACGGCTACCATATCTCAACGAACAGTCTTCATGGATCAGTAAATCGGTTCGTAGTCCGGCTCCAACCTGCTCTCGAAACCTTTGCAGTCTAGGATCCTGCGATTGTGCCGCTTTAATCTTCTCAACTAAGGACGACTGTACTTGCAACTGCATCAACTGTCCTGTAGCATGTGGTAGCACAACCTCCAAGTCAAATCTCCGAAAATCCGCAATGATCTCTCTCTGTGCAGTCAATATCTGAATTGCTGGTAACCGACTCAGCGCATCCGGCACGACGTTGACTTTTCCCGGATGGTACTTAAGATCAAGGTCATAGTCGGCCATCAGCTCCAACCATCTGCGTTGCCTCATGTTCAACTCCTTCTAAGTGAACACATACTTTAAACTCTTGTGATCTGTAAAGACTTCGACTCTCTCGCCCAAAAGGTAATGTCTCCAAATCTTCAGGGCGAAGATCACGGCTGCAAGCTCCAAGTCATGAGTCGGATAGTTCTTCTCATGAGTCTTCAGTTGTCTCGATGCGTAAGCGACGACTTTCCCATTCTGCATTAAAACACATCCCAATCCTTTTCCAGATGCGTCGCTGTGAATCACCAGTCCTCCTGAATCATCCGGTACGGTTAGGATAGGGGCGGTTATCAACTTCTGCTTCAACGTCTCGAAGGCCAATGCACATCCATCCGTCCAAACAAACGGTGCCTCCTTACGCGTAAGCTTGGTTAACGGCTCAGCTAAACGAGCGAAGTTCTCCACAAATCTTCTGTAGTAACCGGCGAGTCCAAGAAAACTTCTTATCTCCGCAACATTCTTTGGAATAGGCCAATCTCGAACTGCTGCAATCTTTTCGGGATCGACGGCGATTCCATCGCCCGACACGACATGCCCCAGAAACTTCACTTCTTCCAGCCAGAATTCACACTTACTCATCTTCGCAAATAACTTCTCTTGTCTCAGCGTCCGCAGTGCGATCCTTAAGTGCTCAGCATGCTCCTCCGGACTCTTCGAGTACACCAGAATATCGTCGATGAATACCACAATAAACTGGTCCAAGAACGGTGAAAAGATCCTGTTCATCAAATCCATAAATATTGCTGGCGCATTAGTCACTCCGAAGGGCATCACTAGATACTCGAAATGTCCATATCGAGTTCGAAACGCCGTCTTGCAAATGTCTTCTGCTTTCACTCGGACCTGATGATATCCTGATCGCAAGTCCAGTTTCGAGAATACCCTCGCGCCACTAAGCTGCTCAAAAAGTTCTCCAATGCGAGGGATTGGGTACTTATTCTTAATAGTCACCCGGTTCAATTCTCGATAATCAATGCACATCCTTCTCGTGCCATCCTTCTTCTTTACTAAAAGAACTGGAGCTCCCCATAGTGAGTTGCTGCTTCGAATCCATCCCTTCTCGAGTAATTCACCCACTTGTTTCTTAACTTCTTCCAATTCCACCGGTGCCATCGGATAATAAGATTTTGATACTTGCGCTGCACCAGGAATAAGGTCAATCGCAAACTCCACATCTCGCTTCGGCGGTAAGCCCGAAATATCTTCAAACACATCCATAAAGTCGCGGACAACTGCCGGCTCTTCATTACTATCCACTACCATAGCCGCAAGAACATTGTTCGTCGGCCTAGCCCTAAACTCGACTGGCCCGACGGAACTGCTTCCTCCAATGAAAGTAAACTCAGGGTGTCCGGGAATCTGGAAAATTACTTTCCTTGCCCTACAATCAATGTGTGCATGGAAAGTGCGAAGAAAATCCATTCCCAAGACTACTTCATAACTGCCCGTATCAATCACCAAGCAATCTGCAAAAAGCTCCCGTCCGCAAATAACAACCGTACAATCTTTACATTCCTTACTAGCTATGATTTTCCCATTCCCAGTGTGTATGTCCCAGAAACTAGACAGGGTCGTGCACGTGATCGAGTGTGTAGTTATAAATTTGGATGACATAAAACAGTGGGATGCTCCGGAATCAAATAATGCCAATGCGGGAAAACCACGAACGAGTATAGTACCTGAAACTACTTCTCCTGATGCCTTGGCTTCCTCAGCTGTCAACGTGAAAGCTCGAGCCTGCTTGGGTCCTTGTGTCAGCTGTTTCTGCCCTTGGAACGGTCTCTGCGGAGGCTTCTGTATATCATCTCTCGTGCGAAGCTTCGACGGACAAGCACCCACTGCGTGATCGGCTGCTCCACAAACCAGACAAAGTCCCAGTCTCCTTCGACACTCCTTCTGCACGTGCCCAGGTAATCGGCAGTAGTCACAAGTCACGCTCTTCCTTCGATCAACGATCACAGGCTTCTTCATTGGCGCTACACCTCGACGGTCCACTGGAATACCTCTGCGCCCATGATCTCGGTTAGGTACAAATGCAGGCTTCCTGGCCGCAACTGCTGTCTAGTGAAGGTTCCCTTTCGATCCTGCTAAACTCTGTTGCTCTCTGGCTGCCGTAAGAACCTGTGAGAAAGTGGTCAAACCCAGGGAGACAATCTGCCTCTGGATTTCCACATCCAAACTGCGCAAGAACCTTCGCGCCCTGTCTGCCTCCTTGGCGACTAGGGGTCCAGCGAAACGGCTGAGTCTCGTCCATTCCGCTGCATGTACATCCATAGCTGCTCCATTTTGTCTCAGCCCGATAAATTTCTCCTCCATTTCCTCCCGTGCAGTCCGCGGGAAGAACTTTTCCAAGAAACTTTTAAAGAAATCCGCCCAACTGATTGGCTTGGACAAGCGGGTCTCCTCCACAAGCCACCACTCTCGGGCGTAATCCACCAGCTGAATGCGCACCACATCTACTCTCTTGTCTTCTGGGATCTGTGCCGCAATCAGTAAATTCTCCGTGTCTACTAGCCACTGCTCGGCTGGTAATGGCTTCTCCAGACCAGTGAAGGTAGTAGGACCCAACCGTCTGAAATCTGACACGGTCCCTACTCGGTCGACTGGCTTCGCTACAGCGGTGTTTACAGACTGCTGAATATCCTGCAAACCCTCCTGAAATGAATCTACTTGCTGCTGGATCAGCTCAGTTTGCCTCTTCTGATTTTCCAACATCCCACGTATCACTCCTAACATGGCGGCTTTATCCACACGCCTCTGATACGTCTTGAAATTCTTATCTGCCATGGTCCTGAAATCAAAACAACGACATTAGCATGATGATAGATTCAATATATAAACCAAAGCTAGAACTCCAAGATACTTAAATAGAGTGCTGCATTGTAGCTATGCCGCGGTATCATAGCCGCAATTACTTAACTCCACCCAAGTCGCCTAAGTCCTAGAGATAACAAGAAGTTAGGTTTTCGAGTTGACAATGCAAAGTAAGTTTGCCTGTCGACATGATCCGGAAGAATGATTCAAGAGCGGTAAAATGGTCAAGGCGGCAGGACATGTTTCCTAATCACGGGTATTCTGATTGGCGTATAGGGTGCAATACCCAACTACAAAGAATCGACCCAATTAACCTATGGGCTCTGATACCAAAAAGAACCATGTCACGCCCCGCTTCCCAGAGTACGCAAGATTGGGCACGTGACATAGCCAACCATGCTACCTGTGGGTAGCAAGTATCCATCCACAGTCACATTACGGTTGTAGAGATATCAAGAACAAGATAAATAAACTAATCTAGCACATGTCCAAATCCATAATAACGAGAGTCAATAAACAATAAGTGCGGAAGCTAATGATCCAATACAATGAATAAACAGTACGTCCCATAATGCGGGCTCACATCTGGAAATGAAATGAAATAAATAAACTAAACCCTAAGGAACCCACAGTTCAGCCTGCTGGCTGAAGTACTCCTCCTCGGTCGTCGACAGTGGTACGGAATCTGGGCCATGCAAAACCCAGACGTCAGCGCGTCAAGACATCAAGTATATAGTATAAACATGGTAATAAGCAGTGCAGGTAAGAACATGAATGAAGCAGTACTAAGAAATAACAGAGCAGGGTAATGTGCAATGGTGACTGAACTGTCCTATCAGGTTTCTACTCTATAGTCTTTGAAATCAATTGATGAATCGTCGATGTAACTCAATAGTATCCCGTGCGTGCCCGGGACCACGGTCAAGGTCCTCGGGGCTGAATCCGAGACGTGCCGCTAAGCAGTAATAGGTAGCAAGATGGACGAGTGATGTCAGCATCACCACTCCGGGGCTGGCCAAGCCCGTAAGACTGATCAGAACAAGTATCGAACTGTTGAGTTACAAGTCGGTTTCACCTTTGATTTCCCCATACCCCCAAGCTATGTATGTCAGGTCAGGTATTCAGTAGTCAAGGACTAATGCCAACAGAAAATCCGGTAAAAGTAGGTCCGTCTGGATAGACAGCAGGGATGGTCAGGTTTGTCGGCATTAGGCATGAGATCATGAAACAAGTCATGTCATGGTATAACAGGATGAGTCGGTATGTATGTATATGTCATGTGTAGCAGGGTCAGGCCAATATGTAGTGCAATCGAGTATGTGCTCACAACAGGTATACAATCAAATAATGAACAGCAGCAGGAAACAGTAAATAACAATATTATTCCTTGTAAACACAGTGATGTTTTGTATTCTCTTATTAACAGGTTCAAGCACCCTTGGGTGCAGCAATCACAGGGTAAAACAATATTAATAACACGAAGCAATGAAACCATTAAAACTACAGCATAATAATAGTTACAAGGATGATCTAGCAATTTAAGCAAGGACGTTCTAATTGGTTTAATTAGTTAAAGTGTGGATTGATAGCAGACCGGTTAATTACAAGCAACTACTATATGAATTTAACGTTACGGATAATTGTGACTATCAATTCAAAGTTATAAAAGGATATCGATGTTACTAATAGCTGTGTGGTTATAATATGATGATTAAGTTTGTAGCAAGACTTGATCTTATGTACTAGCATGTTAAAGCAAGTATTCGGATACTTGCCTCGACGGTTTCGCAAACCGAAAAGCACGGATGCAAAGTCGGCAGAAAACACGAGACGGGTGCACGGGACACGGATCGAGTCCCAACAGAGAACAACGGGATCACACGGACCAGGGTACTTCGCTGGAGCGTCGGGTTCACAAGACGGCACGGTCGGGTTCCGGCAAAAGTCACGGCAACGAAGTTAGCAACACGATAAACGTAAAGGATCAGCGGGGAAAGGGATCTAGCACAAAGGAGCGATGAGGAAGGCTTACCGGGAGACACCAGGGGTAACCCCGGCGGGCTCGACGGCGCTGGAACGCCGGCGAGGCGGCGACGGCGGCTGCGAAGGCTTGAACAGCCCCGGGTTCGCAGGAGAGGGTAGTGCGACGAGTAGAGGAGGGTAGTGGTCGGCTCTGGTGGTCGAGGGGGAAAGGAGGTGGTCGGAGGTGGCGCGGTGACGTCGACGAGGGTCGACGGCGTGGTTCCCGGCGAACTGCAGAGGGTGGTAGGGCTGGGCTCGGGTCTGCTGGTGGTCCGGCGAGGGGAGGAGGAAGGCGACGACGAGGTAGGGACGAGGAGGAAGAGAGGGAGTCGCGGGAGTCATTGGCGACTGGAGGCGGCGACGACGGCGAAGTCTGCGGTGCAGAAGGACGTCGGGGTTGGGTGCAGGCACGGGAAGAGGCGAAGGAGGGAGGTAGGAGGGTGTGGCTAGGCTCGTGGTGGCGAGGGCGGCGACGGCGAGGTCGCGGGGAGGTCGACGGCGCGAGTACGAGGGGCTAGGGTTTGGGTTCGGCGGGTTCTCGCGATGGAGGAGGAGGGTGAACAAGGCGGCTGCATGAGGGAAATATATAGGAGGAGAGAGAGAGAGATTGGAGAGAGAGAGGGAGAAAGATTTGATGATGAGAGAGATAGAGTGTTTGTTAGAGAGATAGAGAGAAAGAGATTGGAGAGAGAGACAGAGAGAGGCGGAGAGAGAGAGAGAGAGGAAGGGGGCCCACGAGGCTGATCACGAGCTCGTGATTGGCTAGGAGGCGAAGATTTAAAAGAAATTTGAAGGGAGCTGAAAGATTTAACAGTGAGAAAATATATATTAGTATATATATATTAGCTTTAGATATTTAATTAAGTGGGCCTTTTTGGCGCTAAATGAAACATTTCCAAATCGCGCCCGGGTTGCGCCCAAATGTTCCAAATTCAAATTATAGGATTTTAAGCGGGTTCCAAATTTTGAAAAGAGGTGTTTAGTGATTAAAATGCATGCCCCCAAGTCGGACACTTGCACGCGCGCGTAGTCGTCCAAACTTGCCCGTTTAGCCGAACGGGACGAAATCTCGACACGCGGACGCTACCACGCGACTAGTGACGACGAGTAGGCCAACATGGATATTTTAAATTTCATTTTAGGAGTTAAAATTTGTTATGTGCCAAAATGACTTAACCGGTTAAAATTTAGCAATAAACACCAGAAAATCAGAATAATTGGAAATGAGCAATATATGACACTCAACTAGAAATATGAATAGTATTATTGGGCTCAGGTGTTACAAATATACTCCGCTTCCATCGTCGAGTCAGCAACGGTGTCCTGCTTGGAGCTCTTCCAGCACATCGCCCCTCTATTGAGGGTAAAGACATAACCTGACATGGACTTGGAATCGTCCTTATCACTCTGAAAGCCGGAATCAGCATAGGCCTCCATCCTGAGGTCTTTTCCGCCGCATACCAAGAACATCTCCTTAGTCCTCCTCTGGTACTTAAGAATGTTCTTTACTGCTATCCAGTGCTTCTCCCCTGGGTCTGACTGATACCGGCTTACCACGCTCAGTGCGTAAGCTACATCTGGTCTGGTGCACAACATCGCATACATTATAGAGCCTACCGCAGAACCGTAGGGTATAATAGACATGAGTTCCCTTTCCAAATCAGTCTTGGAACACATCTCTTTGGATAGGGTGATTCCGTGACAAGCCGGTAGATTACCGGGCTTAGAATCTTCCATACTGAATTTTTTCAGTACAGTGTCGATATACCTGGACTGCGAAAGTCCCAACATTCTCTTGGATCTATCACGATAGATCCGAATCCTCAGAATGTAAGAGGCATCACCCAGGTCTTTCATGGAGAACCTGTGTGAGAAGAATCCTTTGACTGATTGTAGCATATGAATGTCATTTCCTATCAATAGAATGTCATCCATGTACAAGACGAGGAATACGACAGTTCTTGCTACAACTTTACTATATATGCACGGTTCATCTGGATTTTTGATAAAGTCATATTCTTTGACTGTTTCATCAAAACAGATGTTCCAACTCCGCGATGCCTCCTTTAGTCCATATATGGACTTAAGCAACTTGCATACTTTCCAACTTCTCCCACTCTGATTGAAACCCTCTGGCTGATCCATATAGACGCACTCTTCTAAATTACCTTTCAGAAAAGCCGTCTTTACGTCCATCTGCCAGATTTCATAATCATGGAAGGCAGTAATAGCAAGAAGGACCCGAATGGATTTGAGAATAGCCACTGGAGAAAAAGTTTCGTCATAGTCCAAACCAGGTCTTTGACGAAAACTATTTGCAACAAGTCTAGTTTTATAGGTTTCCACCTGTCCATCTACACCAATCTTTTTCTTGAAGATCCATTTGCATCCTATGGGTTTTACCCCATCTGGAGCAAAGTCCAAAGTCCATACTTTGTTGGTGTACATGGACTCCATTTCGGTCCGCATTGCATCTAGCCATCGTACCGAGTCGCCGCTCTGGATGGCCTGCTGGAAGCCAGTAGGTTCATCATCATCTATGATGCAATCCTCCAATCCCCATCAATGAGAAAACCGTAGTATCTCTTAGGCGGATGAGACGGCCTACTACTCCTGCGGAGGGGTGCGGTAATGTCCTATTCTTCTTGAACTACCGGTTCTACCAAACTTTCAGTATTAGTTTGTGGTTCTGGAATTTCTTCCAGTTCTATTTCGCTCCCACTTGATTCCTTTTCTAAAAACTGATATTCTAGAAAATGGGCATTACGAGAAACAAATACCTTTTGTTCCTCTGCTTAATAGAATAGATATCCCCTGGAGTTCTTTAGATATCCCACAAACTTACACTTTACTGATCGTGCCTCGAGCTTGTCCACATGCTGCTTTTTAACAAAAGCTGGACATCCCTAAATCTTTATATACTGTAGATGGGGTTTCTTCCCACTCCACATCTGATATGGAGTGGTAGGCACAGTCTTGGTAGGTACCATGTTCAAAAGATATGCTACTGATTCTAGCGCATAACCCCAAAAAGATCGCGGTAACTCAGCATTACTCATCATGGATCGTACCATATCCAATAGGGTTCGATTCCGTCTCTCCGATACACCGTTATGCTGTGGAATGTATGGAGGAGTAAGCTGAAAGAGAATTCCTTTCTCTTTTAGGTAAACTTTGAACACGGCACTCAAGTATTCACCACCTCGATCAGATCTTAGTGTCTTGATACTTTTGCCGGTTTGGTTTTCTACTTCATTCTTATACTCTTGGAATTTCTCAAAAGCCTCAAATTTATGTTTCATCTGATAAATGAATCCGTACCTTGAGTAATCATCCGTGAAAGTAATGAAATAGGAAAAACCACCTCGCGCATGTATAGACATTGGACCACATACATCGCTGTGTATGAGTCCTAAGAGCTCGCTCGCTCTTACTCCATGTCCAGTAAATGGAGTCTTTGTCATCTTTCCTTTGAGACAAGATTGACAAGTGGCATAAGTTTGATATTCGAACGAGTCCAAATATCCTTCTCTATGCAACTTAGTGAACCTTCTGTCATTGATGTGACCCAGTCTACAATGCCATAAGAAAGGTTTATTTAAATCTAGAGACTTTCTTTTTAGTGTATTCTAGACATTGAAAATTTGGAGTTCGTTTAACACAAATATACCGTTATCCAGTGTACCGGACCCAATCAAACCATGATTAAGTTGGATGTTGACAACATCACTTACAAACGTGAAATCATAACCTTTATTTGATAACAAGGAAACAGATATGATGTTACACGTTAAGCTGGGTACACAAAAACAGTTATGTAAAACCAAAATGTGTCCACTCGTCAATTCCAGTTGATAATCCCCTACGGACATAGCTCCCACGCTAGCTCCGTTAGCAACCATCAGGGTCATATCACCTTCCTTCAGCACTCTACGGTTTCTCAGTGCCTGCAATGAATTGCAAATATGAGATCCTGATTCGGTATCCAATACCCAGGAAGTAGAGTTGATTGACAGACAATTCTCAATTACAAACACACCTGAAGTCGAAACCACAGCTTGCTTCGGTTCCTGGTTCTTGGCGTTCCACGCCTTGCAATCCTTTTTCCAGTGCCCTTTCCTGTGACAATTGAAGCACTCATCCTGGGCCACTACCAGTACCGTAAACTTTTTCTTTCCCTTCCCTCCCACCTCACTAACACCTCCTCTAGGTCTGTTGGCGGCCTTATTCTTCTTTCCTTTGGTTTTAGCCTTGGACCTGGAAGAAGAAGTACCGCGAACAAACATAGCGGGTGTTTCCCTTGCTTTCTGGAAGGTGCCCTCTGCACTCCTCAACATGTTAAGGAGTTCTGAAAGTTCAACTTCTTTTCTTTGAATGTTGAAGTTCAGAATAAACTGGGCGTAGGTGGGAGGGAGGGACTGGAGAATAAGGTCTGTATAGAGCTCATTATCCAAAGTCGTCCTAAGGTCTGCGAGCTCTTCTATATAGCCAATTATCTTAAGGACATGTTCTCCCACCGATGATCCGACGGCCAACCTCGCTTGAAACAGCTTCTTCGAGGTCTCGTATCTTGCTATACGAGATTGCTCCCCATACAGATCTTTTGTATGGAGAAATAGGGATTCAAGATCCATATCCTCATGCCTCTTCTGATGTTCATTGTTCGTCGAGGCAAGCACGATGCACTTGTCTTTCGCACAATCTAAATCCCAGGTATTGCGGATTTCCTTATCCGCATTACTGGATTTGGGACCTGGGACTTCAGGTGCCTTAGCGGTGAGGACATACCCCAATTTGTCATAAGTCAAGGCCATTTTGACATTCCGCAGCCAATCTTTATAGTTTGGCCCTGTCAGTATATTTTTCTCTAAAAGTAACTTAAGTCCAGTCATTTTCAGGGTCGCTGCAATTAGGAGAGAGAGAAGAAAACTCTTTAGCATGATGCTCTTGCAAGTTTAAAATTGTTTTTAATTTATCTAAACTAGATGGCTCCCACTGTTTCTCGAATCCTTCCTCAAACCATAAAAGAAGAATTAGCCAGGACTATTCTCACTGTACAATACTTGCTTAACCGTTCAGCCAGGGTGGTGTCGGTACTTCGAGGGAGGTTTTCCAACGCTTTCGCGAAGTTCCTTAATTAAGTAACCTCTTTTCTCTGGGGGCGTAACCCCGCTGACACCTTTCTTGACACCTACTTGGTTTATAGCATTGATCGTTAAGTGACGAATATCCTGATGAGTAGCATATACTCACAGTAGGATCGGGATCCAAATATCATCGTATGATAATGTTGAAGGAATCCTACCAACATTCATCAAACTCCAAATGGTATGCAACTCTTTGCAAATTTCAGTTTCTTTAGAAATTCCCGATATATATTTTTACCCCATGCTCTTATGACCTTGGCGTTAGGTCAAAATGTCATAAGTCACATGTCAAGTTCTACCCATCGTTATCTTGTTAATTTGAACCCATCCGTATATATCCTTGACGTTCGGCCAAAATGATAATACGACTGTCCCAAACTAACTCATCTATCTATGCGACAAATGAATACCCAGCAGCTACCAAACACTATGCCTTGGCGTTAGATCAAAATACATAGCTTGAATACTACTGAATACCCAAATGAAATGACGGAGGGCTACGAATGGTTTTGGCGAAACCGTGAACGTAATGAACTTGATATGACCGAAGGAACCTGATAGCTTTTAAAAGGAGTGGTTAAAGCTCCGCAATTTAAAAATATCATCTGTTTTAAAATAACCGAGTGGTTTCTTTTAAATTGTTCCAACGATTCATCTTTTGGTTTATTTTCTTTGCATTATAAATTGTTGGAGATAATGCCCTCATAGTCAATTATTGGATCGCAGGTACGTGATTGCAATGATTGCGGAGGACCTATACCGGTAGAACAGTCTTACTCGAGATGATAGTATGCTATCTGGTTTGCCTTTATCAGTCGTGTACATGTTCAGGTGACTGATTGCATGTTACACTTTGATAGAGCCCTTAGGATCTTGCTTTACTACCAACAGTATGATGGCGATCATATACGTGAGAGTTTGGTAGTTTATATGCATATCCTTAATTGTGGTCCCTAGTCGTGGGAGTTTCGAGACAGGGCATCGATACTCCGGAGTAGACTAGTGTGTACAGTCGAGACCCCGACGAGGGGCGGTGGCCGGTCTCACAAGCCACTGGTGTCAGTTGGATCACCTAAGATGTATACAGGTGCTCATTGGGTTATGAGTATACCGGACAGGACTCTCCGGGAATCTGCTAGTTAGTATTATATCTACCGTCAGATAGCAGTTCCCTGGTGACATGTGTACAGGTTAGTTCATCGACCTGAGGTCGTCATTTGTCTCGTGTGAGTTCCCACTGTGCTTTGATTTCTACCCTACCACAGCTCAAAGGAGTCGTGCAAACAGGTAGTTTTTGGGTACAGTCCCGAGCCATATGGAGGCACGTGAGCGGATCGGCAGGGGATTCGTCTCTCCCGGTATTGGGGGCGAGATCGTGCTGTGTCTAGGAGAGCCATTACACAAAGCCCACGGCCGCGGCAGGAGATTTACTGGTAGGTACTCCAGTAGTATCTCAGGGTGTTATTGGGCTTCACTCCGACACGACTTATACTGCTAATGGGGGTCTGACGTTACTAGCCCCCTAGGCGGATATGCGATACTCATTGACGAACGGACCGGACTGTATATACATAGTCACTGTTAGGCTCAGTAGGGATTTCCGGATGAGTGCGCTCATCGGCATCCCTTGAGGTCAGTCCATGGGCAGCCGTTACGCATTGCTAGTGCCGCTGACGGTTTGTGGTTAAACCCACTGCCAGGGTACTGACGAGTCATTAGAGTCCCCCACAGACAGTTTCCCAAGTTCGGGCGAAACGTTGTAGAGGCCGTATGGTTTTATGGCAGGGTTCGGAAAATGCACGTGCGTTTACGCACGTGTCAGTTTTCGGGCAGATGATACTGGTCGTCTTTGGTTTAAGCCGGATCCGAGTATTATATTGAGTAGGTATAATATCTTTGTCTCAGTTGCATTTGTATTCGGTCGTAATACAAATGCGGGTATATTTATACAGTTTCGGGGTTGTCCTAAAATTCGTTTCAGGATCACTTTTGGAAGTTGCCAGTTTCCAGTTTTCTATCTGCCGTCTTTTAACATTTGGTTAAAGACGGGTTTATCTTTTCTTGAGATGAGTGTGGATTCTTCTAGAAGATTCTAGAGAGAGTGACTTGACATGATGAGTCATTAGTGCATTAATGGTGTCATTAATGCATGATGACTAAGGGTTTTTTGGTTCAATGTTTCTTAGTGACTCATTGCTTTGCTTTAATGATAAAGATAAGTTTCATTCTTCTATGGTCACCCCTTTCTTGCTCCTACCATCACCTCCCTCTTCTACAAATAGTGGCCGGCCATTTCTTTGAGGAGAGGAGAGAGAATGATTTCATTTTTGGAGAGAAAAGATTATGATAGTATTTGTGTGCATGGAAATTTCATTGCTTCTTTCATTTCCATCACCCGATAAAATGGCAACTTCATTAACCGATCGTCCACGGACTTGGACGAAGAGAGACAAAGTCATCTACTCATTCTCTACATCATTCTTGGTCGTCTCTTTTAGGAAACTTGACGATCTAGTTGCCTCAAGTCAGAGGCGGGAGCCCGTTTAAAGAACCGATCATGTGGTGCCACCTCGACGAGGAGATCGGAGATCGACGAGATCGGAGCAGCCGCAACGGAGCGTGGGATGATGGTTAAAGAACGAAGGACTCGGATCGTTCGGTATAACCTTTCTACACTCTTTACAGTTTGTTAGTTTAGCAATAATGGCAGATCCGGGTTAAAGTATACGATAGCGCCAGTTAAAAAGTTTTTGTTTCGCATTTGGTGTCTGTAGACTGCCGGGGCGCTAGCGTAGACTTACAGTGGTATCAGAGCCTCACCATTTTGCTATACTAACTTGTGCTAACGCGTTTAAAACATCGATCGAACCGGAAATCAAAAATCACATTTTTCCAAGCTCACAGTTTCTGTCAATTTTAAATGGATTCAAAACTTTATTCTGCATATCTTAAAAATCTGTGCAGGCTTTTTTAAGAATACTGTAAAAATTCGCGCCAGTAATTCCACTGTTCAGGCGCGGATCCGCGGCCAAAGCTAGGGTTTTGCCGCGGATCCGCCGCAGGAATGTGGGATGACTCTCTCAAATTTCTACAGTGAATTCTCTGTTGGAAATTGGGGTTTTTGGTATATATCGTTTGGGCCCAGGTTTCGTTACTGTTCACCAGTAAGTCGTGGGGCCCACTTTTTTGATATTTGGTCGATCGAAATTTAAACACGTTAGTTTACAGTGCTTACATTATATCTCCGACCGGGAATGTCATTTGATCGGTAAACCGCGTCTGATTGCTATAGTTCTTTTAGACGGGTTTGCGAACGTGACATTCGCGTTGATGTTCTGTGTTGTGCTGTGATGTTGCGGATTTGTCGTGGTGGATAGCAGTGTGCAATGGTAGTACAGTTTGTGTTTATTTGTACATTTGATATTGCGGGGCGAGCGTCCAACTTGTGGACAGCCGTCGCTGCCTGTTGTATAATATTCTTTTGGGGCACGACCAGGTTGCGGTCGATGTACCTATTGTACTATTTTTCATTACTGTACTTGGTTTTACCCCGCGACGGAGTGCACGGATAGCCGGGTTCTGGGGGGCAACGGGTCCTCATCTCCTGGCTTTGAGAGGCAGAGGGGTCCCACTCTAGAATTGGCAGACTATTCGCCGCACTCGTAGGGGGTACAGGTTGACCCAAGGAGGGGTGCCCAAGATTACCGGATTCCGTGGAGTGCCGGGTGGTCCATTCACTATGCTGTAGGGGCTGCCTCGCTTCAGGTTTTGGCGGGTAAATTGCCGCACCCGTAGGGGTCTAGGTTTCATTGCACAGGCTATCCACACGACAGGGGAACGTCGAGTTTCAGCAGCGGCTCTGTGAAACTCGGGGATCCCAGATTATCTGTATTGTTCTGTGATGCTTATTACTTTTTTGTAATGTTGCATATTATCACGCCTGGAGCGATTATTGTATATTGGTTTATATACTATTAGATGTTGTATATGTTTTACACCCGCGCTAGTCCAGTCCCCGCTCTGTCGTTAGTTAAGTAACCTAACGGGTGATGACGGGACCCAGTGACGAATGCGGATGGCATATACGTACATTTTATTTTCTTTCTTTTCTGGTGTGATTAAATGATGGGACTGTGTTGATTCTGATCAATGCAAAGTAAAACAAACCTGTTTGGAAGTTGTTGGAACAAATTTAAAAAGTGTTGTTACAAAGAGGTTTCCTTTTGTTATGCATAGCGGTATTCAGTGGAATATCCTGCACCTCATTCGACGGGGAAAGGGTTGATATCCCTTCACCGGGACTGACCCCTTGGGCAGAAGTTTGCGTCAGAGTAATAACTTCACTATAGTCGATTACATGTTGCTTTGCATAGCGGTATTCAGTGGAATATCCTGCACCTCATTCCACGAGGAAAGAGCCGAGATCCCCTTACCGGGAGTGACCTCTTTAGCAAAAGGTTTTCGCCACTATATTTTAAAAAGCTATCAGGTTCCTTCAACGAGATCAAGTTCATTACGTTAAAGGTTTTTCGCCAAAAACCAGCCGTAGCCCTCCGTCGTTTCTTATGGATGGTCAGTAATATTCAAGCTATGTTTGTTGGCTTTCGTCAAGGCATAGTGTTTGGTAGTTGCTGGGGTATTCATTTGTTGCATAGATAAATGTGTTGGTTTAGGACAGTCGTATTACCTTGTTGGCTTTCGTCAAGGGTATGTACGGGTGGATTCAAAGTAACAAGATAATGACGGGCAGAACTTGACATGTGACTTATGATTTGTTGACTTTCGCCAAGGTCATAAGAGCATGGGGCAAAAATCATATCGGGAGTTTCTAAAGAAACTGAAACTTGCCAGGCATGCGCATACCTTCTGGAGTGTGATAACGCGAGTGGATTCCGTCACGTTATCATACGATGAGAGTTGGATCCCGATTCCCACTGATGAGTTGGTTTACTCTTCGGGTGATCCCGATTGATTCTTCTTTAGGTTTGGAGGAGAATTTGACAGGACAGTGGGAGGTTTCCGGATTAGATAAAGTGATGACCATTCTGATCTAGGTTAGAGTGCACGCAGAGTGTTTCTTTTCTCTCTCTCTCTTTGGCAGCGACCTTTGACCGACCCTAGACTATGACTCAGTGACCAGGTTGACCGAACTTTCTTAAAATACTGGCTTTTGGATTGTCTGAGTTGCATAAGTCATTGCCACTCCTTCTTTTACCCTTTGAATTTCTCAGAACACCCGTATTACTACGGATATCCACTTCCATTGGATAGATCCATCGTATGGTTATATACGAACTCGAAGGGACTTCTTCGAGGATGGATCCAGGTTCAGGAGAAATAGAATTGGTTTATTCAGTTGTCTTTTATTATCACCTTCTCTCAGGTTGCGAGAGCTCCTTGGTTTAGGAGAGTACACCTATTACGCTTATTGGATAGTCTTATTCCAAACCATAGGCTGGTGCCGAAAGGTAGGGAATGAAGAAAACCAATTAGCCTAAGTAGGGTGTGCAGAAGGTAATATGTAAAGACAAAATAAAAGGATTAGAAAGAGGGCAAAGTAAATTGCGACTGATATCATTCACGACCAAAACCGCGTACTTCATCGCCACTCCTATTTCACCTTTAAAAGAATAAGGTATTATTCAGTTGTCTTTTATCGTCACCTTCTCTCGAGATGCGAGTACTCCTTAGTTTAGGAGGGTACACCTATTATGCTTACTGGATAGTCTTCTTCCAAACCATAGGCTGGTGCCGAACGGTAGGGAAGGAAGAAAACCATTTAGCCTAACGATGGTGTACAGAAGGTAACGACTAAAGACAAATAAAGGGATTTGGAGAGATGGCAATAAAATATACGGTTGAAGTCATGAATTGGATTATGGAAGAGGCAATGCTATGAATACCAGGATACCCCTACGAAACATTTTCATGTTTCAGTGCATTGTTAAAGAAAAACTGTTTTCCCGATTAGACACTTATTCCAAGGGTATGTATTTACCAGGTTTCATTCTCATATCTGTATGGTTTTACAGATGATGAGTGGGAATAAGATATTGGGAATTAGGTGATCATCTTCAATATATCGGAATTCGTTGTAATTGGTGATATTTGAGGAAATCGCCAGGGTACAGTTTTCCACCTACAATGCATAGGTTTTGAGTTTTTTAACTCAGCGGACTTATACAGAGTATTGTATGTTGTCCAAGTGTCCATCAGGACAAAGGGGTAAGTCCTCTTACTATGTTCTGTTTACTTATAACTTCTCTAGTATTTAGACAAGTGTTTCGTAGAAATACAAGGTCTAAGTTTTGAGAAGTTGTGGGTATAAGAATAAAGTAGAGAACCAGGTATCACAAGTATCGTGATTCTACAAAGAGATCGAAGATGTAGATTCTTGTGATTGGTATTCAGATGATAGTGATGGTTTTGAGAAACGAGTTTCTCTTTCAGGTTACTCATAATTGGATGGATTCCTAAGTTGAGTAATGCTGATTAGCCTCCTTCCATTAAGTTGATATGCACTGGAGACAGCTGCATGGATTGAATATGGTTCCAATTAAATAAGTGCAAAAGTTTCTATATTGGATATAGAATAGTTCGTACCTTAAAAGAAATTAAGGTACGGGGAGTTGTCCAGCTTATGCTTAAAACCAGACACTGGATATCTCAGGGCACGTTTCTGTAATGGCTGTTTGTGGGTTGACCCTGGCTATGACGAGGGTTGATATTCTACCATTTCGAAGATCAATAGTGATATTGTTCTTGACTCGCCACAGTTTTAGTAAAAATGGATCTTTTTCAGAAAACAGTAGTGGGAGTATGGTAGAACTGGAAGTGATTCCAGAATCGCGAACGATTACGGAAAATTTAATAGGACCTATACATTCAATCAAGTTTGACATTCCAATAGCCACTCCGCAGATATGGTAGGTAACCTCAGACACCCGAGAGGTACTTCGGTAGGCTCAAGGACGGTGACAGGGAGGTTCTTATCTACCCAGACTTGACACTACTGTTGTTCCAGGTTATGAGACCCGGTAGGAGGGTTGTCGTAGTCAGTGGGAGCAACGGAAGCATAGTGGGCAAGATGCTTATATCTATTTATAGACTTGAGCAGTTATAGCGGAGATAGATCATCTAATTTTGATGTGACAGTCATGAGTTTGACTTCAATCAGAATAGGGGATGGATCAGTTAAGAAGGTAGTAGGGTGTGGTATCTGGATGACATACACAGAGTAGGAAGTAAAATTCCTATACTACGATCGGTTGTACTGTGGTCGTCACACAGTTGTTTCTCCAGACAGGATATGGATATAATATCAGACATTATGGTTTCTAGATCTATGGTTTTAGATCTGGATTTGGGTAGTTTCCCAATGTAGGTACTTTGACAGTATTCTAATGGTCTTTAGAATAGATGACTCCTAGCATGGTGGTGTACCTACAGGTGATGGAGTCACCCTCTCTAAAGGTGTCGTATAGACTAAAGGGGAGAGGGGTGTGCATGATTGGCAGATTACTTGCTTAGGCAATTGAGTCAATCATGAGATGTCAAGTACCACACCAAATGTTGGTTTTGCACTAGATGCAATAAGTTTGTATTAATCCAATCCTGGATAAACATAAGGAAGCAGTTTTAGAACATAAGTACATGTTCTACGGATTTGATAACGGCAGCCTCTTTCGGGAGACGGTTATCATTCCAGGCTTCAAAGGTGACAAGGATGACAGAGTGATTCTCAGAGTTTTAGTTTTCCCTCTGACGAGGGACAGTATTATGGACAGGTGGTTCAAGAGGATACCGTGGGTGGCATAGTGCCGGATACTGATTAGGTTCAGTGATCCATACAGTCTAAGAAGTTTGGATATGGAGTTCATTTATGAACTAAAGTCCCATCAGATATCCAGACATATTCTAAGATAGGTATTACTCAATTCGGGAGATGGCTTTCTCCACGAACTTTAGATTAAGAGAGATTCAGAAAGAAACTTCTAGGCGGATCCACTCACCGAGGCTAATTCTCGAACACAATAGTTTTACAAACGGGCTTTGTGAACTGATTAGTAGAGGAGTTGGATGTTCGGTTTCACACGGGCTGTGAGTAGTCGACATCGCAATATTAGCCTTGAGTGCAAGTGGGAGATTGTTGGAGATAGTGCCCTCATAGTCAATTATTGGATCGCAGGTACGTGATTGCAATGATTGCGGAGGACCTATACCGGTAGAATAGTCTTACTCGAGATGATAGTATGCTATCTGGTTTTCCTTTATCAGTCGTGTACATGTTCAGGTGACTGATTGCATGTTACACTTTGATAGAGCCCTTAGGATCTTGCTTTACTACCAACAGTATGATGGCGATCATATACGTGAGAGTTGGGTAGTTTATATGCATATCCTTAATTGTGGTCCCTTGTCGTGGGAGTTTCGAGACAGGGCATCGATACTCCGGAGTAGACTAGTGTGTACAGTCGAGACCCCGACGAGGGGCGGTGGCCTGTCTCACAAGCCACTGGTGTCAGTTGGATCACCTAAGATGTATAAATGTGCTCATTGGGTTATGAGTACACCGGACAGGACTCGCCGGGAATCTGCTAGTTAGTATTATATCTACCGTCAGATAGCAGTTCCCTGGTGACATGTGTACAGGTTAGTTCATCGACCTGAGGTCGTCATTTGTCTCGTGTGAGTTCCCACTGTGCTTTGATTTCTACCCTACCACGGCTCAAAGGAGTCATGCAAACAGGTAGTTTTTGGGTACAGTCCCGAGCCATATGGAAGCACGTGAGCGGATCGGCAGGGGATTCGTCTCTCCCGGTATTGGGGGCGAGATCGTCCTGTGTCTAGGAGAGCCATTACACAAAGCCCACGGCCGTGGCAGGAGATTTACTGGTAGGTACTCCAGTAGTATCTCAGGGTGTTATTGGGCTTCACTCCGACACGACTTATACTGCTAATGGGGGTCTGACGTTACTAGCCCCCTAGGCGGATATGCGATACTCATTGACGAACGGACCGGAATGTATATACATAGTCACTGTTAGGCTCAGTAGGGTTTTCCGGATGATTGCGCTCATCGGCATCCCTTGAGGTCAGTCCTTGGACAGCCGTTACGCATTGCTAGTGCCGCTGACGTTTGTGGTTAAACCGACTGCCAGGGTACTGACGAGTCATTAGAGTCCCCCACAGACAGTTTCCCAAGTTCGGGCGAAACGTTGTAGAGGCCGTATGGTTTTATGGCAGGGTTCGGAAAATGCACGTGCGTTTACGCACGTGTCAGTTTTCGGGCAGATGATACTGGTCGGCTTTGGTTTAAGCCGGATCCGAGTATTATATTGAGTAGGTATAATATCTTTGTCTCAGTTGCATTTGTATTCGGTCGTAATACAAATGCGGGTATATTTATACAGTTTCGGGGTTGTCCTAAAATTCGTTTCAGGATCACTTTTGGAAGTTGCAAGTTGCCAGTTTCCAGTTTTCTATCTGCCGTCTTTTAACATTTGGTTAAAGACGGGTTTAACTTTTCTTGAGATGAGTGTGGATTCTTCTAGAAGATTCTAGAGAGAGTGACTTGACATGGTGAGTCATTAGTGCATTAATGGTGTCATTAATGCTTGATGACTAAGGGTTTTTTGGTTCAATGTTTCTTAGTGACTCATTGCTTTGCTTTAATGATAAAGATAAGTTTCATTCTTCTATGGTCACCCCCTTCTTGCTCCTACCATCACCTCCCTCTTCTACAAATAGTGGCCGGCCATTTCTTTGAGGGGAGGAGAGAGAATGATTTCATTTTTGGAGAGAAAAGATTATGATAGTATTTGTGTGCATGGAAATTTCATTGCTTCTTTCATTTCCATCACCCGATAAAATGGCAACTTCATTAACCGATCGTCCACGGACTTGGACGAAGAGAGGCAAAGTCATCTACTCATTCTCTACATCATTCTTGGTCGTCTCTTTTAGCAAACTTGACGATCGAGTTGCCTCGAGTCAGAGACGGGAGCCCGTTTAAAGAACCGATCATGTGGTGCCACCTCGACGAGGAGATCGGAGATCGACGAGATTGGAGCAGCCGCAACGGAGCGTGGGATGATGGTTAAAGAACGAAGGACTCGGATCGTTCGGTATAACCTTTCTACACTCTTTACAGTTTGTTAGTTTAGCAATAATGGCAGATCCGGGTTAAAGTATACGATAGCGCCAGTTAAAAAGTTTTTGTTCCGCATTTGGCGTCTGTAGACTGCCGGGGCGCTAGCGTAGACTTACATAAATAATGCGTCCCATCATTAACCTATCATTGCAGAAAACAACGAAAATACAACGTCCTCTTATGCCATCCGCATTCGCCACTGGGTCCCGTCATCACCCGTTAGGTTACTTAACTAACAACAGAGCGGGGGCTGGGCTAGCGCGGGTATAAAACATAAGTGACGTCTAAATAGCCATCATATATAGATATTGTACATTCGTCAGACGCAATAATAGGCATTCCAGATCTCATATGAAGTTTATTGGATTTGCAAGCAATCCGCGTTTGTTTAGAGCCTGCAACAAAAGACGGATTACACAGTTGTGATGAATAGCCATTACCCCACCCTAGACCCCTACGGTTACGGCAAACTACCCGTCAAATACCCGAAGTGAAGCGTCTCCCTCAACAAAGTGAGTAGGCCACTAAACACTTCAAAGTACCCTATAGTTTGTGCACCCCATCTTGGGTCTATCCTAGGAGCAAAAAACAGTAAAATGAAATAATACAACGGTGGCTACAACCGCAACCTGGATGTGTCCCGCAAAATAATATTACAACATATTACAATTACAACGAATGAATGAATATAATATCCCATCTCAAACCCCGGCTAATCATCACAACAGTCCAATACAGTTCAAAATTACAAACAGAAAAAACCATTAGAGAAATATGCAACCCCCTGCAAACCGACATACTAGCAGTTAGGGGAGGTTTACGAACACATTATACAAACACAGATATAATCATATTAGCAAACATCGTAAAATTTCGATCGAGCAAAACACTTTAGATTCTACTCCAAAACTTCTCTGTGCACCTGAGATCTTAGCAGAAAATAAAATATCCCAGAAACATCATTATTAACACCTAGGAGTTACTGAAGAAATTGGGGCTGACTCGGCCCCAACTCGGCCACGGATCCGCGGCGGATCGCATGGATCCGCCGCGGTTCCGTGGTGAGTTAACCGAGTCACAGGTCCAAATTTCTGGAGTATCCCTAGTTTTTCCTGCTGGTTATACTGAAGCTCCCTGAAAAATTTTTAGAGCCAGTTTTAAATTCGATAGAAACTGTGATAATTCGATGATGTTTCCGGTTCTTTTTGCGTTAGAAATTCTTACGACTTTGCTAATGAGTTAATTATTGTTTAGCGAGGCTCTGATACCACTGTAAGTCGGTGTACAACAGCCCACGACTTGCGGGGAGGTGGAATAATGAAAAACGATCTTGTTTTAGGCGTAAACATCGACTAACCGAGAATCTTTGCATAAACAATAACTAACAAGAAACCATATAAGAGTTAACTACTATGATAAGTGATTATACCTAAAGAACCGAGTCCTTCGGCTTGTCGTTCTCTACGTCCTCTCCGGCCTTCTCTATGTAGTAGAAGATCCACCCGAGAGCTTAACTACAAGCTTCACCTCTAACTTGAGGTAACTAGGTTTCTTAAATCGCTAATCTAAGTAACCTAGGTGATATAGAGAGTGATTAAGGATTAAGTAGTCAATTCTAATCCTTGGTCTCAACACATGAGAGTGGAGGATTAGGGTTTGAAAAGGGAGAGCTTGAGGAGAGAGAAAGTGAGCAAGAGAATGAGATGAGAAAATGAGCTATCATAATATATATCAAGCATTATCATTTATCCAACAAAAGAAAATCAATGATTAATCATCATGCTTAATAAATATAAGAGGGTGATTCATCTCCATGAGTCATTATGCATTTATGATGCATTAATGACTTGGATGAATCACTCAAATGACTCACTAATCTCATTTAATGCATATGCCACCTTAACCCCCAAGTCACCATCTTCTAGAAGCTTCTCGCGCAATTACGAGAACGCTCTCCTATCCGTGAAAACACGGAAAAACTTTAGACTGTGTAAATCCAATAACCGGATACTAGAAACTGGCTTAAACCAAAGCCGACTAGTAAAAACTGTCCGGATGTCGTACGTACGTAAACACACGTATGCGTTCGAACCCCTGTCGTAAAACCATACGACCTCTATATCGTTTCGCCTGGAGTAGGGAAACTCTCTGTGTAGGACTCTAGAGACTCGACTACTACGCTGGCAGTGGGTTTAACCACAGACCGCAAGCGGCACTAGCTGTACGTAACGGTCCCCAGGTAGATGTCGATAAGAAGGCCGATGAGGAAACCCATCCGATCTCCTACTGAGCCTGCTGTGATAATCTCCGTATAGTCCGGTCTGTTTGTCTAAGACTATTGCATATCGGGCCTAAGGGGGCGGCAAGCGTCAGTCCCCTAATAGCGGTATAAGTCGTGTCGGAGCGGAGCCCATTACACCCTGAGAAACTACTGGAACCTACCAGCAAATCTCGCTTGCCCTAGTCAGGGACTTTGCTTAATGGCTCTCTGACACAGCGCGATATCATCCCCCAATACCGGGAGAGACGAATCCAGTCTAACCGCCACTGCCTCCGAGTGCTCGGGACTGCACCCAACTGCTACTTGTTTGCACGACTCCTTTGAGCCGTGGTAGGGTAGCAATCTAAGAACAGTGGGACACACTCGAGGCGAAGTAGCAGTGTTAAGTCCGCGGACTATGCTGTACTCATGTCACATAGGAACTGTTTACTGACGACTGGTATAAAACCAACCAACAGTTCCCTGTGAGTCCTGTCCGGTGTACCCGTAACATAACGAGCACCTGCAAACTATCTCCAGTACGACGTACTGACGGCTGTGGGACAGACCATCTCCCGAACTGGGATGAGAAGCGTACACACTACTCTACTCCGGAGTATCGATGCCCTGTCTCGATAATCCAACGACTAGGGACCTGAATAAGGATGTGCTTGTAGACTATCCAGCCCCCACTAGTGTGACTGCCATCACAACGCTGGTACTCAAGCAAGATCCTGAGAGCTTTATCAATACGTATACTCTTATATTAAGATAGAAAAACCAAGTAGCAAACTACCAAGTTTAGCAAGACTGTTATATACATGTGAATATCCCAAGCTTCCATTAAGTAATATACAAACTAGTATGATACAATAATGGCCCCTAGGGCATATATACTAACACAATGGATATGGGATCATCTATCGCCCTTCACATGGGTCGAGAAGCGTATACGATAGTCTACACTGGAGTATCGATGCCCTGTCTCGATACTCCGATGACTAGGAACATTTGAAGGATGTACTTACCGATTACCCTGTCCCCACTAGTATGATCTGCATCATAATTCTGGTAGTCAAGTACTCATCCTAAGGGCTTTATCAACGTGTAACAGAGAGAAAATCTGTGTACACGTTAAGATAATGTGAAACCAGATAGCATACTATCATGTTGAGCAAGAAAGTCCTCCTTATATATGTCCAAGCCTCCACTACAATATACATCGCATGTACAGTAATGGCCTCTAGGGCATACATATAACTAACAATCTCCCACTTGCACTAAGGCCATCTGTTGTAGTATCCAATACCCAACAATATAGAAGTGGTTGTAGTGTCCCATACTCAACCATCCCATAGACGTCTCTCTAGGGGTAAGTCCTGTGTGAGTGGATCTGCTGTGTTATCATTCGTGTCTACTCTCCTGACCTCGATCTCTTGGAGATCAACCATCTCCCTGATCAGGTGATACTTGCCTTAGAATATGTCTGGAACGCTGATGGGACCGGTGTTATTAAGCCAAAGCTACAACTCCATTGTTTTCATAATAACAATTATTGGACGCTCAATGGTAGGAACCTTGTTCATCTCATGAACAAGAAATGTCCAGACAACCACTTTGGCGGTATCCTTGGTAGCAATGTATTCAGCCTTTATCGTCTAGTATGTCACGGTATCTAGCTTGGAACACTTCCAACATACCGTCCCACCACTAAGCGTAAAGACAATGCCTGTGACTGACTCTCAGTCGAATTTATCACTCCGGAAGCTGGAAACAAGAACTTTCTTTTAGTGCTTCTCAAGTACATAAGAATGTCCTTCACAGCTGTCCAGTGATTCTCCCAAGATCTGATTGATTCCTTATCACCACACCTAGTAAGACTTCTATATCTGGTCTTGTACATAACATCGCATACATGATAGAGCCTACTGCCGAAGTATAAGGTATCCCTTGCACGCGAGCTCTCTCCAAATCAGTCTCGGGAGACATCTTTTTGGAGAGAGCGATTCATGAGTAAGTGGGCGAACCACCACGCTTTGAATCATCCATACTAAACCCCTTTAGTACGGTGTTAATGTACCTAGATTTGGGACATACCCAAACATCCACTTTAGATCTATCACCATAAATCATAATCCACAAGATGTAGTAGGTATCATCCAGATCTTTTATTGAGAATCCCTGTGATAAGAGGAGCTTGATCGAGTGTAGCATAGGAAACTATTTCCTATCAAGAGTGTAAGTCTACGGTAGCGTCCCGGGAGTCAATCCGAGGCGAAACGCGGAACAAAAACTTTTATTAAACAGGCGCTTACGAAGACTTTCACCCGGATCGTACTACTAACACTAAACTAGCAACTACAAAGATGATAGAATGGCAATACCGATCGATCCGTGTCCTTCGGTCTTTAGCCACCATCCTTAGCTCCTCGCGGCATCTTCGATCGCGCTCGATCTCCGGTCTCCTCATCGAAGTGGCACCACGTCAAGGAATCATTTTACGGGCTCCCGCTTCAGAATCGAAGCAACTCGGACATGAAGTTTGCTAACCGACATGTTCAAGGTGAAGTAGAGAATGTGTGGGATCACTTTGTCTCAAGACACCCATGGATTCTCAACTCATGAGAAGGATGGGTGGAGGTTGAAGAAGAAGCCATTGATGAGGAAGATGTGAGCTCATGAGAAGAAGTAAAGAAGAATGAGCTTGCTTATTGTGTTGGGATGATAATATAAGAACTCTTGATCATTATCTTAAGACCAAGCCCCACTCTTAAGTGGCTGCCTTATCTCTCCTCACACATCAATCCCACACAATAATTAACCAAAAGATTAGACATGGCACAAAAAATAAGACCATGACTCATCAACAAAGTACATGCCACATTTAATGCTCTTGATCATGAAAAGCACTCACAATATCCACTTAATAAACATTAATCCAAATGTTTATAACAATAAATAGAATGGCATCTTCTAAAGTAAACTCTTGACGGATCATAAGAATACCTCTCATCTGTAAATACATAACTGCATCCGCATTCCGACTGAATACAAATGAAATGAGACGAAAGTATTGTTAGTTATATGTATGCCCTAGAGACCATTACTGTACATAGGATGTATATTGTAGTGGATGCTGGAACATATATAGGGAGGACTTTCTTGCTCGACATGATAGTATGCTATCTGGTTACACTTTACCTTAACGTGTACACTGATTGTCTCTCTGTTACATGTTGGTAAAGCCCTTAGGATGTGTGCTTGACTACCTGGACTATGATGCGGATCATACTAGTGGGGACATGGTAGTCCATAAGTACATCCTTCAAAGTCCCTAGTCGTGGGTGTATCGAGACGGGGCATCGATATACCAGAGTAGACTAGCGTATACCTTCTCGACCCATACAAATGGGCGATGGATGATCCCATATCCATTGGTGTTTGACATCGGAGATGATATACGGGTGCTCAGTGGAGACTGGGTACACTGGACGGACTCGCCGAGAACTCCCAGATGGTATTATACCTTATGTCAGATGGCAGTTCTCAGGTGACACTGGTACAGAGTAGTCTGTTGATCCGAGATCGTCATAGAGTCTTGTGTGGTTCCCACCGTGCTTTGATTTCCATCTTACCACGTCCAAGAGGGCGTGCAAATCGGTGGTTTTTGGGTACAGTCCCGAATCACATGGTGGCAATGAGCGATAGGAGGGGATTCGTCTCTCCCGGTATAGGGAGTTGATGTTGCACTGTGTTCGATTGGCTATAACAGGAAATCCCTGGCCAGGGTTGCTGAGATATACTGGTAAGTGTTACCAGTAGTTTCTTGAATTGTTATAGACCTCATATCGACACGACTTATCGAGCTATTGGGGTCTGACGTTTACCACCCCTAGGCGAGATATGCGACATATCAGACGATCAGACCGGACTGTACGGTAAGTGTTACTGGTTGGATTCACTGGAGTGTGAGCGGGCTTGCTCGTCGATCTTCTGATCGCTCAATACCCGGGTGGCCGTTACGTTTACCAGACCGCTTGCGGCTTGTGGGTGTTTGATATGATCATCACCTGCTGCCGGCGTATTGACGAGTCTTTAGAGTCCTACACAGAGATTTCCTGGCTCAAGCGAAACGAAATAGGAGCGCATATGAGATATGTGCGGGACCGAGAATAATGCAGTATGTGATACCGTATTTCATTCTCGCGATAAATGTATCGATTGGTTGTATGCGATATAACCTAGTTATCGAATCAAGCATTGATTCGATAAGCCGATACATAGGATACTAGTCGGTTATATGCGTTATGACCGGATCGTTAAATCAAGTGTTGATTTAATGATTTAATGTATAATTATATATTTGATATATCACTTTGCATTAACTAGTATTGGTTCACTTTAAATGGATTTTCTCACTTGATTGTACAAGTTGTATATGTGATATACTTTTTGTGCAAATGGTTGTATCATGTCTGATGATACATGTTAACTTGATTAGGTGTATGATTAAACCATGGTTAGTTAATGGTTAGGGTTTTATTTTATTTATTTATTCCTTTATTTATTTTGTTTTGACAAAAGAAAAAGAGATATGAAAACAAAAAGGTTGCTTTCAAAGATGAAGCTTGTTGAAACTTCATGAAGGTTTGACCAAAGTGACCATTTTGTCTTCATATCTAAACCTAACCATTCACTAACCCTAGTTTAGTCTCTACACTTAACCATGGTTTGAATATAATAAGTATTGATTTTCTTTTCCATTTTTAATTAACACTTATCATATTCTTCATCTTCTTCTTCTTCTTCACTTCAAGAAAAAGCTTGCTATCAACAACGGCAACTTGTGAAAATGAGTGAGAAATCCAATTCTAAAGTGAACCCACCTCCTATTTCTTCATCCTCTACCTCATGCCAAGTAGTATAGGGTGTTTTCTTCACAAGTTTTCTGACTTGGTGAAGTGGGAGCTTGATCTAGTGATGCCTCGACGTAGATCATCTTCGGCACGAAGCCGACGACCTTGCCCGCCCATTTCTCCGATGAAGCCGACTCTAGAGCCCGGGATTCCATTTGGACAGCAGAGAGGAATTCATCGCGGAGCTATGGAGGTGGAGGACCGGATCTACAAAGGTTGTATTTCCGTTCTTTTAGTTAAGTTGTTAACTAGTTGCTTTTGTCGCCTAAATTTCTAGTCAACGATCCGTATTAGGGTTTCTCGGTACCCGTAAAATTTGAAATTGGCATGGTTGATGCCTTGTGAGACCTCTATAGTGTGCCTAGGAACCCTACAGTGGTATCAGAGCCTAGCTAGAGCCTTAGGCGAAGTCTAGACGAAGTTAGAAGTCCGATTGAACCGAAACCCCAATCGCATTTTGCTCTCTGGACATTTTTGAAAATCGTGGTTTTTTCAAGATTAAAAATATGTAGAAAAATCAGCAGGAATATCTAAGAGTTACTGTGAAATTCGAGTTCCTGTATCCATCAAACCCCCACGGATCCGCCGCATAAGCATGGCTTAGGCGGCGGTTCCGCGGTCGAAATGTCTCTTTGTTTAATGAATTTTGCACAGTAATTATTAGTTTCCAGTGGTGGTTTTCCTGGGAATTTTTAATATTTTTTCAAGAGTTGTATTTTCTGGGTTGAATTGGGGACTCGGTGTATCGATCGGATAGTCTAATTTTGTCAGTGTGTATTTCCGGATAATTTTGAATATGTTAAAAAGTTCGACCGGATATAAATACCCAAATTTTCCCCTGCCGGGAAATTTCCAAGTGTTGGATTTTTCCGAGGTTTAAAGATATTCTAAGTAGTGCAAGTAACGCGATGGACCCTCTAGAAGACAACAAACCTTAACTCGATTATGTGACCGTCTTGAACTGCCCTTTGAACCTTCGGGTTTGGGGCAGTACGGCGTGCCACATGTGAGGCGTTGGCTTGACCCTTCTACGGCTGGATCGTTGGTACTGAGGCACGAACTGAATGTTTTTAGACTTGTTTCATGTGTTGATCTGTACTGGGAAAACTTGGGTGTTTGACTGTTCGATCGGAAAGTTTAACATTTTCTGTTTATCTGGAATGGGATACAATAATTGGAATTCACAAGCAGTCATGTGATAACTGAATGAATGTCATAAACACAGCACTTTAGTCTCACTTGATCGGTTGCCACGGAATTTTGATGTGATCAAAAGTCCGTCGCAATCACGTAGCGTACGAGGATACTCGCCGGGTAAACTTAATAGACAGCCTCACTCCATAGCCCCGACCAAGTGACTGTAGGAGAACCCCGTCGCCGAAAGCATCCGTTCGGGTGCTCGCGGCAGCGGTGTTCCGCCTTAGTACACTTCGTCGGCGGCATCGGGGGTGCAGCCGCCTATTGAAGTTTGCGACGAGCATTCGATCAGGATGTCGGGAATATTGTTGAATTGCCCGACTTGATGTTGAAAAGAGTTTTCGATAATGAGACTAAAATGTGGGGTTTATATTTGTTAGGCATGCGATGTCTAAGTAATTCATTGAATTAGGCATGCGATGGCTAAAGAGTTGTTGCGGATTCCAACTGTTGTAGTTTTACACTTTCTTTTCTGTGACCGTAAGTGTAATATGTGATATCGCCGGTTTCGTTGCTATATGTCAACGACAATTGGGATCCGTATATTTACTTACGTTGATGACATGTGATGTTATGTGTTGCTGGATATGTTATATTGGATCGTCGTGTTTGAATAGCCGGGGGTTTTTATGTGAGATGAGTGTTTTTCATTTTCATTCATGTAAAAACTTGTATGTAATATTATTTTATTGGGGCACTTCCAGGTTGCGGAAGTTGTCACTATTTGTATATTATTTACTTTTACGCACTAGGATAGACCCAAGGAGGAGGGCACAAGTAACCGGGTTCTGGAGTCCAGTGGGAGACCAACTCGAGGAGTCGAGTCCGGGTCTCCTAACTCTAGAATTGGTAGGGTTGCTTGCCGCTCTAGTAGGGGTCTAGGGGCGTGGGTTTGGCTATTCATCGCGACCGTGGAATCCGTGTTTTATACTGGCTCGTATTGAAAACACGGACGTCCTAGTATATCCAATATTTCATATGTTACTTCTGCTGCGATATCTGTGATGTGATCATGTGATGTTCTGTGATAGATACAGTATATAGTATATATGATATATTATATAGACGTTACTTATGTTTTACACCCGTGCTAGCCCTGCCCCGCTATGCCGTTAGTTACCTAACCTAACGGTGCACGAGGGGACATCGAGGCGAATGCGGATGGCATAAGTGTACGTCGTATTTATCTGTGATGTTTAGGTAATTTAGATGATGGGACTTCATTAATGTGATTAATGAAAGAAAAGAAACCTAAGATGTTGTAGAATCGAATTTCAAAATAAAACAGGTGGCTACAGTTCTTGCTTTGCACAGCGGTATATATGATATATCCTGCACCTTATTCGATGAGGAAAGGACCGAGATCCCTTCACCGGGAGTGACTCCTTTAGCGATAACTGGAAGATGCTACAACCCTCGGTTTGTCTTTTGATTGCTTTTAAGAGTTTTTTGCTTTGCACAGTGATATATATGATATATCCAGCACCTCATTCGACGAGGAAAGGACCGACGATCCCTTCACCGGGAGTGACTCCTTTAGCAAAACTAGAAAAGCCTCAAAAGCACTCCATTTTAAAATCATTTGATTCTACAACGATATCAAGTTCATTACGCAATAGGTTTTCAGAAAAACCTGTCGTAGCCCTCCGTCATTTCAGATAAGTAGTAGTTAGTATTCGTGCTGCGTTTGTTGGCCTTTGTCAAGGCGTAGTGTGCGGTAGCTGATTGGTGCTTATCTGCTTATGCATATGATGAAGATTGAGTTAGGGTAGTCGTGCGACCTTGTTGGCCTTTGTCAAGGTCCGTGCGGGTGGGTTTAATTCAATCAGGAAATGACGGGTTGAACTTGACTAGCATCCTATGGTTTGTTGGCCTTTGTCAATGTCATAGGAGGTTAGAGGCAAAATATTATCGGGAATTTCAAGTGTTGAAATTTGCAATGAGATTGCATAACTTCTATGAGATAGTTGGATCCCGATACCCGCTGCGAGTAAGAGTTACTCCTGGGAGAGTTTTACACATTACAATTAGTCGATCAAGTAGGTGTCTAGAAAGGTGTCAACGAGGTTACGCCTCTGGGAAAACGAGGTTTACATTAATTAGGTTCGTGCGAAAGCATGGGGGACCTCCCTCAAAGTACCGACACTGGCCTGGCTGAAAGATTGGCGAACTTGTAGTGTGTAATTAATCCCGGCTAGTCTTTCCTTTTAGGGTTTGAAGGAAGATTTGATAAAAACAGTGGGAGCCATCCTGATTAGATAAAATAATAACCAATCTATTCTTGCAAGAGCGCACGCTTAGTGTTTTCTTCTCTCTCTCTCCAGGTAGCGACCATATCACGCCTTAATCAAGATAATAATACGGAATATTGACCGAACCCGCTTGTTTTACTGAGCTGGGGAACGTTGGTCCCGCTCCAACTTATAATAGTTATAAGACCGAGCAGGAAATTGGGGAATACCAGATTTCCCATGCCGCCCAAACGAAGAGAGTGCATGCTGATGCATCATCTTCGGGTGTGTTCATTACAAAGAACTGTTTCTCTGTATCCTCTACGTCCTGGGTATGTGATACCAGATCAGGATCCCAGATATGTAATCTGTTACATAGGGCTACAGAAAGGTAGAGAACTGAGAACGGGTGATAAGTTTCATGAGGCAGAAATCGGGGCAAGAGTTGCAGCCAAGTCTGTCGGTCACTGTCACCCTGTATTACCGATACATTGATTCTAAACGAATGTTATTAGGTACCGAACCTGATATACAAAATCATATCAGTCTCTTTATTAGTAAAGAAAGGATATAATTTTGTATTGTTGGATAATGTTTTGAACATTTCCTATATCAAAAGTTGATCGGTTCAGGCACGTTATCTAAAAGCATTAATGTTCTAAATCAAACTACAGTTCTTAGTATACAGAAAACACACAAGAGGAAGAGTTCAGAAATGAACGAATTCTTCTTGAGGTATTGTAGACTAGGTCAGATCAATATGTCCCGACTAGCTAGAGTTACATAAAGATGCATATTTAAATTAGTTTGAATTTACATCTTGTGAAACTCGCCAGTCATGTCACAAAGATAAGATGACCATAGCTCTGTTTATTGGAAACAGAGAAAGAGTTAGTGAACTCTTGGGATTGATACATGTTGATGTATGTAAGGTCCCATGTCTACACATGCCAGGAATGGTTCTCAATACTTCATTACATTCTCTGATGATCTTTCGAGATTCAGACCTATGTTCCTGTTGAAACACAAGTCCGAACCTTTTAAGGTATTCACAGAATATAAGTTAGAAGTAGAGAACCAAAATACGGGTAGAAGTATTATGTCCTTTGATGAGATCAAGGAGTAGAATACTTGAGCATGGAATTCCTGGACTATTCTAAAGGAGAATGAGATTCTCTCTCAGTATTACTCCTCCGTATACACCATAGCACGATGGTATATCGGGGCGGAGCAATTACACCCTATTTGATAAGGTGTGCTCTTTGATGAGTACTACCGAGTTACCTTTTTGGGGATATGCACTTGAGAAGCTGCATACCTGTTGAATTAGGTTCGAATCAGATCACAGCCTACCACTCCATATAAGATATGGTATGGGAAGAGCCCATGTCTTAAGCTAGTTATGATTTGGGGTTGACCGGCCTATGTCTAAAAGAAAAATCCGGACAAGCTCGAAGCAAGGTCTGTTATGTAGAACTGGAAATGTTCCAGCCATACAAACTGCAGCTGATGATTTGATAGAACCAAAGGATTCAGTAGATTCCAACGAACCTCAGCCTCTCCGCCGATCAAGGAAGGTTCCTCACCTGCCTGAGAGATACTTCGGTTTCTCTATGACAGTGGGAGAGAGGATTGCATCATGAGATGATGACCCAACTAGTTTCGAGCTGGCCATCGGCGGTAGGACTCTGTAAGAATGGCTGGATGCTTAGTGATCTGAGATGGAATCCTTATACACCAACAAAGTATGGACTTTGGTTGCTATATCTGAAGGGTTAAATCCCCATCAGGAGCAAGTATATCTTGAGAAGATTACTTGGTGTAGATGGAAAAGTTGAGATTTTCAAAGCTAGACTTGTTAAAGGTTTTCGTCATCAACCAGGCGTGGATAATGATGAAACCTTTTCCAGTACTTATGCTTAACTCCATCCAGATCCTACTTGTCACGGCTACATACCATGACTACGATATCTGGTGGTTGGGTGTCATGACTGCTTTTCTAAATGATGTTTTAGAAGAGTGCGTCTATAAGTACACAGCCAGAGGGCCTCGTAGACAGTGGGAGCAGCGGAAACGTATGCAAGATGCTTTATAGGATAAAGCAGGCATCGCGGAGTTGGAACGTCTATTTTGATGTGTTAGTTAAAGAGTTTGACATCATCAAAATGGTAGATGAACCTTGTATAAACAAAAAGGTAGTAAGGAGTATGGTGATGATCCTCTTAGAGTACGTGGATAACATACTCTTGATAGGGAAGGTGTTTCCTATGCTACGCTCGATCAATCTCCGCTTATCACAAAGATTCTTCATATAGGATCAAAGTGATACCTACTAAATCCTGGGTTTTGGATCTATGAGATAGATCAAAATGGATGTTAGAATACTCACTAGCTGTAGTGAGATGGTATCAATCGATCCTGGGGAGAATCACTGGAAAGGTTCCACGGTGATAAAGACGATAGAGTGTCAGTCACAGGCATTGTCTTTACCCTCAATCGAGGGACGGAATGTTGGAAAAGTTCCAAGCTATATACCGTGACATACTAGACGATAAAGGCAGGATACATCGCTACTTAAGATGCTACCAAAGAGGCTGTTTGGGTGTATATTGGTTCATGAGATGAACTATGTTCCTCCCATTGTGTGACAATAGAGTTGTGGCTTATGCCAAGGAACGCAGGTCCCATCAGTGATCGAGCCATATTCTAAGGCAGTATCACCTGATCATGGAGATAGTTGATCTCTAAGGGATCGAGGTTAGGAGAGTAGACTCAGAGGACAACACGGCGGATCCACTCACAAAGGCCTATTCCCAGAGAGAGACTTTTATGGGATGGTTGAGTATGAGATACTACAACCACTGCTGTCAGATGGCCCTAGTGCAAGTGGGAGATTGTTAGTTATATGTATGCCCTAGAGGCCATTACTGTACATAGGATGTATATTGTAGTGGATGCTGGGACATATATAGGGAGGACTTTCTTGCTCGACATGATAGTATGCTATCTGGTTACACTTTACCTTAACGTGTACACTGATTGTCTCTCTGTTACATGTTGGTAAAGCCCTTAGGATGTGTGCTTGACTACCTGGACTATGATGCGGATCATACTAGTGGGGACATGGTAGTCCATAAGTACATCCTTCAAAGTCCCTAGTCGTGGGTGTATCGAGACGGGGCATCGATATACTAGAGTAGACCAGCGTATACCTTCTCGACCCATACAGATGGGCGATGGATGATCCCATATCCATTGGTGTTTGACATCGGAGATGATATACGAGTGCTCAGTGGATACTAGGTACACTGGACGGACTCGCCGAGAACTTCCAGATGGTATTATACCTTACGTCCGATGGCAGTTCTCAGGTGACACCGGTACAGAGTAGTCTGTTGACCCGAGATCGTCATAGAGTCTTGTGTGGTTCCCACTGTGCTTTGATTTCCATCTTACCACGTCCATGAGGGCGTGCAAAACGGTGGTTTTTGGTACAGTCCCGAATCACATGGAAGCAATGAGCGATAGGAGGGGATTCGTCTCTCCCGGTATAGGGAGTTGATGTTGCGCTGTGTTTGATTGGCTATAACCGGAAATCCCTGGCCAGGGTTGCTGAGATATACTGGTAAGTGTTACCAGTAGTTTCTCGAATTGTAATAGACCTCATATCGACACGACTTATCGAGCTATTGGGGTCTGACGTTTACCACCCCTAGGCGAGATATGCGACATATCAGACGATCAGACCGGACTGTACGGTAAGTGTTACTGGTTGGATTCACTGGAGTGTGAGCGGGCTTGCTCATCGATCTTCTGATCGCTCAATACCCGGATGGCCGATACGTTTAGCAGACAGCTTGCGGCTTGTGGGTGTTTGATATGATCATCACCTGCTGCCGGCGTATTGACGAGTCTTTAGAGTCCTACACAGAGGTTTCCTGGCTCAAGCGAAACGAAATAGGAGCGCATATGAGATATGTGCGGGACCGAGAATAATGCAGTATGTGATACCGTATTTCATTCTCGCGATAAATGTATCGATTGGTTGTATGCGATATAACCTAGTTATCGAATCAAGTATTGATTCGATAAGCCGATACATAGGATACTAGTCGGTTATATGCGTTATGACCGGATCGTTAAATCAAGTGTTGATTTAATGATTTAATGTATAATTATATATTTGATATATCACTTTGCATTAACTAGTATTGGTTCACTTTAAATGGATTTTCTCGCTTGATTGTACAAGTTGTATATGTGATATACTTTTTGTGCAAATGGTTGTATCATGTCTGATGATACATGTTAACTTGATTAGGTGTATGATTAAACCATGGTTAGTTAATGATTAGGGTTTCATTTGATTTATTTATGCCTTTATTTATTTTGTTTTGACAAAATAAAAAGTGATATGAAAACAAAAAGGTTGCTTTCAAAGATGAAGCTTGTTGAAGCTTCATGAAGGTTTGACCAAAGTGACCATTTTGTCGTCATATCTAAACCTAACCATTCACTAACCCTAGTTTAGTCTCTACACTTAACCATGGTTTGAATATTATAAGTATAGATTTTCTTTTCCATTTTTAATTAACACTTATCATATTCTTCATCTTCTTCTTCTTCTTCACTTCAAGAAAAAGCTTGCTATCAACAATGGCAACTTGTGAAAATGAGTGAGAAATCCAATTCTAAAGTGAACCCACCTCCTATTTATTCATCCTCTACCTCTTGCCAAGTAGTATAAGGTGTTTTCTTCATAAGTTTTATGACTTGGTGAAGTGGGAGCTTGATCTAGTGATGCCTTGACGTAGATCATCTTCGGCACGAAGCCGACGACCTTGCCCGCCCATTTCTCCGATGAAGCCGACGCCAGAGCCCGGGATTCCATTTGGACAGCGGAGAGGACTTCATCGTGGAGCTATGGAGGTGGAGGACCGGATCTACAATGGTTGTATTTCCGTTCTTTTAGTTAAGTTGTTAACTAGTTGCTTTTGTCGCATAAATTTCTAGTCAACGATCTGTATTAGAGTTTCTCGGCACCCGTAAAATTTGAAATTGGCATGGTTGATGCCTTGTGAGACCTCTATAGTATGCCTAGGAACCCTACAAGAAATCCAACAAATCTCATACTAGGATCCGGCTTAAACCAACGCCGGCTAGTATGATCCGTGCACAAGTGCACGTATATGATCGAACCCTGCCATAAAACTATACGCCCTCTACAACGTTTCGCCCGAACTTGGGAAAACTTTCTGTGGGGGACTCTAAAGACTCGTCAATACGCTAGCAGTGGGTTTAACCACAAGCACGTCAGTGGTACTAGCTGTACGTAACGGCCGCCCAGGTATTGACCAAAAGGGAGGTCCATGAGCGAACTCATCCTGAAACCCTACTGAGCATGTCAGTGACAATCTCCATACAGTCCGGTCCGTTCGTCTATGAGTATCGCATATCATGCCTAGGGGGCTGGTAAACGTCAGGCCCCCAATAGCGGTATAAGTCGTATCAGAGTGTAGCCTAGAACACCCTGAGAAACTACTAGAATACCTACCAGTAAATCTCGCTTACCCTAGACAGGGATTTCGTGTAATGGCTCTCCAGACACAGCACGATCTCACCCCTAATACCGAGAGAGACGAACCCCTGCCGATCCGCTCACTGCTTCTATGTGGCTCGGGACTGTACCCAACTAAAACCTGTTTGCACGACTCCTTTGAGACGTGGTTGGGTAGTAATCAAACCACAGTGGGAACTCACACGAGAAAAATGACGATCTTAGGTCGATAGACTAACCTTTACACATGTCACCAGGGAACTGCTATCCGACGACATGTATAATACCAACTAGCATGTTCCCGGCAAGTCCATCCGGTGTACTCATAACCCAATGAGCACATGTATACATCTTAGGTGAACCAACTAACACCAATGGCTTGTGAGACCGGCAACCGCCCCTCGTCGGGGTCTCGACTGTATACACTAGTCTACTCTAGAGTATCAATGCCCTGTCTCGAAACTCCCTCGACTAGGGACCATTTAAGGATGTGCTTATAGACCCCAGCTCCCACGTATATGATCGCCATCATACTGCTGGCAGTCAAGCAAGAATCCTATGGGCTCTATCAACGTTTAATAGTGATCTGTAATATCACCTAAATCATCTACACGATGATAAAGACAAACCAGATAGCATACTATCATCTCGAGTAAGACAGTCCTACCGGTATAGGTCCTCCCTCAATCATTGCAATCACATGCCTGCGATCCAATAATTGACTTTGAGGGCACTATATCCAACAATCTCCCACTTGCACTTAAGGCAAATTATTGTTATGTCGCATACGCACAGCCCGTGTGATACCGAACATCCAACTCTTCTACTAATCAGTTTCACAAAGCTCGTTTGTAAAACTATTACGTTCGATAAATAGCCTCAATGAGTGGATCCGCCCTGATGTTTCTTTCTATGTCTCTCTATATCTTAAGTTCGCGGAGAGAGCCATCTCCCGAAATGAGCAATACCTGTCTTAGAATATGTCCGGATATCTGATGGGACCTAGTTCACAAGTGAACTCCAAATCCATCAAACTTCTTAGACTGTATCGTCAACTAAATTTATTCAGTATCCTGCGTCATGCCTTCCTCAGTATCCGCTTGGACCATCTGTCCAATCTACTGCCCCTCGTCAGGGGGAAAACTATAACTCTGACAGTCACTCTGTCATCCAGGTCACCTTGGAAGCCAGGAATGATAACCATCTCCCGAAAGAGGCTGTCGTCATCAAATCCCTAGAACATCCAGTTATGTTCTAAAACTGCTTCCGAACGTTTCTCCAGGACTGGATTAATTTATATAAACTTATTGCATCTCGTGCAAAAACAACATCTGGTGTGGCACATTGCATCTCATGATTGACTCAATTGCCTAAGCAAGTGGTATGCCAATCATGCACATCCCTCTCCCCTTTAGTCTGTAAGACACCTTTAGAGAGGGTGACTCCATCAACTGCAGGTGCACTACCATGCCAGAAGCCGTCCATTCTAAAATACCTTTTAGAATACTGTCGAAGTACCCAGATTGGGAAACTACCCAAATCTAGATCTAAAACCATAGATCTAGTAACCAAAATGCCGATATTATATCCATATCCTATATGGAGAAACCACTGTGTGACAACCACAGTATAACCGATCGTATAGGAATTTTACTTCTTACTTATGTGTATGTCATCCAAATACCAGGACATCATACCCTACTACCTTCTTAACAGATCCATCCCCTATTCTGATGAAGTCAAAGCCCATGACTGTCACATCAAAAATAGATGATCTATCTCTGCTATATCTGCTTTAGTCTATAAATAGACACAAGCTACTTGTCCACTATGCATTCGCTTCTCCCACTGACTATAACAACCCTCTGTCAGAATCATATACCCGTGCACTTCTAAAGAGAGTTTAGAATGGCGCTATACTCATCCTCCTGCCGGGTCTCATAGTCTGGAACAGCAGTAATGGCAAGTCTGGGTAAACAGGAACCTCCTTGTAACCGTTTTTGAGAATACCGAAGTACCTCTTGGGTGCCTGAGGTTACCCACCATATCTGCGGAGTGGCTAACTGAATGTCAAACCTGATTGAATCTTTAGGTTCTTATTAAATTTTTAGTAATCGTCTGTGGTTCTGGAGTCACTTCCAGTTCTACCATACTCCCACTACTGTTTTCTGAAAAATCAATTTTACTAAAACTGTGGCGAGTCAAGAAAATATTACTATTGATCTTCCAGATGGTAGAAAGTTAACCCTAGTCATAGTCCGGGTTAACCCACAGACAACCATTATAGAAACGTGCCTTGAGTTATCCAGAGTCTGGTTTTAAGCATAAGCCAGATCACTCCCCGTACCTTAACATTGTTAAGATATGATCCATTCTATACATTATATAGAAATAGAGGCACTGATTTAATTGGAACCAGATTCAAATCACACAGCTGTCTTCAGTCCATGTCAACTAAATGGAGAGAGGCCGATCAGAATTACTCAACTTAGAAGTTCATCCAATTATGAGTAACGTGTAAGGGAAGCAAGTTCTCAAAATCATTACTAGCGACTGAATAACAAATACAAGTATCTACATCTTCGATCACCTTGAAGAATCCTGATACTTGCATCACGTGGTTCTCTACTTTATTCTTGTACCTATAACTTCTCAAACTTGTATCTTGTATTTCTACGAAACACTTGTCTAAAACTTGAGAAGTCACAAGTAAATAGAATACAGTACGAGGACCAACCCCTTTGTCCTAATGGAAACTATACAACATACAATTCTTTGTATAAGTCCACTGAGTTGAATAACTCAAAAGTTAAATACTGTAGGGTTACTAGGCACTGTCACAAGGGTCTATAAGGCATCAACCATGCCCGTTTTAAATTTTAGACGTGCCGAACAACCCAAAGCGATGATCTTTGCTAGATTATTAGGGTTAAACATGCAAGTAAACATCTTTACAACTAAGAGAGAGGGATTACAACCTTTATAGTCCGCTCCTTCGCTTCATAAGCTCCGAGTAGTAGTCCCTTCGCGGCGATCCATGATCTCCCAGACTCAAGAGAAGCTCCACAACCCGAATGATCCATGCTTGCTTGAAGTCTTCCTTTTCTAAGAGGATCTACCTTGAAATTTCTTTAACTCAAGCTCTCACCCACTAATCAAGTATTAACGATGTGAACACCCTAATCTAATTGGCTAGATTAGATGAGGATGATCAAGTAGGATTTATGCTCTCTTTTGTTATCAATTTCTCACACTAATACATCACAAAAGAAAAACCTAGAAAGCTTTTCAAGAGCTCAAAGAAGAAGAAGAAGAATGAATAATGTTTTATGATGAATAATAAATTGTTATATCATTACAATTGCAACCATGGTTATGTCAAGAAAGACTTAACCATTGTAGAGATTTAACTAGGGTTAAGTTAAAGGGTGTGGGTTGGGTTTGGAAAATATCTCCAAAATATCAACACATTATATCTTTGCTCAAAACAAAAGAAAAGCTTCTAGAAGCTTCTAGAAAAGATTAACCCAAATCAAACCCTAACCATGTTTAATCTCTACTAATCATGTTGCATTAGTAATCATAACTTGTTACAATATTATATATCACATATATAATATATTTTTGTAACAAAAGAAAATAATACAATTAACATATATCGCATATATATCAATGTATTATCCGGTGAGAAAATGAAATAATAAAGCGAGCCAATATTAGATAATGTATTGTAATATATCATATGTATAATTATACATTAAATTATCGAATCAACACTTGATACGACAATCCGGTTATATCGCATATAACCGAAAAATATTGCATATACCGATTCATCGAATCAACACTTGATCCGATGACCCGGTTGATATCAAATATCACGAGAATAGAATATGGTATCTCATATCGTATTATTCTCGGTCCCGCACATATCACATATGTGCTCCTACTCCATTTTTCCTGAGTCAAGAAACCTCTGTGTAGGACTCTAAAGAATTGTCAATACGCCGGCAGTAGGTGATGATCATATCAAACACCCACAAGCTGCAAGAGGTCAGCTAAACGTAACAGCCACCCAGGTATTGAGCGATCAGAAGATCAACAAGCAAGCCTATACATTCTTCTATGAATCAAATCAGTAACACTACCGTACAGTCCAGTCCCTTCGTCTGATATGTCGCATATCCAGTCTAGGGGTGGTATACGTCAGACCCCAGTAACCGATAAGTCGTGTCGATGTAAGGCTCATAAAAGGTCGAGAACCTACTGATAACACTTACCAGTAGTACTCAATATCCGCCCTGGCTAGGGACTTCCAGTTATAGCCAATGGAACACAGCACAACATCAACTCCCTATACCGGGAGAAACGAAACCACTCTTATCGCTCATTGCCTCTATGTAATTCGGGACTGTACCGAAAAGCCACCGTTTTGCATGCCCTCTTGGACATGGTATGATTGAAATCAAAGCACAGTAGGAATCACACAAAACTCTATGACGATCTCGGGTCTACAGACTAACCTGTACTAGTGTCACCAGAGAACTGCCATCTGACGTGAGGTATAATACCATCTGGGAGTTCTCGACGAGTCCGTTCAGTGTACCTAGTCTCCACTGAGCACCCGTACACTATCTTTGATATCAAACACCGATTGATAAACGATCATCCATCGCCCATCATATGGGTCAAGATACGTATACGCTAGTTTACTCTGGTGTATCGATGCCCTGTCTCGATACACCCTTGACTAGGAAAAGTTATAGGATGTACTCGCTGACTATCCTGTCCCCACTAGTATAATCTCATCATAGTCCCAGTAGTCGAATACATATCATAAGGGCTTTATCAACATGTGAGAATAAGACAGTAAACAAATACAAGTCAACATGTTAAGATAAAGTAAAACCAATTAGCATACTATCATGACGAGCAAGAAAGTCCTCTCTATATATATCCAAGCATCCACTATAAAATACATCATATGTACAACAATGGCCCCTAGGACATATATATAACTAACAATCTCCCACTTGCACTAAGGCCAGCTGTTGTAGTATCTCATACCCAGCATCCCGAAGAGTCTCTCAAACTGTGTCTGGGGAATGGCTTTTGTGAGTGGATCCGCAGTGTTGTCCTTCGTATCAACTCTCCTGACCTCGATCTCCCGGCGATCAACTATCTCCCTGATCTGGTGATACCGCCTCAGAATATGTCTGGACTTCTGATGGGACCTGGGTTCCTTGGCCAAAGCCACAGCTCCATTGTTATCGCAATACAATGGTATTGGATGCTCAATGGATGGAACAACACTAAGTTCAGTGATGAACTTCTTTATCCAGACAGCCTCTTTGGCAGCATCATTGGCAGCGATGAATTCAGCCTCCATCGTCGAGTCTACAACGGTATCCTGTTTGGAACTCTTCCAACATACCGCCCCTCCATTGAGGGTAAAGACAAATCCCGAGTGCGACTTAGAGTCGTCCTTATCACTTTGGAAGCTTGAATCGGTAAAGGACTCAACCTGGAGTTCTCCGTTACCATACACCAAGAACATCTCCTTAGTTCTTCTCAAGTACTTGACAATGTTCTTCACAGCTATCCGGTGACTCTCTCCAGGATCTGCTTGATACCTACTCACTACACTTACTGAGTATGCTACATCGGGTCTGGTACACAGCATCGCATACATAATAGAGCCTACTGCCGAAGCATAGGGTATCCCTTGCATGCGAGCTCTCTCCAAATCAGTCTTGGGAGACATCTCTTTGGAGAGAGTGAGTCCAGAGATCGTGGGTAGGTTCCCACGCTTGGATTTTTCCATACTAAACCTCTTTAGTATGGTGTCAATGTACCTGGATTGGGACAATCCCAGTATCCGTTTAGATCTATCTCTATAGATCATAATTCCCAGTATGCAGGAGGCATCACCAAGATCTTTCATTGAGAATCTTTGTGATAAGAAGAGCTTGACCTATTGCAGCATAGGAACATCATTTCCTATCAAGAGTATGTCATCGACGTACAATACGAGGAAGACTACCTTACTCTCTGCAACCTTCTTATAGATACAAGGTACATCTACGTTTTTGATGGAGTCAAACTCTTGACTACAACATCAAAGTAGTTGTTCCAACTCCGCGATGCTTACTTTAATCCATAAATGGATTTAAGCAGCTTGCACACCTTTCCGCTGCTCCCACTATCTACGAAGCCCTCTGGCTGAGTCATGTACACGCACTCTTCTAAATCACCATTTAGAAAGGCCGTCTTAACATCCATCTGCCAGATTTCGTAGTCATGGTATGCAGTAATAGCAAGTAAGATCCGGATGGACTTAAGCATATCCACTGGAGAAAAGGTTTCGTCATAATCCACACCTGGTCGTTGACGAAAACCCTTTGCAACAAGTCTATCTTTGAAAGTCTCAACTTTTCCATCTACACCAAGTTTCTTCTTAAAGATCCACTTGCTCCCAATGGGTTTTACCCCTTCAGGAGCAACTTCCAAAGTCCATACTTTGTTGGTGTACATGGATTCCATCTCAGATCTCATTGCATACAGCCATTTCACAGAGTCTCTACTCGTGATGGCCTGCTCGAAACTAGTCGGGTCATCATATTCCATGATGCAATCCTCGCTCTCACCATCAACGAGAAAACCGTAGTATCTCTCAGGTGGATGAGAAACCCTACTAGATCGGCGAAGAGGCTGGGGTTCGTCGGGAACTACTGAATCCTCTGGTTCAACTAAATCTTCAGTGGTAGTTTGTGGTGCCGGAACCTCTTCCAGCTCTACCGCTTCGCCACTAATTTCTTTTACAAGAAATTCCTTTTCTAAAAAGATGGCATGCTGAGCAACAAACACCTTTTGTTGTTCACTGTGGTAGAATAGATATCCAATTGAATGTTTAGGATATCCTATAAACTTACAAAGAACCGATCGTGCCTCGAGTTTGTCCGGATTTTGCCTTTTGACATAGGCCGGACAACCCCATACCTTAACTCGTTTAAAACATGGTCTCTTCCAACTCCATATCTCATAAGGTGTGGTAGGTACAGATTTTGATGGAACGTAATTCAATAGGTATGCTGCTGCTTCTAGCGCATAACCCCAAAAGGAAATAGGCAACTCAGCAGTGCTCATTATAGAACGCACCATATCTAATAGGGTGCGATTCCTCCGCTCCGATACACCGTTGTGCTGTGGTGTATAAGGAGGAGTAAGCTGAGAGAGAATCACATTCTCTTTTAGATAGTCCAAGAACTCATTGCTTAAGTATTCTCCTCCTCGATCAGATCGAAGGATCTTAATACTTTTTCCTGTTTGGTTCTCTACTTCGTGCTTATATTCCCTGAATTTCTCAAAAGCTTCAGACTTGTGTTTTATCAAGAACACATGTCCGTATCATGAGAGATCGTCAGTGAATGTAATGAAGTAAGAAGAAGTAATAAGAACTGTTCCAGGCATGTGTAGACATGGGACCGCATACATCACTATGTATCAGTCCCAAGAGTTCCGTAACTCTTCCTCCGTGTCCACTAAACAGAGTTTTGGTCATTTTACCTTTGAAACATGAATGGCAAGTATCATAAGACGATAATTAGAACGGATTCAAATATCCATCCTTATGTAACTCAGCTAGCCGTGTCGCATTGATATGACCAAGTCTACAATGCCACAAGAAGGATTTGTTCATTTCTGAACTTTTCCTCTTGTGTGTGTTTTGAATATTAAGTACTGTATTTTGATTGAGAATGAATATGCCATTATGTAACGAGCTTGATCCAATCAACTTTTGATTTCGGAAGATGTTTATAACATTATCCTGTATTAAAAAATTATACCCTTCTTTACTTAATAAAGAAACTGATATAATGTTGCACATCATGTTCGGTATATAATAGAACTCATTCAGAATCAATGTATTACTACTTGGTAATACTAGGTGATATTCGCCAACTGCTTTGGTTGCAATACTTGCACCATTCCCTACTTGTACAGAATGATCACCCTTTCCCAGTTCTCTACCTTTACGTAGCCCACGTAACAATTTACATATATGGGATCCCGATCCGGTATCTAATACCCAGGACGTAGGGTGAACTGAGAAACAGTTCTCAATAACTAACACACCCGAAGAAGATGCATCAGCATGCTTGTTCTTCGTTTGGGCGGCATGAGAATCTAGATATTCTCCTGTTTCCTTCTCAGTCTTATAACTCTTATAAGAAAGAACGGGACCAACGATCCCCTGCTCAGTATAATAAGCGGGTTCAGTCAATACATCCATGTTATTATCTTAATTAAGGCCTGACATGGTCGCTACCTGGAGAGAGAGAGAAGGAAACACTTTAGCGTATGCTCTTGCAAGATTAGATTGGTTATTATCTTATCTAATCAGGATGTCTCCCACCGTTTTTATCAAATCTTCCTTCAAACACTAAATGGTAAGATTAGCCGGGATTAATTACACCCTACAATTTCGTCAATCTTTCAGCCAGATCAGTGTTGGTACTTGAGGGAGGTCCCCGTGCTTTCGTACGGACCTAATTAAAATAAACCTCGTTTTCCCAGAGGCATAACCCCGTTAACACCTTTCTAGTCACCTACTTGATCGGCTAATTTTCCCGAGTAAAAATTCTCCCAGGAGTAACTTTTACCCGCAGTGGGTATCGGGATCCATCTATCTTATATAAGGTATGCAATCTCATTGCAAATTTCAACACTTAAAATTCCCGATAATACTTTTGCCCCTAGTGTGCTATGACCTTGACAGAGGTCAACAAACCATAGTGCACTAGTCAAGTTTCAACCCGTCATTTCTTGATTGAATCAAACCTACTCGTACGACCCTTGACAGAGGTCAACAAGGTCGTACGACCACCCTAATCCAATAACATCACATGCTTTACAGATAATTACTAATCGGCTACCGCACACTACGCCTTGACATAGGTCAACAAACACAGCACGAATACTAAATAGTCTTTATTTGAAATGACGGAGGGCTACGCAGGTTTTTCAGAAAACCAAGAGCGTAATGAACATGATATCGTTGTAGGAACAAGTGATTTTGAAAAAGGTGTGTTTTTTAGGCTTTTCTAGTTTCACTAAAGAGGTCACTCCCGGTGAAGGGATCTCGGCTCTTTCCCCATCGAATAAGGTGCAGGGTATATCATATATACCGCTGTGCAAAGCAAGAATTATATAAGCTTTCAAAAACTAAACCTCGAGTTTCTAGCATCTGCCAGTTTAGCTAAAGAGGTCACTCCCGGTGAAGGGATCTCGGCTCTATCCTCATCGAATAAGGTGCAGGGTATATCATATATACCGCTGTGCATAGCAAAACTGTAGCTACCCTTTTTATAAAGTTTTGATTCTACAACATCTTTTAGGTTTCTTTTCTTTTATTAATCTCATTAATAAAATCCCATCAATTAATGCTTCCTAAGCATCACAGAACAAACGAGAGCAGTAATATTTATATATCAACATATATATATAGTATAAGCATTCGTCTCAGGCAGTAATATGATCTCATCACAGAACATTGCAGCAGAAGATAACATATAAAACATTGGATATACTAAGACGTCCGTGTTTTACATCAAGCCTGTATAAAACACGGATTCCACGGTCGCGATGAATAGCCAAAACTACATCCCTAGACCCCTACGAGAGCGGCAAGCAACACTGCCAATTCTAGGGTTAGGAGACCCGGTCTCGACTCCTCGAGATAGCCTTCCACTGTACCCTAGAACCCGATTACTTGTGCTCCCCTCCTTGGGTCTACCTAATGCGGAAATGTAAATAATATACAATTGTGACATCAACCTCATCCCGGAAGTGCCCCAATAAAAGAATATTACATACAAATGAATTTTACATGAATGAAAATAAAAAAACCTCATCTCACATAAAACTCCCGGCTATTCAGAACAGGACGATCCAATATAACATATCACAGCAACACATAAAATCTCATATCATCAACGTAAGCAAGTATGCGTATCCCGACTGTCGTTGATGTATAGAAACGAAGCCGGCGATACCCAACATACTACGCTTACGGTAACAGAAAAGAAAGTGTAAAACTACAACATTTGGAATCCATAATCTCTTTAGACATCTTAAATCCGAAATATCACATACTTCGCATTCCATGCCTAACTATATGAATTCCACATATTGTATCACATTCCAGATAAATAGACAAAGTTAAACTTTCCGATCGAATAATCAAACACCCAAAATTTTCAAATAGCTCAACACTTGAGCGGAGTTCAAAAAACCCAGAACATTGCACCGCCCCAGTGAAGCAGCCGTAGAAGGGTCAAACCAACGCCTCACATGTGGCAACGCCAAACTACCACAAACCCTAGGGTTCAGTGGAAGTTTTGACTGTCACATAATCGAGTTAAGGTTACGTTCTTCTAGAGGGTCCATTGATATGCTTGCATGATTTTCCGAAAGTTGTAAACTGAAGAAAAATTCAACACTTGAAAGTTTTTCGTGTCGGGAAAAAGTGAGTTATTCATATCCGTTCGAACATTTTAACATGTTCTAAAATTATTCGGAAAACAAAATGGAATTAAACTTTCCGATCGAATCAACGAATTCAAAAAGATCTCCAAAACACTCAACACTTGAGTAATATTAAAATGTAGCGTTTTGAAATTCGTTTCGGTGAAATTTCGAAAAATCGGTAAAATAAGAGGGTTTTCTGTAAAAAGTCAAAATACAAATATCTTATTATAAAAATTAAATATACATATTCTAGCTATGTAATTTCTATTATTTGGTGCTTATTGAGCCGCTGGTGAAATTTCAAGTTTTCTGAAAAAAATATTATTTTATTATTATTTAAGCCGTCACTAATACATTTAATTAGGGAAAATTACAAATTGGAATGAGTTGAAACAAATTTTGTGCATCATAAAACATTAAATAAAATTTTATCATGTGGTTTTTGGAACGAAATTATTTGCCAAAACGGTTTAGAAATTATTGAAGAAAAAAGGCTTTTTTTAGCGTAAATGGATTTTTGGGGTATTGTATTTATCATTTTTCATCACCCCACACCGGTACCCACACACACAGACCCCCACTTACTCCTCCCCATGGCTGAATTCAGCAGCCCCCATATTTTTCCCCACTTGATTTTCAAAGGAAAAGATATGAAAGAAAAGAAAAGAAAATGGGTGAATTTGGTGGACTTTTGACTTTGGTTGACTTTGACTTCTTCCCCCACTTTCTCTACCTCCCTCTCTCTCCTCTCCCACTCCAATTCCAGCAGCCCTCCCCTCTCCTACTGCAGCAACAGCCCCCCCCCCCCTTTCCCTTCTCTTTTCTCTTCAAAACTTCTTCAAAAATTGCCCCAAAATCCATCAAAAAAATCCCAAAACCCAAATCCGACTCCTACCCATTTTAGCTTAGCCAAAATTGCATGGATCTAGGGAACAAGATTCCAATTTGGGAGGCTATGTGTGTGCTTGTGGATCTTCATATGTTTTGGGTATAATTCTAAACATTTTTGTTGCTTAATTTGTTACTAATGTCTTAAGCTAATTTAATTAAGTGTTAATTTGGATATGTGAGTTTAATTGCAAGTTTTTAAATTCAAGTTATGAATTTGAATGCAAGTTAGGGTTTTGTAAAATTAGTGTATGGTTGTGTGTTATATTTAGGTTTTTGTCATGTTAATACAAGATTAGTAGCTTATGCTAATGGTTAGTTTAAAATTGTGTTAAATTGCTAATTTGCTTACTAGGTTTTTGAAATTGGTTAAATACTTGGGATTAAAAATATGTTTAGGTTTTTCATGACTTCATTAACTTTATTAAGTGTGGTTTAATGCTTTAGATCATTGAAATCCAACCTAGATTGTAGTTTGTGCATTTTTGCTTTGAAATTGTTAAATTTTAGGTATTTTGTAAACTAGAATATAAGGGTTTTTAGAATTTAATGAGATTAAATTCCGAGAATTGTTTATATGACTTATTTAAGATATTTAATAAGTATATTGGCCGCTACATTCATTTAAACGTCATGTTTTGTACAAAAACGGCAAATTGTGCTTACTAGATTTTCGGAAAAATGACTTTTTAAGTGAAATTGGGGTTTTTGTGAGTTTTAACCTGGTTTATATTAAAATTAGTGTTCGTGAATGTGCAAATGAGTGTGATTGGATTTTTCTCGATGGTTTGACGTTTGTACATCGACATCGTGGGTTGGTTTGACTATTCTTGCATGCGTAGGCGATAGGTTTGGACCTATGCGTGATACGCGTGCCGATTTGATTTTCGTATGCCGTTTCGATTTCGAATGTAGTTTTAATGCGATATGGTGCGTTATGATATGTAGGTAACCCCATGTGGACTTCGAGACGACAAGCAAGCGCGTGGCGACGTCGGCACCGGCGGGCGAGGACCAGGTGAGTAGATTTATATCTACGGGGAGAAGTCGGGTGGATGGCGTATAGCACCCCCGCAATTCGTGGTGATGTATACGAATACGTATACACACACATATATATATATATATTGTTTATATATTGTTTGAGTATATTGATGATAATATGGATATTTAGTGTTCTTGGATGATTTATTGTCGTGAAACCCTAGAGTAGTGGTCGCACCACACATGCACACACCAACCCATACTTGCATACTTTCTTCCTTCTTTTGTGCTTTACGGAAAATATAGTTATGTGTTCACATGGGTATGGGACTATGTGTTCACATACGGATTTGAGGATGATATTTGGGTTTGAGATGAGTCGATGAGATTTGTATTGAGGTTGTGAATTCGGTGACCTAGCAGGGTTCGTATTTGAGATACGACATGACGTTGTAGCGGGTCCTTGACGTAGTGTTTCACACACGTCCATGCATACTTAGGCGGTATCAGTATTGTGCAAGACATAGGTCAGTACCCTAGACTATGATCTTGGATAAAGTGGATACTTGGTGAATAGTAGGATGAATGTGATATTGACCCGTACCCAGATTTGGGATGCCGTACGACGGATTTACGTACGAGCAATATTGATGATTGATCCGCCCTCTTGACTTGGGATGCCTGATTATAGATATGGTATCGGATATGATATTATTGAGACGGGATCACCGACTATACATATACAGGTATGTATATGGATCGACTCAGCTGTTAGGCGGTTTCCATACCTATAGTTCAGCTTGTTAGTTCAGCCGTATAGTTTAGTGTAGTTGTTAGATTAGATTAGACTCCTACCTATTTCAAAACTAGCGGATCGTGGGTATTTTAAAAGTCAGGTCAAGGGATCTACGGATATTTCAAAAGACGTATCCTTTCTTAAAAACCACCGTAGCCCTATTTTCAAAACCCCGCGGTTCGGGATATTTCAAATGGCACCATTGTAGGACTTATATTAGGTTAAAACAGATTAATTATCGTTGCGTCTAGTATTCAGCTCCCGCTCATTATTGTTGTTTGCTCTGCATCACATGCTTATATTATGCTTCATATTCTACTGTTGATATCTTGTGGTTAGGACACAGCACCATTACCGATGATGCGTATGTACCACGTACACTTACTTGCCGGCTCACACACATCTTCATCGGTAATTGCCATGTCACGTACACCTTAGAAAATATTATTGCTTGACATAGCCTGTTAGCTAATAGTTTAGACATGATATTAGTGTACTTGCCTTATATGTTAGTTCAGACATTATAATTATTACCTGCTACCTCATGCATACTGTTATTCATTGTTATGCCGCATTCATGGATTCTCATGCATATATTCACTTTTTATGTGCTATTGAGGTTTTGGATTTGGATTTCCATGAGATTTTCTGGATTTGGGGAAAACCGCAAAACACATACAAACTTCTTCTTTCTCTTTTTAAATAAAAAGCGCGGTTTTTCCCATGATGTATGAGTCGTCCACCATGAGTTTGCTGATAGATTTGGAGACCTGATTCGAGGAGTTGGATGAACCGTTTCGGGTACATGGTGGACCCGGTAAGGTACCCCGGGGCAAGAAGCTCGTGGTGATGACGATGAGCCTGGCAGGGGGAGACTACCTACCGGTGATTTTACCCGACGCGTCGGATATCCGGAGGATACCGTCGTGGTCTTGAGATGGATGGTAGGGGCCGGTCTGGACTGACGGCGCCTTAGATATTGAGATTGAGACATTGAGATTTCGAGATATTGAGGTACTGAGATTTGATGATACAGTCCAATCCGGATGGCCGGAGCCTGAGGTTTTGAGACATTGAGATTTATGTTTTGTGTCGATGCTAGACACTGTTGATGCTGATTTCATTTATGATACCTCATTTTAAAAACATAAACGAAATCTCACTAATTTATGAAAACAGTTTCTTCATTTACATGTATTCTGTTTTCATGCATTCATACCTCATTCATATGATATATTGCTACCTGAGGCACTGACGCGGGCACATGAGATCACACTCGGGTTAGATATTACCCTAGCCATTGTTATAGGCTGCATGTTATTCATATATTTGAGGATATATTATGATCATTGACCTAGGTTGCGTTATTCATGCGATTTTCTGTTCGTAGATCTTTTTCTACTCACGAGTTGGCAACTCACCCCCGTTGTGCCCCAGTTTCTTGCAGGTGTTGCCGTATGGATTTCATTACGGCTTTGCGGGCACGGTTTCTTTTCGGGTGACTTGCTAGTAGGTGGGTTTATTGTATCTTACCCATCATTATACCTTGTATATTATATTTCAGTTGTATCTAGAAGTTCCATCAACCAAACTTGTGTTTTTTTGAGATAGAGACCAGTAATGTTATTCTTTCGACCATAGAGTAGCATGTTATATTACTTGTGTTTCTTGCTGGTTGAGTTCCATTTCTGTTGTGATCCACGCCTTTCGGCGTTGTATATTATGTTGCATACAGGTTGATTTGATATGCTCCTTCCTATTCTCTACTACCTTTCTTGGTTTGGATTTCTGGGTTTTCGGTTTACTTAGAATACGTACGTCTCGTGACGTTCGTAGTTTAAGTGCCGGTCATGTTCCGTACTTTCGGGTCGTGACAAAGTTGGTATCAGAGCGTTAGGTTTTACCTTTGGAGCGTAGGATGACCCTTGGTTGATGGAATAGGTGACTAAAGTAGAGTGACGTACCGTTGGTATGTTCCGCGGCATATTTACGACACGCCACTCCACTTATGAAGCCTTAGGATGTACATTTCCTTGTTCAGTATTATATTCCTTCCTGATCTAGCCTCATCGGTACCAGTTTGGTTTTGCTGCTACGGTTACGGGCAGAGAGAGCTACGGCTAGAGTTGCGGTCAGCACAAGCTCGTCACGAACGAAGACTGACCAGGGCGAAATTCCGGCGACACACGATTGCAGAGAGGTGTCTTTTGATTGTGTTTTCGCACCACGAGCGTTGATCGATCACTGTATGAGATTACTCGGACAGACAGATCAGCACCAGAGGATTGAGCCAATGATAGAAGGTCGCTAGTCACCCACGGATGAATGACTGAGACATGTGATTCGTTCGCCTACCCGATGAGAGGTCATCAGATAGATTGATTCCAGCTAGAGACAACTTCACGCGGAGACGATGGGAGTCGACAGAGACGATCGAATGTCAGAAACCTATTATTCCAAGTTTAAAGTAGTCGGAAAGACATGTAGGCAATTCTATGGTCCCTCTAGAAGAATGAAACCCTAACTCGACTTAATGACCGTGTGAAAGCCTTTGAACCTTCGGGTTTGCGGCAATTCTACGGCGCCATTAGTGAGGCTTGGGTTTGCCCTTCTACTGCTGGACCACCGATGCTGTGGTATGTACTCGATACTATTAAACTGTGCCCAAGTGGTTGAGCTCTTGGGGGATTGTGAGGTTTTGACGACTCGATCGGATGGCTCGACTTAATTCGGATGCTAGGTGGTGAGATGCATTCTTGGGAGACTCCAGATACGAGGATAGCCGTTGGAGCTCATCCATGCAGCCACGACGGGACGAGTCCGAAGCAATCGACATTAGAGAAAAAGTGGAGTAAGAGGTTCGTACATACCTGGATATGATGACGTTCCACTCCGCCGACATCAGAGATGCGATGCGCATGCCGAGGCATTGTACTTGGATATACCTTCCAGAAGGAGTCGCGATGAGTATGCAGTCGTTCCAGAGCAAGATGCAGATATTGGAAAGGACAACGACTTCGGACAGTTGGCAGAGACAAGGCATGGAATAGACCGTGAGCAGGATTCCTTCCAGGCCACTGATGCAATGATATTTGCACCCAGGATCAGATGTGTCACGTGCATTTAGAGAGCCAGAGGCCGACGCGAGTGATATGCTGCCTTGACAGGGCCGATGAGCCGATGGATTGTGAGATTGGTAATCCACGGAGAAGACTTGGACCCAGGAGTGGTCATGTTACGCACACCAGCAGGCCAGAGTTCATGATCATCGACGAAACGTCCCACTAGTGACCGCGACAGTTGGCCGAGATTCTTAGAGAATGCACTTGAGCGGTACTGTTCCGCCATTATTGATTATGATGTTTTGGGTGATTTATTCGTATGATTTGATTTTGATGATTGAGGATTTACGATCTTTGCACAGTGTTGCGCTTGATATCGTTTTCGTGCTTTAGTTTCACATGTTTGTGATTTTACGGTTTTAAATAGTTGAGTTGGTTTTATGCGTATGCATGCACACGATTTGGTTCCTGCACTCTGTATAGTTATTATATGCTTGCAGTGCAGTGATACGCCTTTTGTGCACTTAGATGCACTGGATTTCGATTTCGAGGGTGATGCTCGACATTTGTGTTGTGCATTTTATGCACCGGATTGGATTTTTAGCGCCTGTTGGGCGCCTGTTACGAGATGCGATTGGTGCACACCAGATGCACTAATTCGAGATTTTTCGTGCATGTCAGATGCACCTGATTTTGCTATCAGGCACACATGTTGCCTACGACAGATGTTTCGTGCACACCTGATGTACTTAGATGTTATTTCTGTGCGCATGTATGGCACATTCATGGATTTTGATTTCCGTGAACACCAGACGCACGTAGTATTCATGTGCATATTTTGGGATTGATTTCTTATAGAGCGGTACGTTTTTATGATATTGCTATGTGTTTCCGTACTGAGCAGGACTAGTCATAGGACAGTACCTGAATACATTTTGCTTGCATTGATAGTTATTGAAGGGATTTCCAAAAAGCGAGCTATAGCCTCAGTATTTACCTACGTGTCTGATATGATACGAAATGTTTAAAACAAGGAGACCCTTTTAAATTGTTTCCGAAACGGCGGAACGTACGTTTCAAACAAAGGTATATCTGTATATAGTTATTTTCTTATGATGGACGTCCGCCACTGTGCAGTGTTATACGCGTTGCACAACGACTTAAAGAGATTTGGCATGCATTTCCTTCAGATACTTACAGATATAGATTCGATATTTACATGTATAGTTTCGAGTTATATCATATTGGTTTGATTTGGATTTGGCATTGATGTCTTCTCCATGACTCCGATGATTGCAGGATGCTTGACGGAGTTTTGTTTTGAGTTATATGCTCATTTTTCATGCGCGTGCGCTGCGCTACGATTTGTTTTATGTATTTACAATTTCGGAGCCCCGACGACTTGATGGTTTTGGTTTAGATGTTTTAGTAATTGGGGGAGTTTGAATTTAAATTCGGGGACCGAATTTCTTTAATGGGGGAAGATTGTAGCGTTTTGAAAATCGTTTCGGTGAAATTTCGAAAAATCGGTAAAATAAGGGGGTTTTCTGTAAAAAGTCAAAATACAAATATCTTATTATAAAAATTAAATATACATATTCTAGCTATATAATTGCTATTATTTGGTGCTTATTGAGCCGCTGGTGAAATTTCAAATTTTCTGAAAAAAATATTATTTTATTATTATTTAAGCCGTCACTAATACATTTAATTAGGGAAAATTACAAATTGGAATGAGTTGAAACAAATTTTGTGCATCATAAAACATTAAATAAAATTTTAGCATGTGGTTTTTGGAACGAAATTATTTGCCAAAACGGTTTAGAAATTATTGAAGAAAAAAGGCTTTTTTTTAGCGTAAATGGATGTTTGGGGTATTGTATTTATCATTTTTCATCACCCCACACCCGTACCCACACCCACACACCCCCACTTACTCCTCCCCATGGCTGAATTCAGCAGCCCCCATATTTTTCCCCACTTGATTTTCAAAGGAAAAGATATGAAAGAAAAGAAAAGAAAATGGGTGAATTAGGTGGACTTTTGACTTTGGTTGACTTTGACTTCTTCCCCCACTTTCTCTACCTCCCTCTCTCTTCTCTCCCACTCCAATTCCAGCAGCCCTCCCCTTTCCTACTGCAGCAACAGCCCCCCCCTTTCCCTTCTCTTTTCTCTTCAAAACTTCTTCAAAAATTGCCCCAAAATCCATCAAAAAAATCCCAAAACCCAAATCCGACTCCTACCCATTTTAGCTTAGCCAAATTTGCATGGATCTAGGGAACAAGATTCCAATTTGGGAGGCTATGTGTGTGCTTGTGGATCTTCATATGTTTTGGGTATAATTCTAAACATTTTTGTTGCTTAATTTGTTCCTAATGTCTTAAGCTAATTTAATTAAGTGTTAATTTGGATATGTGAGTTTAATTGCAAGTTTTGAAATTCAAGTTATGAATTTGAATGCAAGTTAGGGTTTTGTAAAATTAGTGTATGGTTGTGTGTTATATTTAGGTTTTTGTCATGTTAATACAAGATTAGTAGCTTGTGCTAATGGTTAATTTAAAATTGTGTTAAATTGCTAATTTGCTTACTAGGTTTTTGAAATTGGTTAAATACTTGGGATTAAAAATATGTTTAGGTTTTTCATGACTTCATTAACTTTATTAAGTGTGGTTTAATGCCTTAGATCATGGAAATCCAACCTAGATTGTTGTTTGTGCATTTTTGCTTTGAAATTGTTAAATTTTAGGTATTTTGTAAACTAGAATATTAGGGTTTTTGGAATTTAATGAGATTAAATTCCGAGAATTGTTTATATGACTTATTTAAGATATTTAATAAGTATATTGGCCGCTACATTCATTTAAACGTCATGTTTTGTACAAAAACGGCGAATTGTGCTTACTAGATTTTCGGAAAAATGACTTTTTAAGTGAAATTGGGGTTTTTGTGAGTTTTAACCTGGTTTATATTAAAATTAGTGTTCGTGAATGTGCAAATGAGTGTGATTGGATTTTTCTCGATGGTTTGACGTTTGTACATCGACATCGAGGGTTGGTTTGACTATTCTTGCATGCGTAGGCGATAGGTTTGGACCTATGCGTGATACGCGTGCCGATTTGATTTTCGTATGCCGTTTCGATTTCGAATGTAGTTTTAATGCGATATGATGCGTTATGATATGTAGGTAACCCCATGTGGACTTCGAGACGACAAGCAAGCGCGTGGCGACGTCGGCACCGGCGGGCGAGGACCAGGTGAGTAGATTTATATCTACGGGGAGAAGTCGGGTGGATGGCGTATAGCACCCACGCAATTCGTGGTGATGTATACGAATACGTATACACATATATATATATATATATATATATATTGTTTATATATTGTTTGAGTATATTGATGATAATATGGATATTTAGTGTTCTTGGATGATTTAGTGTCGTGAAACCCTAGAGTAGTGGTCGCACAACACATGCACACACCAACCCATACTTGCATACTTTCTTCCTTCTTTTGTGCTTTACGGAAAATATAGTTATGTGTTCACATGGGTATGGGACTATGTGTTCACATACGGATTTGAGGATGATATTTGGGTTTGAGATGAGTCGATGAGATTTGTATTGAGGTTGTGAATTCGGTGACCTAGCAGGGTTCGTATTTGAGATACGACATAACGTTGTAGCGGGTCCTTGACGTAGTGTTTCACACACGTCCATGCATACTTAGGCGGTATCAGTATTGTGCAAGACATAGGTCAGTACCCTAGACTATGATCTTGGATAAAGAGGATACTAGGTGAATAGTAGGATGAATGTGATATTGACTCGTACCCAGATTTGGGATGCCGTACGACGGATTTACGTATGAGCTATATTGATGATTGATCCGCACTCTTGACTTGGGATGCCTGATTATAGATATGGTATCGGATATGATATTATTGAGGCGGGATCACCGACTATACATATACAGGTATGTATATGGATCGACTCAGATGTTAGGCGTTTTCCTTACCTGTAGTTCAGCTTGTTAGTTCAGCCGTATAGTTTAGTGTAGTTGTTAGATTAGATTAGACTCCTACCTATTTCAAAACTAGCGGATCGTGGGTATTTTAAAAGACAGGTCAAGGGATCTACGGATATTTCAAAAGACGTATCCTTTCTTAAAAACCACCGTAGCCCTATTTTCAAAACCCCGCGGTTCGGGATATTTCAAATTGCACCATTGTAGGACTTATATTAGGTTAAAACAGAATAATTATCGTTGCGTCTAGTATTCAGCTCCCGCTCATTATTGTGGGTTGCTCCGCATCACATGCTTATATTATGCTTCATATTCTACTGTTGATATCTTGTGGTTAAGACACCAGCACCATTACCGATGATGCGTATGTACCACGTACACTTACTTGCCGGCTCACACACATCTTCATCGGTAATTGCCATGTCACGTACACCTTAGAAAATATTATTGCTTGACATAGCCTGTTAGCTAATAGTTTAGACATGATATTAGTGTACTTGCCTTATATGTTAGTTTAGACATTATAGTTATTACCTGCTACCTCATGCATACTGTTATTCATTGTTATGCCGCATTCATGGATTCTCATGCATATATTCACTTTTTACGTGCTATTGAGGTTTTGGATTTGGATTTCCATGAGATTTTCTGGATTTGGGGAAAACCGCAAAACATATACAAACTTCTTCTTTCTCTTTTTAAATAAAAAGCGCGGTTTTTCCCATTATGTATGAGTCGTCCACCAAGAGTTTGCTGATAGATTTGGAGACCCGATTCGAGGAGTTGGATGAACCGTTTCGGGTACATGGTGGACCCGGTAAGGTACCCCGGGGCAAGAAGCTCGTGGTGATGATGATGAGCCTGGCAGGGGGAGACTACCTACCGGTGATTTTACCCGACGCGTCGGATATCCGGAGGATACCGTCGTGGTCTTGAGATGGATGGTAGGGGCCGGTCTGGACTGACGGCGCCCTAGATATTAAGATTGAGACATTGAGATTTCGAGATATTGAGGTACTGAGATTTGATGATACAGGCCAGTCCGGATGGCCGGAGCCTGAGATTTTGAGACATTGAGATTTATGTTTTGTGTCGATGCTAGACACTGTTGATGCTGATTTCATTTATGATACCTCATTTTAAAAACACAAAGGAAATCTCACTAATTTATGAAAACAGTTTCTTCATTTACATTTATTCTGTTTTCATGCATTCATACCTCATTCATATGATATATTGCTACCTGAGGCACTGACGCGGGCACATGAGATCACACTCGGGTTAGATATTACCCTAGCCATTGTTATAGGCTGCATGTTATTCATATATTTGAGGATATATTATGATCATTGACCTAGGTTGCGTTATTCATGCGATTTTCTGTTCGTAGATCTTTTTCTACTCACGAGTTGGCAACTCACCCCCGTTGTGCCCCAGTTTCTTGTAGGTGTTGCCGTATGGATTTCATTACGGCTTTGCGGGCACGGTTTCTTTTCGGGTGACTTGCTAGTAGGTGGGTTTATTGTATCTTACCCATCATTATACCTTGTATATTATATTTCAGTTGTATCTAGAAGTTCCATCAACCAAACTTGTATTTTTTTGAGATAGAGACCAGTAATGTTATTCTTTCGACCATAGAGTAGCATGTTATATTTCTTGAGTTTCTTGCTGGTTGAGTTCCATTTCTGTTGTGATTCTCGCCTTTAGGCGTTGTATATTATGTTGCATACAGGTTGATTTGATATGGTCCTTCCTATTCTCTACTACCTTTCTTGGTTTGGATTTCTGGGTTTTCGGTTTACTTAGATTACGTACGTCTCGAGGCGTTCGTAGTTTAAGTGCCGGTCATGTTCCGTACTTTCGGGTCGTGACATAAAAATTCCCAGAAGTATATACTTACACCTACGGATTGACCCTATAAATATGACTCCCTGATTCCCAAGTACAGCCGTGGAACCGCCGCGCAAAGCACGCTCCTGCCGCGGTTCCGTGCCGACTTCAGGGAGTTAGGGTTTCGTATTTTACAGTAATCCTTAGAATCACCTGCTGAATTTTCTGAGTATTTTTATTGTTGAAAAAACCACCTTTTTAAAAAATTTCCGGAGAGGGGGTCATTTTTGACGTTTCAGGGTTCGATCGGACTTTTAACTTCGTATAAACGTCGCCTAATGCTCTAGCTTGGCTCTGATACCACTGTAGGGCTACTAGGCACTGTAACAAGGGTCTATAAGGCATCAACCATGCCCATTTTAATTTTAGACATGCCGAACAACCCAAAGCGAGGATATTTGCTAGATTATTAGTGTTAAACATGGAAGTAAACATCTTTACAACTAAGAGAGAGAGATTACAACCTTTGTAGTCACTCCTTCGCTTCATAAGCACCGAGTAGTAGTCCCTTCGCCGCAATCCATGATCTCCCGGACTCAAGAGAAGCTCCACAACTCGAATGATCCATGCTTGCTTGAAGTCTTCCTTTTCTAAGATTATCTACCTTGAAATTTCTTTAACTCAAGCTCTCACTCACTAATCAAGTATTAACGAAGTGAACACCCTAATATAATTGGCTAGATTAGATGAGGAAGATGAAGTAGGATTTATTCTCTCTTTTGTTATCAATTTCTCACACTAATACATCACAAAAGAAAAACCTAGAAAACTTTTCAAGAGCTCAAAGAAGAAGAAGAAGAATGAATAATGTTTTGTGATGAATAATGAATTGTTATATCATTACAATTGCAACCATGGTTATGTCAAGAAAGACTTACCCATTGTAGAGATTTAACTAGGGTTAAAGGGTGTGGGTTGGGTTAGGAAAATATCTCCAAAATATCAACACATAATATCTTTGCTCAAAACAAAAGAAAAGCTTCTAGAAGCTTCTACAAAAGATTAACCCAAATCAATACCTAACCATGTTTAATCTCCACTAATCATTTTGGATTAGTAATCATAACTTGTTACAATATTATATATCACATATATAATATATTTTTATAACAGAAAAAAATAGTACAACTAACATATATCGCATATATATCAATGTATTATCCGGTGAGAAAATTAAATAATAAAGCGAGCCAATATTAGATAATGTATTGTAATATATCATTTATATAATTATACATTAAATTATCGAATCAACACTTGATCCGAAAATCCGGTTATATCACATATAACCGACAAATATTGCATATACCGATTCATCGAATCAACACTTGATCCGATGACCCGGCTGATATCAAATATCACGAGAATAGAATACGGTATCTCATGTCGTATTATTCTCGGTCCCGCACATATCACATATGTGCTCCTATTCCGTTTTTCCTGAGTCAAGAAATCTCTGTATAGGACTCTAAAGAATCATCAATACGCCGATAGTAGATGATGATCATATCAAACACCCACAAGCTGCAAGCGGTCAGCTAAACGTAACAGCCACCCAAGTATTGAGCGATCAGAAGATCAACAAGCAAGAATATGCATTCTCCTGTGAATCCAATCAGTAAAACTCCCGTACAGTCCAGTCCCTTCGTCTGATATGTCGCATATCCAGTGTAGGGGTGGTATACGTCAGACCCCAGTAACCGATAAGTCGTGTCGATGTGAGGCTCATAACAGGTCGAGAACCTACTAATAACACTTACTAGTAGTACTCAATATCCGCCCTAGCCAGGGACTTCCATTTATCGCCAATCGAACACAGCGCAACATCAACTCCCTATACCGGGAGAGACGAAACCCCTCATATCGCTCATTGCCTCCATGTGATTCGGGACTGTACCCAAAAGCCACCGTTTTTCACGCCCTCTTGGACGTGATATGATGGAAATCAAAGCACAGTGGAAATCACACAAGACTCTATGACGATCTCGGGTCTACAGACTAATCTGTACCAGTGTCACCAGAGAACTGCCATCTGACGTGATGTATAATACCATATGGGAGTTCTCGATGAGTCCGTTCAGTGTACCCAGTCTCCACTGAGCACCCGTACACTATCTTTGATGTCAAACACCGATGGATATTGGATCATCCATCGCCCATCATATGGGTCAAGATACGTATACGCTAGTCTACTCTGGTGTATCGATGCCCTGTCTCGATGCACCCTCGACTAGAAACAGTTATATGATGTACTCGCTGACTACCCTGGCCCCACTAATATGATCTCATCATAGTCCCAGTAGTCAAGCACATATCCTAAGGGCTTTATCAACATGTGAGAATAAGACAGTAAACTAATACAAGTCAACATGTTAAGATAAAGTAAAACCAAATAGCATACTATCATGACGAGCAAGAAAGTCGTCTTTATTTATATCCAAGCATCCACTATAATATACATCATATATACAACAATGGCCTCTAGGGGATATATATAACTAACAAAAACTGTATCCAGGTGATTTCCTCAAATATCACCAATTACAACGAATTCCGATATAATGAGGATGATCACCTAATTCCAAATAACTTACTCCCACTCAGCATCTGTAAAACCATACAGATGTGAGAATCTTACCTGGTAAATACATACCCTAGAGTAAGGATCTAATTGGGAAATCAGTTTTCTATTAACAATACATAGTGAAACTGAAACATGAATATGTTTCGAAGGGGTATCCGGGTATTCCTAGTAATGCCTCTTCCATTATAAGATTCACGACTGTAACCGTATATTTCTTTGCCATCTCTCCAAATCCCTTTATTTGTCTTTACTAATTACCTTCTGTACACCACACTTAGGCTAATTTGTTTTCTTCTTTCCCTACCGTTCGGCACCAGCCTATGGTTTGGAATAAGACTATCCAATAAGCGTAATAGGTGTACTGTCGTAATCCTAGGAGCACTCGCAACCTGAGAGAAGGTAAAGATAAAAGACAACAGAATAAACCTTATTCCTATTTCTCCTGAACCAGAATCCGTCCCCGAACTGGAACAAGTTACTTCGAGTTCGTATATAACCATACGATGGATTTATCCAATGGAAGTGGATGTTCGTAGTGATACATGGTGTTCTGGAGAAATACAAAGGTGAAGTAGGAGTGGCGATGAAATACGTTGTTTGGTCGTGAATGATAGCAGTTGCAATTTGCTTTGCCCTCTTTCTAATCCCTTTATTTGTCTTTACTTATTACCTTCTGCACGCCACACTTAGGCTGATTGGTTTTCTTCATTTCCCACCTTTCGGTACCTGCCTATGGTTTGGAAGAAGACTATCCAATAAGCGCAATAAGTGTACCCTCTCCTAATCCTAGGAGCTCTCACAACCTGAGAGAATGTAAATGGAAAAGACAACTGAATAGTCCTATTCAATATCTCCAGAACCAGAATCCATCCTCGAATCAGGAACAAGTTCCTTCGAGTTCGTATATAACCATAGATGGATTTATCCAATGGAAGTGGATGTTCGTAGTAATACGGGGTGTTCTGGAAAAATGAAAATGGTAAAGAAGGAGTGGCAATGATGTATGCAACTCAAACAATCCAAAAGCCAGTGTTTTAAGAAAGTTCGGTTAACGTGGTCACTGAGTCATAGTGTAGGGTCGGGTCATGGTCGCTGCCAAAGAGAGAGAGAAAAGAAACACTCTGCGTGCACTCTAACCCAGATCAGAATGGCCAATCACTTTATCTAATCAGGAAACCTCCCACTGTAACCTCAAATTCTCCTCCAAACGTAAAAGAAGAATTATTTGGGATCACTCGAGGAGTAAACCAACTCATCAGTGGGAATCATGATCCAACTGTAACATTTCAAAAAATATAAAATATTATTTCTGGAATTTAATATTAAAATAATTTATTTCCCCAAAAATGCCCGATTTGCGAAATTGGGGTTTTTGAAAAATTGTATAATTATATACCAATATTTGTGAAATAATTGGAAATTAAAATGATTTATTCATTTAAAAATATATTTTTGGATTTGGCATTTTAAAAATTTATTATATGCAGTTTAAATAAAAACCCGATTAGTGCACTGATAATCGCGATTAAGCCAAATCCGTGTTTCTATACTTTTTCATGGTTAGTGCACCATGACATGCTACATTTCTTTACATATTCATTTATGTCGTTTAGTTATGGTTGGTTTTATTTGTTGAGAAAAAGAAAAGAAAATGAGAAGGGTAAATAGTGAGAGAGAGAGAGTGAGAATAAGAGAGTGAGAGAGAGAGGGCTGCCTTATATCCTCACCCCCATTTGTTTTCTCCATTTTTCTTCATCTCCCTCAACCTCATCTCCCTCCACTTCTACCCCAAGGAATCATCTCCAAATGTTCATCAAAACCCTAAACCCCCTTCACAAAAGTTGATCCCCTCTTCTCCCTCTACACTTTGGACCCATCAATGTTGGGTTTTGAGGACTTTGGACTTCTAGTGTTTTGCTTGGTTCCATCCATGAGGTATATTTCCCTTCACTTAGTTAGTATATGTTTTCCTAGCATTCTAGTTAGTTTAGAATTCGGTTAAGGTGTGGATTTGTGAACTTGGAAATTCCAAGCGAAGGGTTTGAGTGTTGTGTGGATTGGGTGATGCCTAGTGGCTGTTACAAGACCCTAGAGACCAATTCTTGACCTTGACCAGTGACCAAACCCCTAAATATGAATTTTAGATTCGTCGATATCAGGTTTTATAGAATTAGTGATGGTATATAGGAATCTGGGATGACCCGAGGCCTTTATAAAATAAGTTCCCATGACTACGAGAGGTGCAGGCAACCATGAACCAACCCATGAAACTTGAGCCCCTGTCCACATTTTCTGGCCAAAAATTTATCCTCCATGGCCGCAAATTGAGGCCACATTAGAGGGGAAATCGTATATTTTTGGTGGGTCGCCTTGTTTTGTTATATCTAGAGCAACCCTATGTGCAAAATCCCATAGTTTGTCCTCTAGTGAAATCTGGGAAGGGTTTTCCTATGTTGCTGTTTTCGATTTTTCCGTATTTTGAATGATAAGTTTTGATATTTGGATTTGTATTTGGTTGTTGGATGTTTGTACATCAACGACTAGGGATAATTGGTTGGTTTTGCATGCGTTGGCTATAGGTTCTAACCTATAGGCGATCCGTGTGCCGTATCGGTTTTCCGGATTCGATTTTAATAGCGATTGCGATTGTGTATTATTGTAGGTACCTTCGCGTGGATTCCGAGGAGACGAAGCACGGCATCAACGACTTCGGCAAGCAAGGAGCAAGGTGAGTGGATCTATATCCACGGGGGAAGTCGGATGGATGGCGTATAGCACCCCCGCAAGTTGTTGATGGAAACCGATTCATAGTATATGGTTAAGGAAAACTATAGATAGAGTTAAAAGATAGTTAGAGAAACTATATTAGGAACTAAAGGATGGTTAAAAGTGATATGATACGGCTAATATGTGATGATGGGATTTGAGGATGATGTTTGATGATATTGCCGTTTAAGGTACTATAGAACTAGATAGCAGACGTAGACATGTCATCCGAACCATACCTATTTTTTTCCAAACTCAAGAATCGTATACATCTTTTAAACAGATACCTTGAGGGACGTTACGAATTATCAAACGATATCCTTTCCTTAAAAACACCGTAGCCCCTACTTTCAAAACAACGATTCGCATCTTATAAAAAAACCGATTGTATGGTTCGGGTGTGTATGTTAGTTTTGATATGTATGCTTATAGTAAAGGTAGAATGTATTTGTAAATTGACCTTATATGAGATATAAATGCGATGAAAAGAGAATTCGATTTGACATGTGATATGATGATATGTTGGAATAAGAATGTGAGTCGATTGAGATGATTGATACCTTGCCGGTCCCCTGATATGAGATTGTTGTGTATGTGACCTGGGACATAGGTATATAGATATATTTATAAATATTGTGAATCGTGAGAGATTGTCGTGCAAGACCTTAGGTCCGTACCCTCATTTTCATATAGGCTGATAGGATGCCTAATGGTTTAATGCCGCCGTACGATGATTTTCCGTACATGATGAGTTTGGCTTGATGATTGATCCATACCCTTGACTAGAGGATGCCGCACGATGGATTATACCATGCATGATGTTGTGAGGCTGGACATCGATTGATAGATTCACCGACTCGATAATATTAGATACGTATACCTTATAAGTGTTAGCTGTTGATTTACCTTATGCAGCATTCATGTCATCCGCATTGCATTAATTATACCTGTGCTAGTACACCCGCACCATTATCGATGCTGCGTATTTTACACTTAGACAGATTGGCCGGCTCACACATTTCATCATCGATAATTTCCATATCACTACACAGTAGAATTGTTGCATCATGATATGACTCCCTCCATAATTTACTTGCTACTGTTACATATGCACTTTTATACGATGTTGCATTTGACTTTGGAGAAATTGGGAACCGCAGGATATATATTTTTAAAATTGGAGTCATTTAAAAGAGCGGTTTTCCCTTAATTCGTCACATCACTGTTCCATGTTGCATGATATTCGGATATGCTTACATTTTTATCATATGTCGCATACATCATGCTCTATGATTTTATGCATTGAGATATGATGTTTTCATGAGATTTCTGGATTTGAGAACCGTGGCTATTTCAAAAGAAAGTATGTACTGTTTTAAAAACCCGGTTTCTCTTGATATGATATTTCAGTGCGTCCACCATGCGTTTTCTTGGCTCTGAGACGTGTGACATGTGAAACCCGATTCGAGGAGGTGGATGATTCCGTTTGTGGGTTCATGGTGGACCCGGTATAGTTCCCCGGGGCAAGAAATGTTTTTCTTGTAGTAGACGATGAGCCTGGCAAGGTGGCTAGTACCTACCGGTGATTGGTTGGAACTGACAGTTATCTGGAGGATACCGACCGAAGTCGAGAGATGGATATGGGTCGACCCATTCTGCTGGATCCCGCGGGCCGATCCCGCAGACGGAGCCCGAGATATAAGAGGATTTACGTGTCGATGCTGGACACGGGTTTCATGATGTTTCGAGTGTCGATGTTGGACACTCAGGTTCCATGATTTTGATGTGTCGTGAGGGACGCACGTTGATTTATATCCTCATATTTTCATTCATATGCTTTTATGATATTTATATGCATGATGTTGTTGTGTCATTGGTTGACACGTGGACGAGATCCACATACATACAGACATTGATTATATTGTTGAATGATAGCCACATGCTGATAGACATTGATATTAGTGTTGGCACATATACAGATAGGTCACCCTAAATATCATTGTATTACCTGTATGATATAATTGACCTAAGAGTCGTTGTTTATTCGATTTCTACTTGTTGATGTTTTTCTACTCACGAGTTGGCAACTCACCCGCGTTGTGCCATAGTTCTTGCAGGTTGACCACATGGATTAGTAGCGGCTTCACTGGCGTACAGTTGCATTCGGGTGTTTTGCAATTGTAGGTGGTACATTTGTATCGTACCCACTCTTGTATTTATATTTCACATTGTATCTAGTCAACTCCATCAAATCAAACTAGTATTTGTATAAGTACTGAGACTTATTGAGACTTGTGGTTGCGAGACTTAGAGCGAGGGGTATTTTCGCTCCTTGTGGTTTTGATGTCTTGCCTATTTCTTTATCTTTTGTGGTGATCTTCTCCGTTAGGCGTCATATACTTATATTTATGCTTTGCGTGGTTGTGGATCCGCCAATTGGCGAAGTGCTTGCTCCCGCTTAGCGATGCCTTTATATTATCGTGTATTGTGGTTTTGGATCAAAATATACAAGGGAGGTGCTGCCCAAATTTTTATAAGACGAACATGTTTACTACAAGTAGGATAAACTTGCATTTTTCATGTTCCCTTTTCTATGCATTTAACGGAACACTTTTCTTCATTATACCTTATTTCAAAACGACACCTCTTTTATTTCTTTAAAAAAGGTATAGATTTCTGGGTTTCAACTTACTTGAATTACGTTACGCCTTTAGACGTTGCGTGATTCAAGTGCTAGTCACGAGCTAATATTTTGGGTCATGACAAAGTTGGTATCAGAGCGCTAGGTTTAACCTTGGTTCGAGTCTATGTTTGACTATGCGGAGTCTAGGGCGGGTATGTATTTCGGAACCTTGGCTTGACCTTATGGAACTTAGACTTGAACAGGAGGGTATTAGACCCGATCTTTCGTTACATAGGATTACCCTGATTATTGCAGTAGGTAGCTTGAGTAGAGTGACGCATTGTACGTATGTTCCGCGGCATATTTACGATACGATACTCCATTTAAGAAACCTTAGGATGTACATATTTTGAGATCCGTGATTCTCTTCATACCCATGATTATAAATCCATTTGAGGTCCTTGATTCTATTCGTTTCCATGATCATACTCTCATTGATGTGTTCCTTCGTATGATCATATATCCATTCCGGATCTGTTGTTTCCTTTCATGCCTTTGATCTGTTTTTTTTTCAATACATGCTTGAGGTTCTTGTCACCATCGCTTGAGCGCGGATTTGAGCTGCTGCTAGTGTTGCGGTCAGGGCGAGCTCGTCATGGACTTGGACTGACCATTGCGTTTTCTAATGACATAGGAACGTCTCGATGTAGTGTTGAGTTGTGACCTCTTGTTGAGGCGGGTGTTTGGCTTTGCACCGGATGATTTGGCCATTGATAGAGGCTGCCCGTTGTTAGCGGACTGTTGATGTACATCATACATCAGAGATTGTGATGTCGTCTACCGTGATGATAAATGACCTTGTTGTTGCTGAGATTGATGTGATGTCGCTTCCAGAGCTTTACGAGCTGAGATTGCTGGAGCTTCCAGGCAGAGATATGACAGATGATAGCTAGTCTATTCCGAGTTGAGAGACGAAGGTGATTCGTCAGATTGATGCGCCGACGCAAGCCCGGTTGAGTTGAAAATTCCTAGTGTGGACAGAGTCTTACACTGATCTAGAGAATACCGATCCAGAGATGACCGTAGACGTATCGTTTTTCCTGGAGGATTGAAGCATCGTTTAGCATGCGGACGAACGGTATTCACATTTTGAATAGGCGAAGTTAAAAGGTTCGAATGAATGTCAAGAACCCATTTTTCCCAGTTTAAGTATACGGAAGAACATGCAGGTAATTCTGTGGACCCCTAGAAGAATGAAACCCTAACACGACATGATGACCATGGAACAGCTTTTGAACCTTAGGGTTTGTGGCAGTTTAGTGGTGCCATCAGTGAAGGTTGGGTTTTCCCTTCTACGGTTTGTTCGTAGGTACTATGGTATGTACCAGATATTATTAGACTATGCTCAGGTGTTGAGTTTTCGGGAAATTATGGGACTTTGATGACTCGATCGAAAAGTTTGAGGTCGTCCGGATATCATGCGATAAGAGATCGGTAAGCTGACCAGCTTCGGATAGAGGAACTCACCCAGATGCGTTGTGAGTTGATCGAGAACGGACGAGTATTGAGTATTCCACCGATGGTTGGGATGAGTTTTCGTGGACGTGTTCGGCTAGATATCTTCTACAGAGTGATGAAGATACCGAGTTCGTAATTTCGAATCCGTGTGAGAGACTTCGGATTAACCGTGGCCAAGAACGGTTGCAGTGCGCAGATAGCATGACGTGGTGTCAAAGTGGACATTAATACAGACGAGTGTAACCAGAGGTTCGTGCGAGATGCTGACGTGCTGTTGTTACTCCCCATTGATGCCAGAGGATCTGATATGTATACAGAGGCGTTGGGATACGGCCAGATCCCAAGAAAATGTTGTCTGGAGAACGCAGATGTCCAGAAGACGAGAAAAGATTATGCAAGAGTACTAGCCTCCGTATTGTTTGGCATAGGCGAGATCGGATGAGACCCAGAGCAGATTCCTTCCAGGACACTGCTGCAATAAGATTTGCACCGAGAATCAGATGTGTGACGTGTATTCAGAGGGCCAGAGGCCTATGCCAGTGACGTGCTGCTTTATGAGTGGTCATACCAATTGGTCGAGAGATGACCAAAGGAGTGCCAGAGCGGAATCATTTCGTTAGCACACCTGACCGGACCGATGCGCTGATGGATTGTGAGATTGGTAATACACAGAGAAATGAGGACCTAGAGAAAGAGGACGCCAGACCGTGAGCAGGAGGCAAGCGGATGTTCATGCACTGCCAGTTTTGGGCGCACCGATACATTTTTCGATATTGTAGGAGGTGTATTTCAATGACATTTGTTGCGATTTACGTTTGTGATCCAAGTATCACTGTTATATCGCTTGGATTTGAGTTTTGATGATTGAGCTTTACGATATTTTTTTCGTGCACCATGGCTGCACCTACTGGGTAATTACATTTTACGCATAGTTATCGCACTTGATATATATTTTATACTCCGTTGTGTTGATTTGCAATTTGTGCATATTTATAACATTTGATTTCGATTTTGTACCTTCGTAGCATGTGTTTATGATTTCGTGGATTTCATACGGTTGATGTGATTTTTGCACTCAGTATAGCTCACATGTGCTTGAAGTGCATTGATACGGGTTTTGTGCACATAGTGCACACCTTTTTGATTTTAAACACCATGGTGCACTCGGTGTTACTTTTTATGTGTTTGAGTTATTGATTGTATTTCGTGCATTTGATGCACCAGATGTTATTGTCGTGCACACCCGTTGCACTGGACAGATGCTTTCGTGCACACCCGTTGCACTTGGTTTTGCTTTATGCATATTGTGGAACCTGTGTTTGGATTTGATTTCCATGCGCATCAGACGCACGTGATTATTGGATACGCCTTTTGAGGTTGATTTTGCTTTTGAGCACCTTATTTTCATGGTGGACACTATGTTACATAGTAGCCGAACAAGACTGATCTGAGGACAGTACCAGAGTACTTTGCATGCATGAAAACTTTACCAAGAGGTTTTGTGAAAAAGAGCTATAGTCTCGCTATTTCTTACTTGTCCGTGAGCGACACGAACGTTTACAAAGAAAACCTTTTAGGGGTATTTTAAAAAAAAGGGCACAGCGTATATTTTAGAAAAACCTATATGAACATATATTATTACTTTACTAATGAACGTACATCACTTGTGCCGTGAGTTACGCATTCACGCAGCGATCCAGAAAAGATTTTGCATGTGTTCTATTCAGTTTTGGAGATTTTTCAAGGATGCGTACTATATATGTATTATAGTATTTGACTAGTGCATATTAGATTTCAGTAGTGGATTTCGAGATCTGTATCTCCTTTGTAACTCCGAGGATATGCGTGCAAATCCGATTATTTGCGTGACGCTTGACGGAGTTCGGTTTTTGAGTTTTGTACTCGTTTTCATGCACACTTGACGCGCTGTGTTATTCGGTATCTTCCGTGATTTCGGAGCCCCGTTGATTTGAGTTAATTATAGAACTTTTTTAGCATTTGGGGGTTTAAATTGAAATTCGGGGACCGAATTTATTTAAGGGGGGAAGACTGTAACATTTCAGAAAATATTAAATATTATTTTTGGAATTTAATATTAAAATAATATATTTTCCGAAAACTGTCCGATTTGCGAAATTGGGGTTTTCGAAAAATGGTATAAATATATACGAATATTTGTGAAATAATTGGAAATTAAAATGATTTATTCATTTAAAAATATATTTTTTGGATTTGGCATTTTTAAAATTTATTATATGCAGTTCAAATAAAAACCCGATTAGTGCACTGCTAATCGCGATTAAGCCAAATTCGTGTTTCTACAGTTTTTCATGGTTAGTGCATCATGACATGTTTCATTTGGTTACATGTTCATTTGTGTCGTTTAGTTATGGTTGGTTTTATTTGTTGAGAAAAAGAAATGAAAATGAGAAGGGTAAATAGTGAGAGAGAGAGAGTGAGAATAAGAGAGTGAGAGAGAGAGGGCTGCCTTATATCCTCACCCCCCATTTGTTTTCTCTATTTTTCTTCATCTCTCTCAACCTCATCTCCCTCCACTTCTACCCTAAGGAATCATCTCGAAATGTTCAACAAAACCCTAAACCCCCTTCACAAAAGTTGATTCCCTCTTCACCCTCTACACTTTGGACCCATCAATGTTGGATTTTGAGGACTTTAGACTTCTAGGGTTTTGCTTAGTTGCATCCATGAGGTATATTTCCCTTCACTTAGTTAGTATATGTTTTCCAAGCATTCTATTTAGTTTAGAATTGGGTTAAGGTGTGGATTTGTGAACTTGGAAATTCCTAACGAAGGGTTTGAGTCTTGTGTGGATTTGGTGATACCTAGCGACTGTTACAAGACCCTAATGAACAATTCTTGACCTAGACCAGTGACCAAACCCCTAAATACGAACTTTAGATTTATCGATATCGGTTTTTTGTGGAATTAGTGATGGTATATAGGAATCTAGGATGACCCGAGGCCTTTATAAAATAAGATCCCTTGACCACGAGACATGCAGGCAACCACGAACCACCCCCTGAAACCTGAGCCCCTGCCCCCCTTTTTCTGGCCGCAAATTTATTCCCTATGGCCGAAAATTGCGGCCACATTAGAGGGGAAATCGTATATTTTTGGTGGGTAGCCTTGTTTTGCTATATCTAGAGCAATCCTTTATGCAAAATCCCTTAGTTTGTCTTATAGTGAAATCTGGTAAGGGTTTTCCTATGTTGCTGTTTTTGTGTTTTCCGTATTTTGAATGATAAGTTTTGATATTTGGATTTGTATTTGGTTGTTGGATCTTTGTACATCAACGAACACGGATAATTGGTTGGTTTTGCATGCGTTGGCTATAGGTTCTAACCTATAGGCGATCCATGTGCCGTATCGATTTTCCGGATTTGATTTTAATAGCGATTGCGATTGTGTATTATTATAGGTACCTTCACATGGATTTCGAGGCGATGGAGCACGACGATAGCGACTTCAACAAGCAAGGAGCAAGGTGAGTGGATCTACATCCACAGGGGATGTCGGGTAGATGGCGTATAGCACCCCCGCAAGTTTTTGATGGAAACCGATTCATAGTATATGGTTAAGGAAACCTTTAATAGAAAACTATAGATAGAGTTAAAAGATATTTAGAGAAACTATATTAGGAACTAAAGGATAGTTAGAAGTGATATGATACGGCTAATATGTGATGACGGGATTTGAGGATGATGTTTGATGATATTGACGTTTAGGGTACTATAGGACTAGATAGCCGATGTAGACGTGTCATACGAACCATGCTTATTTTTCCAAACTGAAGAATCGTATGCATCTTTTAAACAGATACCTTGAAGGACGTTACGGATTTTCAAACGATATCCTTTCCTTAAAAACACCGTAGCCCCTACTTTCAAAACTACGATTCGCATCTTATAAAAAAAACAGATTGTATGGTTCGGGTGTGTATGTTAGTTTTGATGCGTATGCTTATAGTAAAGGTAGAATGTATTTGTAAATTGACCTTATGTGAGATATAAATGCGATGAAAAGAGAATACGATTTGACATGTGATATGATGATATGTTGGTTTACGAATAAGAGTCGATTGAGATGATCGAAACCTTGCCCGTCCCCTTATATGAGATTGTTGTGGATGTGACCTGGGACATAGATATATAGATATATTTATATATGTTGTGAATCGTGAGAGATTGCCGTGCTAGACCTTAGGTCCGTACCCTCATTGTCATATTGGCTGATAGGATCCCTAATGGTTTAATGCCGCTGTACGATGATTTTCCGTAAGTGATGAGTTTGGCTTGATGATTCATCCATACCCTTGACTAGAGGATGCCGTACGATGGATTATACTGTACGTGATGTTGTGAGGCTTGACGCCGATTGATAGATTCACCGACTCGATCATGTTAGATACGTATACCTTATAGTAGTTAGCTGATGATTTACCTTATGCAGCATTCATGTCATCCGCATTGCATTACTTATACCTGTGCTAGTACACCCGCACCATTATCGATGATGCGTATGTTACAGTTATACAGATTGGCCGGCTCACACATTTCATCATCGATAATTGCCATTTCACTACACAGTAGAATTGCTGCATCATGATATTGTAGGGTTCCTAGGCACTCTAGTGAGGTCTCACAAGGCATCAACCATACCAATTTTAAAAATACGGGGTGCCGAGAAACCCTAATACGGATCGTTGGCTAGATTTCTAGGCGAAAATGAAAACTAGTTAACAACTTAACAAAAAGGAAACGGAAATACAACCTTTGTAGATCCGGTGCTCCACCTCCATAGCTCCGCAACGAAGTCCCCTCGCTGTCCAAATGAATTCCCGGGCTCTAGCGTCGGCTTCGTCGGAGAAATGGCGAGCTAGGTCGTCGATGTCCATGCCGAAGATGATCTACGTCGAGGCATCGCTAGATCAAGCTCCACCTTCACCAAGCCATGAAAACTTGTGAAGGAAACACCCTATACTACTTGGCAAGAGGTAGAGGATAAAGAAATAGGAAGTGGGTAGACTTTAGAATTGGATTTCTCACTTGTTTTCATCAATCACCATTGATGAAGCAAGCTTCTTCAAGTGAAGAAGATGAAGAAGAAGAAGATGAATATTATGATAAGATTATGACAAGTTAATTTAAAATAGAAAATAAAATCAAAACTTATCATAATCCAACCATGGTTATGTGTAGAGAGCAAACTATAGTTAGGTGAATGGTTAGGTTAGGCATAAAACAAAAATGGTGGACTTTTCAAAGCTTCATGAAACTTCAACAAAGAAACAAAATTATCCACCATTTTCCTTTTGCCAAAATGAAATAAATAAATAAATAAATAAATGAATAAAACAAAACCCTAACCATTATCATGTAACCATGGTTTGATCTTTACACAAAAACCCTAGCAAACATGTATCATCAAACATGATACAATCAAGTGCACAAAAGTATATCACATATACAATGTGTACATCCGAGTGAGAAAATCCATCTTAAGTAAACCGATACTAGATAATGCAAACTAATATATCAAATATATAATTATGCATTAAATCATTAGATCAACACTTGATTTAACGATCCGGTCATATCGCATATAACCGACTAGTATCCAATGTATCGGCTTATCGAATCAACGCTTGAATCGATAACTACGTTATATCGCATACAACCATTCGACACATTGATCGCGAGAATGAAATACGGTATCACATACACGCACTATTCTCGGTCCCGCACATATCTCATATGCGCTCCTATTTCGTTTCGCTTGAGCCAGGAAACCTCTGTGTAGGACTCTAAAGACTCGTCAATACGCCGGCAGCAGATGATGATCATATCAAACACCCACAAGCCGCAAGCGGTCTGCTAAACGTAACGGCCACCCGGGTATTGAGCGATCAGAAGATCGACGAGCAAGCCCGCTCACACTGCAGTGAATCCAACCAGTAACACTACCGTACAGTCCGGTCTGATCGTCTGATATGTCGCATATCTGGCCTAGGGGTGGTAAACGTCAGACCCCAATAGCTCGATAAGTCGTGTCGATATGAGGTCTATAACAATTCGAGAAACTACTGGTAACACTATCCAGTAAATCTCAACAACCTTGGCCAGGGATTTTCTGTTATAGCCAATCGAACACAGCGCAACATCAACTCCCTATACCGGGAGAGACGAATCCCCTCCTATCACTCATTGCCTCCATGTGACTCGGGACTGTACCCAAAAACCACCGTTTTGCACGCCCTCTTGGACGTGGTAAGATGGAAATCAAAGCACAGTGGGAACCACACAAGACTCTATGACGATCTCGGGTCAACAGACAACTCTGTACCAGTGTAACCAGAGAACTGCCATCTGACGTGAGGTATAATACCATATGGGAGTTCTCGGTGAGTCCGTCCAGTGTACCCAGTCTCTACTGAGCACCCGTATATCATGTCTGATGTCAAACACCAATGGATATGGGATCATCCATCGCCAATCTGTATGGGTCGAGAAGGTACACGCTAGTCTACTCTGGTATATCGATGCCCCATCTTGATACACCCACGACTAGGGACTTTCAAGGATGTACTTATGGACTACCATGTCCCCACTAGTATGATCCGCATCATAGACCAGGTAGTCAAGTACACATCCTAAGGGCTTTACCAACATGTAATAGAGAGACAAACTGTGTACAGGTTAAGGTAAAGAGCAACCAGATAGCATACTATGATGTCGAGCAAGAAAGTCCTCCCTATATATGTCCCAGCATCCACTACAATATACATCCAATGTACAGTAATGGCCTCTAGGGCATACATATAACTAACAGATATGACTCCCTGCATAATTTACTTGCTACAGTTACATATGCACCTTTATACGATGTTGCAATTGACTTTGGAGAAATTGGGAACCGCAGGATATATTTTTAAAAATGGAGTCATTTAAAAGAGCGGTTTTTCCTTAATATGTCACATCACTGTTCCATGTTGCATGATATTTGGATATGCTTACATTTTTATCAAATGTCGCATACATCATGCTCTATGATTTTACGCATTAAGATATGTTGTTTTCATGAGATTTCTGGATTTGAGAACCGTGGCTGTTTCAAAAGAAAGTATGTACCGTTTTAAAAACCCGGTTTCTCTTGATATGATATTTCAGTGCGTCTACCATGCGTTTTCTCGGTTCTGAGACGTGTGACATGTGAAACCCGATTCGAGGAGGTGGATGATTCTGTTTGCGAGTTTATGGTGGACCCGGTATGGTTCCCTGAGGCGAGAAATATTTTTCGTGGAGTAGACGATGAGCCTGACAGGGTGTCTAGTACCTACCGGTGATTGGTTGGACCTGGCGGTTAGCCGGAGGATACCGACCGGAGTCGAGAGATGGATATGGGCAGACCAGTTCTGCCGGAGCCCGCGGGCCGATCCCGCAGACGGAGCCCGAGATATTTGAGGATTTACGTGCCGATGCTGGACACGGGTTTCATGATGTTTCGAGTGTCGATGTTGGACGCTCAGGTTCCACGATTTTGATGTGTCGCGAGGGACACACGTTGATTTATATCCTCATATTTTCATGCATATGCTTTTATGATATTTACATACATGATGTTGTTGTGTCATTGTTTAGCACGTGGACGAGATCCACATACATACAGACATTGAATATATTGTTTGATGATAGCCACATGCTGATAGACATTGATATTAGTGTTGGAACATATACAGATAGGTCACCCTAGATATCATAGTAATACCTGTATGCTATATTTGACCTAAGAGTCGTTGTTTATTCGATTTCTACTTGTTGATATTTTTCTACTCACGAGTTGGCAACTCACCCCCATTGTGCCACAGTTCTTGCAGGTTGACCGCATGGATTAGTAGCGGCTTCGCTGGCACACAGTTGCATTCGGGTGTTTTGCATTGTTAGGTGGGACATTAGTATCGTACCCACTCTTGTATTTATATTTCACATTGTATCTAGTCAACTCCATCAAATCAAACTAGTATTTGTATAAGTATTGAGACTTAGTGAGACTTGTGGTTGTGAGACTTAGAGCGGGGGGTATTCCGCTACTTGTGGTTTTGATGTCTTGCTTATTTCTTTATCTTTTGTGGTGATCTTCGCCATTGGGCGTCGTATAGTTATATTTATGCTTTGTGTGGTTGTGGATCCGCCGATTGGCGAAGAGCTAGTTCACGCTTGGGGATGCCTTTATATTATAGTGTATTGTAGTTTTGGATCAAAATATACAATGGATGTGCTGTCCAAATTTTTAAAAGACGAACATGTTTTGCTACAAGTAGGATAAACTTGCATTTTTCATGTTCCCTTTTCTATGCATTTAACAAAACACTTTTCTTCATTATACCTTATTTCAAAACGGCACCTTTTCTATTTCATTAAAAAGGTTTAGATTTCTGGGTTTCAGTTTACTTGAATTACGTTACGCCTTTAGATGTTGCGTGATTCAAGTGCTGGTCACGAGCTAATATTTCGGGTCATGACACCAACTATCATCGCATGACAACGTGATGGAATCCACTCACGTTATCACAATCCAGAAGGTATGCGCATGCCTGGCAAGTTTCCTGTATGTTTGAAACTCCCGATGTGATTTTTACCCCATGCTCTTATGACCATGACGAAGGCCGACATATTATAAGTCACGTGTCAAGTTCTACCCATCATTATCCAAGTTAATTTGAAACCACCCGTACATACCCTTGATGAAGGCAAAAATGGTAGTACGACTGTCCCAAACCAACCCATCTATCTATGCAACAGAAAAGTAACAAATAGCTACCATATACTATGCCTTGACGAAGGCCAACATACATAGAATGAATACTAAGTGCTACCTGTATGAAACGACGGAGGGCTACGAATGGTTTTTGGCGAAAAACCTTTAACGTAATGAACTTGATATCGTGAAGGAACCGGATAGCTTTTTACAAATATATATAGTGGCGAAAACCTTTGCTAATGAGGTCACTCCCGGTGAAAGGATCTCAGCTTTTTCCCCGTAGAATGAGGTGCAGGATATTCCATCTGAATACCGCTGTGCAAAGCAAAAGTAATCGACTATAATGAAGTTATTACCCTGACGCAAACTTCTGTCCAAGGGGTCACTCCTGGTGAAGGGATCTCGTCCCTTGCCTTGTCGAATGAGGTGCTGGATATTCAGAACTGAATACCTCTGTGCAAGACAAAAGAAAAACGTCCTTGTAATAACAGCTTTTTGAAAATTGTTCCAACAACATCTAATAGGTCTGTTTTCCTTGCATTGATCTGAATCAACACAGTCCCATCAATTAATCACACCATAAAAGAAAGAAAATATTATGTATGTATATGCCATCCGCATTCGCTACTGGGTCTCGTCATCACCTGTTAGGTTACTTAACTAAAGAAAGAGCGGGGACTGGACTAGCGCGGGTGTAAAACATATACAACATCTACTAGTATATATATCAATATATATGAATCTCTCCAGGCGTGATAAATGCAACATCACAGATAAGTAATAAGCATCCCAGAACAATACAGATAATCTGGGAGCCCCGGGTTTCCTTTGAGCCGCAACTAAAACCCGACATTCCCCTGGTCGTGTGGATAGCCTGTGCAATGAAAACCTAGACCCCTACGGGTGCAGCAAGTTACCTGCAAAAACCAGAAGCGAGGCAGCCCCTTTCAGCAAAGTGAACGGGCCACCCAGCACTTCACGGAATTCGGTTACTTGAGCACCCTACCTTGGGTCAACCTGTACCCCCTATGAGTGCGGCGAATAGCCCGCCAGTTCTAGAGTGAAGCCCCCTCCGTCTTAAAGCCATGAGATGCGGGCCCGTTGCCCTCTAGAACCTGACTATCCGTGCAGTCCACCGCGGAGTAATCCTAGTACATAAAATAAAATATGTACAACGGTGACATCGACCTCAACCCGGTCATGCCCCAAAAGAATAATATACAAACATGCATTAAAAGAAGTCCACATGTCGGATGCTCGCCCCGCGATATCAAATGTTCAAATAAAACTAAACTGTACTAACATTGCACCCAGGCTATGCACCACAATAAATCCGCAACATCACAGCATAACACAGAACATCAACGTGAATGTTACGTTCGCAAACTTGTTTAAAAGAACATATATCAATTAGACAAGTTGTACCGCTGGAATTACATTCACGGTCGCAGATAGTAATGTAAGTACTGTGAACTAACGTATTTAAAATTTTGATCGACAAAACTTCCCAAAATGGCTCCAAGTGCAAAACCCAGCAATCAAACAAATCTGGGAAAAAACTAAGAAATTCCAGAAACCATAATTCCATAATTAAGAGCCCCAGATGAAAGATTGCGCACCGTTGCCCCAAAACGGCGGCGTAACCGCGGCCAAAACGTGGGTTTTCTTGTCGGTTCAGTCGCCCAATTTTCTTCGGTAGTCTTAAAAAAGCATGCACGATTTACTGACACACTGAAAATAATTTTTCGACCACTTTTAAATTTCGACAGAAACTTTAAAAATGGAATTGCGGTTTTGGAAATTTCGTTCGATCGATGGTTTAAACATGTTAGAACAAGCTAGTATGGGTTAATGGCGTGGCTTTGATACCATGTAAGTCTACGGTAGCGCCCCGGCTGTCAATCCGAGGCCAAACGCGGAACAAAAACTTTTATTAAACCGGCGCTTACGCAGACTTTTACACGTATCGTACCATTAACACTAAACTAGCAACTACAAAGATAATAGAATGGATATACCGATCGATCCGTGTCCTACGGTCTTTAGCCACCATCCATAGCTCCTCGCGGCATCTCCGATATCGCTCGATCTTCGGTCTCCTCGTTGAAGTGGCACCACGTCAAGGAATCTTTTTATAGGCTCCCGCTTCAGAACCGAAGCAACTCGGACATGAAGTTTTCTAGCCGACATGTCCAAGGTAAAGTAGAGAATGTGTGTGATCACTTTGTCTTAAGACACCCATGGATTCTCAACTCATGAGAGGGATGGGCGGAGGTTGAAAAAGAAGCCATTGATGAGGAAGTTGTGAGCTCAAGAGAAGAAGTCAAGAAGAAGGAGCTTGCTTATTGTGTTGGGATGATAATAGGAGAACTCTTGATCATTATCTCAAGGCCAAGCCCCACTCTTAAGTGGATGCCCTCTCTCTCCTCACACATCAATACATGGCACAAAAAATAACACCATGACTCATCAACAAAGCACATGCCACATTTAATGCTCTTGATCATGAAAAGCACTCACAATTTCCACTTAATAAACATTAATCCAAATGTTTATAACAATAAATAGAATGGCATCTTCTAAAGTAAACTCGTGACGTATCATAAGAATACCCCTCATATGTATTTACATACCTGTATCCGCATTCCGACTGAATACGAATTCAATGAGACGAAAGTAATCGAAAAAATCTAATACTAGGATCCGGCTTAAACCAAAGCCCACTAGTATAATCCGTTCGATCATGATCCGTGCAAAAGTGCACGTATATGATTGAACCCTACCATAAAACCATACGGCCTCCACAACGTTTCGTCCAAACTTGGGAAAACTTTCGGTGGCGGACTCTAAAGACTCGTCAATGCGCTGGCAGTGGGTTTAACCACATGCACGTCAGTAGTACTAGTTGTACGTAACGGCCACCCAGGTATTGACCAAAAGGGAGGCCGATGAGGGAACTCATCCTGAAACCCTACTGAGCCTGTCAGTGACAATATCCGTACAGTCCGGTCCGTTCGTCTATGGGTATCGCATATCGTGCCTAGGGGGCTGGTAAACGTCAGGCCCCCAATACCGTTATAAGTCGTGTCGGAGTGTAGCCCAGAACACCCTGAGAAACTACTGGAATACCTACCAGTAAATCTCGCATACCCTGGCCAGGGATTTCGTGTAATGGCTCTCTAGATACAGTGCGATCTCACCCCCAATACCGGGAAAGACGAACCCCCTGCCGATCCACTCATTGCCTCCATGTGGCTCGGACTATAACCCAACTAAAACCTGTTTGCATGACTCTTTTGAGCTGTGGTAGGGTAGTAATCAAAGCACAGTGGGAACTCACACGAGACAAATGAAGATCTCAGGTCAATAGACTAACCTGTACACATGTCACCAGGGAACTGCTATCCGACGATAGGTATAATACCAACTAGCATGTTCCCGGCGAGTCCGTCCGGTGTACTCATAACCCAATGAGCAACTGTATACATCTTAGGTGAACCAACTAACACCAATGTCGTGTGAGACCGGCCACCCCCCCCCCCTCATTGGGGTCCAAATGTATACACTAGTCTACTCTGGAGTATCGATGCCCTGTCTCAAAACTCTCTCGACTAGGGACCATTTAAGAATGTGCTTATAGAGCCCAGCTCCTACGTATATGATCGCCATCATACTGCTGGAAGTCAAGCAAGAATCCTATGGGATCTATCAACGTGTAATAGTGATCTGTAATATCACCAGAATCATGTACACGATGATAAAGACAAACCAGATAGCATACTATCATCTCGAGTAAGACTGTCCTACCGGTATTGGTCATCCCTCAATCATTGTAATCACGTGCCTGCGATCCAATAATTGACATTATGGGCACTATATCCAACAAAGATTATGTCATCTACATACAATACGAGGAAGACAACCTTACTCTCAACAAGCTTCTTGTATATACCAGGTTCATCTACCTTTTTGATGATGTCAAGCTCTTTGACTGCCACATCAAAACAGATGTTCTGACTCTGCGATGCGCGCATTGATCCTGATGGACTTAAGCATAACTTTGAAAGTCTTAACTATTCCATTTACACCAAGAATCTTCTCAAGATCCATTTGCTCCCAATGGGTTTTACCCCTTGTCATGACCCGAATTGGCACATGAATGGCACTTGAATCGTATGAAGTCTATAAGACCCTATCTAGTTCAAGTAACCCAAAAATCCCAGAAATCTAATCCATTTAAAGGAGAAAGTGAAGGAAAACTTTAGTTTTAAAGAGAGTGGTTGAACAAAATAAGCCAAAGTGTGCATTTTTAAAATCTCATGTCTTTTCTGAAAATTTCGGCAGAGTTTCCTATGTAAATACTGGCCCCAAAAGGGTACAACATGCATAATATAAGGCATCCCCAAGCGGGAGCAAGGTCATCGCCAATTGGCGGTCACAACCACGCAAGCAATATAATATACAACGCCGAAGGGCGAGGATTAAAACTCAAAAGGAAACTCAATATCATCAAGAAAACCCATAATAATACAACGCGAGACTCTATGGTCGGAAGAATATACAACTGGTCTTCTAAGGTTATCAAATAATACAGTATGGTTGATGGAGTTACTAGATACAACTGAATATAAATAAATACAAAGGTGCTCACGATGCGAGTGAACCCACCTACAAAAGCAATCACCCGGAAAGAAGCAGTGTGCCAGCAAAGCCGCCAAGGAGACCTGTACGGCATGACCTGCAAGAAACTGTGGCACAACGGGGGTGAGTTGCCAACTCATGAGTAGAAAACATCACCGAGCAGAAATCGTAAGTATGAATCAATCTTAGGTCATACGATCATAATATCCTCAATATAATATATCTATGAACATCTACACATAAGTGTAATATCAAGTGCTCGTGTCAGTGCCTCAGGTAGCAACATATATGATGTATGAATGCCATAAAATGAAAACAGAATACATCATGAATGCGAAAACTGTTTTCTTAATTTAGTGAGATTTATGTATATATAAATCGAGGTATCATCAATGAAATCAACATAAAATCCGTGTCAAGTATCGACACAAAACATATATCCAAATATCCAATATCTCGGGCTCCGGCTATCCGGACTGGCTGATTGTTAGAGTTTTTGCGTGCTTAGTTAATTACCGCAATTAAGACGGTTTCGCTTGGTAGCTAGCCGGTTTAGTACGGGTCATCCGCAGAGAGATGGGAATCTTGTTCTATGTGCTTTAACGAGTTAAATCCAAATGTCCAGGTTTGTTTGAGATTATCTATGTGTTAAAATGTATATAAAGAGAGCTTGTTAGGGTTAGGATTAGGTTAGTTTGAGATAGGAGTCGCTCACTTCTTTCATTGCCACTCTTAATATCGGTGTTACGGTAATCGGCAACAACGGGGATTAGCACGACTAGGAAGGAACTTGCGAGTATAAGCTAGGCTTTCCAACGCTTAGTTTCTTCCTTTTGGTCCATGTCCGTCCGTTCTTGGCTCTTAGTCTTAACCTCCGGTTAATTCAACCACAACCGGTCTCGTTAAGGAATCACGGCTATCATGTAGGATAGGGTACCGTAGGGACCGGATTGTGGTTCAATTAACGGGAGTCCGAATTAAGATGTTGGGCAAGAAAAGAGTGAGAGAGATTTCCTTCTCTCAAATTTTCCTTATCCTACCCTAACAAGTGAGAAACTACTCACCCATTACAAAAAAAGGAAAATACAACAAAAGGAGGAAGATAGAAAGAAAGAGGTTAGAAGATTACAACTAGCTATTTGAGACCTCACTTTGGCAAGGATCAAGCATAAGCATCATTGTTGTTAAGGATAAAGAAAAATAGAAGAAGAAAGAAACAAATAACAAACAACAACAACTAGATTAACAAATGAAAATTACAAGCAAATATAATTAACAAAGTAACAAGACAAGCATGATAGAGAAAAGAACTCTTTTATTCATCACTTCACTCATAAAAGCTCACTACAAGGTTTTAATGGAGAAAGATGAAAAAAGAAAGAAGAACTACAAATCTCTTAAAATCTAACACAAAAATAAGCACCATTCACTTGGCATTGTTCTGGGCTATTTGTAGGAAGGAAACTGAAACACTAGGGCAACATTCTGGCCCTGAATAATATTACCAAACTGCCCCCAAATCATCTTCTGTCACCGAGTTAACTCGGCCGCGGATCCGCGACCCTTTTGAGGAGTTGGAAAGTCGTTTTTGGTGGGTTTCCCTGTGTTGCTGTTCTCTTCAGTGTGGTATACTTGGTTTCTCAGAAGCTCTTCACATTTCATCCAGATTTTCAGCAGATAAAAAGGTGATTTGATGTGGATCTTTTGCCATGATTTTCTTGAGCTCCGCGTAGAAATCTTCGATCTTGTGTTGCCCTTGTGCTTTGTGCATGAAAATGACCATTGATTTGCTATTTTGTCCTTTAAACTGGTGTGTGGCAACATACGGATAGAGAGAGGAGACCCGTATTTTATCTGTGGTTGGCAGTAGTCCAGAATTTATCGCGCTTTTCCATGATTTTCACTGCTTAGAGCTGAGAACATGTAACCTGCAATTATGTAGCAAACACGGATCAAGAGTACCTACCTATAAGCAATGTGATAAAAAATGGGCGGTATAAAAATGCAAAAAATCTGATATAACCAAATACCCCCAAACTTATCATTTGCTCGTCCCGAGCAAAGCCAATTTATTCACAAAAATTCCTAACCTCACTTTTGCATGGAACGCGATTGAACTGAGCATGTGCAACAAGCTGTTAAACCGCTAGGTGTCCCTAGTAGGAGGAGTGTTGTCTCCAGAGGTTTTCAGCGGATTACACCGACAAAATCCCGTCAAGCTAGTTTTGCGGAATAACTATGATTCTAATCCTAAGGTTTTGTTTTAAAGCAAGCAATTCTATTATCCTGAATTTAGAACTATCGATCCTTTAGTTTTCACACCTCGCTTCTTATTTAACTTAAGATTCTATATGTCTTTACGTGCAGTGGAGATAGTGTCGTTAAGTTTCAAAAGGATCGATTAAAGTCGACATGTCACAAAATAAGGCCACGATAAAAAGGATCACACAAGTTTTATAAAGAGTTAAGTACATCTCAAGTTTTGTTTCCCAGTTAGGTTTCAGATTCAGAATTTCTATCTTCCTTAACAGGAAACTAGGTCTTATTTTTCACTCCACCTTTTTTCATTTTTTCGTTTCATGCACACCTCTGTGAACGTGCAATAGTCTTTATCATAGAATAAAACCTTCAAACCTCCGCTAGAAATATTTTTATAAAAATCTGTCTTTTGTGAAGATTATTCTCACACAAAGAACCGTTAGGAATTTTAACTCGGGGAGAACACTTGCTTGACTTTGTTTTAATCTGGACTTTCTAGGCTTCTTAGCGAGCTTTGGGCCAATGCTCCCATACCAGTTGGTTTTAAGGCATTAGGTGTAAAGACAGCCCAACGGACTTAATTGCTCAAGTTACATACGCCCTAAAACAAAAGACCAATTTAGGCGTGAAAATCATAACGATTTAATGTGAACGGAGATATAACTGGTTGTTCAAATACTTTTGGATAAAAGACGTGCTTAGTGGTTTAGATGTGTAATTACTTCAATCAAGTTTCAGATGGGTTATTCTTCAGAATTAGTTCTAATTAAGGCATCAATAATATCCCTTCATATCCACCTTTCTTTATAAACTCGTCTTGATATTACTTATTGTTGGAGATAGTGCCCTCAGAGTCAATTATTGGATCACAGGCACGTGATTGCAATGATTGAGTGAGGACTTATCCCGGTAGGACAGTCTTGCTCAAGATGACAGTATGCTATCTGGTTTACCTTTATCATCGTGTACTGCTTTAGGTGACCTTACAGGTCACTATTGCACGTTGATAGAGCCCCTAGGATTCTTGCTTGACTGCCAGCAGTATGAGGGCGATCATATATGTGGGAGATGGTAGTCTATAAGCACATCCTTAAAAGGTCCCTTGTCGTGGGAGTTTCGAGAAAGGGCATCGATACTCCAGAGTAGACTAGTGTATATAGTCGAGACCCCGACGAGGGGCGGTGGCCGGTCTCACAAGCCACTGGTGTCAGTTGGTTCACCTAAGATGTATACAGGTGCTCATTGGGTTATGAGTACACCGGATAGGACTCGCCGGGAACATGCTAGTTGGACTTATACCTGACGTCAGATAGCAGTTCCCTGGTGACATGTGTACAGGTTAGTTCATCGACCTGAGGATCGTCATTTGTCTCGTGTGAGTTCCCACTGTACTTTGATTACTACCCTACCATGCTCAAAGGAGACGTGCAAACAGGTTTTAGTTGGGTACAGTCCCCAGCCACATGGAGGCAGTGAGCGGATCTTCAGGGGTTCGTCTCTCCCGGTATTGGGGGTGAGGTCGCGCAGTGTCTAGGAAAGCCATTACACAAAGCCCTCGGCCGAGGCAAAAGATTTACTGGTAGGTATTCCAGTAGTATCTCAGGGTGTTCTTGGCTACACTCCGACACGTCTTGTACCGCTTTTGGGGGTCTGACTTTTACCAACCCCCTAGGCCCGCCTTGTGATGCTCATAGACGAACGGACCGGACTGTACGGATATTGTCACTGACAGGCTCAGTTGGGTGTCAGGATGAGTTCTCTCATCGACGTCCCTTTTGGTCAATACCTGGTAGCCCATTACGTATAGGCTAATACCTCTGACGTGCTAGTGGTTAAATCCACAACCAAAGTATTGACGAGTCTTTAGAGTCCCCCACAGACCAGTTTCTCATGTTTTGGGAAAAACGCTGTAGTAACCGTATGGAGATATGGCAGGGTTCGATCAGATACGTGCGGCATTGCACGGATCAGGATCGGACGGTTAATACTAGCAGGCTTTGGTTTAAGCCGGATCCTAGTATTGTACAGTGTAGATTTTGTCTCATTGCATTTGTATTCGGTCGGAATACAAATGCGGGTATGTATGTACAGTAGCGGGGTTTTCCTGTAATTTATTACGGGATCAGTTTCATGAGGTTGCCAGTTTGTTTTCCGTTTCGGCCAATTTTCTTTGTATCTTTCATTGGCTGAAGATTGGTGGAGAAGGGCTTATTTGCATTTGTGCAAATTAGCATTTGTGGAGGGTGGTCTTTGCATATTATTGCTTCATGATGGTTGCACCATCATTTGAATTCTTGACATCATCATTGCTTGACTTTTGTCATGGTGATGAGTTATGATGAGATTGGTGGAGTGTTAGTTTTGATTGGTGATGATTTCTTCTCATCATCACATCTTTTTCTCTCTCATGCATGATAGCCTATTCTCTTCCTCTTCCTTGGATTAGTGTGACTCTCCCTCATTCTCTCACTATCCTCTCACTCTCTTGCTCATGCCATGGCCGGCCAAGGAGAGGGGGCTACCCATTTTTTGTGGGGGATTTTTGGTTCTCTCATGCTTGCAAAAATCCCCATGTTCATCAGAAAATTCCATAGTTCATTTCCTCCACCAAAGGAAACTTCTAGTAACCCCAAATGAGACATAGAGCACTACACGTAATCTACAGCAATCCTTGGGCACGTCGGCTCGCCAACTTCATGCCCGAGTTGCCTCTGTCCGGAGGTGGGAGCCCGTAAAAGAAGCCGGCGACGTGGTGCCCTTCCGGCGAGGAGATGAAGACCGGAGATTCCGCGGGGAGATCGGGACGACGACGAGAATACCGAAGGACACGGATCGCTCGGTATATCTCTTTACACGTTCTTTAGTTATCTAGGACAAGATTAATGGCCCGATCCGAGAATTTTTGTGCGCGGTGGTGCCGGTTTACAAGTTCGTAAAAAGTTTCGTTTCCGCATTCCGGCGTCGTATTGACGGCCGGGGCGCCGCCGTGCACTTACATTGGTATCAGAGCCACACCATTAACCTAGTCTAGTTTTGTCTAATATGTTTACATTTCCGATCGAACAAAATTCCAAAAACCGCGTTTTCATGTGCATCAGTTTCTGTCGAATTTTTTTGTCTCCAAATTTTTTTCAGGTAGTTGCAGAATGATGTGCAGGGATGTATAAGAACTCTGGTAAAATTTGGTCGCCTGAACCCATTACCCCAACACGGAACCGCGGCCAAACCCATGCTTGGGCCGCGGTTCCGCCGCCATTTTCACTGTTCAGCGTACCAAAATTTTACAGAGGCTCTTAGACTTGAAAATAGGGGTTTTGGAATATTCATTTTGGGCCCAGAATTTCTTTAAGTGCTACAGTAGTACTTAAGGGCCCACTTAGGTAAATTTGATCGATCAAAAATTTTAAACACAATAGTTCACAGTATTTACATTATATCTGCGACCGTGAATGTCATTTGATCGGTAAATCCTGTCTAACTGCTATTGCCCGGTTAGACGGATTTGCGAACGTGACATTCACGTTGATGTTCTGTGTTGTGCTGTGATGTTGCGGATTGGTCGTGGGGGATAGCCGGGATGCAATGCTAGTACAGTTTTGGTTGTATTATGTACATTTGATATTGCGGGACGAGCGTCCGACATGTGGACTGTCGTCACTGCCTGTTTGTATACTATTCTTTTGGTGCACGACCGGGTCGAGGTCGATGTACCCGTTGTATGTATATTTTACTTTCTGTACTAGGATTACCCTAAGGTGGGGTGCACGGATAGCCGGGTTCTAGAGGGCAACGTGCCCGCATCTCATGGCATTGAGACGGAGGGGGATTCACTCTAGAATTGGCGGGCTATTAGCCGCACTCGTAGGGGGTACAGGTTGACCCAGGAGGGGTGCCCAAGTTACCGGATTCCGTGAAGTGCTGGGTGGTCCATTCACGTTGCTGATGTTAGTTATATGTATGCCCTAGAGGCCATTACTGTACATAGGATGTATATTGTAGTGGATGCTTGGACATATATAGGGAGGACTTTCTTGCTCGACATTATAGTATGCTATCTGGTTGCTCTTTATCTTAACATATACACTGATTGTCTCTCTGTTACATGTTGGTAAAGCCCTAAGTATGTGTACTTGACTACCTGGACTATGATGTGGATCATACTAGTGGGGACATGGTAGTCCATAAGTACATCCTTCAAGGTCCCTAGTCGTGGGTGTATCGAGACGGGACATCGATATACCAGAGTAGACTAGCGTATACCTTCTCGACCCATATAGATGGGCGATGGATGATCCCATATCCATTGGTGTTTGACATCGGAGATGATATACGGGTGCTCAGTAGAGACTGGGTACACTGGACGGACTCGCCGAGAACTCCCAGATGGTATTATACCTCACGTCAGATGGCAGTTCTCTGGTGACACTGGTACAGGTTAGTCTGTAGACCCGAGATCGTCATAGAGTCTTGTGTGGTTCCCACTGTGCTTTGATTTCCACCTTACCATGTCCAAGAGGGCGTGCAAAACGGTGGTATTTGGGTACAGTCCCGAATCACATGGAGGCAATGAGCGATAGGAGGGGATTCGTCTCTCCCAGTATAGGGAGTTGTTGTTGCGTTGTGTTCGATTGGCTATAACCGGAAATCCCTGGTCAGGGTTGCTGAGATTTATTGGTAAGTGTTACCAGTAGTTTCTCGAACTGTTATAGACCTCATATCGACACGACTTATCGAGCTATTGGGGTCTGACGTTTACCACCCCTAGGCGAGATATGTGACATATCAGACGAACAGACCGGACTGTACGGTAAGTGTTACTGGTTGGATTCACAGGAGTGTGAGCGGGCTTGCTCGTCGATCTTCTGATCGCTCAATACCCGGGTGGCCGTTACGTTTAGCAGACCGCTTGCGGCTTGTGGGTGTTTGATATGATCATCACCTGCTGCCGGTGTATTGACGAGTCTTTAGAGTCCTACACAGAGGTTTCCTGGCTCAAGCGAAATGAAATAGGAGCGCATATGAGATATGTGCGGGACCGAGAATAATGCGTGTATGTGATACCGTATTCTATTCTCGCGATGAATGTATCGAATGGTTGTATGCGATATAACCTAGTTATCGAATCGAGGATTGATTCGATAAGTCGATACATTGGATACTAGTCGGTTATATCCGATATGACCGGATCGTTAAATCATGTGTTGATTTAATGATTTAATGCATAATTATATATTTGATATATTACTTTGCACTAACTAGTATTGGGTCACTTTAAATGGATTTTCTCACTTGAAATGCACATTGTATATGTGATATACTTTTGTGCACTTGTTTGTATCATGTTTGATGATACAAGCTCACTTGGGTTTGTGTAAAGAATTAAACCATGGTTATATGAATTGTTAGGGTTTTGATTATTTACTTATTTATTTATGTTGGAAAAGAAAATGATATGGTGGCTTTCTTTGTTTGCTTGTTGAAGCATCATGAAGCTTTGAACAAGTCCACCATATTTGTCTCATGCTTAACCCTAACCATTCCCACTAACCATAGTCTATTCTCTACACCTAATCATGGTTGCCATATGATAAGTATTGATATTATTTTTCTATTTTGAAAATAACTTATCATATTCTTTTTCCTTCTTCTTCTTCTTCTTCAAGATGAAGAAGCTTGCAACCAACAATGGCATCTTGAGAAAAAGAGTGAGAAATCCAATTCTAAAGTGAACCCACTTCCTATTTCTTCATCCTCTACTACTTGCTAAGTAGTATAGTTTGTTTTCTTCACAAGTTTCATGGCTTGGTGAAGTTGGAGCTTGATCTTGTGTTGCCTCGACGTAGATCATCTTCGGCATCGAAGTCGACGACCTAGCCCGCCCATTTCTCCGATGAAGCCGACGCTAGAGCCCGGGATCCGATGATCGCAGCGAGGGTACACCGTCGCGGAGCTATGGAGGTGGAGGACCGGATTTACAAAGGTTGTATTTCCGTTTTCACTTAGTTAAGTTGTTAACTAGTTATCGTTTTCGCCTAAAATTCTAGTTAACGATCTAGTCTAGGGTTTCTCGGCACCGTAAAATTTTGAAATTGGCATGGTTGATGCCTTGTGAGACCTTATTAGCGTGCCTAGGAACCCTACAGTGGTATCAGAGCCTAGCTACAGCCTTAGGCGAAGTGTAGACGATGTTAGAATTCCGATCGAACCGAAACCCTAACTCTAAAATGCTCTCTGGACTTTTTTCAAAAACTGGGTGTTTCCCAAATTAAAAATGCTTAAAAAATTCAGCTGGAAATTCTAAGAATTACGGTGCAAACACGATCAAATGATACGCCCATAGAGCGGCGGAACCGCGGCAGAAGCATGCCTTCTGCGGCGGTTTCGCGGCCAAAATGTCTCTTCAGTCAACGTTGTTTGCACAGTAACTTCTTTATTGTAATGCTGAGTTTTCTGGGAATTTTTAATATTTACTCAAGAGTTGAGTTTTCTGGGTTGTATTGGGAGTTCGTAGATTCGATCGGATTATCAACTTTGTCTATATGTTTTCCGGATAATTTGTTGAATATGTTAAAAAGTTCGACCGGATAAAAATACCCAATTTTTCCCCTGTCGGAAAATTTCCAAGTGTTGGATCTTTCCGTGGTTTAAAGACGTTCTAAGTAGTGCAAGTAATGCGATGGACCCTCTAGAAGACAACAAACCTTAACTCGATTATGTGACCGTCTTGAACTGCCCTTTGAATCTTCGGGTTTGGGGCAGTACGGCGTGCCACATGTGAGGCGTTGGCTTGACCCTTCTACGGCTGGACCGTTGGTACTGAGGCATGAACTGGATGTTTTTAAACATGTTTCATGTGTTGAGCTATTTCGGGAAAACTTGGGTGTTTGAATGTTCGATCGGAATGTTTAACATTTTCTACTTATCTGGAATGGGATACAATAATTGGAATTCACAAGTAGTTATGAGATAACTGAATGAATGTTATAAATCTAGCACTTTAGTCTCACTTGATCGGCTGCCACAGAATTTTGATGTGATCAAAAGTCCGTCGCAATCACGTAGCGTACGCGGATACTCGCCGGATAAACTTAATAGACAGCTAGACCCCTTAGCCCCGACCAAGTGACTGTAGGAGAACCCCGTCGCCGAAAGCATCCGTTCGGATGGTCGCGGCAGCGGTGTTCCGCCTTGGTGCACTTCGTCGACGGTATCGGGGGTGCGGCCGTCTACTGAAGTTTGCGACGAGCATTCGATCAGGATGTCGGGAATCTTGTTGAATTACCCGACTTGATATTGAAAAGAGTTTTCGATAAAGAGACTAAAATGCGGGGTTTATAATTGTTAGGCATGCGATGTCTAAGGAATTCATTTGATTAGGCATGCGATGTCTAAGGAATTTGCGGATTCCAACTGTTGTAGTTTTACACTTTTTTTGTTGTGACCGTAAGTGTAATATGTGATATCGCCGGTTTCGTTGCTATATGTCAACGACAATTGGGATACACATGTTTAATTACGTTGATGACATGTGATGTTATGTGTTGCTGGAAATGTTATATTGGATCGTCGTGTTTGAATAGCCGGGGGGGTTTTCATGTGAGATGAGTGTTTTTCATTTTCATTCAAGTAAAAACTTGTATGTAATATTCTTTGATTGGGGCACTTCCAGGTTGCGGAAGATGTCACCTTTTGTATATTATTTACTTTTCCGCACTAGGATAGACCCAAGGAGGAGAGCACAAGTGACCGGGTTCTAGGGTCCAGTGGGAGACCAACTCGAGGAGTCGAGTCCGGGTCTCCTAACTCTAGAATTGGAAGGGTTGCTTGCCGCTCTCGTAGGGGTCTAGGGTTGTGGGTTTGGCTATTCATCGCGACCGTGGAATCCGTGTTTTATACTGGCTCGTATTGAAAACACGGACGTCCTAGTATATCCAATATTTCATATGTTTCTTCCACTGCGATATCTGTGATGTGATCATGTGATGTTCTGTGATAGATACAATATATAGTATATATGATATATTATATAGGCGTTACTTATGTTTTACACCTGCGCTAGCCCTGCCCTGCTCTGCCGTTAGTTACCTAACCTAACGGTGCACGAGGTGACATCGAGGAGAATGCGGATGGCATAAGTGTACGTCGTATATATCTGTGATGTTTAGGTAGCTTAAATGATGGGACTTCATTAATGTGATTAATGAAAGAAAAGAAGCCTAAAGATGTTGTGGAATCGAATTTCAAAATAAAACAGGTAGCTACAGTTATTGCTTTGCATCGTGGTGTTCCTTGTAGAACATCCTGCACCTTATTCGATAGGGAAAGGACCGAGATCCCTTCACCGGGAGTGACTCCTTTAGCAATAACTGGCAGATGCTACAACCTTCGGTCTGTCTTTTGATTGCTTCTATAGTTTTTGCTTTGCACAGTGATATATATGATATATCCCGCACCTTATTCGATGAGGAAAGGACCGACGATCCCTTCACCGGGAGTGCTCCTTTAGCAAAACTAGAAGAGCCTCAAAAACACTCCATTTCAAAATTCATTCGATCCTAAAACGATATCAAGTTCATTACGCAATAGGTTTTCAGAAAAACCTGTCGTAGCCCTCCGTCATTTCAGATAAGTAGTAGTTAGTATTCATGCCGCGTTTGTTGGCCTTTGTCAAGGCGTAGTGTGCGGTAGCTAACTGGTGTTTATCTTCTTATGCATATGATGCAGATTAGGTTAGGGTAGTCGTGCGACCTTGTTGGCCTTTGTCAAGGGTCGTGCGGGTGGGTTTAATTCAATCAGGAAATGACGAGTTTAACTTGACTAGCATCCTATGCTTTGTTGGCCTTTGTCAAGGTCATAGGAGGTTAGGGGCAAAATATTATCGGGAATTTCAAGTGTTGAAATTTTGCAATGAGATTGCATACCTTCTATGAGATAGTTGGATCCCGATACCCGCTGCGAGTAATTGTAACTCCTGGGAGAGTTTTACACATTACAATTAGCCGATCAAGTAGGTGTCTAGAAAGGTGTCAACGGGGTTACGCCTCTGGGGAAAACGAGGTTTACAATAATTAGGTTCATGCGAAAGCACGGGGGACCTCCCTCAAAGTACCGACACTGGCCTGGCTGAAAGATTGGCGAACTTGTAGTGTGTAATTAATCCCGGCTAGTCTTTCCTTTTAGGGTTTGAAGGAAGATTTGATAAAAACAGTGGGAGCCATCCTGATTAGATAAAATAATAACCAATCTGATCTTGCAAGGGCATACGCCGAGTGTTTTCTTCTCTCTCTCTCTCCAGGTAGCGACCATGTCACGCCTTAATCAAGATAATAAAACGGATATATTGACCGAACCCACTTTTTATACTGAGATGGGGAACGCTGGTCCCGCTCCAACTTATAAATGTTATAAGACAGAGCAGGAAATAGGGGAATACCAAGATTCCCATGCCGCCCAAACGAAGAGAGTGCATGCTGATACATCATTTTCGGGTGTGTTCATTATACAGAACAGTTTCTCAATGTCCTTTACCTCCTGGGTATATAATACCGGATCAGGATCCCAGATATGTAATCTGTTAAATGGGCTATAGATAAGTAAAGAACTGAGAACGGGTGATAAGTTTCATGAGGCAGAAACGGGGCAAATGTTGCAGCCAAGTCTGTTGGTCACTGTCACCCTGTATTATCTATACATTGATTCTGAACAAATGCTATTAGATACCGAACCTGATATACAAAATCATATCAGTCTCTTTATTTATTAAAGAAGGATATAATTTTGTATTGTTGGATAATGTTTTGAACATTTCCTATATCAAAAGTTGATCAGTTCAGGCACGTTATCTAAAAGCATTTATGTTCTAAATCAAACTACAGTTCTTAGTATACGGAACACACACAAGAGGAAGAGTTCAGATATGAACGGATCCTTCTTGAGGCATTGTAGACTAGGTCAGATCAATGTGACCCGACTAGCTAAAGTTACATTTAGATGCATATTTAAATCAGTTTGAATTTACATCTTATGAAACTTGCCAGTCATGTCACAAAGATAAAATGACCATAGCTCCGTTTACTGGAAACAGAGAAAGAGTTAGTAAACTCTTAGGATGATACATGTTGATGTATGAAGGTCCCCTGTCTGCACATGCCAAGACCGGTTCTTTATACATCATTACATTTTCTGATGATCTCTCAAGATTCAGTCATATGTTCCTGTTGAAACATGAGTCCGAACCTTTTGAGATATTCACAGAATATAAGTTAGAAGTAGAGAACCAAATACGGGTATAAGTATTATGTCCTTCGATGAGATCAAGGACGAGAATACTTGAGCACGGAAATACTGGACTATTCTAAAGGAGAATGGGATTCTCTCTCAGCTTTACTCCTCTGTATACACCATAGCACGATGGGATATCGGGGCGAAGCAATCACACCCTATATGATAAGGTGTGCTCTATGATGAGTACCACTGAGTTACCTATTTCCTTTTGGGAGTTATGCACTTATGAAGTTGCTGTTAGTGTATATGCCCTAGAGGCCATTACTGTATCATACTAGTTTGTATATTACTTAATGGAAGCTTGGGATATTCACCTTGTATAAACAATCTTGCTCAATATAGTAGTATTCTACTTGGTTTGTTTCTACTTCAATGTGTACTTGTGTTTATTTTACTATATCACTTATACGCATTAGTGGAGCCCTTAGGATCTTTTGCTTGATTACCAGCGTTGTGATGACAGTCACACTAGTGGGGGCTGGGTAATCTATAAGCACATCCTTATACAGGTCCCTAGTCGCAGGACTATCGAGACAGGGCATCGATACTCCGGAGTAGACTAGCGTATGCGCTTCTCATCCCAGTGTGGGAGATGGTCTGTCCCACAGCCATCAGTACGTCGTACTGGAGATAGTATACGGGTGCTCGTTGGGTTACGAGTACACTGGACAGGACTCGTCGGGAACTGACAGGTTGGTATTATACCTATCATCAGTTATCAGTTCCCAGGTGACATGAGTACAGCTTAGTCCGCTGACTTGACACTGGCACTTCGCCTCAAGTGTGTTCCCACTGCACTTTGATCACTACCCTACCACGGCTCAAAGGAGTCGTGCAAACAGGTGGTGGTTGGGTGCAGTCCCGAAGCACTTGGAGGCAGTGACGGTTAGACAGGATTCGTCTCTCCCGGTATTAGGGGTTGACATCGCGCTGTGTCTAGGAGAGCCATTACACGAGTAGTCCCTGGCCAGGGCAAGCGAGATATACTGGTAGGTTTCCAGTGTTATCTCAGGGTGTTTTGGGCTTCACTCCAGCACGACTTGTACCGCTATTGGGGGACTGACGTTTACCGCCCCCTAGGCCCGCCATGCGATGTATTAGACGAACAGACCGGACTGTAGGGAGATTGTCACATTCAGACTCAGTAGGAGTACAGATGGGGTTTCACCTCGTCAGCCTTCTTGTCGGCATCTACCTGGGGACCGTTACGCACAGCTAGTGCCGCTTGCGGTCTGTGGTTAAACCCACTGCCAGCGTAGTGTCGAGTCTTTAGAGTCCCACACAGAGGGTATTCGCCTCTGGGCAAAACAGAGTAGAGGTCGCATGGTTTTGCGACAGGGTTCGTTCTCATCCGCGCACTTGTGCACGTTTGGAGTCCGGACGGATATTACTGGCTAGCTCTGGTTTGAGTCAGATACCGGTATATGTTTTGGGGTTGCTTTTATCTCTCAGTATTCATGTTCCTCGGAACAAGAATGCAGGTGTGTATGCACAGTTATTTTGAGGAGGAGGAAGATGATTTTCATTAGGGTTTCGGAACGGGTGCGCATGCACAGTTGACAGTCGTCTTTTTTCCAAACCCTAATGAATTAGTGAGATATCTATTAATAATAGTAATTAAATGAAAATATGTTATGGTTGGTTTTGTTGACTTGTTGACCATGGTTGACTTGTTGACTATGGTTGAATTTTTGACCATTATCATTATTGAGCAAGGATGCTCCTTGATTCTTGCCAACATTCATTTAATGAAGTATGATAGTGGTCATTCCAAAACAACCATCAACTATTCTCATTTCAATTATTATTGTTATTTAGATAATTCTTTTTCTTTTGTTATGGTTGCAAGAAAGAGAAAGAGGTCTCATTATCTCATTTAGCTTCTCTCTCCTCTCTTCATCTTCTTCTTCCTCTAGCAAAAGAGAAACCTTCTCATGTGTTGAGAATCCTTCTCTTTTAAAAGAAAATCACCTCTTAAACACTCTCTACTCATTCTAGGTTCAAGGTTTAGCAAGCCGGAAACCCTAGTTCACTCAAACCACGAGGAAGAGCCCAAAGGTTGAACCTTTGAGGTGGATCTATCTTCGACGGAAGAAGGCGACAAGAAGAGAACCATCAACCTCTACAAAGTTTGAAGAAGAAGGAGTTCAAGTTTAGGTATAACCATCTCCATCCGAGTAGCTAACTCTCTTTAGCAAAGTATGCTAGTTTTAGTTTAGACACGATCCCGACCTTGTTTAGTCCATGTTGCCTCTTGCGATAAAAATTTGTTTTTTATACCGTTTCCGCCTCCCCGTAAGAACCGGGGGTCGCAATATGGACTTACAGTGGTATCAGAGCCTAACTAAACTTAAACTAGCTTGGTAGTGAAGTGTAACGAAGTTCGGAACCGAAAAAATCACAAAACCGGAAAAACAAAACACTAAGTTTCTGTTGAATTTTTTTCTTCTCTAAATGAAAAACTTTATACTTGTAAATTCGGCTCAGGGTTTTGTGTGAACACCCAAGAAAAACGATGCCCTAATTCATCCAAACCGCCGCCCTCCCACCGCACGAGGTAGGCATGTGCCGCGGAAGCGCCGCGGTTTGTCTTCTTCTGTGCATCGTTTTTCGTGCAGTGTGTGTCTGTGTTGGTTTTGGGATTTTTAAAATATATTATATGTGCCCAGATTTTCCAGAAAAGAAATTTACTTTTGGGGTCCTATAATTCCGTATTTTTTCCGAACTTCACTGCACTTTGACTATGATGGTTATATCTGTGATGCTTGCATGTATTGAACGTCGGCTAATCGCTATAAGACGATTAGTCGGGGTTATACATGATCTGTGTTTGATATTGGAATGTGTAAATGAATGTGTTGGACTGTCGCGGGTGAATAGCCGGGGTGGATGTGAGATGAGCTCTTGTTTTTCTTTCATTCATTTTAAATGTAAATTGATGTAATAATTATTATTTGTTTGGCCGCACAACCGGGTCGGGGTTGTAGCCGTCATTGTATAATTCTTTTTACTGTTTTTGCTCCTAGGATAGACCCATGGAGGGGTGCACAAACTGCCGGGTACTTGGCGGGTAGTTTGCCGCACCCGTAGGGGTCTTGGGTGGGGTATTTGGCTATTCACCGCGACCGTGTTATCCGCTTTTCGTTCCAGGCTCGAAAGGATTGCGGATTGCTAGTATATCCAATGTATTCATCTGTGATCTGTAATGTCTATCATTGCTTTCTATTTAGGCGTTGCTTATGTTTTACAGCCGCGCTAGCCCAGCCCCCGCTCTGTCGTTAGTTAAGTAACCTAACGGGTGATGACGGGGCCCCGTGGCGAATGCATATGGCATAAGCGTACGTCATATTTTGGTTGTTTTCTGCAATGGTAGGATTAAATGATGGGACGCATTAAAAGTACTAATGCAAGAATATCACGCATTAAAAGAACTAATGCAAGATAATAAACCAAGCTAAAGTCGTTGGAACACTTTCGAAAAACCACTCGGTTCTTTTCAAAACTAACTTTTAAATGCGGAGCTTGAGCCACTCCTTCTAAAAGCTATCTCGTTCCATCGATTATATCAAGTTCACTACGTTCACGGTTTCGCCAAAACCATTCGTAGCCCTCCGTCGTTTCACATGAATAGTCAATAGTATTCAAGCTGTGTTTGTTGGCCAAAGTCAAGGCATAGTGATTGGTAGCTATTGGGTATTCATGTGCAGCATAGATAGATGCGTTGGTTTGGAACAGTCGTACTGCCTTGTTGGCCAAAGTCAAGGGTAGGTACGGGTGGATTCAAATTAACCTGGAGAACGACGGGTAGAACTTGACATGTGACTTATGATTTGTTGGCCAAAGTCAAGGTCATAAGAGCATGGGGCAAAAATCAACATCGGGAGTTTCATAAGTACCGAAACTTGCTAGATTTGCATACCATTTGGAGTGTGGTGATTCTGGTAGGATTCCTTCAGTTTCGTCACGCGATGATATTTGGATCCCGATCCTACTGTGAGTATATGCTACTCCTCGGGAAATTTTTCACTAAACGATCAATGCTATAAACCTAGTAGGTGCCTAGAAAGGTGTTAGCGGGGTTACGCCCCCAGGGAAAAGAGGTAATTTAATTAAGGAACTTCGCGAAAGCGTTGGAAAACCTCCCTCGAAGTACCGGCACTGGCCTGGCTGAACGGTTAAGCAAGTATTATGCGGTGGGATTGATTCCGACTAATTCTTCCTTTATGGTTTGAGGAGGGATTCGAGAGACAGTGGGAGCCATCCTGTTTAGACAAATTAAAAACCATTCTAAACTTGCAAGAGCATCGTGCTAAAGTGTTTCTTCTCTCCCCCCTGCAGCGACCAAATCGAAATGACTGGACTTAAGTTACTTCTAGATAAAAACATATTGACAGGGCCAAACTACAAAGATTGGCTCAGGAATGTCAAGTTGGCAATCACTTACGACAAGCTGGGGTATCTTCTTACCACCAAAGCTCCCCCCGTCCCAGGTCCCACCTCCAGCGTCGCGGATAAGGAAATCCGTAAGACTTGGGAGATTGACAGCGCGAAGGCCAGGTGCCTCGTACTTGCCTCGATGGACAACGATCATCAGAGGAGGCACGAGAATATGGATTTGGAATCCATATTTCTCCATACAAAAGAACTGTATGGAGAGCAGTCTCGTATCGCAAGATACGAAGTGTCGAAGAAGTTATTTTTGACAAAGTTGGCTGTCGGATCATCGGTAGCGGACCACGTGCTTAAGATGATTGGCTACACTGAGGAGCTCGCGGAACTTGGGACTACGTTGGACAGTGAACTCTATACGGATATAATTCTCCAGTCCCTTCCATCCACTTACGCCCAGTTCATACTGAATTTCAACTTGCAAGAAAAGGAAGTTGAACTTTCAGAACTCCTCAACATGCTGAGGAGCGCAGAGGGCACCCTACAGAAGGGTAGGGAAACACCCTCTTTGTTTGTAGGAGGATCTTCTTCCTCTAGGTCCAAGGCGAAAGCCAAGGGAAAGAGGAGGAAAGCCCCCGCCAAACCAAGAGGCGGTGTTAGTAAAGAGGGTACGAAGGGAAAGGAAAAGGCAACAAAGATTGCGGGGAAGCTTGTGGGTAAAGAGGAATGCTTCTATTGTCATAAGAGTGGACACTGGAAGAAAGATTGCAGGGCTTGGATGGCCAGGACACAGGAACTGAAGCAGGTTGCGGCTTCAGCTTCAGGTGTGTATGTTACTGAAAACTGTCTTTCTATAAACTCTACTTCCTGGGTATTGGATACCGAATCAGGATCTCATATCTGTAATTCTTTGCAGGCGTTGAGAAACCGTAAGTTTTTGAAGGCAGGTGACATGACCCTCAGAGTTGCGAACGGAGCTAGCATGTATGCTAAAGCCGTGGGGGACTATCACCTGGGAATGACAGATGGGCATGTTTTGGTTTTGCGTAATTGCTTTTTTGTACCCAACGCAACTTGTAATATCATTTCTGTATCTTTGGTTTCTAAAGAAGGTTATGAATTTGCGTTTGTAAGTAATGTTGTAAACATTCACCTTAATCAAGTTCTGATTGGGTCAGGTACACTGAGCAATGGTATATACGTGTTAAACCAACCACAGATTTTCAATGTCCAGAATACACAAAAAAAAAAGTCTCCAGATATCAATCAGGCTTTCTTATGGCATTATAGACTGGGTCACATCAATGAGACACGGTTGACTAAGTTACATAAAGAAGGATACTTGGATCCGTTCGAGTATCAATCTTATGCCACTTGTGAATCTTGTCTCATAGGAAAGATGACAAAGACTCCGTTCACTGGACACAGGGAAAGAGCGAGCGAGCTCTTGGGACTCGTACACAGCGACGTGTGTGGTCCAATGTCTACACATGCGCGAAGCGGTTACTCTTACTTCTTTACTTTTACGGATGACTTTTCAAGGTACGGTTATGTCTTCTTAATGAAACATAAGTCCGAAGCCTTTGAAAAATTCCAGGAATATAAGAATGAAGTAGAGAAACAGACCGGCAAAAGTATCAAGATTCTAAGATCGGATCGAGGTGGAGAATACTTAAGTGCGGAGTTCCTGAATTATTTAAAAGAGAACGGAATTCTCTCTCAGCTTACTCCTCCATACACTCCGCAACACAACGGTGTATCGGAGAGACGGAACCGAACCCTATTGGATATGGTACGGTCCATGATGAGCAACGCTGAGTTACCGCGATCATTCTGGGGGTATGCGCTAGAATCAGCTGCGTACCTTTTGAACCGAGTTCCTACTAAGACTGTGCCTACCACACCATATGAAATGTGGAGTGGGAAGAGACCCTATCTTAAGCACATTAAGACATGGGGATGTCCAGCTTTTGTTAAAAAGCAGCATGCGGACAAGCTCGAGGCACGCTCAGTACAGTGTAAGTTCGTGGGATATCCAAAGAACTCCAAGGGATATTTCTTCTACTGTGAAGAGGAACAAAAAGTTCTTGTTTCTCGTCATGCCTACTTCTTGGAAACTGAGTTTTTGGAAAACCATATAAGTGGGAGCACAGTAGAACTGGAAGAAATTCCAGAACCACGAGCTATTACTGAAAGCTTGGAGGAACCAGAGGGTTCAAAAGAACAGGACATTCCTACGCCGCTCCGCAGGAGTAGTAGGCAGTCTCATCCGCCCGAGAGATACTACGGTTTTCTCATAGACGGGGATAGAGAGGATTGCATCATAGATTATGATGAGCCTTCTAGCTTCCAGCAGGCCATTCAGAGCGTTGACTCGGTAAAATGGCTGGATGCAATGCGGACCGAAATGGAGTCCATGTACACCAACAAAGTATGGATGTTGGACATTGCTCCAGACGGGGTAAAACCCGTAGGATGCAAGTGGATCTTCAAAAGGAAGATTGGTGTAGATGGACAGGTTGAGACCTATAAAGCTAGACTTGTAGCAAAGGGTTTCCGTCAAAGACCTGGCTTGGACTATGACGAAACCTTTTCTCCAGTGGCTATGCTGAAATCCATTCGGATCCTTCTTGCCATTGCTGCCTTCCACGATTATGAGATTTGGTAGATGGACGTAAAAACTGCTTTTCTAAATGGAAATTTAGATGAGTGTGTTTATATGGATCAGCCAGAGGGTTTCATTCAGAGTGGGAGCAGCGGAAAGGTGTGCAAGTTGCTTAAGTCCATCTATGGACTAAAGCAGGCATCGCGGAGTTGGAACATCTGTTTTGATGAGACGGTCAAGGAATTTGGCTTTATCAAAAATCCAGATGAACCATGCATCTATAGTAGATTTGTAGCGAGAACTGTAGTATTCCTCGTTTTATACGTGGATGACATTCTCTTAATAGGAAATGACATTCCTATGCTACAATCTGTCAAGGGGTTCTTGTCACACAGGTTCTCCATGAAAGACCTGGGTGATGCCTCATACATCCTGGGGATCCGGATCCATCGTGATAGATCCAAGAGGATATTAGGACTTTCTCAGTCCAGGTACATCGACACCATAGTGAAGAGATTCAGTATGGAAGATTCCAAGCGCGGTAACCTACCGGCTTGTCACGGGATCACCCTCTCTAAAGAGATGTCTCCCAAGACTGATTTGGAGAGGGATCGCATGTCTATTATACCCTACGCTTCTGCGGTAGGCTCTATAATGTATGCGATGTTGTGTACCAGACCGGATGTAGCTTATGCACTGAGTGTGGTAAGCCGGTATCAGTCAAACCCTGGGGAGAAACACTGGATAGCGGTAAAGAACATTCTCAAGTACCTGAGAAGGACTAGGGAGATGTTCTTGGTGTATGGCGGAAAAGACCTCCAGATCGAGGCCTTTGCTGACTCCAGCTTCCAGAGTGACAAGGATGATTCCAAGTCCATGTCGGGTTTTGTCTTCACCCTCAATGGAGGGGCGGTGTGTTGGAAGAGCTCCAAACAGGAAACCGTTGCAGACTCGACTATGGAAGAGGAATACATTGCTGCATCTGATGCCGCAAAAGAAGCTGTCTGGATGAGGAAGTTCTTGAAAGAACTTCAGGTGGTTCCGTCCATTGTTGACCCAATACCTCTGTATTGCGACAACAACGGGGCTATAGCTTTAGCGAAGGAACCCAGGTCCCATCAGAGATTCAGGCACATCTTGAGGCGGTATCACCTGATCAGGGAGATCATGGATCGCAAGGAGATCGAGGTTCGGAGGGTTGCTTCAGAAGAGAACACTGTAGATCCATTCACCAAGGCCCTACCCCAGACTCAGTTCGAGCGGCTGATCGAGATGATAGGTCTTCGATACGCCAGTACATGGCCTTAGTGCAAGTGGGAGATTGTTAGTGTATATGCCCTAGAGGCCATTACTGTATCATACTAGTTTGTATATTACTTAATGGAAGCTTGGGATATTCACCTTGTATAAACAATCTTGCTCAATATAGTAGTATGCTACTTGGTTTGTTTCTACTTCAATGTGTACTTGTGTTTATTTTACTATATCACTTATACGCATTAGTGGAGCCCTTAGGATCTTTTGCTTGATTACCACCGTTGTGATGGCAGTCACACTAGTGGGGGCTGGGTAATCTATAAGCACATCCTTATACAGGTCCCTAGTCGCAGGACTATCGAGACAGGGCATCGATACTCCGGAGTAGACTAGCATATGCGCTTCTCATCCCAGTGTGGGAGATGGTCTGTCCCACAGCCATCAGTACGTCGTACTGGAGATAGTATACGGGTGCTCGTTGGGTTACGAGTACACTGGACAGGACTCGTCGGGAACTGACAGGTTGGTATTATACCTATCGTCAGTTATCAGTTCTCAGGTGACATGAGTACAGCTTAGTCCGCTGACTTGACACTGGCACTTCGCCTCAAGTGAGTTCCCACTGCACTTTGATCACTACCCTACCACGGCTCAAAGGAGTCGTGCAAACAGGTGGTGGTTGGGTGCAGTCCCGAAGCACTTGGAGGCAGTGACGGTTAGACAGGATTCGTCTCTCCCGGTATTGGGGGTTGACATCGCGCTGTGTCTAGGAGAGCCATTACACGAGTAGTCCCTGGCCAGGGCAAGCGAGATATACTGGTAGGTTTCCAGTGTTATCTCAGGGTGTTTTGGGCTTCACTCCGGCACGACTTGTACCGCTATTGGGGGACTGACGTTTACCGCCCCCTAGGCCCGCCATGCGATGTATCAGACGAACAGACCGGACTGTACGGAGATTGTCACATTCAGACTCAGTAGGAGTACAGATGGGGTTTCACCTTGTCGGCATCTACCTGGGGACCGTTACGCACAGCTAGTGCCGCTTGCAGTCTGTGGTTAAACCCACTGCCAGCGTAGTGTCGAGTCTTTAGAGTCCCACACAGAGGGTATTCGCCTCTGGGCAAAACAGAGTAGAGGTCGCATGGTTTTGCGACAGGGTTCGTTCTCATCCGCGCACTTGTGCACGTTTGGAGTCCGGACGGATATTACTGGCTGGCTCTGGTTTGAGTCAGATACCGGTATATGTTTTGGGGTTGCTTTTATCTCTCGGTATTCATGTTCCTCGGAAAAAGAATGCAGGTTTGTATGCACAGTTATTTTGAGGAGGAGGAAGATGATTTTCATTAGGGTTTCGGAACGGGTGCGCATGCACAGTTGACAGTCGTCTTTTTTCCAAACCCTAATGAATTAGTGAGATATCTATTAATAATAGTAATTAAATGAAAATATGTTATGGTTGGTTTTGTTGACTTGTTGACCTTGGTTGACTTGTTGACTATGGTTGAATTTTTGACCATTATCATTATTGAGCAAGGATGCTCCTTGATTCTTGCCAACATTCATTTAATGAAGTATGATAGTGGTCATTCCAAAACAACCATCAACTATTCTCATTTCAATTATTATTGTTATTTAGATAATTCTTTTTCTTTTGTTATGGTTGCAAAAAAGAGAAAGAGGTCTCATTATCTCATTTAGCTTCTCTCTCCTCTCTTCATCTTCTTCTTCCTCTAGCAAAAGAGAAACCTTCTCATGTGTTGAGAATCCTTCTCTTTTAAAAGAAAAGCACCTCTTAAACACTCTCTACTCATTCTAGGTTCAAGGTTTAGCAAGCCGGAAACCCTAGTTCACTCAAAGCACGAGGAAGAGCCCAAAGGTTGAACCTTCGAGGTGGATCCATCTTCGACGGAAGAAGGCGACAAGAAGAGAACCATCAACCTCTACAAAGTTTGAAGAAGAAGGAGTTCAAGTTTAGGTATAACCATCTCCATCCGAGTAGCTAACTCTCTTTAGCAAAGTATGCTAGTTTTAGTTTAGACACGATCCCGACCTTGTTTAGTCCATGTTGCCTCTTGCGATAAAAATTTGTTTTTTATACCGTTTCCGCCTCCCCGTAAGAACCGGGGGTCGCAATATGGACTTACAGTTGCATACCTATTGAATAGGGTTCCAATCAAATCAATTGCCTACCGCTTCATATGTGATATGGAAAGGGAAGAGCCCATATCTTAAGTTAGTTAAGATTTGGGGTTGTGCGGCCTATGTCGAAAAGAAAAATCCGGACAAGCTCGAGGCAAGGTCTGTTATGTAGAACTGGAAATGTTCCAGCTATACAAACTGCAGCTGATGATTTGGTAGAACCGAAGGATTCAATAGTAACCAACGAACCTCAGCCTCTCCGCCGATCTAGTAGGATTCCTCACCCACCTGAGAGTTACTTCGGTTTCTCAATGACAGTGGGAGCGAGGATTGCATCATGAGATGATGACCCAACTAGTTTCGAGCTGGCCATTAGGAGTGGGACTCTGTAAGAATGGCTGGATACTTAGCGATCTGAGATGGAATCCTTATACACCAACAAAGTATGGACTTTAGTTGCTATATCTGAAGGGTTAAATCCCCATCAGGAGCAAGTAAATCTTGAGAAGATTACTTGGTGTACATGGAAAAGTTGAGATTTTCAAAGCTAAACTTGTTAAAGGTTTGCATCATTGACCAGGTATGGATTATGTTGAAACCTTTTCTAAGGATCTATGCTTAAGTCCATCCAGATCCTACTTGCCACGGCTACATACCATGACTACGATATCTGGTGGTTGGGTGTCATGACAGCTCTTCTAAAATGATGTTTTGGAAGAGAGCATCTATAAGTACACAGCCAGAGGGCTTCGTAGATAGTGGGAGCAGCGGAAACGTGTGCAAGATGTTTTATGTGATGGAGCAGGCATCGCGGAGTTGGAACATCTGTTTTGATGAGTTAGTTAAACAGTTTGACATCATTAAAATGGTAGATGAACCTTGTATATACAAAAAGGTAGTAGGGAGTATGGTAGTGATCCTCGTAGATTACGTGGATGACATACTCTTGATAAGAAAGGAGTTTCCTATGCTACGCTCGGTCAATCTCCGCTTATCACAATGATTCTCCAAAAAGGATCAAAGTGATACCTACTAAATCCTGGGTTTTGGATCTATGAGATAGATCTAATTGGATATTAGGATACTCACTAGTTATAGTGAGATGGTATCAATTGGTCCTGGGGAGAATCACTGGAAAGGTTTCAGGGTGATAAGCACGGCTGAATGTCAGTCACAGGCATTGTCTTTACCCTTAGTGGTGGGACGGTATGTTGGAAGAGTTCCAAGGTAGATACCGTGGCATACTAGACGATAAAGGCTGGATACATCGCTACTTAAGATGCTACCAAAGAGGCAGTCTGGATGTATATTTGTTCATGAGATGAACTTAGTTCCTCCCATTGTGTGACAATGGAGTTGTGGCTTATGCCAAGGAACGTCCGTCCCATCAGTGATCCAGACATAATCTAAGGCAGTATCACCTGATCATGGAGATGGCTGATCTCCAAGGTGATCGAGGTTAGGAGAGTAGACTCAGAGGACAACACAGCGGATCCACTCACAAAGGCCTTTTCCCAGAGAGAGACTTTTATGGGATGGTTGAGTATGAAATACTTCAACCACTGCTACAGATAGCCCTAGTGTAAGTGGGAGATTGTTAGTTATATGTATGCCCTAGAGGCCATTACTGTACATAGGATGTATATTGTAGTGGATGCTTGGACATATATAGGGAGGACTTTCTTGCTCGACATGATAGTATGCTATCCGGTTGCTCTATATCTTAACATATACACTGATTGTCTCTCTGTTACATTTTGGTAAAGCCCTTAGGATGTGTAATTGACTACCTGGACTATGATGCGGATCATACTAGTGGGGACATGGTAGTCCATAAGTACATCCTTCAACGTCCCTAGTCATGGGTGTATCGAGACGAGGCATCGATATACCAGAGTAGACTAGCGTATACCTTCTCGACCTATACAGATGGGCGATGGATGATCCCATATCCATTGGTGTTTGACATCGAAGAAGATATACGGGTGCTCAGTAGAGACTGGGTACACTGGACGGACTCGCCGAGAACTCCCAGATGGTATTATACCTCACATCAGATGGCAGTTCTCTGGTGACACTGGTACAGGTTAGTCTGTAGACCCGAGATCGTCATAGAGTCTTGTGTGGTTCCCACTGTGCTTTGATTTCCACCTTACCACGTCCAAGAGGGCGTGCAAAACGGTGGTTTTTGGATACAGTCCCGAATCACATGGAGGCAATAAGCGATAGGAGGGGATTCGTCTCTCCCGGTATAGGGAGTTGATGTTGCGCTGTGTTCGATTGGCTATAACCGGAAATACCTGGCCAGGGTTGCTGAGATTTACTGGTAAGTGTTACCAGTAGTTTCTCGAAATGTTATGGACCTCATCGACACGACTTATCGAGCTATTGGGGTCTGACGTTTACCACCCCTAGGCGAGATATGCGACATATCAGACGAACAGACCGGACTGTACGGTAAGTGTTACTGGTTGGATTCAAAGGAGTGTGAGCGGGCTTGCTCGTCGATCTTCTGATCGCTCAATACCCGGGTGGCCGTTACGTTTAGCAGACCGGTTGCGGCTTGTGGGTGTTTGATATGATCATCACCTGCTGCCGGCGTATTGACGAGTCTTTAGAGTCCTACACAGAGGTTTCCTGGCTCAAGCGAAACGAAATAGAAGCGCATATGAGATATGTGCGGGACCGAGAATAATGCGTGTATGTGATACCGTATTCTATTCTCGTGATGAATGTATCGAATGGTTGTATCTGATATAACCCTGTTATCGAATCGAGAATTGATTCGATAAGTCGATACATTGGATACTAGTCGGTTATATGCGATATGACCGGATCGTTAAAACAAGTGTTGATTTAATGATTTAATGCATAATTATATATTTGATATATTACTTTGCACTAACTAGTATTGGTTCACTTTAAATGGATTTTCTCACTTGAAATGCACATTGTATATGTGATATACTTTTGTTCACTTGTTTGTATCATGTTTGATGATACAAGCTCACTTGGGTTTGTGTAAAGAATTAAACCATGGTTATATGAATGGTTAGGGTTTTGATTATTTACTTACTTATTTATTTATTTATGTTGGAAAAGAAAATGATATGGTGGCTTTCTTTGTTTGCTTGTTGAAGCTTCATGAAGCTTTGAACAAGTCCACCATATTTGTCTCATGCTTAACCCTAACCATTCCCACTAACCATAGTCTATTCTCTACACCTAATCATGGTTGCCATATGATAAGTATTGATATTATTTTTCTATTTTGAAAATAACTTATCATATTCTTTTTCCTTCTTCTTCTTCTTCAAGATGAAGAAGCTTGCAACCAACAATGGCATCTTGAGAAAAAGAGTGAGAAATCCTATTCTAAAGTGAACCCACTTCCTATTTCTTCATCCTCTACCACTTGCCAAGTAGTATTGGGTGTTTTCTTCGCAAGTTTCATAGCTTGGTGAAGTTGGATCTTGATCTTGTGTTGCCTCGACGTAGATCATCTTCGGCATCGAAGTCGACGACCTAGCCCGCCCATTTCTCCGATGAAGCCGACGCTAGAGCCCGGGATCCGATGAACACAGCGAGGGTACACCGTCGCGGAGCTATGGAGGTGGAGGACCGAATCTACAAAGGTTGTATTTCCGTTTTCACTTAGTTAAGTTGTTAACTAGTTATCGTTTTCGCCTAAAATTCTAGTTAACGAACTAGTCTAGGGTTTCTCGGCACCGTAAAATTTTGAAATTGGCATGGTTGATGCCTTGTGAGACCTTATTAGCGTGCCTAGGAACCCTACAGCTGAAGGGGGATGTCTCACTTCAGGTTTTGGCGGGTAACTTGCCGCGCCCGTAGGGGTCTAGGATTTCATTGCACAGGCTATCCACATGACCAGGGGAACGTTGGGTTTCATCAGCGGCTCTGTGAAACCCGGGGATCCCAGATATCTGTATTATTCTGTGATGCTTATTACATTTCTATGATGTTGCATTTTATCACGCCTTGAGCGAAATATTATATATTGATATATATACTAGTAGATGTTGTATATGTTTTGCATCCGCGCTAGTCCAGTCCCCGCTCTGTCGTTAGTTAAGTAACCTAACGGGTAATGACGAGACCCAGTGGCGAATGCGGACTGCATATACATACATCATTATTTTCGTTCTTTATTGGTGTGATCAATTGATGGGACTGCGTTGATTCAGATCAATGCAAGCTTAACAAACCTTTTATGATGTTGTTGGAACACTTTTCAAAAAGCTGTTATTGCAAGGACGTTCACTTTTGTTTTGCACAGTGGTATTCAGTCGAAATATCCTGCACCTTAGTCAACGAGGCAAGGGCCGAGATCCCTTCACCGGGAGGGAACCCTTGGACAAAAAGTTTGCGTCAAGGCAATACCTTCACTATAGCCGATTACTTGTGCTTTGCATCGTGGTATTCAGTTGGAATATCCTGCACCTCATTCTATGAGGAAAGAACCGAGATCCCTTCACCGGGAGTGACCTCTTTAGCAAAGGTTTTCGTCACTATATTTTTAAAAGCTATCCGGTTCCTTCGACGATATCACGTTCATTACGTTAAAGGTTTTCGCCAGAAACCATTCGTAGCCCTCCGTCGTTTCACATGGATAGTTAATCAGTATTCAAGCTATGTTTGTTGGCCAAAGTCAAGGCATAGTGATTGGTAGCTATTGGGTATTCATGTGCAGCATAGATAGATGCGTTGGTTTGTGGCAGTCTTATAACCTTGTTGGCCAAAGTCAAGGGCTTGTGCGGGTAGGCTCAAATTAACCTGGAGAATGACGGGTAGAACTTGATATGTGACTTATGATTTGTTGGCCAAAGTCAAGGACATAATAGCATGGGGTAAAAGTCACATCGGGAGTTTCTAAAGAAACTGAAACTTGCCAGATATGCGCATACCTTCTGGAGTGTGATGACGTGAGCGGATTCCGTCACGTTATCATGCAATGATAGTTGGATCCCGATTCCCACTGATGAGTTGGTTTACTCCTCGGGTGATCCCGACTAATTCTTCTTTCAGGTTTGGAGGAGAATTTGACGGTACAGTGGGAGGTTTCCATATTAGATAAATTGGTAACCATTCTGATCTAGGTTAGAGTGCACGCTGAGTGTTTCTTTTCTCTCTCTCTCTCTTTGGCAGCGACCATTGACCCGACCCTAGACTATGACTCAGTGACCAAATTGACCAAACCTTCTTAAACACTGGTTTTTGGATTGTCAGTGTTGCAGACCTCATTGCCACTACTACTTTTACCCTTTTCTCCAGGACACCCCGTATTACTACGAACGTCCACTTCCATTGGACAAAACCATCGTATGGTTATATACGAACTCAAAGGAATTTATTCGAGGATGGTTTCCGGTTCTGGAGGAAACGGATAGGACTATTCAGTTGTCTTTTCCTTTTACCTTCTCTCAGGTTGTGAGTACTCCTTGGTTTAGGAGATAGTACACCTATTATGCAAATTGGATAGTCTTCTTCCAAACCTTAGGCTGGTGCCTAACCGTGGGGAATGAAGAAAACCAATTAGCATAACGATGGTGTACAGAAGGTATTAAGTAAAGACATATCGAGGGATTAGTAAGAGGGCAAAGTAAATTGCGACTGCTATTCACGACCAAACAAAGTATTTCTTCGCTAATCCTAAAATCACCTTTGTATTTCTCCAGGACACTCCGTATCACTACGAAGATCGACAGTTTATTGGATACTCCATCGTATGGTTATATACGAACTCGAATGGAACTTGTTTCAGTTCGGGGATAGATTCTGGTTCAGGAGAAATAAGAATAAGGTTTATTCGGTTGTCTTTTATCTTCACCTTCTCTCGCTTTGCGAGTGCTCCTAGGATTAGGACAGTACACCCATTATGTTTATTGGATAGTCTTCTTCCAAACCATAGGCTGGTGCCGAACGGTAGGGAAGGAAGAAAACCAATTAGCCTAAGAGGGTGTGCAGAAGGTAATGACTGAAGACATATAAAGGGATTTGGAAAGATGGCAAAGAATTACACGGTTACGGTTGTGAATCTGGATAATGAACGAGGTATTACTAGGAATACCGGGATACCCCATCGAAACATTTCAATGTTTCAGTTTCACTGTGTACTGTTAAAGGAAAACTGATTTCCCGATTAGATACTCACTCTAGGGTATTTATTTATCAGGTATGATTCTCACACCTGTATGGTTTTACAGATGATGAGTGGGAGTAAGTTATTGGGAATTAGGTGATCATCCTCATTATATCGGGATTCGTTGTAATCGGTGATATTTGAGGAAGTCACCTGGGCGGTTTGCCGGACGGCAAATATTTGGTTTTGAATATCTGTTGTTATGCACCAATTTCAAATTGATATATCTGTATGTCTATTTTTATAGAGTGAGATATACCTTTTTGAAATTATGTCCGTGACATTTACCTATATCAGTGGATGGTTAGGTAAGGAGCATTAAACAGCGGTGTAATTCTTCTTAACCAAAAGTACAGTTTTCAACCTGCGACATATAGATAGTGAGTTATTAGACTCAAAGGACTTATACAGGGTATTGTATGTTGTTCAGTGTCCATTAGGACAGAGGGGTTGGTCCTCGTACTATATTCGGTTTACTTATGACTTCTCTAGTTTTTAGACAGGTGTTTCGTGGAAACACAGGGTCCGAATTTTAAGAAGTTATAGGTATTTGAATAAAGTAGAGAACCAGGCATTGCAAGTATCGGGATTCTTCAAAGTGATCGAAGATGTAGATACTTGTGTATGGTATTCAGTTGATTGTAATGATTAAGAGAACTTGTTTCTCTTTCAGGTTACTCATAATTGGAAGTACTCCTAAGTTGAGTAATGTTGATCGGCCTCTTTCCATTTAGTTAACATGCACTGGAGACAACTGCATGATTTGAATCTGGTTCAATTAAATCAGTGCCTCTGGTTCTATATTGGATATAGAACAGTTCATATCTTAACGATGTTAAGGTACGGGGAGTTGTCTGGTTTATGCTTAAAACCAGACTCTGGATAACTCAAGGCACGTTTCTGTAATGGCTGTTTGTGGGTTAACCCAGGTTATGACGAGGGTTGACTTTCTACCATCAGGAAGATCAATAGTGATATTGTTCTTGACTCGCCACAGTTTTGACAAAAATGGATTTTTTTCAGAAAACAGTAGTGGGAGTATGGTAGAACTGGAAGTGATTCCAGAACCGCAAACGATTACTGAAAATTTGTTAAGAACCTAAAGATTCAATCTGGTTCGACATTCCATTGGCCACTCCGCAGATACGGTGGGTTACCTCTGGCACCCGAGGGGTACTCCGGTAGCTTCAAGGACGGTGGCAGGGAGGTTCTTGTTTACCCTGACTTTCCATTGCTGTTGTTCCAGACTGTGAGATCCGGCAGGAGGATGAATATAGCGTCATTCTAAACAGGCTTTAGAAGTGCACGTCTATATGACTCTGCCAGAGGGTTGTCATAGTCAGTGGGAGCAGCGGAAGCATAGTGGACAAGTGGCTTATGTCAATTTATAGACTAAAGCAGATATAGCGGAGATAGATCATCTATTTCTGATGTGACAGTCATAGGTTTGACTTCATCAGAATAGGGGATGGATCTGTTAAGAAGGTAGTAGGGTGTGATATCCTGGTATTTGGATGACATACACAGAGTAGGAAGTGATATTCCTATACTACGATCGGTTATACTTTGGTCGTCACACAGTGGTTTCTCCACATGGGACTTGGACATTAAATCAGACATTTTGGTTACTGGATCTATGGTGTTAGATCTAGATTTGGGTAGTTTCCCAATTAGGGTACTTAGACAGCATTCTAGAGTTACTTTAGAATGGATGACTCCAGGCATGGTGGTGTACCTACAGTTGATGGAGTCACCCTCTCTAAAGGTGTCTTACAGACTAAAGGGGAGAGGGATGTGCATGATTGGCAGATCACTTGCTCAGACAATTGAGTCAATCATGAGATGTCAAGTACCACACCAGTGTTGTTTTTGCACTAGCTGCAGTAAGTTGACATTGATCCAATCCTGGAGAAACAGTCGGAAGCAGTTTTAGAACATAAGTGGATGTTCTAGGGATATGATAACGACAGCCTCATTCGGGAGACAGTTATCATTCCAGGCTTCCTTGGTGACCTGGACGACAGGGAGGTTGTCAGAGTTATAGTTTTCCTTCTTATGAGGGGCAGTATTTTGGACAGGTGGTCCAAGGAGATACTGAGGGAGGCATGGAGCATGATACTGATTAAGTTCGGTTGACGATACAGTCTAAGAAGTTTGGATTTGGAGTTCATTTATGAGCTAGGTCCCATCAGACATCCATACACATTCTAAGACAGGTATTGCTCATTTTGGGAGATGGCTTTCTCCACGAACTTGAGATATAGAGAGACATAGAAAGAAACATCAAAGCGGATCCACTCGCTGAGGCTAGTCCTCGAACGCAATAGTTTCGCAAACGAGCTTTGTGAGACTGACTAGTAGAGGAGTTGGGTGTTCGATATCACACAGACTGTGAGTATGCGACATCGCAATAATTAGCCTTGAGTGCTAGTGGGAGATTGTTGGAGATAGTGCCCTCAGAGTCAATTATTGGATCACAGGCACGTGATTGCAATGATTGAGGGAGGACTTATCCCGTTAGGACAGTCTTGCTCAAGATGATAGTATGCTATCTTGTTTACCTTTATCATCGTGTACTGCTTTAGGTGACCTTACAGGTCACTATTGCACGTTGATAGAGACCCTAGGATTCTTGCTTGACTGCCAGCAGTATGAGGGCGATCATATATGTGGGAGCTGGTAGTCTATAAGCACATCCTTAAATGGTCCCTAGTCGTGGGAGTTTCAGGACAGGACATCGATACTCCAGAGTAGACTAGTGTATACAGTCAAGACCCCGACGAGGTGCGGTGGCCGGTCTCACAAGCCACTGGTGTCAGTTGGTTCACCTAAGATATATACAGGTGCTCATTGGGTTATGAGTACACCGGACAGGACTCGCCGGGAACATGCTAGTTGGTCTTACACCTGACGTCAGATAGCAGTTCCCTGGTGACATGTGTACAGGTTAGTTCATCGACCTGAGGATCGTCATTTGTCTCGTGTGAGTTCCCACTGTACTTTGATTACTACCCTACCATGCTCAAAGGAGACGTGCAAACAGGTTTTAGTTGGGTACAGTCCCGAGCCACATGGAGGCATTGAGCGGATCTTCAGGGGTTCGTCTCTCCCGGTATTGGGGGTGAGGTCACGCAGTGTCTATGAGAGCCATTACACAAAGCCCTCGGCCGAGGCAAGAGATTTACTGGTAGGTATTCCAGTAGTATCTTAGGGTGTTCTGGGATACACTCCGACACGACTTTTACCACTTTTGGGGGTTTGACTTTTACCAACCCTCTAGGCCCGCCATGGGATGCTCATAGACGAACGGACCGGACTGTACGGATATTGTCACTGACAGGCTCAGTAGGGTGTCAGGATGTGTTCGCGCATCGACGTCCCTTTTGGTCAATACCTGGTAGCCCGTTACGTATAGGCTAATACCTCTGACGTGCCAGTGGTTAATTCCACAACCAAAGTATTGACGAGTCTTTAGAGTCCCCCACAGACCAGTTTCTCAACTTTCGGGCGAAACGCTGTAGAGGCCGTATGGAGATATGGCAGGGTTCGATCAGATACGTGCGGCATTGCACGGATCAGGATCGGACGGTTAATACTAGCGGGCTTTGGTTTAAGCCGGATCCTAGTATTGTACAGTGTAGATTTTGTCTCATTGCATTTGTATTCGGTCGGAATACAAATGCGGGTATGTGTGTACAGTAGCGGGGTTTTCCTGTAATTTATTACGGGATCAGTTTCATGAGGTTGCCAGTTTGTTTTCTGTTTCGGCTAATTTTCTTTGTATCTTTCATTGCCTGAAGATTGGTGGAGGAGGGTATATTTGTATTTGTGCAAATTAGCATTTGTGGAGGTTGGTTTTTGCATATTGTTGCTTCATGATGGTTGCACCATCATTTGACTTCTTGACCTCATCATTGCTTGACTTTTGTCATGGTGATGAGTTATGATAAGGTTGGTGGAGTGTTGGTTTTAATTGGTGATGATTTCTTCTCATCATCACATCTTTTTCTCTCTCATGCATGATAGCCTATTCTCTTCCTCTCCCTTGGATTAGTGTGACTCTCCCTCATTCTCTCACTATCCTCTCACTCTCTTGCTCATGCCATGGCCGGCCAAGGAGAAGGGGCTGCCCATTTTTTGTGGGGGATTTTTGGTTCTCTCATGCTTGCAAAAATCCCCATGCTCATCACAAAATTCCATAGTTCATTTCCTCCACCAAAGGCAACTTCTAGTAACCCCAAATGAGACATAGAGCACTACACGTATTCTACAGCAATCCTTGGGCACGTCGGCTCGCCAACTTCGTGCCCGAGTTGCCTCGGTCCAGAGGTGGGAGCCCGTAAAAGAAGCCGGCTACGTGGTGCCCTTCCGGCGAGGAGATGAAGACCGGAGATTCCGCGGGGAGATCGGGACGACGACGAGAAGACCGAAGGACACGGATCGCTCGGTATATCTCTTTACCCGTTCTTTAGTTAGCTAGGACTAGATTAATGGCCCGATCCCGGAATTTTTGTGCGTGGTGGTGCCGCTTTACAAGTTCGTAAAAAGTTTCGTTTCCGCATTCCGTCGTCGGATTGACGGCCGCGGCGCCGCCGTGCACTTACACTTATTTCAGAACAAACCTATTTGATCCTCAGAAAATAGTTTATCAAATAAAATGTTTTCAGACATAATAGACTTGTCATCTAATTTTCAAAACTCACGACACGTGTAGTATGATGTAAAGACGTATATTAGCTACAGTTAACATCAAAGGAGGGTTATCTTTCAGGTTTTCAATATCTAAAAATAGGATCTAGTTGTTCCTATCTTATCAAACAAAACCGTCGAAATATTGAATCTGAGTTCTCCCACTAGCTAACTTGACGAAAAAGTTTTTATGTTTTTAGAAAATTTTCTGATTTTTATGGATTTTAGTATGCAGATGCAAAATATACATATGAATGTGAAGGTTAGAAATACGTACCGAGCGTACCCCCAAACTTAAACTGGACAGTGTCCTCACTGTCATTGCATGAAAAAATTATTGAAGGGTCAAAATTGTCGGTTAGATATACACAATTTTTTTTAAAGAAAATTGTTAAAAATGGATATGCACCGGACAAGAATATCCACATATATATACAAAATGGTATATACATACCCCCAAACTTATTTGAAACAGTGTCCACTGTTTTGGCTGGATAACCGAAGTTTGGTGGTAGGCAGAGGAAGATTATGCTGGGTAAACCGGCTCCTGTATGACCAGGAGCTCCTCTGTTGGTTCGGCGCTAAGGTACGGTTTCAGTCTGTGTCCGTTTACTTTGAAAAATGATCCGTCCTTTGGATTCTCCAAATCCACAGCGCCTTGCGGATACACATTTCGCACAAAAGATGGCCCTTTCCAGCGAGATCTGAGCTTACCTGGATGGAAATGTTGCCGGGTGCTGTAAAGCAGTACCTGTTGACCAGGTGCGAATGTTTTGCGCAAAAGATGTTTATCGTGAATTACCTTCGTTCGGTTCTTAACGACAACCGCGTTTTCGTAAGCCTCATCCCGAAGCTCGCTCAATTCGTTTAACTGCAGCTTTCGATGGCTGCCCACATCTTCGAAAGACAGATTCAGCTCCTTTATCGCCCAAAATGCGCGATGCCCTATTTCCACTGGAAGGTGGCTAGCCTTTTCGTAAACAAGACGATAAGGAGACATGCCAAGATCGGTCTTATAAGCAGTTCGAAATTCCCAAAGGGCATCAGTGAGTTTTAAAGACCAATCCTTACGGTTCTTGGAAACCGTCTTCTCCAATATCTGCTTGATTTGCCGACTTGAAACTTCGGCTTGGCCACAAGTTTCGGGGTGGTAGGGCGTAGATAGCTTATGATTAATGGAATATTTCTGCATCAAGGCCTCGAAAGTCTTATTACAGAAATGGGTTCTATTGTCGCTAATGATCGCTCAGGGGTGCCCAAACCGGGAGAAAATGTTTTCCTTAAGAAATCTAACGACAACCTTGTTGTCGTTAGTCCGGCTGGGCACAACCTCGACCAACTTAGAGATATAATCAACAGCGAGAAGAATGTACAAGTTCCCAAAAGAGCTGGGAAATGGCCCCATAAAATCAATCCCCCAAACATCGAAAATCTCCACAACCAAGATTGGTTGGAGCGGGATCTCGTTTCTCCTGGATATCCGGCCCAAGTGTTGGCACCGGGAGCAAGTCTTGCAGTAGTCATGAGCGTCTTTGAAGAGTTGTGGCCAGTAGAAACGACACTGCAAGATCTTCTCGGCTGTCTTTCTGGGGACAAAATGCCCGCCGCATGCTTGATCGCGGCAAAATGACAGCACACTCTTGAATTCATTGTCAGGGACACACCAACGAATAATCTGGTCGGGAGAGTACTTGAACAGATAGGGTTCGTCCCAGTAAAAGTGTTATACTTGGGATAAGAATCGAAGTCTGTCCTGACTTGACCATTCAGTCGGTAGTAATCCTATGGCCAAATAGTTCACAATATCTGCGAACCAGGGTTCACAAGATACTGTCAAGAGCTGTTCATCCGGAAAAACGTCGTTGATCGGAATTTGAAGCGACGGCGAAGAAGGAAGTCGTGAGAGATGGTCGGCGACTACGTTTTCACATCCTCTTTTGTCCTTGATGACAAGGTAAAACTCTTGAAGCAAGAGGATCCAAAGTATCAGCCGAGATTTTGTATCCTTCTTCGCAAAAAGATGGCGTAGAGCAGAATGGTCCGTGTAGACGATGACTGGAGAGCCGATGTGGTAGGGCCTGAACTTTTCTTAAACAAATACAACAGCCAAGAATTCCTTCTCGGTTGTTGTATAGTTCAGTTGGGTGTCGTTCAGGGTTCGGCTAGCATAATAGATTACGTGTGGCATCTTGTTGATGTGTTGTCCAAGGACAGCACCGATGGCAAAGTTTGATGCATCGCACATAATCTCAAATGGGTACGTCGAGTCAGGAGAAGAAAGAACGGGAGCAGAAGTGAGTGAGCTTTTTAATGACTCGAACGCAGTCACACAGCTCGAGTTGAAGTCGAATGTCGTGTCCTTGGCCAGTAAAAGAGTCAAGGGCCTAGCAATCTTGCTAAAGTCCTTGATGAACCGTCTATAGAAACCAGCATGGCCAAGGAAGGCTCGGATGTCTCTAACGCATCTGGGAGGAGGGAGATTGGAAATGAATTCAATTTTTGCTTTATCTACCTCAATGCCATTTTGAAAGATGATATGTCCTAAGACAATACCTTCGTGCACCATGAAATGGCACTTCTCCCAATTTAAAGTGAGGTTCTTGTCCTTACACCGAGTAAGGACAGCTTCGAGATGCAGCAAATACTCATCAAAGGAATTGCCGAAAATGGAGAAATCATCCATGAAATCTCCAAGAATTTTTCCACCATGTCTGAGAAGATTCCCATAATACACCGGTGAAAGGTAGCGGGCGCATTGCATAACCCAAAGGGCATGCGACGATATGCAAACGTGCCGAAAGGACAGGTGAATGTGGTCTTGTCCTGGTCTTTTTCGGCGATGGGAATCTGATTATAGCCGGAGTAGCCATCCAGAAAGCAGTAGTATTCGTGTCCAGCCAATCGTTCAAGCATTTGGTCAATGAAAGGTAGCGGAAAGTAGTCTTTCCGTGTTGCATCGTTGAGTTTTCTATAATCGATGAATACTCGCCACCCAGTCTGGGTGCAAGAAGGGATTAACTCGTTCGCCTCATTGGTTATGACCGTTATGCCCGACTTCTTGAGGACAACATGAATGGGGCTAATCCACTGGCTATCAGAGATAGGGTAAATGATACCACTATCCAGACACTTTACGATCTCCTTTTTTACAGCCTCCTTCATGACTGGGTTGAGTCGCCTTTGTGGATACCTGGCTGGTTTGGCATCATTCATCAGATGAATGTGATGTTCAACGATCAGGGGACTAATCCCCTTGACGTTCGCCATTGACCCGCCAAAGGCTTGCCTATTGCTGTGCAAGACCGTAAGAAGGGCTTTCTCTTGCTCTGGAGCTAGAGAAGCCGAGATGATAACAGGAAGGGTCTCGTTCTTACCAAAGTAAGCGTACTTAAGGTGAGACGGCAATGGCTTGAGTTCGAGCGTTGGAGGTGAAACGATTGAAGGCAAGATTGGTGAAAATGTCTCAAACACAAAGGATTCCAGCAGAGGTTCAAAATGAGTGTAAGCGACCGAGTTGGATGGTTTAGCCAACTCATCCGGAAATTCAAAGGATTCAAACTCCGGTGGTGACTGGCTAAGATCGGTCGAGAAAGTGAAACACACGTAGTCATTGTCGGGCACAGAAGTAGCAGGTTCGAAGAGGAACTGTAACGTTTTGAAAATCGTCTTGGTGAAATTTCGGAAAATCGGTAAAATAAAGGGGTTTTCTGTAAAAAGTCAAAATACAAATATCTTTATTATAAAATTAAATATACATATTCTAGCTATGTAATTGCTATTATTTGTTGTTTATTGAGCCACTGGTGAAATTTCAAATTTTCTTAAAATTTTTCCGAAATTAATTATTTTAATGTTGTTTTAAGCCGTCGCTAATACATTTAATTAGGAAAAATTACAAATAGTAATGGGTTAATCATGCACTAATGAACCATGGCAAATATATAAAAAGTTGTAACATGCTTGTTTTATTTTTTTGTGTCTCTCCAAACTCTAGTGAATTCTATGATAAAAGAAATTAAGAAATAAATTAAAACAATGTAACTAATGAATAGACTAAAATGGGTGTGATAAATTAATAATATTCCACTCACACATCTCTCTCTCTCTCTCTGCGAATGTGCAGGTCCCCCACACCCATCTCTTCATTCATCACACAATATCTTATAGTATAAGGAAAAAAAATTTATTAATTAAGGAAATATGTAAATAGGTAATAATTGATGATGGGTTCTACACATTTCTACATACTTTCCTCTCTCTCTCTTTTCCCTCTCCATGAGGCCGAGCCTTTCCTTTCAGCCCCCTCCCAATTCTTCAACTCATTCCATCTCAAATTTATTAACAAAATCCATCACAAATCAATGAAAAACCTAACTAATTCTCCATTTAACCCTTACCCACCATTCTTTGTTCAATTTAGCATAGATATTGGAGCATGAAACCATTCATTTGGAGGCAAAATTTCAAGTTTGATCTCAAATATTGAGGTATAATTCTAAGCTTTTGGTTTGATTGTTAGTTAATTCCTTTAATTTAGCTTATTAAGTGTTTAATTATGGCTTTAAATCCAAGTTTGAAATTTCAAGAAAAGGGGGGTTTGAATTAGAAATAGGGTTTTATCAATTGATTATGTTTGGATGTGAAGATTAATATCTTAAGTTATGCAAAATGTAATTTAGTTGCTAAATTTGCTAATTTTTACGTTTAAATTGTTCTAATTAAGTTATTTTGTGAACTAGATTTTTAAATTAATTATATTTTTGTGAGATAAAATTCAAATTAAGGTTTCATGTCATTATAAATATTATATTGAGTGGTTTAATGCCTCTAGTTCATGAAAATCCAAGCTAAATTGTTGTTTGTGGTATTTTGCTTGAAAAATGTTTAAAAAAATTGTTAAAAGTTGCAAACTAGAAATTTCAAATAAATGCAAAATTGTGTAATAAAAATATAGTAATGGTTTGTATAGTCTAGTAATGCTATATAATGAGTTTTATAACTATTGGTTTCATTTAAATGTCAAGTTTTGATGAAAAACGGTAAATTGGCAATTTCGGTTTTTGCGAAATTGGGCGGTTTGATGGATTTTAGGGTTTCGATGGATTTAATCGTGTTTTATGGTATAAGTAATGTGTTTTAAAACTATAAGTTGTTTGATTATGTTATCTCGATCCATCGGAGTTTGTACGCCGATATCGAGTGGTAATTGGTTCTTTTGCGTGGAAGGGACATAGGTTTTAACCTGTACTTGTTCCTTGTATCGTTTGACTTTTGTATGTGATTCGGTTTACGATGCTATTTATATGCTTGCGTTTAGGTACCCCTCATGTGGACTGCGGGCGTTGAAGAGGAGGATGGCGACACCGTCTTCGGCAGACATGGACCAGGTGAGTAGATGTATATCTACGGGGGGAAGTCGGGTGGATGGCGTTTAGCACCCCCGCAACGTAGAATAGGAATGGTACTTATTGACATTAGGAAACCAGATGTGACCCTAGATTCTTAATCAGTAGGACCCTAGTATTGACCCTAGGCTGGACTAGACTGATTTAGGAAAACCATATCAGAGGATGAGTACCTTGGAAGTGGTTCGTAGGTTTTAGATAGAAACACACCCACGCACACACTGAAACTCGACATGGGGTATACGTGTATGTGTATGTATATGGAACTAGGTATAGGTATTTACATATATATACAACACGTATATGTGATTCATTGATGTGATATGATATCCGAGGTATGATGAAATAGTGTAACTGGGCTTGATGCCGTGATTCTTGGCTATACAATCGTATTAAGTGTGAGCGGATCATTAGAGAATGAGATAATGAACATGTATACTTAAATTATAAGGGGTAGTGATGATATTGAGGTACATGGGACTCTAAAACAGTAACCGGACTATGACTTGTGATTGATCGCGTTATGGGATATGTATGACTTGATTATGATATGATACATATGACATGATATTTCTGAGGATAAACTAATGATGCTTATCATGATGGCAATGATATATGATTGAGGTATGCGATCACAGTTTAGCACCTTGATCATGAGATGTGTTGATGATGACATTATACGAATGAAGAGACACCTAGGAGATGAGATACTTGACCGTACCCCGATATTGGGATGCCGTACGATGGATGTTACCGTACGAGGCTTAGATTTGATAATCGATCCGCACTCTTGATTCGAGGAAGCCGTACTACGTACGTGACGCTATTGAGGCGGGATCGCCGACTATTAGAGATATTGGTCCAGACCTTAGGTAGATGCTTGTTTCTTGTTGACTAGCTTCTTAGGTTTAGTTCCTTAGGATGTTAGATGGACACTGGTTTAGGTTCGACTCACATAGTGGTAGTTGTACTCGTATCTCGCAGAGGAGTGGATAATGCACACCTGTATTTACATTCATACTATAATCATCATGGTGCATGTTCTTTTATATGTTGCTATAATCAATATAAACTTTACCTGTTAGGACACCAGCACCATTACCGATGATGCGCATATTTCACGCACACTTATTTGCCGGCTCACACACATCATCATCGGTAATTGCTATGTCACGTACACTTTATATCATATTATCTTTTATTGATAGAATTAGTTAACAAATAAACCGATATAATATTCTGATCACTCTCTGATGTTAAGTATAAGACATGATATTCATTACTTAGACATTCATGCATTCATATTTTCGTGTTATCATGCAGTATTATGGGCATATGTCGACACTTATCATATAGTTACTCATGATTTTGAGATTTGGATTTCTATGAGATTTCTGGATTTTTGGGGAAAACCGCAAAAATATATAAAAACTTCTCTCTCTCTCCTCTTCTCTTTTTAAAATAAGATGCGGTTTTCTCGTGATGTATGTGTCGTCCACCATGAGTATTTCATGTTTTCTGATGGATTTCGAGACCCGATTCGAGGAGTGGATGAACCGTCTCGGGTACATGGTGGGCCCGGTATGGTACCCCGGGGCAGAAAGATCGAGTTGTAGACGATGAGCCTGGCAGGGGAAGGCTACCTACCGGTGATGTCTGGCGCGGCGGATATCCGGAGGATACCGACCGTTGTCGTGGGATTTGATGATATGGGCCGATCCGGACTGACGGAGCCCGACATATTGAGACTTGAGGTTACATGTGTTGTGTCGATGCTTGACACGGATTTCCATGGATTTCATTGTTGAGATTTCAGATGCTTATACACACTTTACTATGATAACAGCTAAAGGTTCTCATACATATATATCTGGATTTCAGGATTTGTTACTTTACATTCATGGTGCATGCATTTCATTTCATATGACATAGTACTATATGAGGCACGGACACGACACGGAGTATTTGCACTTATACGTAGTATTACCCTGCTATTACTAGATGTTTGGGATATAGTAGTGTATTATTCTGACCCAGGATAGCGTTGTGCATTCGATTTCTTTTCGTAGATGTCTTCTACTCACGAGTTGGCAACTCACCCCCGTTGAGCCAAATTTTATTACAGGTTCGATGTACAGGTTTCCCGGGCAGCTTGTTGGCACATCTTTTCTTCAGGGTAATTTGCACGGTAGGTTGGTTCACTTGTATCCGAACTACCATTGTATATTTATTCATTCATTTGTATCTAGTAAGCTCCATCAACCATATTTGTATTACTTGATAAGTTATTGGACCAGTCTTTTATTTCGACCTTAGAGTCGCGCATGTATTATTCTGATCTGGTGGTTTTGTTTTCTTTTGAGTTTTGAGCCTCGCCCTTTGGCGTTGTATATTATTGTGTTTGTTGTGGTTGTTTCCGCCTGTTGGCGTTGAACTAGCACCCGTTTGGGGATGCTTTTTATTGTTTATTCATATTATACTTGTTGTACCCGTTTGGGGGCCAGTTTTTACAGAGGAGACTCTGCCGAAATTTTTGGTAAAATTTGCTGATGTTTTTATACTTGTTTTCTTTTCTTTTCTTCTTTTTCTTCTTTTATGGTTTAGATTTCTGGACTTCGGCTTACTTAGGTCACGTGGCGCCTCTAGACGCTTCGTAATCTAAGTGCCGGTCACGTTCCGTACTTTCGGGTCGTGACAAAGTTGGTATCAGAGCGCTAGGTTTAACCTGGTATAAGTCTAGGTGACCCTTGGTTGATGGAGTAGGCGATTTAGGTAGAGTAACGTACCGTGGGTATGGTCCGCGGCATACTTACGATACACTACTCTGCTTAAGGAGCCTTAGGATGTACATTGTTTGCACCGTATTTCATTCGTTCCTTTGATCTATCTTCGTCGATGTCGGATGGTGGTTTCTGTTACCACGGGCAGAGGGAGCTGCGGCTCGAATGCGATAACCTTTAGAGTATTGGTTATTCTTGAGGATTGAAGCATTGCTTGGCGTGCGGACGAAGGGTATTCACATGCCGTCCGGATGAAGTTAAAGGGTTCGAACGATTATCAGAAAACCATTTTCCTAAGTTTAAAGTATTCGGAAGAACATGCAGGTATTTCGATGGACCCTCTAGAAGAATGAAACCCTAACTCGACATAATGACCATGAGAACGCCCTTGAACCTTAGGGTTTACGGCAGTTCCGCTGTGCCATTAGTGAGGCTTGGGTTTGCCCTTCTACAGCTGGATCATCGATGCTGGGGTATGTACCGGATATTTTTAAACCGTACTTGAGTGTTGAGCTCTCGGGGAATTATGGGATTTTGATGGATCGATCGAAAAGTTTAATGTAGTCCGGATATCAAGTGAAGGGATCGACTATGTGGGAGACTCTAGACATGAGTATTGTCGTTGGTAGCGCAGTCAGCACACCTATGAAAGAACGAGTTCGAAGCAGTCGACATCAGAGGAAAGAGGCGCACAGTGACGATAGTGTTTACGATTGTGATTTAGTGATTTTAATTTCCTATTTTTCGTTGATTGGATTTTTGTATTTTGAGGACTTTGTTCTACGATTGGAATTTCCTGTGTGTACTTTGTTCTACGATTGGAATTTCCTGTGGTATTTTGCTTGGATTTTCATGAACTAGAGGCATTAAACCACTCAATATAATATTTATAATGACATGAAACCTTAATTTGAATTTTATCTCACAAAAATATAATTAATTTAAAAATCTAGTTCACAAAATAACTTAATTAGAACAATTTAAACGTAAAAATTAGCAAATTTAGCAACTAAATTACATTTTGCATAACTTAAGATATTAATCTTCACATCCAAACATAATCAATTGATAAAACCCTATTTCTAATTCAAACCCCCCTTTTCTTGAAATTTCAAACTTGGATTTAAAGCCATAATTAAACACTTAATAAACTAAATTAAAGGAATTAACTAACAATCAAACCAAAAGCTTAGAATTATACCTCAATATTTGAGATCAAACTTGAAATTTTGCCTCCAAATGAATGGTTTCATGCTCCAATATCTATGCTAAATTGAACAAAGAATGGTGGGTAAGGGTTAAATGGAGAATTAGTTAGGTTTTTCATTGATTTGTGATGGATTTTGTTAATAAATTTGAGATGGAATGAGTTGAAGAATTGGGAGGGGGCTGAAAGGAAAGGCTCGGCCTCATGGAGAGGGAAAAGAGAGAGAGAGGAAAGTATGTAGAAATGTGTAGAACCCATCATCAATTATTACCTATTTACATATTTCCTTAATTAATAATTTTTTTTTTCCTTATACTATAAGATATTGTGTGATGAATGAAGAGATGGGTGTGGGGGACCTGCACATTCGCAGAGAGAGAGAGAGAGAGATGTGTGAGTGGAATATTATTAATTTATCACACCCATTTTAGTCTATTCATTAGTTACATTGTTTTAATTTATTTCTTAATTTCTTTTATCATAGAATTCACTAGAGTTTGGAGAGACACAAAAAAATAAAACAAGCATGTTACAACTTTTTATATATTTGCCATGGTTCATTAGTGCATGATTAACCCATTCCTATTTGTAATTTTTCCTAATTAAATGTATTAGCGACGGCTTAAAACAACATTAAAATAATTAATTTCGGAAAAATTTTCAGAAAATTTGAAATTTCACCAGTGGCTCAATAAACAACAAATAATAGCAATTACATAGCTAGAATATGTATATTTAATTTTATAATAAAGATATTTGTATTTTGACTTTTTACAGAAAACCCCTTTATTTTACCGATTTTCCGAAATTTCACCAAGACGATTTTGAAAACGTTACAATCTTCCCCCCATTAAGAAATTCGGTCCCCGAATTTAAATTAAAATTCCTCCTCCAAATACTAAAACATTTAGCAAAACACTCAAATCGTCGGGGCTCCGAAATCATCAACACATAACAAAAATCAACTCCGTCAAGCATAACGCAATCATCGGAGTTATGGCGAGAATAAAATATCATAACCCAATATGAAAACCATTATAATATACATCAATCTATAACTTATATATAGTGTGCATCATAATGAAACCGTACAAATATCCGGATAAGGAAATATGCAAACCCCTTTTTGAAAATTGCAGTGTGATGCACGTGTCACGGCATAAGTAGCGGACGTTTATTTAAAAAAAATAACAATATATATATATATATATATATCTTTTATTTAACATACACGTCCCGCCTGGTTACTAAATCAAATAATAATGATTATGAAAATATACTGCTCAAACTGAAATCAATCCCAATCACATCAATAAAATGTCATGTGCGTCCGGTGCGCACTGAAATCGAAACCAAATGCAGAAACCATGAATACCCACAAAACAAAACTAAGTGCAACAGGTGTGCACCAAAAACATCTGTCAAGTGCAACGGGCGTGCACGACTCAAAATCAGGTGCATCTAATCTGCACAAAACCCCGATTTAGTGCATCTGGTGTGCACAAAATCGCATCAAGTGCGCCAAGTATGCGCAAGAATCATAATCAGGTGCACATGGAGCACGAAAACATACATCGAATATCAGACTCGAATCACAGTACGAAAATGGATAAAAACTATGTCGAAGCATATATCAAAATCATGTGTAACCCATATGCACGAAATCTAATCAAAAATCTCAAAATATATAAAACCAAATCAAGTGTACTGGGTGCGTACTAAACCACATCAATACAACTGATATATGAAACACAGATAGAATGAAGGTACACACAGGAAATTCCAATCGTAGAACAAAGTCCTCAAAATACAAAAATCTTTATTATAAAATTAAATATACATATTCTAGCTATGTAATTGCTATTATTTGTTGTTTATTGAGCCACTGGTGAAATTTCAAATTTTCTGAAAATTTTTCCGAAATTAATTATTTTAATGTTGTTTTAAGCCGTCGCTAATACATTTAATTAGGAAAAATTACAAATAGGAATGGGTTAATCATGCACTAATGAACCATGGCAAATATATAAAAAGTTGTAACATGCTTGTTTTATTTTTTTGTGTCTCTCCAAACTCTAGTGAATTCCATGATAAAAGAAATTAAGAAATAAATTAAAACAATGTAACTAATGAATAGACTAAAATGGGTGTGATAAATTAATAATATTCCACTCACACATCTCTCTCTCTCTCTCTGCGAATGTGCAGGTCCCCCACACCCATCTCTTCATTCATCACACAATATCTTATAGTATAAGGAAAAAAAAAATTTATTAATTAAGGAAATATGTAAATAGGTAATAATTGATGATGGGTTCTACACATTTCTACATACTTTCCTCTCTCTCTCTTTTCCCTCTCCATGAGGCCGAGCCTTTCCTTTCAGCCCCCTCCCAATTCTTCAACTCATTCCATCTCAAATTTATTAACAAAATCCATCACAAATCAATGAAAAACCTAACTAATTCTCCATTTAACCCTTACCCACCATTCTTTGTTCAATTTAGCATAGATATTGGAGCATGAAACCATTCATTTGGAGGCAAAATTTCAAGTTTGATCTCAAATATTGAGGTATAATTCTAAGCTTTTGGTTTGATTGTTAGTTAATTCCTTTAATTTAGCTTATTAAGTGTTTAATTATGGCTTTAAATCCAAGTTTGAAATTTCAAGAAAAGGGGGGTTTGAATTAGAAATAGGGTTTTATCAATTGATTATGTTTGGATGTGAAGATTAATATCTTAAGTTATGCAAAATGTAATTTAGTTGCTAAATTTGCTAATTTTTACGTTTAAATTGTTCTAATTAAGTTATTTTGTGAACTAGATTTTTAAATTAATTATATTTTTGTGAGATAAAATTCAAATTAAGGTTTCATGTCATTATAAATATTATATTGAGTGGTTTAATGCCTCTAGTTCATGAAAATCCAAGCTAAATTGTTGTTTGTGGTATTTTGCTTGAAAAATATTTAAAAAAATTGTTAAAAGTTGCAAACTAGAAATTTCAAATAAATGCAAAATTGTGTAATAAAAATATAGTAATGGTTTGTATAGTCTAGTAATGCTATATAATGAGTTTTATAACTATTGGTTTCATTTAAATGTCAAGTTTTGATGAAAAACGGTAAATTGGCAATTTCGGTTTTTGCGAAATTGGGCGGTTTGATGGATTTTAGGGTTTCGATGGATTTAATCGTGTTTTATGGTATAAGTAATGTGTTTTAAAACTATAAGTTGTTTGATTATGTTATCTCGATCCATCGGAGTTTGTACGCCGATATCGAGTGGTAATTGGTTCTTTTGCGTGGAAGGGACATAGGTTTTAACCTGTGCTTGTTCCTTGTATCGTTTGACTTTTGTATGTGATTCGGTTTACGATGCTATTTATATGCTTGCGTTTAGGTACCCCTCATGTGGACTGCGGGCGATGAAGAGGAGGATGGCGACACCGTCTTCGGCAGACATGGACCAGGTGAGTAGATGTATATCTACGGGGGGAAGTCGGGTGGATGGCGTTTAGCACCCCCGCAACGTAGAATAGGAATGGTACTTATTGATATTAGGAAACCAGATGTGACCCTAGATTCTTAATCAGTAGGACCCTAGTATTGACCCTAGGCTGGACTAGACTGATTTAGGAAAACCATATCAGAGGATGAGTACCTTGGAAGTGGTTCGTAGGTTTTAGATAGAAACACACCCACGCACACACTGAAACTCGACATGGGGTATACGTGTATGTGTATGTATATGGAACTAGGTATAGGTATTTACATATATATACAACACGTATATGTGATTCATTGATGTGATATGATATCCGAGGTATGATGAAATAGTGTAACTGGGCTTGATGCCGTGATTCTTGGCTATACAATCGTATTAAGTGTGAGCGGATCATTAGAGAATGAGATAATGAACATGTATACTTAAATTATAAGGGGTAGTGATGATATTGAGGTACATAGGACTCTAAAACAGTAACCGGACTATGACTTGTGATTGATCGCGATATGGGATATGTATGACTTGATTATGATATGATACATATGACATGATATTTCTGAGGATAAACTAATGATGCTTATCATGATGGCAATGATATATGATTGAGGTATGCGATCACAGTTTAGCACCTTGATCATGAGATGTGTTGATGATGACATTATACGAATGAAGAGACACCTAGGAGATGAGATACTTGACCGTACCCCGATATTGGGATGCCGTACGATGGATGTTACCGTACGAGGCTTAGATTTGATAATCGATCCGCACTCTTGATTCGAGGAAGCCGTACTACGTACGTGACGCTATTGAGGCGGGATCGCCGACTATTAGAGATATTGGTCCAGACCTTAGGTAGATGCTTGTTTCTTGTTGACTAGCTTCTTAGGTTTAGTTCCTTAGGATGTTAGATGGACACTGGTTTAGGTTCGACTCACATAGTGGTAGTTGTACTCGTATCTCGCAGAGGAGTGGATAATGCACACCTGTATTTACATTCATACTATAATCATCATGGTGCATGTTCTTTTATATGTTGCTATAATCAATATAAACTTTACCTGTTAGGACACCAGCACCATTACCGATGATGCGCATATTTCACGCACACTTATTTGCCGGCTCACACATATCATCATCGGTAATTGCTATGTCACGTACACTTTATATCATATTATCTTTTATTGATAGAATTAGTTAACAAATAAACCGATATAATATTCTGATCACTCTCTGATGTTAAGTATAAGACATGATATTCATTACTTAGACATTCATGCATTCATATTTTCGTGTTATCATGCAGTATTATGGGCATATGCCGACACTTATCATATAGTTACTCATGATTTTGAGATTTGGATTTCTATGAGATTTCTGGATTTTTGGGGAAAACCGCAAAAATATATAAAAACTTCTCTCTCTCTCCTCTTTTTAAAATAAGATGCGGTTTTCTCGTGATGTATGTGTCGTCCACCATGAGTATTTCATGTTTTCTGATGGATTTCGAGACCCGATTCGAGGAGTGGATGAACCGTCTCGGGTACATGGTGGGCCCGGTATGGTACCCCGGGGCAAGAAGATCGAGTTGTAGACGATGAGCCTGGCAGGGGAAGGCTACCTACCGGTGATGTCTGGCGCGGCGGATATCCGGAGGATACCGACCGTTGTCGTGGGATTTGATGATATTGGCCGATCCGGACTGACGGAGCCTGACATATTGAGACTTGAGGTTACATGTGTTGTGTCGATGCTTGACACGGATTTCCATGGATTTCATTGTTGAGATTTCAGATGCTTATACACACTTTACTATGATAACAGCTAAAGGTTCTCATACATATATATCTGGATTTCAGGATTTGTTACTTTACATTCATGGTGCATGCATTTCATTTCATATGACATAGTACTATATGAGGCACGGACACGACACGGAGTATTTGCACTTATACGTAGTATTACCCTGCTATTACTAGATGTTTGGGATATAGTAGTGTATTATTCTGACCCAGGATAGCGTTGTGCATTCGATTTCTTTTCGTAGATGTCTTCTACTCACGAGTTGGCAACTCACCCCCGTTGTGCCAAATTTTATTACAGGTTCGATGTACAGGTTTCCCGGGCAGCTTGTTGGCACATCTTTTCTTCATGGTAATTTGCACGGTAGGTTGGTTCACTTGTATCCGAACTACCATTGTATATTTATTCATTCATTTGTATCTAGTAAGCTCCATCAACCATATTTGTATTACTTGATAAGTTATTGGACCAGTCTTTTATTTCGACCTTAGAGTCGCGCATGTATTATTCTGATCTGGTGGTTTTGTTTTCTTTTGAGTTTTGAGCCTCGCCCTTTGGCGTTGTATATTATTGTGTTTGTTGTGGTTGTTTCCGCCTGTTGGCGTTGAGCTAGCACCCGTTTGGGGATGCTTTTTATTGTTTATTCATATTATACTTGTTGTACCCGTTTGGGGGCCAGTTTTTACAGAGGAGACTCTGCCGAAATTTTTGGTAAAATTTGCTGATGTTTTTATACTTGTTTTCTTTTCTTTTCTTCTTTTTCTTCTTTTATGGTTTAGATTTCTGGACTTCGGCTTACTTAGGTCACGTGGCGCCTCTAGACGCTTCGTAATCTAAGTGCCGGTCACGTTCCGTACTTTCGGGTCGTGACAGGAACGCACTAGTAGCGTCAAGATTGTTGTGATCGAACAAAAACTCCTCGAATTCACAATCCTCCGGGGTGATCTCCAGGATTGAACAAACGTCTAGTATATGAGCATTAGGTTTGGAGGGCTGATTCCCCAACCTAAAAATGTTGAGTTCAATTATCATGTTTCCAAAAGATAGGTTCATCAAACCATTTCGACAATTGATCATAGCATTTGAGGTTGCAAGGAATGGGCGACCGAGTATCACCGGAATTTGATTCTGGGGGTTAGCTACAGGATGTGTGTCTAAAACAATGAAGTCAATGGGGAATATGAAGTCCCCAACCTTGATTGACACATCCTCTAGCTCACCCCTAGAATGGGTGATCGATTGGTCGGCCATTTGGAGAGTACAGTGTGTGGGTTTCAGCTCTCCTACACCTAATTGCTCATATACTGAGTACGGAAACAGGTAAGCGCTGGTACCAAGATCCAAAAGTGCGCGGTTGATGTTCTTATCCCCAATGGTAATAGAAATCGTAGGAAAACAAGGGTCCTTTCGTTTTTGAGGTAAATATTGTGTAAGAGCATCACTCACAGCACTAGCTAAGAAAACTTTCTTGGGTACCTGAGATTTCCTCTTTTTCGTGCACAAGTCCTTTAAGATTTTTGCGTAGGAAGGGACTTGTTGGACAGCATCTAAAAGGGGAATGTTGATGTTAACCTGCTTAAACAACTCGAGAATCTTCTCCATTTATGGATTTTGTTTATTGGACCTCAACCGGTTTGGAAATGGAACGATTTTAAAATTGTGGAGTTGGAACGGATCCCAGAGCTGGTGTTTTCGTGGAGTGAGAAGTGGGTCCATTCAGAGCAGAAGAAGAAGAAGAAGAGCCTTTTGAAGAAGGGAGAATAGGCTCAGAAGACGATGAAGAAGAGGAAGAAGAAGCGGACGGGGTGTCATCATCTATCCGTGTCCCCAAGTTGTTTTGCAGCATCCTTCCAGATCTCAATATAGTCACGGCACTCACATTATGGTTTGTTGTTCTAGAGAAACATGTATATTATGTGGGTGACCAGGATTTGGGAGTGGTTGGGATGGAAGCTTCCCCTTTTCTCTCTCGCTTAACGCCGCATTCAGCTGTGCAATCTGGGCTTCGATGGTCTTGATGCTTTGCCCGTGTGTAGCAGCGTGTTTCACCAAATACTGAATGGAAGACTGGATGTTGGCGGTGGATTGATTCGATTTCTTTACAAACGCCTCCAGACTCCGTTCTAGCGAGGAAACCTTATCGTTGTTTGACGGAACAAAGTTGTTTTGAGGAAAAGAATTGTTGGGTGCAAAATTGTTCGTCTGATTTTGAAAAGGTTGGGGTTGGAAGGTCTGCTAAAATTGATGTTGAGTTTGTTGCTGAGCTTGTTGTTGCGGAGGAGGGGGCCTCTGGAAATTGTTGCCTTGGAATTGATGCTGGTTCTGATTCGAGGCAAAATTGGGGCGGTTCCTCCAGCCCGGATTGTAAGTGGAAGAGTATGGAAAATTTCTTGGTCTTTGCTGAAATGCAGCATTGACCTAATCCTATCCCTGAGCAGGTGGTTTGTAAGGACACTTTTCGGTCAAATGGGATGGATCAGAACAAAAAGTGCAGATGGTACGAGGGGGAAGAGCGGGGGCAAGAGAAGGAGACGAGAATTTGCTCTCAATTGCTTCAAGTTTCCGTGTGATAGCTGCCATCTCTGCTTTAATTGCAATTGAGACATCAAGTTGATGAACGCCTGCCCTAGAGAGACCGGGAGAAGTAGAAGACTTGTTCGGTCGTGTGCTTTCCCACTGAAGCGTCTGTTCCCCAAGATCATCGAAGAATTGCCAAGCTTTCTCATCAGCTTTGGATAGGAAGTGGCCTTGACAAATGGTTTCCAACAAATGCTTCGTTGCTGGATTCAGGCCCTCGTATAAGGTCTTGCAAAGTTACCATCTCTCAATACCGTGATGAGGTCACTGAACAAGAAGGTCTTTGTATCGGTCAAAGCACTTCCAAAAGGGTTCAGTAAGAAGCTGGGAAAATTGGTTAATTTCATTTCGGATTCTTGCGGTCAAGTGGTTCGGGTAGAACTTTTTAAGAAACGCTTTAACAAATTCATCCTAACTGGTTATGTATTGCGATGCGGTGCTATACGTCCACTTTTCAGTAAGATCGCACAAAGTGAACGGAATGACTCGTAGCCTTATAGCATCGTCGGACAATTGGGTTGTCTTCCTCATTGCACAGACGTTCTGGAACTTATTGATGAAGATGTAGGCATCTTCAGATTCCAGCCCGTGAAATTTGGGCAACATGTTGAAGAAGTGGGGATTAATTTCGAAATTATCCCCATTGGCCGGCGGAAGTGAAAGAAAGCTAGGAAGTGCAGAGCGAGTGGGATAGAAACGATCCTGGAGCGCGATTCGCTGTGGCGCTACAACAGGAGGTGGTTGTGGGTTATTCGCATCCAGAGGAGGTGGAATCAATCCCGGGGGAGTTAAAGGGATGTTAAGATTAAATCCTGACATCGCAGAAGAAGAAGTTGGTGATAGTGAAGGTGAGGATGTATGAACAGAATCCCGGTCAACGTCGGAGTTGGCCGGTAAGGGTAGGGTTGATAAAGGGGTGGAAGGAGTTTCGACTGCGGTGTCGATCGCGTAGTCCGTAGGGACTAACGAAACATGGACTAAGCGGGCACTATGGTCCCTAGTCCAAGCGGACGTACACTAAACGTGTTTAGTGTAGTCAAAGCGGAGAAGGTGAGGGTAAGAAAACGTCAATGGAGAAATACGATGAAAGGTGGGTGAAAAAATGGGATTCTAGTGACAAAGAGCAAGTTTTTATACAAATTTTTGTTTTGTGTTTTTTTTAGTAAGAGTTTTGCAAAAATATGTACGGACTTACTGCTTAACTTCAAACAATCACAGACAAAATATGCACAATCACACCTAGAGCTATGGTCTTCAAAGTCTACTAGACTGCTCCTAACTGTTCCAAAACGACAAGTTGTGAGATATCCCTCAAATCGCCTCTTCACTGCCAATTGTGGCCAGGTAAGCACAAGTGAGGAAAGGAGGGTTCCGCTCACGAATCACAGTGAGAAGTTCCTTTTAAAATTACCTTTCTCACTTGTCTAGCCTAGGCACCACAAAGTCAAGTTTAGATAAACGATCGAATGCCCACAAGCTTCCTCTGTCCTATTAAGCACGACAGTCCTCAGTTGGCTGAGTCTAGATATTTTTTAATTAAGCTCAAGGTTAATGCGTATGCTTTTAGTGATTTTTGGGGTCTTAGGAAGGGTGATGAAATCCCCACCCAATATGAATTGGTGTTATAGCCCCTTAAAGCCCGTATTATTTATGCAAAACAGTAACAAACAAAAATCTAAAACACTTGCAAACAATTTATTTAGTGGCGGCACAAAGAATCCTGCACAAAAACAATTTTATTGGAGACGGGAAGAGAGTTTGTGGAAAGAATGCTGCAGAAAGAATAGTTCGGTGGAGTTCAAAGGAGTGGAGAAGAGGGTTGGGGTACTCACAAAAAATTTGGGTTGCTGACGTCAGAGTTTGACCGCGGTTCCGCGGTCAAACATGCACCGTGGCCGCGGTTCCGCGGCTTGTCATTTGACTTGAGGCTTCAAGATTCTTACCTGTGCTGACTTCAGTCTCCTCTTCTTATTTAGAGACCCTGAATCTTTGTTTGCTCACTGGGTTTGTTGCAGAATTTTACAGTAGACTGTTGGTTCTGTCTTGATCCGTCGCGGTGTAGCTGCGAGATATGGGTCTAATTTCCCACGTCTTTGGCATAGAACGCGACCTTCTTTCTATCCTGCACACTTGCACAAAAACTAATCAAAAATAACAAGATGATTTTTACAATATAATATTTTTTTTGGTTTTTTGGTTATATGTATATTAACAATTAACCCGAAATTACACAAAGAAATAAATTACCGTCTCCCCGGCAACGGCGCCATTTGATTGTTAGAGTTTTTGCGTGCTTAGTTAATTACCGCAATCAAGACGGTTTCACTTGGTAGCTAGCCGGTTGAGTACGGGTCGTCCGTAGGGAGATGGGAATCTTTTTCTATGTGCTTTAACGAGTTAAGTCCAAATGTCCAGGTTTATTTGAGATTAACTATGTGCTAAAATGTATATAAAGAGAGCTTGTTAGGGTTAGGATTAGGTTAGTTTAAGATAGGAGTAGCTTACTTCTTTCGTTTCCACTCTTAAAATCGGTGTTACGGTAACTGGCAACAACGGGGATTAGCACGAGTTGGAAGGAACTTGCGAGTATATGCTAGGCTTTCTAACGCTTTGTTTCTTCCTTTTGGTCCTTGTCCGTCCGTTCTTGGCTCTTAGCCTTAACCTCCGGTTAATTCAACCACAACAGGTCTAGCTAAGGAATCACCGCTATCATGTAGGATAGGGTGCCGTAGGGAGCGGATTGTGGTTCAATTAACGGGAGTCTGAATTAAGATGTTGGGCAAGAAAAGAGTGAGAGAGATTTCCTTCTCTCAAACTTTCCTTATCCTACCCAAATAAGTGAGAAACTACTCACCCATTACAAAAAAAGGAAAATACAACAAAAGGAGGAAGATAGAAAGAAAGAGGTTAGAAGATTACAACTAGCTATTTAAGACCTCACTTTGGCAAGGATCAAGCATAAGCATCATTGTTGTTAAGGATAAAGAAAAATAGAAGAAGAAAGAAACAAACAACAAACAACAACAACTAGATTAGCAAATGAAAATTACAAGCAAATGTAATTAACAAAGTAACAAGACAAGCATGATAAAGAAAAGAACTCTTTTATTCATCACTTCACTCATAAAAGCTCACTACAAGGTTTTAATGGAGAAAGATGAAAAGAGAAAGAAGAACTACAAAATCTCTCCTAAAATCTAACACAAAAATAAGTACCCTTCACTTGGCATTGTTCTGGGCTATTTATAGGCAGGAAACTGAAACCCTAGGGCAACATTTTAGCCCTAAATGATATAACCAAACTGCCCCCAAAACATCTTCTGTCACCGAGTTAACTCGGCCGCGGATCCGCGGCCGAGTCGCCATGTTGGCCGCGGATCTGTGGCATTTTTGAGGAGTTGGAAAGTCGTTTTTGGTGGGTTTCCCTATGTTGTTGTTCTCTTCAGTGTGGTATACTTGGTTTCTCAGAAGCTCTTCATATTTCTTCCAGATTTTCAGCAGATCAAAAGGTGATTTGATGTGGATCTTTTGCCATGATTTTCTTGAGCTCTGCGTAGAAATCTTGGATCTTGTGTTGCCCTTGTGCTTTGTGCAAGAAAATGACCATTGATTTGCCATTTTGTCCTTTAAACTGGTGTGTGGCAACATACGGATAGAGAGTGGAGACCCGTATTTTATCTGTGGTTGGCAGTAGTCCAAAATTTGTCGCGCTTTTCCAAGAATTTCACTGCTTAGAGCTGAGAACCTGTAACCTGCAATTATGTAGCAAACACGGATCAAGAGTACCTACCTATAAGCAATGTGATAAAAAATGGACGGTATAAAAATGCAAAAATCTGATATGAACACTGGCCCATATCAAATTATCTCAATACCTCAAAGTCTCAATATCTCGGGCTCCGGCTATCCGGACTGGCCCAAATCATCAAATCTCACGACTACGTCGATATCCTCCGGATATTCACCGCGTCCCAAATAACCGTTCGGTAATGCTCCCCTTCCAGGCTCAACGCCATCATCTGCGACCATCTTGCCCCGGGTACTGCACCGTGTCCACCATGCACCCACAGACGGTTCCTCCTTCTCCTCGAATCGGGTGTATGATATCGCTCAAGAGCCGAGAAAATTCATGGTGGACATATCTCATATCATATCATGAGAAAACCACATTTTCTATTTTTAGAAATGATAATAAGTTTATAAAATCTTTGCGGTTTCTCCAAATCCAGCAATCTCATGGAAATCCGAAATCTCAAATCATGATGTAAATAAATAATGAATAACGGGCTCCGGCAATCCATAATGGCCCATACTATCGCATGGCAAATGAATATATGAATATACATGCATGAGATAGCACAGTAAATAAATGCAATGTCTAAGCTATCATATAAAAGCAAGCTCACTAGTACCATGTCGAAACTATCAGTATAAATTTATACAAATGTAGTATTTTCTAATGTGTACGTGACATGAAAATTACCGATGATGATGATGTGTGTGTAACATTACAGAAAAATAAAATATTATTTTTGGGAATTTTTATAATTAAATAATAATATATTGAATATTTTAATAGGGCGGTATAATTAAATACCGATAAATTGGGAAAAATTTGGAAAATTATGGAAATTACTGTAATGAGGGTGCTTTATGTGATTTACATAAATTATGAAAATTTACGATTTATTTGACACTATTTTAGTGCTAATCGCGATTAAATATCGCTAATCGTGCATTAAGAGTGTTTTGTGCACATGACATGCACCGTGTCATTTTTCACACTTGTTACATTTCTTTCATGGTTCTTTCTCTTTATCATGCATGGTTTTAATTTTATAAAGAGAATAGAATAGAAAAGAAAAGAAAAGAATAAGGAAAACATTAAAAAATGAGGTATGGGCAAGTGAGAGAAGAGAGAGAGAGAGGTGAGGGGTTCTTTGACCAAGCTCCCATTCTTCATCTTCACCATTTCCTTTCCCATTTTCATCCATGGATGCGGCCCTCACTCCCTTCCCCTATTCATCCTCTCAAACATCATCAAAAATGAACCAAATTTCCATCTCCATTTCATAAAAAGCAAGCACAAGCTCACACCAAGCACTTTGGACCAAGAAAGTTTGCATCTTAGGCACTTGGGCAACTCAAGAAAATTCTTAAGTTGCCAAATGAGAGAATTCTTTCACATTAAGTGTAGTTTTCCATTATCTTTAGCCTCTTTTCAAGTTCAAAACCGATTTAGTGAAGTTTTGGGAACTTGAAGTTTCCTAGAGAGGGTTGAGCAATTCTTGAGTTGTGGTTGTGTAATTTGGCTTTAGAGATGATCTTAAACCCCCCTGAGTGTTATAAACCCAGACCTTACTGATTCGAACCCAAAATACGGAAAACTGAAACTTGTCATATCGGTTTGTGAACTATTGAGGGTGCAGGGAAATCTGGAATGAACTGGGATTTTTACTGTAAGAGCAAACAACTCCAGACACCAAATCAAGACACCACGAGACCACCCTTCCAAAACGAACCCCGACTGAACCCCCCAAACTGAGGAGGCCGAAATTTTCCCCAGTGAGGCCGGCCACTTGGGTGAGTTAGGTGCCCAGGTTGCTTCTGTAGGTCATATGTACCCTATATATTACCCCAGTGTTGTTTGCTTACCTTAGTTTCACCTTAAACAAAATCTGGGACCATTTTTGTGGGTTGTTGCTTTGAATTCTTTTGTGTTTATGAATTCAAGTTTTAGTATTTGTGTTTGTATTTGGTCACTTGACGTTTGTACGTAAATCAAGTGTTATTTGGTTGTTTTGAAAGCGTAGTCCATAGGTTCTAACCTATAGGCTTTTAGCATGTCGTTTCGGTTTTGAATTAGGTTTTAATGCGATACGATATATTGTGACATGTAGGCACCCCCCATGTAGATTTCGAGACGACAAGCAAGCGCGTGGCGACATCGGCATCGGCAAGCGAAGATCATGTGAGTAGATATATATCTACGGGGGAAGTCGGATGGATGGCGTATAGCAACCCCGCAGTCCGAAGTATAGTATGCGTTGTAGGGTTCCTAGGCACTCTTGAGAGGGTTCATAAGGCATCAACCATGCCCGAATAAAATTTTAAACGTGCCGAACAACCCAAAGCCCGGATCTTTGCTAGATTATTAGGGTTTAACAAGCAAGTAAACATCTTTACAAGTAAAAGTGAGGGATTACAACCTTTGTAGTCCGCTCCTTCGCTTCGTAAGTTCCCAGTAGAAGTCCCTTTGCTGCGATCCACGATCTGCCAGACTCATGAGAGGCTCCACGACTCGAACGATCCATCCTAGCTTGTAGTGTTCCGTTTCTCCGATGATCTACGTCGAAATTGCTATAACTCAAGCTCTCTCACACTAATGAGGTGAACACCCTAATCTAATGGGCTAGATTAGATGAGGATGATGGAGTAGTATTTATGCTTTCATTTTATATCATATTCACATAAGAAATCATCACAAAAGGAAAATCTAGCAAGCTTTCTCAAAGCTCAAGAGAGAAGAAGATGATGAATAATGAGATAAACCTTTTGTGATGAATAATAGAATCTAATATATGATTAATCATGGAACCATGTTCAAGGATGACTAGGATAACCTTTGTAGAGAATAAACTAGGGCTAGGGTTTAGTTAGGTTAAAGAGTGAATCATGGATAAATATCAACATAATATCTTTCTCATAACAAAAGGAATTCCTTCTAGAACGTGCAAGAAAGAACTAACCCTAATTAAACCCTAACCTTGTTTAATCTCCACTAAACATGATCCATTATTAATCATACCATGTCACAATAATATATATCATATATATATATTATATATTTGCAACAAAAGAAAATAATACAATTAACATATATCGCATATATATCGATGTATTATCCGGTGAGAAAATGAAATAATAAAGCGAGCCAATATTAGATAATGTAATACAATATATCATATATATTATTATACATTAAATCATCGAATCAACACTTGATCCGACAATCCGGCTATATCAAATATAACCGACTAATATATTATGTACCGATTCATCGAATCAACACTTGATCCGATGACACGGTTCATATCTAAATATCGCGAGAATATAATACGGTATCTCATATCGCATTATCCTCGGTCCTGCACATATCACATATGTGCTTCTACTCCGTTTTGCCTGAGCCAAGAAACCGCTGTGTAGGACTCTAAAGAATCGTCAATACGCCGGTAGCAGGTGATGATCATATCAATCACCCACAAGCTACAAGCGGTCAGCTAAACGTAACAGCCACCCAGGTATTGGGCGATTAGAAAATCTACAAGCTACCCTGTACGTTCTCCTGTGAATCCAATCAGTAACACTCCCGTACAGTCCGGTCTCTTCGTCTGATATGTCGCATATCAAGTCTAGGGGTGGTATACGTCAGACCCCATTAACCGATAAGTCGTGTCGATGTGAGGCTCATAACGGGTCGAGAAACTACTGGTAACACTTAGCAGTAAATCTCTATATCAGCCCTGGCCAGGGACTTCCAGTTATAGCCAATCTAACACAGCACAACATCAACTCCCTATACCGGGAGAGACGCAACCCCTCCTGTCGCTCATTGCCTCCATGTGATTCGGGACTGTACCCAAAAGCCACCATTTTGCACGCCTTCTTCGACGTGGTAAGGTGGAAATCAAAGCACAGTGGGAATCACACAAGACTCTATGACGATTGATTGTAACGAATTTCTCGATTGTGTAAGTAACTCAAATGGTCCCTGGCAATGGCGCCATTTGATTGATCGTAAAATTCAAGACTGTGTAAATCACATCAAATGATTCCCGATAACGGTTTCATTTGATCAATAAGAGTTTCTTTGTGTCGGTATTTAGAAAATTGAATAAAATTCACAATCAAAGAATTATATTTGACCGCAATCAATTACGGTGTCAGTTGTAGATCGTAAGCGAGTGTGGATCGTCCACAGGGATTGTGCGATTCATTTTTATATTTGATTTGTTTGAATTGAAAAGTTAATCGAAAAGAGAAGAAAACATGATTCAAGATTTTATCAAATGTTTCAAGTGTCACTATTCTAATCAAGAATTAAGAAAATGATAAACAATCGAGAATCAGGGTTTCGATGATATTTCCAACCAAATGTCAAGAATCTAAATGAGGCTCGTAGGAATTGATCGGATCTATAGACGTGATGTAATCTCAAGATATCGTGTTGTTGTCCTTCGAAGGATTGATACAAGATCGATGATGATCGACGAGAGTTAGGGCTTTCTCGTGAAACTAGGATTTCATCGTTTAACCCTTGTTCTTTCGTCGATATCATTCACATTCTAGCATCTAGCAATTTCATGAAACGATCGTAACTCCCCAATTTCGAGCGATATCAATCTAGAAAGCATCGCAACGAATTGGGTCTTCGGTTCTTGAACTAGCTAGGGTTTATAAAACTCGTAGGATTCAAGAATTGATTTAAGATATGTTACATCATCATTCTATTGATCGTCTCGACTCCTCGACGAGCGGAGTATTACTCAAACATCACAACAAGAATTGCAACTAGAAATTTAGATTGAATCATGATGCAAGAATTTAAAGAAAACAAGATAAAAGAATATCACCTTTTATTTATATCAACAATTTGATTACAGTCTCTCAAGAACTACAACAGGAAGAACTAAATTGTCGAATTGGCTTCGTTCGGCTCCGTGAGTCGCGGGTCGGCTTGGACCACTTGCTCTGTTGAAGATCGGCTCCGCTCATAAAAGGTTGCAAGGCTTCATGCTTGATGAGGTACTCGGGATCTTGGCTTTTGAATGGAATTAGGGTTAGGGTTTCACGCAAGCCTTCTCACTAGACTTGTGGAAGAATATGAAGAAAGAGAATGGATCTAGATTGATACTAAAATTGGCTAAACATGATTAGATTCATAACCCTAGGTCTAGGCTTCTATTTATAGACTTCCCAAACCCTAGGTCTAGGTTTGAAATTATAATTCCCTCCAAAAGTTTGTTGAGGAGTTTCTAGAAAGAGTTTGTTAGGCTTAGCTTAGGGTTTAAGCTAGGGTTTAGGGAGAAGTTTCTAGAATACAAGGCTAGTTTAGTGTTGATCCCAAAGCTTGCTGATCTAGCAGAAGTCTCTGGGGCTTTCTGGAAATTGTTGTGTCATTCTGAGCTGTACACACTAAGGTAGGAGTTTTGCACCAAAAATGGGGATCTGAAGTGGTAGAAGCGCCGCGGAACCTTGCACAAGGCGGCTTAGGCCGCGGTTCCGCGGCCATTTGGGCTCCTTGGGGCTTCAACTTTCTTGTGTTGGTTTATTTTGTCTTCAGGTGTCTTTTGTAATATAGTCTTTTGTAATATAGTGAATTCCTGAATGCCCTTTACATCAATACCAGATTCCAATTCCTTGAGTTGGCGTATCTTTTAGCAGTGTAAATTTGAGCAAGCTTCTGATTTTCCTGCACGTACTTCGAAACACGGGTTGCAATATATAGAAGTGATGCCATGCTATGAAATGCAGTCAATTTCCCTAGAAATGCCGGTTTTAAGGTCTAACACATGTAATCTGATATTTTGCGACATATTTGCTGATATTTTGCGACATATTTGCTAATATGTGTAATATGAATGCCGAACACTTCTATATGAATGCAAATGATGAGGAAATTGCTGGCTAAAAGATGCAATATTTTCGACTAATCGAATTCCCCCAAACTTAATTTCGATCGTCTCGAGCGAACTTTTTATTAAAAAGAGAAGGAGAAAATAAAGAAAGAGAAAAACTAACTAGCACACTTTCGTAGGCAACACGATTGCACTGAGCACGTGCAACAAGCCTTTAAACCTCTAGGTGTCCCTAGTAGGAGGAGTGTTGTCTCCTGAGGGTATTCAGCGGATTGCACCCACAAAATCCAATAATAAAAGAAATATCATGAATATTACATTTAAAGACAAGAATTGTAAAAGAAAAGCCTTTGAAAATTAGGGTTTCCAACTAAGCTAGCTTTTCGGTTGTCATGAGCCCTATCTTAATAGTCATGAAAAGATGTTAGAAATCACGTCCTCCCTCAATAAAACATCTGTAAGTCGATGTAGTACACCCCAGTACTTATGGGGAGGCGGAATTAACAAAAACTTATCAAGTTTAAACAACGAACATCGACTAACCGCTTGAATCGAAGCTAAACTCTAAAAAACCGTATTCTATGAGTTTCTTTTCATAAGAGGTTAGGGATTATACCTAATGAAACCGGTCCTTCTTCTTTACGTCCTCCTTTGTTCTCCTCGGCCTTCTCTAGGTAGTAGACGATCCACCCGAGAGCGAAACTCCAAGCTAAACCTCTAACTTGAGGTAACTAATCAACTTTGATTGCTAATCAAAGATGAGAGGATGATATAGAGTGTGGGTTATGGATTGTTTAGTCTAACTAAACCTTTGATCTCAACACATGAGGATTAAGGTTAGTATCTTGAAGATGAGAGCTTGAGGAGAGAGAATGTGTGATATGATAATGAGAGAAGAGAGAGAGTGTATCATAATATTATGAAGCATTCTTTTTATCAAATAATCAATAAAGGAAATGAATAAGCATGCTTCACAAAATATCTTGTGATGATTCATTAACATGAGTCATTAAGCAATAAATGTGCATTAATGAAGTGAATGAATCACCACTATGACTCACTCTCTTTCCAAAACAAACCTCCTTAGTCACATCTTCTAGAAGCTTCTCGAGTAATTACGAGAACGCCCCTCCGATCCGTAAAAATACGGAAAAACTTTAGACTGTAAAAATCCAATAACCGGATACCAGTAACCGGCTTAAACCAAAGCCGACTGGTAAAATCTGTCCGAAAGTCGTACGCGCGTAAACGCACGTATGCGTTCGAACCCTTTGTCGCAAAACCATGCAACCTCTATATCGTTTCGCCTGGAGTAGGAAACTCTCTGTGTGGGACTCTAGAGACTCGACTACTACGCTGGCAGTGGGTTTAACCACAGACCGCAAGCGGCACTAGCTGTACGTAACGGTCCCCAGGTAGTTGTCGATAAGAAGGCCGATGAGTAAACCCATCCGAACTCCTACTGAGTCTGATGTGACAATCTCCATACAGTCCGGTCCGTTCGTCCATGACTATCGCATATCGGGCCTAGGGGGGCGGCAAGCGTCAGTCCCCTAATAGCGGTATAAGTCGTGTCGGAGTGAAGCCCATTACACCCTGAGAAACTGCTGGAACCTACCAGCAAATCTCGCTTGCCCTGGCCAGGGACTTTGCGTAATGGCTCTCTGACACAGCACGATATCTACTCCCAATACCGGGAGGGACGAATCCTGTCTAACCGCCACTGCCTCCAAGTGCTCGGGACTGCACCCAACTGCTACCTGTTTGCACGACTCCTTTGAGCCGTGGTAGGGTAGCAATCTAAGAACAGTGGGACACACTCGAGGCGAAGTAGCAGTGTCAAGTCTGCGGACTACGCTGTACTCATGTCACCTGGGAACTGTTCACTGACGACTGGTATCAAACCAACCAACAGTTCCCTGTGAGTCCTGTCCGGTGTACCCGTAACCTAACGAGCACCTGTATACTATCTCCAGTACGACGTACTGACGGCTGTGGGACAGACCATCTCCCCAACTGGGATGAGAAGCGTACACACTAGTCTACTCCGGAGTATCGATGCTCTGTCTCGATAATCCAACGACCAGGGACCTGAATAAGGATGTGCTTGTAGACTACCCAGCCCCCACTAGTGTGACTGCCATCACAACGCTGGTAGACAAGCAAGATCCTAAGAGCTCTATCAATACATATACTCACATATTAAGATAGAAAAACCAAGTAGCATACTACCATGTTTAGCAAGACTGTTATATACATGTGAATATCCCAAGCTTCCATTAAGTAATATACAAGCTAGTATGATACAGTAATGGCCTTCTAGGGCATAAACACTAACAATCTCCCACTTGCACTAGGGCCATGTACTGGCATATCGCAGACCAATGATCTCGAGTAGCCTCTCGAACTGAATCTGAGGAAGGGCCTTCGTGAATGGATCAGCAATGTTCTCTTCTGAAGCAACTCTCCGAACCTCGATCTCCTGACGATCAATGATCTCCCTGATCAGGTGATACCGCCTCAAGATGTGTCTGGACTTCTGATGGGACCTTGGTTCCTTCGCTAAAGCTATAGCTCCGTTGTTGTCGCAATACAGAGGTATTGGATCAACTATGGTAGGAACCACCTGAAGTTCTGTTAGGAACTTCTTCATCCAGACTGCTTCTTTTGCGGCATCGCAAGCAGCTATATACTCCGCTTCCATCGTCGAGTCAGCAACGGTGTCCTGCTTGGAGCTCTTCCAGCACACCGCCCCTCCATTGAGGGTAAAGACATAACCCGACATGGACTTGGAATCGTCCTTATCACTCTGGAAGCCGGAATCAGCAAAGGCCTCCAACCTGAGGTCTTTTCCGCCGTAAACCAAGAACATCTCCTTAGTCCTCCTCAGGTACTTGAGAATGTTCTTTACTGCTATCCAGTGTTTCTCCCCTGGGTCTGACTGATACCGGCTTACCACGCTTAGTGCGTAAGCTACATCTGGTCTGGTACACAACATCGCATACATTATAGAGCCTACCGCAGAAGCGTAGGGTATAATAGACATGCGTTCCCTTTCCAAATCAGTCTTGGGAGACATCTCTTTGGAGAGGGTGATTCCGTGACAAGCCGGTAGATTACCGCGCTTAGAATCTTCCATACTGAATCTTTTCAGTATAGTGTCGATATACCTGGACTGCGAAAGTCCCAACATCCTCTTGGATCTATCACGATAGATCCGGATCCCCAGAATGTAAGAGGCATCACCCAGGTCTTTCATGGAGAACCTGTGTGACAAGAATCCTTTGACAGATTGTAGCATAGGAATGTCATTTCCTATCAATAGAATGTCATCCACGTACAAGACGAGGAATACGACACTTCTGGCCACAACTTTACTATATATGCATGGTTCATCTGGATTTTTGATAAAGTCATATTCTTTGACTGTCTCATCAAAACAGATGTTCCAACTCCGCGATGCCTGCTTTAGTCCATAAATGGACTTGAGCAGCTTGCATACTTTCCCGCTGCTCCCACTCTGATTGAAACCCTCTGGCTGATCCATATAGACGCTCTCTTCTAAATTTCCATTCAGAAAAGCCGTCTTTACGTCCATCTGCCAGATTTCATAATCATGGAAGGCAGCAATAGCAAGAAGGACCCGAATGGATTTGAGCATAGCCACTGGAGAAAAGGTTTCATCATAGTCCAAACCAGGTCTTTGACGAAAACCCTTCGCAACAAGTCTAGCCTTATAGGTTTCCACCTGTCCATCTACACCAATCTTTTTCTTGAAGATCCATTTGCATCCTATGGGTTTTACCCCATCTGGAGCAAAGTCCAAAGTCCATACTTTGTTGGTGTACATGGACTCCATTTCGGTCCGCATTGCATCTAGCCATCGTACCGAGTCGCCGCTCTGGATGGCCTGCCTGAAGTCAGTAGGTTCATCATCATCTATGATGCAATCCTCTCTATCCCCGTCAATGAGAAAACCGTAGTATCTCTCAGGCGGACGAGACGGCCTACTACTCCTGCGGAGGGGTGCGGGAATGTTCTGTTCTTCTTGAACCTCTGGTTCTACCAAACTTTCAGTAGTAGTTTGTGGTTCTGGAATTTCTTCCAGTTCTATTTCGCTCCCACTCTTCTGATTTTCCAAAAATTCAGTTTCTAAGAAGCGGGCATGACGAGAAACAAAAACCTTTTGTTCCTCTGCGTAATAGAAATAATATCCCATAGAGTTCTTTGGATATCCCACAAACTTACACTCTACTGAGCGTGCCTCGAGCTTGTCCACATGCTGCTTTTTAACAAAAGCTGGACATCCCCATGTTTTCAGGTACTGAAGACAGGGTTTCTTCCCACTCCATATCTGATATGGTGTGGTAGGCACAGTTTTGGTTGGAACTTTGTTCAAAAGATATGCCGCCGATTCTAGCGCATAACCCCAGAAAGATCGCGGTAACTCAGCATTACTCATCATGGATCGTACCATATCCAATAGGGTTCGATTCCGTCTCTCCGATACACCGTTGTGTTGTGGAGTGTATGGAGGAGTAAGCTGAGAGAGAATTCCTTTCTCTTTTAGGTAACCTAGGAACTCGGCACTCAAGTATTCACCACCTCGATCAGATCTAAGTGTCTTTATACTTTTGCCGGTTTGGTTTTCTACTTCATTCTTATACTCTTGGAATTTCTCAAAAGCCTCGGATTTATGTTTCATCAGATAAATGAATCCGTATCTTGAGTAATCATCCGTGAAAGTAATGAAATAGGAATAACCACCTCTTGCATGTGTAGACATTGGACCGCATACATCGCTGTGTATGAGTCCCAAGAGCTCGCTCGCTCTTACTCCTTGTCCAGTGAATGGAGTCTTTGTCATCTTTCCTTTGAGACAAGATTGACAAGTGTCATAAGTTTGATATTCGAACGTGTCCAAATATCCTTCTCTATGCAACTTAGTCAACCTTCTCTCATTGATGTGACCCAGTCTACAATGCCATAAGAAAGCTTTATTTAAATCTGGAGACTTTCTTTTTAGTGTGTTCTGGACATTGAAAATCTGGAGTTGGTTTAACACATATATGCCGTTATTTAGAGTACCGGACCCAATCAAACCATGATTAAGGTGGATGTTGACAACATCTCTTACAAACGTGAAATCATAACCTTTATTTGATAACAAGGAAACTGATATGATATTACACGTTAAGCTGGGTACAAAATAACAGTTATGTAAAACCAAAATGTGTCCACTCGTCAATCCTAGGTGATAATCCCCGACGGACGCAGCTCCCACGCTAGCTCCGTTAGCAACCCTGAGGATCATATCACCTTCCTTCAGCACTCTACGGTTTCTCAGTGCCTGCAATGAATTGCAAATATGAGATCCTGACCCGGTATCCAATACCCAGGAAGTAGAGTTGATCGACAGACAATTCTCAATTACAAACACACCTGAAGTCGAAGCCACAGCTTGCTTCGGTTCCTGGTTCTTGGCGTTCCACGCCTTGCAATCCTTCTTCCAGTGCCCTTTCCTGTGACAATGGAAGCACTCATCCAGGCCAACTACCGGTGCTGTAAACTTTTTCTTTCCCTTCTTTCCCACCTTACTAACACCTCCTCTAGGTCTGGGTGCGGCCTTCTTCTTCCTTCCTTTGGCCCTAGCCTTGGACCCGGAAGAGGATGAACCGCCAACAAACATAGCGGGTGTTTCCCTTGCCTTCTGCAAGGTGCCCTCTGCACTCCTTAACATGTTCAGGAGTTCCGCAAGTTCAACTTCTTTTCCTTGAAGATTGAAGTTGAGGATAAACTGGGCGTAGGTGGGAGGAAGGGACTGGAGAACAAGGTCTGTATAGAGCTCATTATCCAAAGTCGTCCTAAGGTCCGCGAGCTCTTCAATATAGCCGATCATCTGTAGGACATGTTCACCTACCGATGACCCGACAGCCAACCTCGCTCGAAATAATTTCTTAGAGGTCTCGTATCTTGCTATACGAGATTGCTCTCCATAAAGTTCCTTTGTATGGAGAAATATGCCATCTAAGGACATATCCTCGTGCCTCCTCTGATGTTCATTGTTCATCGAGGCAAGCACGATGCACTTGGCTCTCGCGCAATCTAAATCCCAGGTTTTGCGGATTTCCTTATCCGCATTGCTGGATTTGGGACCAAGGACAGCAGGTGCTGTAGCGGTGAGGACGTACCCCAGTTTGTCATAGGTCAAAGCCATCTTGACATTCCGCAGCCAATCTTTATAGTTTGGCCCCGTCAGTATATTTTTCTCTAAAAGTAACTTAAGTCCAGTCATTTTCAGGGTCGCTGCAATTAGGAGAGAGAGAAGAAAACTCTTTAGCATGATGCTCTTGCAAGTTTAGAGTGGTTTTTAGTTTATCTAAACTGGATGGCTCCCACTGTTTCTCGAATCCTTCCTCAAACCATAAAAGAAGAATTAGCCAAGACTATTCCCACCGTACAATACTTGCTTAACCGTTCAGCCAGGCCGGTGTCGATACTTCGAGGGAGGTTTTCCAACGCTTTCGCGAAGTTCCTTAATTAAATAACCTCTTTTCTCTGGGGGCGTAACCCCGCTGACACTTTTCTGGACACCTACTAGGTTTATAGCATTGATCGTTAAGCGACGAATATCCTGATAAGTAGCATATACTCACAGTAGGATCGGGATCCAAATATCATCGTATGATAATGTTGAAGGAATCCTACCAACATTCATCAAACTCCAAATGGTATGCATCTCTTTGCAAATTTCAGTTTCTTTAGAAATTCCCGATATAAGTTTTTGCCCCATGCTCTTATGACCTTGACGAAAGCCAACAAATCATAAGTCACATGTCAAGTTCTGCCCATCATTATCTTGTTAATTTGAACCCATCCGTATATACCCTTGACGAAAGCCAACAAGGTAATGCGACTGTCCCAAACCAACACATCTATCTATGTAACAAATGAATACCCCAGCAGCTACCAAACACTATGTCTTGACGAAAGCCAACAAACATAGCTTGAATACTACTGACTATCCATAAGAAATGACGGAGGGCTACGACTGGTTTTGGCGAAACCGTGAACGTAGTGAACTTGATATAATCGAAGGAACCTTGATAGATTTTAAAAGGAGTGGTTAAATCTCCGCATTTAAAAATATCTGTTTTAAAAATAACCGAGTGGTTTCTTTTAAATTGTTCCAACGATTGAAACTTTGGTTTGTTTTACTTTGCATTATAGATAATGCGTCCCATCATTAACCTATCATTGCAGAAAACAACGAAAATATAACGTCCTCTTATGCCATCCGCATTCGCCACGGGGTCCCGTCATCACCCGTTAGGTTACTTAACTAACGACAGAGCGGGGGCTGGGCTAGCGCGGGTGTAAAACATAAGTGACGTCTAAATAGCTATAATAAATATAGATATTTTACATTCGTCTGACGCAATGATATTCATTCCAGAACACAGATAAACAATATTGGATTTGCAAGCAATCTGTATTTCTTTTGAGCCTGCAAGAAAAGACAGATTACACAGTTGTGATGAATAGCCGTTTACCCCACCCTCGACCCCTACGGGTACGGCAAACTACCCACCCGGCAGTCTGTGTACCCCACCTTGGGTCAGTCCTAGGAGCAAAAATAGTAAAATGAAATAATACAACGGTGGCTACAACCGCAACCTGGAAGTGCCCCGCGAAAATAATATTACAACAAATTACATTTACAACAAATGAATAAATCAATAAACCATTGTTAACCCCGGCTATACACCACAACAGTCCAATACAGTTTATATGCACAAACAGATATAACCATTTCAGAAATGTGCAACCCCCTGCCAACCGACATACTAGCAGTTGGGGGAGGTTTACGAACACATCAAACAATCACAGATATAATCCAATACGCAAATACCGTATTTTTCGATCGAATAAACAACTTCAATATTGCTCCAAAATCTGCTCTGTTAAACAGTAACCTGAGCAATAATTAAATATTCCAGAAAACCCCAAATGTCACAGGGGACCCACACAAGAAAGACGAGTCCATGACTCGGCCAAAGCGCCGCGGAAGGGCGGCGGATCCCACCGATCCGCCGCGCTTGCGCGGCCGAGTTGCCGATTCATGGGCTCGAATTTCTTGGGTGTTCTCCTGGACTCCTTTCTAGCTCTCCGAACACATTAAAAAAATTTTAGGACTTGATTTTAAGTTCGACAGAAACTAAACAGAATTAGGGTTTTCCGGGTTCGTTTTTTCGTTCGAAATTCGTAAAAATTTGCGATTAAGTTATTTAGTGTTTAGCGAGGCTCTGATACCACTGTAAGTCGATGTAGTACACCCCAGTACTTATGGGGAGGCGGAATTAACAAAAACTTATCAAGTTTAAACAACGAACATCGACTAACCGCTTGAATCGAAGCTAAACTCTAAAAAACCGTATTCTATGAGTTTCTTTTCATAAGAGATTAGGGATTATACCTAATGAAACCGGTCCTTCTTCTTTACGTCCTCCTTTGTTCTCCTCGGCCTTCTCTAGGTAGTAGACGATCCACCCGAGAGCGAAACTCCAAGCTAAACCTCTAACTTGAGGTAACTAATCAACTTTGATTGCTAATCAAAGATGAGAGGATGATATAGAGTGTGGGTTATGGATTGTTTAGTCTAACTAAACCTTTGATCTCAACACATGAGGATTAAGGTTAGTATCTTGAAGATGAGAGCTTGAGGAGAGAGAATGTGTGATATGATAATGAGAGAAGAGAGAGAGTGTATCATAATATTATGAAGCATTCTTTTTATCAAATAATCAATAAAGGAAATGAATAAGCATGCTTCACAAAATATCTTGTGATGATTCATTAACATGAGTCATTAAGCAATAAATGTGCATTAATGAAGTGAATGAATCACCACTATGACTCACTCTCTTTCCAAAACAAACCTCCTTAGTCACATCTTCTAGAAGCTTCTCGAGTAATTACGAGAACGCCCCTCCGATCCGTAAAAATACGGAAAAACTTTAGACTGTAAAAATCCAATAACCGGATACCAGTAACTGGCTTAAACCAAAGCCGACTGGTAAAATCTGTCCGAAAGTCGTACGCGCGTAAACGCACGTATGCGTTCGAACCCTTTGTCGCAAAACCATGCAACCTCTATATCGTTTCGCCTGGAGTAGGAAACTCTCTGTGTGGGACTCTAGAGACTCGACTACTACGCTGGCAGTGGGTTTAACCACAGACCGCAAGCGGCACTAGCTGTACGTAACGGTCCCCAGGTAGTTGTCGATAAGAAGGCCGATGAGTAAACCCATCCGAACTCCTACTGAGTCTGATGTGACAATCTCCATACAGTCCGGTCCGTTCGTCCATGACTATCGCATATCGGGCCTAGGGGGGCGGCAAGCGTCAGTCCCCTAATAGCGGTATAAGTCGTGTCGGAGTGAAGCCCATTACACCCTGAGAAACTGCTGGAACCTACCAGCAAATCTCGCTTGCCCTGGCCAGGGACTTTGCGTAATGGCTCTCTGACACAGCACGATATCTACTCCCAATACCGGGAGGGACGAATCCTGTCTAACCGCCACTGCCTCCAAGTGCTCGGGACTGCACCCAACTGCTACCTGTTTGCACGACTCCTTTGAGCCGTGGTAGGGTAGCAATCTAAGAACAGTGGGACACACTCGAGGCGAAGTAGCAGTGTCAAGTCTGCGGACTACGCTGTACTCATGTCACCTGGGAACTGTTCACTGACGACTGGTATCAAACCAACCAACAGTTCCCTGTGAGTCCTGTCCGGTGTACCCGTAACCTAACGAGCACCTGTATACTATCTCCAGTACGACGTACTGACGGCTGTGGGACAGACCATCTCCCCAACTGGGATGAGAAGCGTACACACTAGTCTACTCCGGAGTATCGATGCTCTGTCTCGATAATCCAACGACCAGGGACCTGAATAAGGATGTGCTTGTAGACTACCCAGCCCCCACTAGTGTGACTGCCATCACAACGCTGGTAGACAAGCAAGATCCTAAGAGCTCTATCAATACGTATACTCATATATTAAGATAGAAAAACCAAGTAGCATACTACCATGTTTAGCAAGACTGTTATATACATGTGAATATCCCAAGCTTCCATTAAGTAATATACAAGCTAGTATGATACAGTAATGGCCTTCTAGGGCATAAACACTAACAACATCGTCTTATTTTTCATTCCTATCTTTCTTCCAAACATCGATCATATCACCCTGCGTGTGTGTAAAGGACATCCCTATACCCGGAGAATTCAATTCAAGCTATCATACTCTTGCCCATCAGCCTCAGTACTTTTTAATTAATGAATATTTAGATAAGATTGCTCACACACATTCATGCGACCGTTAATACTTCTTGAGGTACTAACCGACCGATTACTCCTGTGCTTGCTTACTTGGTGTATTTTTCTCATCTTGCACCACCTCAGGCATAGCAGGGACTCCCAGACCAGTTGGCCTTAGGGCACTAGGTGAAGATGCACCCTCGCTATACATTTTTATTGCCCTTGGTGATAACAAAACCAGTGTCCATTTTTCTCACCACTTTATATTATTTTCATTCATTTTTTTAATTTTTTTTTATTTCCTTCATACTTTTGGCTTTAAGACAAGAGCATTTCAAGGTATCCTCTACTATCCCGGGCTTTAAGACGTGTGTAAGTGCGAATAGCAGGGTATCAACGTTCAAAATGTTTGGCTTCCAGAATAGAAACTATTTTTCAGACCTATTTTTATCCTCAGATTAGTGACGTCCTTCATCTTACTAACCCATGGGACAACGGCTCATAACTACTTATTACTAGTTCGTATAAGAAAACTTCTAATTTTCTTGGTTTTCTTAAATTTTTTGTAATCTCATGGATGTAATTTTTCACTATCTAAACTTTTATTATCTTATTTATATACAAAAAAGTGTTTAAATGTTAAAATATTTTTATATTTTGAAAATTTTAAATTTTTTATGCATTTTTGAAAATTTTTAAATTTTTATAAGTTTTTAAAGAAATGTTTTGTGCTTATGCAAATGATGCAAAAATAAGCACAAACCTCCCCCAAACTTGTTTTCAACAGTGTCCTCACTGTTGCCAACCGCTAGATCTACAAAACCTGTAAGTCTGGGAGTAATTATTAGTGGGGGCAAAATATATAAGTGAAGAACTTCCCCCAAACTTACTCTTTTCACTCACCTCCATTCAAAAAATGATGCAGTGATATACTGGACATGAAGGTGAGGCGGAGGAATTTTAATCCAAATAAACTGGCTCTTGTAACAACAAGAGCTCATCCGTGGGGTCAGTGGAAAAATACAGCTTTAGTCTATATCTATTTACTTTGAAAAATGTGCCGTTTTAAACATTTTCTACTTCTACTGCCCCGTGCGGGTATACAGACCGCACAACAAAAGGTCCCTTCCATCGAGATCGAAGCTTACCCGCGTGAAGGTGTAATCGTGAATCATAAAGACGGACTTGTTGACCAGGTGAAAATGTTTTACTCAAAATGTTTTTATCATGAAAAATCTTAGTCCTATTCTTTGTGATTACACCGTTATCATAAGCTTCATCGCGGAGTTCGCTTAGCTCATTTAGTTGCAGCTTCCGAAAGTTGCAAGCTAAGTTTAGATCAAAATTTATTTCTTTAATAGCCCATAATGCTTTATGCTCTATCTCAACTGGTAAATGACATGCTTTTCCAAACACTATCCTATATGGAGACATCCCTAGGTCGGTCTTATATGCAGTTCGTAATGCCCAAAGAGCATCCGTCAGTTTGGTCGACCAGTCTTTTCTATTTTTAGCAACAGTTTTCTCCCGGATAAGTTTGATTTGTTTGTTTGAGATTTCAGCCTGCCCGCTTGTTTGGGGATGATAGGGTGTAGAAAGTCGGTGGTTGATTGAGTATTTCCGCATTAAAGTCTCGAAAGACCTGTTGCAGAAATGTGTCCCATTATCGCTAATAATAGCGCGTGGGTGTCCAAATCGCGAGAAGATATTCTCTTTTAAGAATTTAATGACAACTTTCTTGTCATTAGTGCGACATGGAATGGCTTCTACCCACTTTGAGACATCATCAACCGCCAGCAGTATGTACAAATTCCCAAAGGAGTTGGGAAAAGGACCCATAAAATCAATGCCCTAAACATCGAATATTTCAATAGCCAGAATGGGTTGCTGAGGCATTTCATTCCTCTGGGAGATTCTACCCGTATACTGACATTGTGTACAGGTTTTGCAATGCTCAAATGCGTCCTTGAATAAGGTCGGCCAATAAAATCCACATTGCAAAACCTTTTCCGCCGTCTTTTTAGGACCAAAGTGACCCCCACAGGCCTGATCATGACAAAAAGAAAGAACACTCTTGAACTCTTCATTCGGGACACACCGGTGAATGATCTGATCGGGACAATATTTAAACAGATATGGCTCGTCCCAGTAAAAATGTTTTACTTGGGATAGAAAGCGGTATTTGTCCTGTTTTGACCAATCGCTGGGTATCAGTCCCGTGGCATGATAGTTTACAATATCCCTGAACCAAGGTTCAGCGGATACGCTCAAGTGTTGCTCTTCATGAAACGAGTCATTGATCGGCAGGGTCACAGGGGAAGAAGAAATGCATGAAAGATGGTCAGCTACTACGTTTTCACATCCTTTCTTATCTTTGATAACAAGATCGAATTCTTGTAACCAAAGGATCCAATGTATTAGTCGACCTTTTGCATCTTTCTTCGCCAGAAGATGTTTTAAGGCGGAATGGTCAGTATACACAACTATAGGTGAGCCAATTAAGTAAGGCCTGAATTTTTCTAATGCAAATACAACCGCTAAAAGTTCTTTTTCTGTGGTTGTATAATTGATTTGCGCATCATTCAAGGTCTTACTTGCATAGTATATCACGTGTGGCATCTTTTCGATGTGCTGTCCTAAGACTGCACCTACTGCAAAGTCGGATGCATCACACATCAGCTCAAAGGGGTAGTCCCGGTTTGGTGATGATAATACGGGGGCTGAAGTGAGTGAGTGTTTAAGTGAGTCGAAAGCTGTCTCGCAGTCCGAGTCAAAATGGAAGGCCGTATCCTTGGCCAGGAGAAGAGTTAAAGGTCTAGCAATTTTGCTAAAGTCCTTAATGAATCTTCTATAAAAGCCCGCATGGCCAAGGAATGATCGAATATCTTTGACGCTTTTGGGATGAGGGAGGTTTTGAGTAACATCTATCTTAGCTCTGTCAACCTCAATGCCTTTCTGTGAAATGACATGTCCAAGAACAATTCCTTCTTGGACCATGAAATGGCATTTTTCTCAGTTCAAAGTCAAGTTCTTCTCTTTGCAACGAGTAAGAACAGCGTCAAGATTCGATAGGCAATCAGAAAAAGAGTCTCCAAAAATCGAGAAATCGTCCATAAAGATCTCCAGAAAATTTTCTACCATATCAGAGAATATCCCCATCATACACCGCTGAAAGGTAGCGGGAGCATTGCATAGCCCGAAGGGCATGCGACTGTAAGCAAAAGTACCAAAAGGACAAGTAAAAGTGGTTTTATCTTGATCCTTTTTGGCGATGGGGACCTGATTATAACCTGAGTATCCATCCATAAAACAATAATACTCTCGTCCTGCTAAGCGTTCCATCATTTGATCAATGAATGGTAGAGGAAAGTGGTCTTTTCTCGTGGCAGCATTGAGTTTTCTATAATCGATACATACACGCCACCCAGTTTGGGCGCGTGCATGAATCAACTCATTTGTCTCATTGGTTATAACAGTGATGCCGGATTTCTTAGGAACGACATGTATAGGACTCACCCATTGGCTATCGGAGATAGGGTATATAATACCATTATCTAAGCATTTGACGATCTCTTTCATGACCGCATCCTTCATGACGGATTCAACCGTCTCTGTGGTTCTCGGGTTGGTCTGGCATCATCCATCACATGTATATGATGTTCAACTATCAAGGGACTAATCACTTTGATGTCCGCCATACTCCAACCAAACGCCTCTTTGTTAGATCTCAATACCGATAAAAGTGCATTCTCTTGCTCTAATGCTAGAGAAGCGGAAATTATAACCGGTAAAGACTCCTTCTCACCTAAATAAGCAAATTTCAGATGAGACGGTAAAATTTTGAGATCTAATTCGGGCGGAGAAATGATAGAAGGAGGGATCATTGAGTGATTTTTGGATTTACAAAGAAGCTCAGAGCCTGTGAAAGATACAGACTCGGGTTGAGAAAAGTCAGGAGTGCAGGAATCAAGTGTAGAAAAAGTGTCCTCACTGAGATCTTGTGTGATGTCAAACAGAGATGTGGTAATGTCATCGAGAGCAGTAAAGCAAAGTTCCTCAGCTCCACAACTATCGGGAGCTATCTCATGGACAGAGCACACATCTAAAATATGGGCAGAGGGTTCTGATGGCTGACTTCCAACTTTCTAGATATTTAGTTCAATGGTCATATTTCCAAATGATAAGTTCATCGAACCGTTTCTACAGTTTATAACAGCGTTGGAAGTGGCAAGGAAAGGACGACCCAGAATCACCGGAATTTGGCCTCGGGTGTTTGCTACAGGCTGTTTGTCGAGCACAATGAAGTCTACAGGGAAAACAAATTCCCCGACCTTTATCAACACATCCTCTAATTCACCCCTTGGTTTGGTGATAAATCGGTCTGCCATCTGTGTAGGGTTGCTAGGCACGCGCACAAGGGTCTACGAGGCATCAACCATGCCCGAATAAAAATTTAGTCGTGCCAAACAACCCGAATACGGAACTTTAAACTAGAGATTAGGCGATAACTTGCATGCTAAACAATTTAACACTAAGTGAGAGGGATCACAACCTTTGTAGATCCGGTCCTTCACTTCATATGCTCCGTGTTGTGGTCCCTTCGCTGCGATCATCGGGATCCGGACTCTCGAGAGTTTCCACGAAGAGAAAGACGCAACCTTTGCTTCCGATCTTCGATACTGAGATGATCTACCTCGAAGTTTCTTTAACACAAGCTAACACTCATGAAATGATGTGAACACCCTCATCTAAATGGCAAGTGAAGATGAGGATGATGAAGTAGGAATTTTGCTCTATTTATTTATATTTTTCTCACATTTATCCATCACAAAATCAAAGCAAGAAACCATTTCAAGCTTAGAAGAAGAAGGAAGAAGATGATGAATACTGTAATTATCCTTTTGTGATGAATAGGAAAATAATCATATGATAGAATTATGCAACCATGGTTCACTTAACCAATGTAGAGAATTGACTAGGGTTAGGGTTTTGGGTAATTAAAGAAAGAGTCATATGTAAATATCTTAAGCATGACAAAAAGAAAATCTTCTAGAAACATCTAGAAAGTTTAACCCTAATCCGAACCCTAATCAAGTTTAAACTCCACTAAACGAGTTGCATTAGTTATCATATCATGTTACAATATTATATATCACATATATAATATTTACCGTAACAAAATAAAATAATACAATTAACATATATCGCATATATATCAATGTATTACCCGAGTGAGAAAAAGAATCTTTTAGTGAGCAAATATTAGTTAATGTCATTTAATATATCATATATATTATTATACATTAAATTATCGAATCAACACTTGATCCGACAATCCGGCTATATCGCATATAACCGACTAATATTTATCCGTACCGATTCATCGAATCAACACTTGATCCGATGACCCGGCTGATATCAAATATCGCGAGAATATAATACGGTATCACATATCGCATTATCCCCGGTCCCGCACATATCACATATGTGCTCCTACTCCGTTTTGCCTGAGTCAAGAAACCTCTGTGTAGGACTCTAAAGAATCGTCAATACGCCGGCAGTAGGTGATGATCATATCAAACACCCACAAGCTGCTAGCGGTCAGCTAAACGTAACAGCTACCCAGGTATTGAGCGCTCAGAAGATCAACAAGCAAGCCTGTACTTTCTCCTGTGGATCCAAACAGTAACACTCCCGTACAGTCCGGTCTCGTCGTCTGATATGTCGCATATCTCGCCTAGGGGTGGTAAACGTCAGACCCCAGTAGCTCGATAAGTCATGTCGATTTGAGGTCTATAACAGTTCGAGAAACTACTGATAACACTTACCAGTAAATCTCAGCAACCCTGGCCAGGGATATCTGGTTATAGCCAATCGAACACAGCACAACATCAACTCCCTATACCGGGAGAGACGAATCCCCTCCTATCGCTCATTGCCTCCATGTGATTCGGGACTGTACCCAAAAGCCACCTTTTTGCACGCCCTCTTGGACGTGGTATGATGGAAATCAAAGCACAGTGGGAACCAAACAAGACTCTATGACGATCTCGGGTCAACAGACTACTCTGTACCAGTGTCACCGGAGAACTGCCATCTGACGTATGGTATAATACCATCTGGGAGTTCTCGGCGAGTCCGTCCAGTGTACCCAGTCTCCACTGAGCACCCGTACACCATCCTTGATGTCAAACACCGATGGATATGGGATCATCCATCGCCCATCATATGGGTCAAGATGCGTATACGCTAGTCTACTCTGGTGCATCGATGCCCTGTCTCGATACACCCTCGACTAGGAACAGTTATAGGATGTACTCGCCGACTACCGTGGCCCCACTAGTATGATCTCATCATAGTCCCAGTAGTCGAGTACATATCCTAAGGGCTTTATCAACAAGTAATATAGAGACAATCGGAGTACATGTTAAGATAAAGTACAACCAGATAGCATACTATCATGTCGAGTAAGAAAGTCCTTCTTATATATGTCCTAGCATCCACTACAATATACATCGTATGTACAGTAATGGCCTCTAGGGCATACATATAACTAACAATCTCCCACTTGCACTAGGGCCATCTGTTGTGGTATCACATACCCAACAATTAGCTGCGGTTGAAGTATCTCATACTCAACCATCCCATAAAAGTCTCTACTGGGAAAAAGGCCTTCGTGAGTGGATCCGCGCTGTTGTCCTCTGTGTCTGCTCTCCTAACCTCGATCTCCCTGGAGATCAACCATCTCCATGATCAGGTGATGCTGCCTAAGAATTATATCTGGATTTCTGATGGGACGGAAGTTCCTTGGCTGAAGCCACAACTCCATTGTCACACAATGGTAGGAACGAAGTTCATCTTATGAACTTATATATATCCAGACTGCCTCTTTGGTAGCATCCTAGGTAACGATGTATCTTGCCTTTAATCGTCTAGTATGTCACGGTATCTAGCTTGGAACTCTTCCAACATACCGTCCCTCCACTGAGGGTAAAGACAATGCCTGCGACTGACATTCAGTCGTCCTTATCACCCTGGAACCTTTCCAGTGATTCTCCCCAGGATCGATTGATACCATCTCACTACAACTAGTGAGTATTCTAACATCCAATTTAGGTCTATCTCATAGATCCAAAACCCAGGATTTAGGAGGTATCACTTTGATCCTATATGGAGAATCCTTGTGATAAGCGGAGATTGACCGAGCGTAGCATAGGAAACTCTTTCCCTATCAAGAGTATGTCATCCACGTACTCTATGAAGATCACCACCATACTCTCTACTACCTTTTTTGTATATACAAGGTTCATCTACCATTTTGATGAAGTCAAACTCTTTGACTACCACATCAAAACAGATGTTCCAACTCCGCGATGCCTGCTTTATCATATAAAACATCTTGCACACGTTTCCGCTGCTCCCACTGTCTACGAAGCCCTCTGGCTATGTACTTATAGACACTCTTTTCTAAAACATCATTTAGAAAAGCAGTCATGACACCCAACCACCAGATATCGTAGTCATGGTATGTAGCCGTGGCAAGTAGGATCTGGATGGACTTAAGCATAGCTTTGAAAGTCTCAACTTTTCCATGTACACCAAGTAATCTTCTCAAGATATACTCGCTCCTGATGGGGATCTAACCCTTCAGATAAAGCAACCAAAGTCCATACTTTGTTGGTGTATAAGGATTCCATCTCAGATCGATAAGCACCCAGCCATTCTTATAGAGTCCCACTCCTGATGGCCAGCTCGAAACTAGTTGGGTCATCATCTCATGATGCAATCCTCGCTCCCACTGTCATAGAGAAACCGAAGTATCTCTCAGGTGGGTGAGGAACCGTACTAGATCGGCGGAGAGGCTGAGGTTCGTTGGAAACTATTGAATCCTTTGGTTCTACCAAATCATCAGCTGCATTTTGTATAGCTGGAACATTTCCAGTTCTACATATCAGACCTTGCCTCGAGCTTGTCCGGATTTTGCTTTTAGACATAGGCCGGACAACCCCAAATCTTAACAAACTTAAGATATGGGCTCTTCCCATTCCATATCGCATATGAAGTGGTAAGCAACTAATTTGATTTGAACCCTATTCAATAGGTATGCAACTTCACAAGTGCATAACTCCCTAAAGGAAATAGGAAACTCAGTAGTACTCATCATAGAGCACACCATATCACATAGGTTGCTATTGCTCCGCCCCGATATACCATCGTGCTATGGTGTATACGGAGGAGTAATGCTGAAAGAGAATCTCATTCTCCTTTAGAATAGTCCAGGAATTCCGTGCTCAAGTATTCTCCTCCTTGATTTCATCAAAGGACATAATACTTATACCCGTATTTTGGTTCTCTACTTCTAACTTATATTCTGTGAATATCTCAAAAGGTTCGGACTTGTGTTTTAACAGGAACATATGTCTGAATCTTGAGAGATTATCAGAGAGTGTAATGAAGTACAAAGAACCGATCTTGGCATGTGTAGACAGGGGACTTTCATACATCAGCATGTATCAGTCCCAAAAGTTCACTAACTCTTTCTCTGTTTCCAACAAACAGAGCTGTGATCATCTTATCTTTGTGACATGACCGGCAAGTTTCACAAGATGTAAATTCAAACTAATTTAAATATGCATCTATATGTAACTTAGCTAGTCGGGTCGCATTGATATGACCTAGTCTACAATGCCTCAAGAAGGATTCATTCATTTCTGAACTATTCCTCTTGTGTATGTTCCTTATACTAAGAACTTTAGTTTGATTTAGAACATCAATGCTTTTAGATAACGTGCCTGAACCGATCAACTCTTGATATCGGAAATGTTCAAAACATTATCCAGCAATACAAAATTATATCCTTTCTTTACGAATAAAGAGACTGACATGATTTTGTATATCATGTTCGGTATCTAATGACATTTGTTCAGAATCAATGTATTCTGGTAATACAGGGTGACAGTGACCAACAGACTTGGCTGCAACACTTGCACCGTTTTCTGTCTCATGAAACTTATCACCCGTTCTCAGTTCTCTACCTATCTGTAGCCCATGTAACAGATTACATATACGGGATCCTGATCCGGTATTACATACCCAGGACGTAAAGGATACTGAGAAACAGTTTTGTGTAATGAACACACCCGAAGATGATGCATCAGCATGCACTTTCTTCGTTTGGGCGGCACGGGAAATCTGGTATTCCCCAATTTCCTGCTCTGTCTTATAACAATTATAAGTTGGAGCGGGACCAACGTTCCCCAGCTCAGTATAATAAACGGGTTCGGTCAATATATCCGTTTTATTATCTTGATTAAGGCGTGATATGGTCGCTACCTGGAAAGAGAGAGAAGAAAACACTCAGCGTATGCTCTTGCAAGATTAGATTGGTTATCTAATATATCTAATCAGGATGTCTCCCACTGTTTTAGTCAAATCTTCCTTCAAACCCTAAAAGGAAAGACTAGCCGGGATTAATTACATGCTACAAGTTCGCCAATCTTTCAGCCAGGCCAGTGTCGGTACTTTGAGGGAGGTCCCCCGTGCTTTCGCACGAACCTAATTACAGTAAACCTCGTTTTCCCAGAGGCGTAACCCCGTTAACACCTTTCTAGACACCTACTTGATCGGCTAATTGTAATGTGTAAAACTCTCCCAGGAGTAACTCTTACTCGCAGTGGGTATTGGGATCCAACTATCTTATAGAAGGTATGCAATCTCATTGCAAATTTCAACATTTGAAATTCCCAATAATATTTTGCCCCTAGCAGCTATATGACCTTAACATGGTCAACAAATCATAAGTGCTAGTCAAGTTCAACCCGTCATTTCCCGATTGAATTAAATCCACCCGCACGACCCTTAACATGGTCAACAAAGTCGCACGACTACCCTAATCCAATCGCATCATATGCTTATACAGATAAGCACTAATCAGCTACCGCACACTACGCCTTAACATAGTCAACAAACGTAGCACGAATACTAACTAGTACTTATCTGAAATGACGGAGGGCTACGATGGGTTTTTCAGAAAAACCCTTTGCGTAATGAACTTGATATCGTTGTAGAATCGAGTGATTTTTAAATGGAGTGCTTTTGAGGCTTTTCTAGTTTTGCTAAAGGGGTCACTCCCGGTGAAGGGATCGTCGGCCCTTTCCTCATCGAATAAGGTGCAGGATATATCATATATACCGCTGTGCAAAGCAAGAACTATAGTAGCAATCAAAAGACAAACCGAGTTTGTAGCATCTGCCAGTTATTGCTAAATGAGTCACTCCCGGTGAAGGGATCTCGGTCCTTTCCTTATCGAATAAGGTGCTGGATGTCCTACAAGGAACACCGCTATGCAAAGCAAGAACTGTAGCTACCAGTTTTTATAAACAAGTTTCTACAACATCTTAGGTTTCTTTTATTTCATTAATCTAATTAATGAAGTCCCATTTTAATTATGCTTCACAAGCATCTCTTTTGAAACGAAATCTTCAATATAACATATATCTCATATATATAATATATAAACATTCGTCTCAGGCACTAATATGATCTCATCACAGAACATTGCAGCAGAAGAACATATATGAAATATTGGATATACTAGGACGTCCGTGTTTTCAATACGAGCCAGTATAAAACACGGATTCCACGGTCGCGATGAATAGCCAAACCCATATCCCTAGACCCCTACAAGAGAGGCAAGTAACACTGCCAATTCTAGGGTTAGGAGACCCGGTCTCGACTCCTCGAGATGGTCTCCCACTGGACCCTAGAACCCGGTTACTTGTGCTCCCCGCCTTGGGTCTACCTAATGCGGAAAAGTAAATAATATACAACGGTGACATCTTCCGCTACCTGGAAGTGCCCCAATAAAAGAATATTACATACAAATGAATTTTACATGAATGAAAAAGAAAAAACTATCATCTCACATAAAACCCCCGGCTATTCAAACACGACGATCCAATATAACATATCACAGCAACACATAATATCTCATATCATCAACGTAAGCAAGTATGCGTATCCCGATTGTCGTTGATGTATAGCAACGAAGCCGGTGATACACCACATACTACACTTACGGTCACAGAAAACAAAGTGTAAAACTACAACAGTTGGAATCCGCAACTTCCTTAGACATCGCATGCCTAACCAAATGAATTCCTTAGACATCACATGCCTAACAATTATAAACCCCGCATTTTAGTCTCGTTATCGAAAACTCTTTTCAATATCAAGTCGGAAAATTCAACAAGATTCCCGACGTCCTGATCGAATGCTCGTCGCAAACTTTAGTAGACGGCCGCACCCCCGATACCGTCGACGAAGTGCACCGAGGCGGAACACCGCTACCGGGAGCACCCGAACGGATGCTTTCGGTGACGGGGTTCTCCTACAGTCACTTGGTCGGGGCTATAGAGTGAGGCTGTCTATTAAGTTTACCCGGCGAGTATCCGCGTACGCTACGTGATTGCGACGGACTTTTGATCACATCAAAATTACGTGGCAACCGATCCTCTGAGACTAAACTGCTATGTTTATAATATTCAAATTAGTTATCAGATAACCACCTGTGGATTCCAATTATTGTATCACATTCCAGATAAATAGAAAAAGTTAAACTTTCCGATCAAATCATCAAGCACCCAAGATTTCCCCAATATATCTCAACACTTGAAATCAGTTTAAAAACGTTAATCACATGCCATAGTACCAATGGTCCAGCCGTAGAAGGGTCAAGCCAACGCCTCACATGTGGCACGCCGTACTGCCCCAAACCCTAAGGTTCAAAGGGCAGTTCAAGACGGTCACATAATCGAGTTAAGGTTTGTTGTCTTCTAGAGGGTCCACCGAGTTACTTGCACGACTTAGAACATTCTTAAACACGAGGAAAAATCCAACTTTTGAAAAATTTTCCGACAGGGGAAAAAGTGAGTTATTGATATCCGTTCGAACTTTTTAACAGTTTCTAAAAGTTATCCGGAAAAAACACATAGACAAAATCTAATACTCCGATCGAAACATCGAATCCCCAACACAACTCCAGAAAATTCAACTGTAAAAAAACATTAAAATTATCCAGAAAACTCAGCACTGAATAAAAGAAATTACTGTGTTAAAAGAAGTCAACAAGTCAACATTATCGCCGTGCAAGCGCCGCGCCACGTGGGCATAGGCCGCGGTTCCGCGCCGTAATGACGGCGTTAGAGCTCCGATTTTCACAGTTTTTCTTAAAAAACCCTGCTTGATTTTCTGAGCACTTTTAATTAGGAAAAATCCCAGATTTGAAAAAATTTCCAGAAAGTGGGTTCGATCGGGTTTTCCGGGTTCGATCGGACTTCAAACTTCGTCTAGACTTCGCCTAAAGCTCTAGCTTGGCTCTGATACCACTGTAGGGTTGCTAGGCACGTGCACAAGGGTCTACGAGGCATCAACCATGCCCGAATAAAAATTTAGCCGTGCCGAACAACCCGAATACGGAACTTTAAACTAGAGATTAGGCGATAACTTGCATGCTAAACAATTTAACACTAAGTGAGAGGGATCACAACCTTTGTAGATCCGGTCCTTCACTTCATATGCTCTGTGTTGTGGTCCCTTCGCTGCGATCATCGAGATCCGGACTCTCGAGAGTTTCCACGAAGAGAAAGACGCAACCTTTGCTTCCGATCTTCGATACTGAGATGATCTACCTCGAAGTTTCTTTAACACAAGCTAACACTTATGAAATGATGTGAACACCCTCATCTAAATGGCAAGTGAAGATGAGGATGATGAAGTAGGAATTTTGCTCTATTTATTTATATTTTTCTCACATTTATCCATCACAAAATCAAAGCAAGAAACCATTTCAAGCTTAGAAGAAGAAGGAAGAAGATGATGAATAATGTAATTATCCTTTTGTGATGAATAGGAAAATAATCATATGATAGAATTATGCAACCATGGTTCACTTAACCAATGTAGAGAATTGACTAGGGTTAGGGTTTTGGGTAATTAAAAGAATGAGTCATATGTAAATATCTTAAGCATGACAAAAAGAAAACCTTCTAGAAACATCTAGAAAGTTTAACCCTAATCCGAACCCTAATCATGTTTAAACTCCACTAAACGAGTTGCATTAGTTATCATATCATGTTACAATATTATATATCACATATATAATATTTACCGTAACAAAATAAAATAATACAATTAACATATATCGCATATATATCAATGTATTACCCGAGTGAGAAAAAGAATCTTTTAGTGAGCAAATATTAGTTAATGTCATTTAATATATCATATATATTATTATACATTAAATTATCGAATCAACACTTGATCCGACAATCCGGCTATATCGCATATAACCGACTAATATTTATCCGTACCGATTCATCGAATCAACACTTGATCCGATGACCCGGCTGATATCAAATATCGCGAGAATATAATACGGTATCACATATCGCATTATCCTCGGTCCCGCACATATCACATATGTGCTCCTACTCCGTTTTGCCTGAGTCAAGAAACCACTGTGTAGGACTCTAAAGAATCGTCAATACGCCGGAAGTAGGTGATGATCATATCAAACACCCATAAGCTGCAAGCGGTCAGCTAAACGTAACAGCTACCCAGGTATTGAGCGCTCAGAAGATCAACAAGCAAGCCTGTACTTTCTCCTGTGGATCCAAACAGTAACACTCCCGTACAGTCCGGTCTCGTCGTCTGATATGTCGCATATCTCGCCTAGGGGTGGTAAACGTCAGACCCCAGTAGCTCGATAAGTCGTGTCGATTTGAGGTCTATAACAGTTCGAGAAACTACTGATAATACTTACCAGTAAATCTCAGCAACCCTGGCCAGGGATTTCCGGTTATAGCCAATCGAACACAGCACAACATCAACTCCCTATACCGGGAGAGACGAATCCCCTCCTATCGCTCATTGCCTCCATGTGATTCGGGACTGTACCCAAAAGCCACCTTTTTGCATGCCCTCTTGGACGTGGTATGATGGAAATCAAAGCACAGTGGGAACCATACAAGACACTATGACGATCTCGGGTCAACAGACTACTCTGTACCAGTGTCACCGGAGAACTGCCATCTGACGTATGGTATAATACCATCTGGGAGTTCTCGGCGAGTCCGTCCAGTGTACCCAGTCTCCACTGAGCACCCGTACACCATCCTTGATGTCAAACACCGATGGATATGGGATCATCCATCGCCCATCATATGGGTCAAGATGCGTATACGCTAGTCTACTCTGGTGCATCGATGCCCTGTCTCGATACACCCTCGACTAGGAACAGTTATAGGATGTACTCGCCGACTACCGTGGCCCCACTAGTATGATCTCATCATAGTCCCAGTAGTCGAGTACATATCCTAAGGGCTTTATCAACATGTAATATAGAGACAATCAGAGTACATGTTAAGATAAAGTACAACCAGATAGCATACTATCATGTCGAGCAAGAAAGTCCTCCCTATATATGTCCTAGCATCCACTACAATATACATCGTATGTACAGTAATGGCCTCTAGGGCATACATATAACTAACAATCTCGAGAGTGCAGTGAGCAGGTTTCAGCTCTCCAATCCCTAATTGCTCATATACCGAATATGGAAGGAGGTTAACACTTGCGCCATGGTCTAAAAGAGCACGATTTATGTTTTTACCCCCAATAGAAATCGATATTGTAGGACATCCTGGGTCCTTTCGTTTCTTTGGTAGCTGGGGAATAAAAGCAGTGCTGATATTATTAGCCATGAAGATCTTCTTTGGCACTTGGGTCTTCCTCTTCCTAGTGCACAAGTCTTTAAGAATTTTCGCATAAGCGGGGACTTGTTGAATTGCATTTAGGAGAGGGATGTTGATGTTAACCTGTTTGAACATTTCCATAATTTTCTCCATATGAGGACTCGTTCTATTACCGCTTAACCGATTCGGGTAAGGAGCTTTCGCAATAAGCGCCGGGTCCGTCATAGGAGAAGGAAGAGGGGGTAGACGTGGTCCCAAAAGAGGTGTGGGGACCGTCTGTAGAGAACTATAAGGGTTGGGTTGAGGTGTTGAGCCTAGTGGGAAATGGAGAATAGACTCTCGAGAAGGTGGTGTGGTTGAAGATGAAGGATCAGAAGGAGAAGTGTGTGTCTGTGGAAGGGTCTCAGCCGGGGTGTTAATGATAGGATTTTCAATATCATCAATACCTTCCACGACATGATTGTTCAGCACTCTTCCCGATCTCAACGTTGTGACGGCATTTACATTGTAATGCCCAGGATTCTGTAGGGGTTGAGAGGGAAGTTTCCCTTTTTCTCTCGCACTCATTTCGGCTTTAAGGCGTGCGATTTCAGCTTCCATCGATCTGATACCCTCAGCTTGGGACGCTGAGTTTTTCTTTATCTCACTGACGGAAGATCTAACTTCATTCGAAACCTCTATGAAATTTGAAAAAAGTCATTTCATGGTTTGAGTGAATTGAGAGAATTCGTCAGAACAGGACAACTGCATAGGATTAGACTGCGCAGGATTGTTGCCCTGGTTTTGGAAATTTTGTGACTGATAGGGGTGCTGAGTGAGTTGAAGGGGTTGCTGTTGTGGTGGAGGTAGAGCCCTTTGAAAATTATTCGTGTTTGGAACCGTGTTTTGAGATTGGTTTTGGTTCCAAGCGAAATTTGGGTGATTCCTCCAACCCTGATTGTACGTGGAAGAATATGGATCGTTTCTAGGTCGTTGAAATGCGGCATTTGTATGCTCGTGACCTTGAAACGCAGTGTTTAATGGACATTCTTCCGTTAAATGAGACGGATCAGAACATCACCCACAAACAGTTTTAGGGAGCGACATTGGGTTTAGGGAGGCTGCAGAAAATTTGTGTTCCATAGCGTCGAGCTTCTTTTGCATTGCTGCCATCTCAGCTCGAACACCTATGGACACATCTATTTGGTATACGCCACCCCTATTCAATGGTTGGGTTCCACTCTCCCACTGTAGTGATTTTTCAGCGAACTCTTCTAAATACTTCCACGCTTCCCCATCATCCCTGGTCATAAAAGTACCTTGACACATGTTTTCAAGGCTCTGTTTAGTGTTTGGGTTAATGCCCTCATAAATGATTCGGCACAATTCCCATCTCGGGATGCCGTGATAAGGACATTGAACCAATAGATCCTTGAAACGTTCAAAGCATTTAGAGAATGGTTCAGTAGGGAGCTGGGCAAATTGATTCAGTTCGCTACGGATTCGAGCTGTCTTTTGTATTGGGTAAAATTTCTTAAGGAATGCAGCGACGAATTCTTCCCAATTCGTAATAGAGTGTGCGGTAGTGTTATATAGCCACTTCTCGGCTATATCGCACAATGTAAATGGAAGAAGTCATAGACGCATCGCATCCACTGAAAGTTGTGACGTACCCATCATTGCGCATACGTTTTCAAATTTGGTAATGAAAACGTAAGCGTCCTCAGTCTCGATTCCGTGGAATTTTGGTAAAAGGTTGATGTATTGAGGTTTAATCTCAAAGTTATCCCCATTGGCTGGTGGTGTGGATAAGCAGGTCGAAAGAGGACCTCGCAGTGGATGGCACCTCTCTTGGAGAGAGATGCGGGGTGGATTCTGCGCACCAACGGACGGCGGCAGATTAGGGTTAAAGAAGTTTGATGGAGGTGGATCCATCGGTGTGGGTGTGGTAGTGGGTAAAGGAAAGGTAAATGGAGAAATATCGACTTCGGAGTCGATAAAGGGTACGTGGACTAAACGGGCACTAGAATCCCGTGTCCAGCCTATCTTGTACTAAAAAGGGTTAGTACAAGTGGCAGCGTTGGCTTATAATTAGGGGTAAATGAATGAATGAGGTGTTTGCTTTCAAAAAGGGACGGATTTTTGATAAAATGACGCGACACAACAAATGCAGCACACAAAACCCTAGAATCTAATGGTCACCTAGGTCCGGCTCTAGACCGCTCCTAACTGCCAAAAGACAAGTGGCAGGATAGAATCCTCCACTGCCTCTTTGTCCCCCTGTGGACAGGTAAGTGCCAGGTAAGTGGGAAGGTACTCCACTACGTAAGTAGTGGGCCTAATTAATTACCACTAGCCTTCGACACACTTGCCTTAGACACCACAAGAAAACGCGGATAAGCAATGAATTACCCACGGCCTTCTCTTGTCCTAAGTGAGCGTGACGGTCCTTAGAGTCATCTCCAGATATTTTTTTAGTTAATTTGGGTCAATGCGGATACAAGTTTTGTGGTTTTCGGGGCCTAGGAGGGGTAATGAACTCCCCACCTAATTTGGATTTGGCTGTGCCCCTTAATATCCGTATTCTAATGCAAACAACCAAGAAACAAAATCACGCACAAATTTAATTTTGCAATTTGCGAGCTGCGATTATTTGCAAACAATCCTGCAGAAATTTGTTAGTTGGAGCTAAAAAGGGAGAGAGGAGAAGGTAAGAAATCACCTGAGACAAAAATTTCATAGAGAACCCTCAAGGCTGCCGCGGTTCCGCCGCATATGCTGGCTATTGCCGCCCTTCCGCGGTCGAAATTTTTTTTAGAGAGGCTCTGTAGACTCCCTCTGCTCTCTTGTATATTCAAAAAAATTTCTTCAATTGCCAAACAGCTCCAGATTTCCTTGCAATGAACCACAACAAATCGTTTAGGGTTTGCACGAATTTTGATTACAAAAATTATAATGGAATAAATCATCAACTCAAACTTTAATATGAAACGAATTAGCGTGTAATCCCCGGCAACGACGCCATTTGATTGTAACGAATTTCTCGATTGTGTAATTAACTGAAATGGTCCCCGGAAACGGCGCCATTTGATTGATCGTAAAATTCAAGACTGTGTAAATCACATCAAATGATTCCCGATAACGGTTTCATTTGATCAATAAGAGTTTCTTTGTGTCGGTATTTAGAAAATTGAATAAAATTCACAATCAAAGAATTATATTTGACCGCAATCAATTACAGTGTCAGTTGTAGATCGTAAGCGAGTGCGGATCGTCCACAGGGATTGTGCGATTCGTTTTTATATTTGATTTGTTTGAATTGAAAAGTTAATCGAAAAGAGAAGAAAACATGATTCAAGATTTTATCAAATGTTTCAAGTGTCACTATTCTAATCAAGAATCAAGAAAATGATAAAGAATCGAGAATCAGGGTTTCGATGATATTTCCAACCAAATGTCAAGAATCTAAATGAGGCTCGTAGGAATCGATCGGATCTATAGACGTGATGTAATCTTAAGATATCGTGTTCTTGTCCTTCGAAGGATTGATACTAGATCGATGATGACCGACGAGAGTTAGGGCTTTCTCATGAAACTAGGATTTCATCGTTTAACCCTTGTTCTTTCGTCGATATCATTCACATTCTAGCCTCTAGCAATTTCAAGAAACGATCCTAACTCCCCAATTTCGAGCGATATCAATCAAGAAAGCATCGCAACGAATTGGGTCGTCGGTTCTTGAACTAGCTAGGGTTTACAAAACTCGTAGGATTCAAGAATTTATTTAAGATATGTTACATCATCATTCTATTGATCGTCTCGACTCCTCGACGAGCGGAGTATTACTCAAACACCACAACAAGAATTGCAACTAGAAATTTAGATTGAATCATGATGCAAGAATTTAAAGAAAACAAGATAAAATAATATCACCTTTTATTTATATCAACAATTTGATTACAGTCGCTCATGAACTACAAGAGGAAGAACTAAATTGTCAAATTGGCTTCGCTCGGCTCCGTGAGTCGCGGGTCAGCTTGGACCACTTGCTCTGTTGAAGATCGGCTCCGCTCATAAAAGGTTGCAAGGCTTCTTGCTTGATGGGGTACTTGTGATCTTGGCTTTTGAATGGAATTAGGGTTAGGGTTTCACACAAGCCTTCTCACTAGACTTGTGGAAGAAGATGAAGAAAGAGAATGGATCTAGATTGATACTAAAATTGGCTAAAGATGATTAGATTCATAACCCTATGTCTAGGCTTCTATTTATAGACTTCCCAAACCCTAGGTCTAGGTTTGAAATTACAATTCCCTCTAAAAGTTTGTTGAGGAGTTTCTAGAAAGAGTTTGTTAGGCATAGCTTAGGGTTTAAGCTAGGGTTTAGGAAGAAGTTTCTAGAATATAAGGCTAGTTTAGTGTTGATCCCAAAGCTTGCTGATCTGGCAGAAGTCTCTGGGGCTTTCTAGAAATTGTTGTGTCATTCTGAGCTGTACACACTGAGGTAGGAGTTGTGGACCAAAAATGGGGATCTGAAGTGGTAGAAGCGCCGCGGAACCGCGGCACAAGGCGGCTTAGGCCGCGGTTCCACGGCCATTTGGGCTCCTTGGGGCTTCAACTTTCTTGTGTTGGTTTCTTATGTCTTCAGGTGTCTTTTGTAATATAGTGAATTCCTGAATGCCCTTTACATCAATACCAGATTCCGATTCTTTGAGTTGGCATATCTTTTAGCAGTGTAAATTTGAGCAAGCTTCTGATTTTCCTGCACGGACTTCGAAACACGGGATGCAATATATAGAAAATGATGCCATGCTATGAAATGCAGTCAATTTCCATAGAAATGCCGGTTTTAAGGTCTAACACATGTAATCTGATATTTTGCGACATATTTGCTAATATGTGTAATATGAATGCCGAACACTTCTATATGAATGCAAATGATGAGGAAATTGCCGGCTAAAAGATGCAATAGTTTCAACTAATCAACGATCTCGGGTCTACAGACTACCCTGTACCAGTGTCACCGGAGAACTACCATCTGACGTGTGGTATATCACCATCTGTGAGTTCTCGGTGAGTCCGATCAGTGTACCCAGTCTCTACTGAGCACCTGTAAACCATCTTTGATGTCAAACACTGATGGATATGAGATCATCCATCGCCCATCATATGGGTCAAGTTGCGTATACGCTAGTCTACTCTGGTGTATCGATGCCCTGTCTCGACACACCCTCGACTAGGAACAGTTATAGGATGTACTCTTTGACTACCCTGGCCCTACTAGTGTGATCTCATCACAGTCCCAGTAGTCGAGTACATATCCAAAGGTCTTTATCAACATGTTAGAGTAAGACAGTAAACTAATACAAGTCAATATGTTAGGATAAAGTGAAACCAAATAGCATACTATCATCACGAGCAAGAAATACCTCTCTCTCTATATATATATCCAAGCATCCATTATAATATACATCATATGTACAATAATGGCCTCTAGGGCATATATATAACTAACGATCTCCCACTTGCACTAGGGCCAGGTGTTGTAGTATCTCATACCCAACATCCCGAATAATCTCTCAAACTGTATCTTGGAATGGCCTTCATGAGTGGATCCGCAGTGTTATCCTTAGTGTCAACTCCCCTGACCTCGATCTCGCGGCGATCAACTATCTCCCGGATCAGGTGATACCGCCTCAGAATATGTCTGGACTTCTGATAGGACTTGGGTTCCTTGGCCAAAGCCACATCTCCATTATTATCATAATACAAAGGTATTGGATGCTCAATGGACGGAACCACACCAAGTTCAGTGATGAACTTCTTCATCCAGACAGCCACTTTGGCTGCATCGTTGGCAGCGATGTATTCAGCCTCCATCGTCGAGTCTGCCACGGTTTCTTGCTTGGAACTCTTCCAACAAACCGCCCCTCCATTCAGGGTAAATACAAATCCCGATTGCGACTTAGAGTCGTCCTTATCACTTTGGAAGCATGAATCGGTAAAGGACTCCACCTGGAGTTCTCTTTTACCATACACCAAGAACATCTCCTTAGTCCTTCGCAAGTACTTGAGAATGTTCTTCACAGCTGTCCAGTGACTCTCTCCAGGATCTGCTTGATACCGACTCACTACACTTAGTTAGTATGCTACATCGGGTCTGGTACATAACATCGCGTACATGATAGAGCCTACTGCCGAAGCATAGGGTATCCCTTGCATGTGAGCTCTCTCCAAATCAGTCTTGGGAGACATCTCTTTGGAGAGAGTGAGTCCAGAGATCGTGGGTTGGTTCCCACTCTTGGATTCTTCTATACTAAACCTCTTTAGTATGGTGTCAATGTACCTGGATTGGGACAATCCCAGTATCCTCTTGGATCTATCTCTATAGATCCTTATCCCCAATATGCAGGAGGCATCACCTAGATCTTTCATTGGGACTCTATGTGATAAGAAGAGCTTGACTGAGTGCAGCATAGGAACATTATTTCCTATCAAGAGTATGTCATCGACATACAATACGAGGAATACAACCATACTCTCTGCAACATTCTTGTAAATACAAGGTTCATCTATGTTCTTGATGAAGTCAAACTCTTTGACAACCACATCAAAACAGATGTTCCAACTTCGCGATGCCTGCTTTAACCCGTAGATGGATTTAAGCAGCTTGCACACCTTTCCGCTGCTTCCACTATCTACGAAGCCCTCTGGCTGAGTCATGTACACGCACTCCTCTAAATCACCATTTAGAAAGGCGGTCTTAACATCCATTTGTAAGATTTCGTAGTCATGGTATGCAGCAATGGCAAGTAAGATCCGGATGGACTTAAGCATAGCCACTGGAGAAAAGGTTTCGTCATAATCCACACCTGGTCGTTGACGAAAACCCTTTGCAACAAGTCTATCTTTGAAAGTCTCCACTTTTCCATCTACACCAAGTTTCTTCTTAAAGATCCACTTGCTCCTAATGGGTTTTACCCCTTCAGGAGCAACTTCCAAAGTCCATACTTTGTTGGTGTACATGGATTCCATCTCAGATCGCATTGCATCCAGCCATTTCACAGAGTCCCCACTCGTGATGGCCTGCTCGAAACTAGTCGGGTCATCATCTTCCATGATGCAATCCTCGCTTCCACCATTAATGAGAAAACCGTAGTATCTCTCAGGTGGACGAGAAACCCTACTAGATCGGTGGAGAGGCTGGGGTTCGTCGGGTACTACTGAATCCTCTGGTTCCACTAAATCATCTGTCGTAGTTTGTGTTGCTGGAACTTCTTCCAGTTCTACCTTATTGCCATTAATTTCTTTCATAAGAAATCCCTTTTCTAAAAAGGTGGCATGTCGAGAAACAAACACCTTTTGTTCCTTGGAGTGGTAGAAGATATACCCTCGCGAATGTTTGGGATATCCAATAAACTTACATAGGACAGACCTTGCCTCGAGCTTGTCCGGATTTTGTGTTTTTACATAGGCCGGACAACCCCATATCTTAAGAAACATAAGAGATGGAATCTTCCCTTTCCATATCTCATATGGAGTGGTAGACACTGATTTGGTAGGAACCATATTCAATAGGTGTATGACTGTCTCAAGCGCATACCCCCAGAAGGAAATAGGCAACTTAGCATCGCTCATCATAGAGCATACCATATCTAATAGAGTGCGATTCCTCCGCTCCGATACACCGTTGTGCTGTGGTATATAAGGCGGAGTAAGCTGAGAGAGAATCCCATTCTCTTTTAGATAGTCCAGAAACTCATTGCTCAAGTATACTCCTCCTCGATCAGATCGTAGGATCTTAATACTTTCACCCGTTTGGTTCTCTACTTCATGCTTATATTCTCTGAATTTCTCAAAATCTTCAGATTTGTGTTTCATCAGGAACACATGTCCGTATCTAGAGAGATCGTCAGTGAATGTAATGAAGTAGGAAGAACCGTTCCTGGCCTATGTAGACATAGGACCGCATACATCACTATGTACCAGTCCTAAGAGTTCCGTAACTCTTTTTCCGTGTCTATTAAACGGAGTCTTGGTCACTTTTCCTTTGAGACATGAATGGCAAGTATCATAAGATGATAATTCAAACGAATTCAAATATCCATCCTTATGTAACTTAGCTATCCGTGTCGCATTTATATGACCAAGTCTACAATGCCACAAGAAGGATTCGTTCATTTCTGAACTATTCCTCTTGTGTGTGTTTTGTACATTAAGGACTGTAGTTTGATTGAGAACGTATATGCCATTAAATAACGAACCTGATCCAATCAACTTTTGATTCAGGAATATGTTCATAACATCATCCTGTACTACAAAATTATATCCTTCTTTGCTCAATAAAGAAACAGATATAAGATTGCATATCAGGGTCGGAATGTAATAGCATTCGTTCAGAACCAATGTATTACCATTTGGTAACACAAGGTGATATTCGCCCACTGCTTTGGCTGCAACATTTGCAACATTCCATACTCTTACGGAATGATCACCCTCTCCTAGTTCCCTACCTTTACGTAGCCCATGTAACATATTACATATATGGGATCCCGATCCGGTATCTAATACCCAGGACGTAAAGTGAACTGAGAAACGGTTCTCGATATCTAACACACCTGAAGAAGATGCATCAACATGCTTATTCTTCGATTGGGTGGCGTGAGAATCCAGATATTCTCCTATTCCCTGCTCAGTCTTATAACTCTTATAAGAAAGAACGGGACCAACAATCCCCTGCTCAGTACAATAAGCCGGTTCAGTCAATACATCCATATTATTATCTTGATTAAGGCCTGACAGGGTCGCTACCTGGAGAGAGAGAGAGAAGAAAACACTTTAGCGTATGCTCTTGCAAGATTAGATTAGTTATTATCTTATCTAATCAGGATATCTCCCACTATTTTTTATCAAATCTTCCTTCAAACCCTAAAAGGTAAGATTAGCCGGGATTAATTACACTTTACAAGTTCGCCAATCTTTCAGCCAGGCCAGTGTCGGTACTTGAGGGAGGTTCCCCGTGCTTTCGCACGGACCTAATTAAAGTAAACCTCGTTTTCCCAGAGGCAGAACCCCGTTAACACCTTTCCGACACCTACTTGATCGGCTAATTGTCCTGTGTAAAACTCTCCCATGAGTAACTCTTACTCGCAGTGGGTATCGGGATCCAACTATCTCATAGGAGGTATGCAATCTCATTGCAAATTTCAACATTTGAAATTCCCGATAATACTTTTACCCCTAGTGTCCCATGACCTTGACGAAGGACAAACTACCTATAGGGCGCTAGTCAAGTTCAACCCGTTCATTTCTTGATTGAATTAAACCCACTCGTACGACACTTGACGAAGGCCAAACTACGCCGTACGAATACCCTAATCCAATCGCATCGTATGCTAGCAGATAAGCACTAGTTAGCTACCGTACACTACGCCTTGACGAAAGCCAAACTACCGCAGCACGAATACTAAGTAGTACTTATCTGAAATGACGGAGGGCTATACAGGTTTTTTAGAAAATCATGAGTGTAATAAACTTGATATCGTTGTAGAAACAAGTGATTTTTGAAAAGGAGTGTTTTTGAGGCTTTTCTAGTTTCGCTAAAGAGGTCACTCCCAGTGAAGGGATCTCGGCTCTTTCCCCATCGAATAAGGTGCAGGGTATATCATATATACCGCTATGCAAAGCAAGAACTATAGAAGCTGTCAAAAACTAAACCGTGAGTTTGTAGCATCTGCCAGTTTGCTAAAGAGGTCACTCCCGGTGAAAGGATCTCAGCTCTTTCCTCATCGAATAAGGTGTAGGGTATATCATATATACCGCTGTGCAAAGAAAAACTGTAGCTACCCATTTTATAAAGTTTTGATTCTAAAACATCTTTTAGGTTTCTTTTCTTTTTATTAAACTCATTAATAAAATCCCATCAGCTTATGCTTCCTAAGCATCACTGAAGAAACGAAAGCAGTAATATTTATATATCAGCATATATATATATATAGTAAAAGCATTCGTCTCAGGCAGTAATATGATCTCATCACAGAACATTGCAGCCGAAGAACATATACGAAATATTGGATATACTAGGATGTCCGTGTTTTTAATACGAGCCGGTATAAAACACGGATTCCACGGTCGCGATGAATAGCCAAACCCACATCCCTAGGCCCCTATGAGAGCGGCAAGTAACACTGCCAATTCTAGGGTTAGGATACCCGGTCTCGACTCCTCGAGATGGCCTCCCACTGGACCCTAGAACCCGGTTACTTGTGCTCCCCTCCTTGGGTCTACCTAATGTTGAAAAGTAAATAATATACAATGGTGACATCAACCTCATCCCGGAAGTGCCCCAATAAAAGAATATTATATACAAATGAATTTTACGTTAATTAAAAAAAACTCCCATCTCACATAAAAACCCCGGCTATTCAGAACACGACGATCCAATATAACATATCACAGCAACACATAATATCTCATATCATCAACGTAAGCAAGTATGCGTATCCCGATTTTCCTTGATGTATAGCAACGAAGCCGGCGATACCCCACATACTACGCTTACGGTCACAGAAAAGAAAGTGTAAAATTACAACATTTGGAATCCCCAAACACTTTAGACATCGTAAATCCGAAATATCACATACTTCGCATTTCATGCCTAACTATATGAATTCCACATATTGTATCACATTATAGATAAATAGATAAAATTAAACTTTCCGATCGAATAATCAAATACCCAAGATTTCCTAAATAGCTCAACACTTGAGCGGAGTTCAAATAATCCCAGAATATGTCACAGTAGTAATGGTCCAGCCGTAGAAGGGTCAAGCCAACGCCTCACATGTGGCACGCCGTACTACCACAAACCCTAAGGTTTAGAGGCAGTTCAAGACGGTCACACAATCGAGTTAAGGTTTGTGTTCTTCTAGAGGGTCCACCGCGTTACTTGCACTTTTATCCGAAAGATTCAAACTCAAGAAAAAATTCAACACTTGAAAGTTTTTTCGTGCCGGGAAAAAGTGAGTTAATGATATTCGTTCGAACATTTTAACAGTTTCTAAATATCCGGAAAACATAACAAAATTAAATATTCCGATCGAATCTACGTTTACAAAATAAACCCCAGAATACTCAACACTTGAGTCAGATTAAAAATACCAAAAAAAAATAGCACTTACAGAAATTGATATTACAGTGTAAAAACGAGTGCATAACTCCTCCGTGCTGCCGTGGATCCGCGGTCCAAGAGCGGTACGGCCGCAGTTCCGCGGCGGTTTGTACGGATTATGCGCTCGATTTTCACTGTTGTGCTTATATTTCCCTGCTGAATTTTTTAGGAATTTTTAATTCGGAAAAATCACAGGTTTTAAAAATTATCCAGAGAGGGGTTCGAAACGTCGTTTCGGGGTTCGATCGGTGTTTTAACTTCGTATACACATCGCCTAATGCTCTAGCTAGGCTCCGATACCACTGTAGGGTTCCTAGGCACTCTTGAGAGGGTTCATAAGGCATCAACCATGCCCAAATAAAATTTTAGACATGCCGAACAACCCAAAGCCGGGATCTTTGCTAGATTAATAGGGTTTAACAAGCAAGTAAACATCTTTACAAGTAAAAGTGAGGGATTACAACCTTTGTAGTCCGCTCCTTAGCTTTGTTAGCTCCGAGTAGAAGTCCCCTTTCCGCGATCCACGATCTCCCGGACTCATGAGAGGCTCCACGACTCGAACGATCCATTCTAGCTTGTAGTGTTCCGTTTCTCCGATGATCTACGTCGAAGTTGCTATAACTCAAGCTCCCGCACTCTAATGAGGTGAACACCCTAATCTAATGGGCTAGATTAGATGAGGATGATGGAGTAGTATTTATGCTTTCTTTTTATATCATATTCTCAAAAGAAATCATCACAAAAGGAAAATCTAGCAAGCTTTCTCAAAGCTCAAAAGAGAAGAAGATGATGAATAATGAGATAAACCTTTTGTGATGAATAATAGAAATGAATATATGATTAATAATGGAACCATGGTCAAAGATGACTAGGATAACCTTTGTAGAGAATAAACTAGGGCTAGGGTTTAGTTAGGTTAAAGAGTGAGTCATGGATAAATATCAACATAATATCTTTCTCATGACAAAAGGAATTCCTTCTAGAATGTGCAAGAAAGAACTAACCCTAATCAAACCCTAACCATGCCTAATCTCCACAAAACATGTTCCATTATTAATCATATCATGTCACAATATTAAATATCACATATATATTATATATTTGCAACAAAAGAAAATAATACAATTAACATATATCGCATATATATTAATGTATTATCCGGTGAGAAAATGAAATAATAAAGCGAACCAATATTAGATAATGTAATACAATATATCATATATATTATTATACATTAAATCATCCAATCAACACTTGATCCGACAATCCGGCTATATCGAATATAACCGACTAATATATCATGTACCGATTCTTCGAATCAACACTTGATCCGATGACCCGGTTCATATCTAAATATAGCAAGAATATAATACGGTATCTCATATCGCATTATCCTCGGTCCTGCATATATCACATATGTGCTTCTACTCCGTTTTCCCGAGCCAAGAAACCTCTGTGTAGGACTCTAAGGAATCGTCAATACGCCGGGTAGCAGGTGATGATCATATTAAACACCCACAAGCTGCAAGCGGTCAGCTAAACGTAACAGCCACCCTGGTATCGAGCGATCAGAAGATCAACAAGATAGCCTGTATGTTCTCCTATGAATCCAATCAGTAACACTCCCATACAGTCCGGTCTCTTCGTCTGATATGTCGCATATCAAGTCTAGGGGTGGTATACGTCAGACCCCAGTAACCGATAAGTCGTGTCGATGTGAGGCTCATAACGGGTCGAGAAACTACTGGTAACACTTACCAGTAAATCTCTATATCAGCCCTGGCCTGAGACTTCCAATTATAGCCAATCGAACACAGCACAACATCAACTCCCTATACCGGGAGAGACGATACCCCTCCTATCGCTCATTGCCTCCATGTGATTCGGGACTGTATCCAAAAGCCACCGTTTTGCACGCCCTCTTAAACGTGGTAAGGTGGAAATCAAAGCACAGTGGGAATCACACAAGACTTTATGACGATCTAGGGTCTACAAACTACCCTCTACCAGTGTCACCGGAGAACTGCCATCTGACGTGTGGTATATCACCATCTGGGAGTTCTCAGCGAGTCCGTTCAGTGTACCCAGTCTCCACTGAGCATCCGTACACCATCTTTGATGTCAAACACTGATGGATATGGGATCATCCATCTCCCATCATATGGGTCAAGATGCGTATACGCTAGTCTACTCTGGTGTATCGATGCCCTGTCTCAACACACCCTCGACTAGGAACAGTTATAGGATGTACTCTTTGACTACCCTGGCCCCACTAGTGATCTCATCACAGTCCCAGTAGTCGAGTACATATCCTAAGGGCTTTATCAACAAGTGAGAGTAAGACAGTAAACTAATACAAGTCAACATGTTAAGATAAAGTGAAACCAAATAGCATACTATCATGACGAGCAAGTAAGTCCTCTCTCTCTCTCTATATATATATATCCAAGCATCCATTATAATATACATCATATGTACAACAATGGCCTCTAGGGCATATATATAACTAACATGCTATATATATGATATATGTTATATGAAACATGAATAGTCAATATAGGGTTCTTGATATAGTTTTAGTGTTATTAGAAGTAGCTTAGCTTACCTTCTCAGTCGCGAAACCCTATAATAAGGTTTACACCTACACGCGCACACACACACATGCATACATTTCTTACTTGTGCGTATATGGGGATATATATATATATATATATATATACACACACATGGGTATGGGACTATGTATATATATACATACACATACATATACACGTATTATGAGGATAGTACTCGGGATTTGATATGAGTCGATGAGATTGGGCTTGAGGCCATGAGATCGGTGATGTATCATGGTTCTTATTTGAGATACGACTTGATATGTTTAGCGGGTCCTTTAGGTGTGGTGTTTTCATACACACGCATGCAAACTTATATGGTATCAGTTTTGTATTAGACGTAGATCAGTACCAGTTCACGATAGGTGATGATGAGGATACCAGATGAATAATGAGATAAAGGTGATATTTGACACGTACCCAGATTTGGGATGCCGTACGACGGATTTACCGTACGAGCTATATATTGATGGTAGATCTGCACTCTTGACTTGAGGTTGTCGTATTATAAAAATTGTATCGTATGTGATATATTTGAGGCGGGATCACCGACTATATATATTTATATATATATATATATATATTTATATATATATATATATATATTTATATATATATATATATATATATAAATATCGACTCAGACATAGGTGGTTTTCTTTACCCTCTTCGATTAGCCTGTTAGCTGAGCCCTATAGTTTAGTGTAGTTGTTAGACTAGATTCAATTCCTACCTATTTCAAAACTAACGAATCGTGGGTATTTTAAAGACAGGCCAAGGGATTCTACGGATATTTCAAAGGACGTATCTTTTCTTAAAAACACCGTAGCCCTTATTTTCAAAACACCACGATTCATATTATTTAAAAAGGAAAACAGTAATGACATATGTATAGTATTGTAGATTCCTTATTATTGCATTATATTCAGCTACCGCACATTATTGCTGTTCGCATCGCATCGCATGCTTATTTTGTGTTTTCATATGTTAATATGGAAATCACGCTGTCAGGACACCAGCACCATTACCAATGATGCGTATGTTCCACATACACTTACTTGCCGGCTCACACACATCATCATCGGTAATTGCCATGTCACGTACACTTTAGTGAATATTATTTGATTGATATCGGCTGTTAGCTGATAGTCTCGACTTGTTCTTACTATGCTAGTTTAGACATTGCATTCATTATTGTGATACATCATGCAAATTTAAATTCATGTTTATTTATTCTCGAAATTCAGATTTTCATGAGATTTCTGGATTTGGGAGAAAAACCGCAAGAATATAAATAAACTTCTCTCTCTCTCTCTTTCTTTTTAAGATGCAAGTTGCGGTTTTCTCGTGATGTATGAGTCGTCCACCATGAGTTTTCATGATTGTTGTTGGATTTCGAGACCCGATTCGAGGATTCATATGAACCGTCTTGGGTACATGGTGGAACTGGTAAGGTACCCCAGGGCAAGAGTGATTTCATGGAGGATGATGAGCTCGGCAGGGGCAGACTGCCTACCGGTGATTTTACCTGGCACGGCGGATATCCGGAGGATACTGTCCGTGGTCATGTGATTGATGATATGGGCCGATCCGGACTGACGGGGCCTTAGGTATTGAGATACTGATATATTGGGATTTGAGATTGTGGGTAATATTTCGTGTCGACGCTAGACACTGACTTATATTGATTTCATTGATGAGATTTCCATTTATTTTCAGCTATCTCACTACAGCAAGAAAACAGTTTTTTCATTTACATGTATTCTGTTTTCATCATATTACACTCATACCTCATACGTATGATACATTGCTACCTGAGGCACTGACACGAGCACATGGGATTACGCTTACGCGTAGATGTTTACCCTTGCGACCTTTTCTTGCTTCAGACCTTATCATATTGAGGTTATATAGATTATTGAACGTTTTGACCTTGGATTGTGTCATACATACGATTTCTGCTCGGTGATGTTATCTACTCACGAGTTGGCAACTCACCCCCGTTGTGCCACAGTTTCTTATAGGTTTTGCCGTACAGGTTTCATTACGGCTTTGCTGGCACACTGCTTCCTTTCCGGGTGATTGCTTTGGTAGGTGGGTTCAGTCGCATCGTGACCACCCTTGTACTTTTATTTACATTGTTGTATCTAGTAAACACCATCAACCAGACATGTATATTTTATGGACTTAGAAGACCAGAGTTATTTATTCTTTCGACCTTAGAGTCTCGCGTTGTATTATTATATGGTTTTTCCTTGATGATTTGAGTTTCCTTTTGAGTTTTGATCCTCGCCTTTCGGCGTTGTATATCATATATTGCTTGAGTGGTTGTGACCGTCGATTGACGAAGAGCTAGCTCCCGCTTAGGGATGCCTTTTATTATTTCGTATACTATTCATGTTGTACCCCATTCAGGGCTAGTATTTATAAAGGAAACTCTGCCGAAATTTTCAGAAAAGACTTGATGTTTTAAAAACGCATAATTCGTCTTATGCTATGAAAACCACTTTCTTGAAAACGAGTTTTCCTTCATTTTTTTTGTTTAAAATGGTTTTAGATTTCTGGGCTTTTGGCTTACTTGAATTAGATGTGGTCCTTTAGACTTCATATGATTCAATAGCCAGTCACGTACCATTTCGGGTCGTGACAAAGTTGGTTTCAGAGCGCTAGGTTAACCTTAGTTCGAGTCTAGGTTTGACTATTCGGAGCCTAGGGCATTTGTATATATACGGAATCTACGCTTGACCTTACGAAACTTAGACTTAGTCGAGGGGGTATTAGACCGGAACTTTCGTCGCATAGGTTGACTTTGTTTGATTGAGTAGGTACTTAAGGAGAGTGACGTACCGTATGTATGTTCCGCGACATACTTACGATATGCTACTCCGCTTAAGAAGCCTTAGGATGTACATTTCCTTGCACAACATTATATTCATTCATGATCTATCCTCATCGATTTCGGTTTATTGTTTTGCTGCCACGATTATATGGGCAGAGAAAGCTACGGCTAGAGTTGCGGTCAGCACGAGCTCATCACGGACGAGGACTGACCAGGGCGTGTTTCCAACGACACGATTGCATAGAGATGCGTCGTTTTATTGTGTTTTCGCGCCATGACCATTTGATGGATCGCTGTTATGAGATTACTCGGACATGCAGATCAGCAGCAGAGGATGGAGTCACTGATAGAGGCCAGCCAGAATGTGATGACCTTTGATGTATCGCATATTAATGATGATTGAGGCATCGTTCAACCTGCAGACGAATGAGCCAGTTATTGCTACGAACGACGAGATATCGCCCCAGATGTTGGAGCTATTGCAGTACGAGTTGTACTCAAAGATATGATAGATGGTCGCTAGTCACACGAGGATAAATGACTAGACATATGATTCGTTCGCTTACTCCGATGCGAGGTCATCAGATTGATTGATTCCAGCTTAAGGAGACTTGACGCAGATACGTTGGGAGTCGATAGAGACGATCGAATGTCAGAAACCTATTTTCCAAGTTTAAAGTATTTGAAGAAAACATGGAAGTAACTCTACGGACCTTCTAGAAGAATGAAACCCTAACTCAACATAATGACCATGTGAAAGCCTTTGAACCTTCGGGTTTGCGGCAATTCTGCGGTGCCATTAATGAGGCTTGGGTTTGCCCTTCTACGGTTGGTCAATAGGTGCTGTGGCATGTACTCGATGTTGTTAAACTGTACTCAAGATGTTGAGCTCTTGGGGGATTATGAGGTTTTGACGAATCGATCGAATGGTTCGACTTCATTCGGATATCAGATGATGGGATGCATTGCTTGGGAGACTCCAAATATGAGTATAGCCGCTGGAGCGCAGTCCATGCAGCCACGAAGAGACGAGTCTGAAGTAGTCGACATTAGAGAAAAGTGGAGTAAGAGGTTCGTACGAGATTTCGACGAGATGAGGTTCCACTCCATTGACATCAGAGATGTGATGCGCATGCAGAGGCGTTGTATATAGATATATCTTCTAGAAGGAGTCGCGATGAGTATGCAGCCGTTCCGGAACAAGAAACAGATATAGTAAAGGGTGATAACCTCCGGGAAGTTCGGCAAAAACAAGATTTGGGAGAGACCTCGACAGGACCTTTCTTGAATAAATTACGAGGAGACTTGGACCCAAGAGCGGTAATATTACGCACACCCAGCAGGCCAGAGTTCGGCATCGTCGACGAGACATGTTATGAGTGACCACGATAGTTGGCCAGAGATTCTTAGAGGATGTGCTTGAGCGGGACTGTTTCCGCCATATTTTGATTTCGGTATTTTGGGCGATCTATTCGAATGATTGAGTTTTGATGACTAAGTTTCATGATATTTGTTTTCGTGCACCATAGTGCACCTACTGGGTATTTATATTTTGTGCATAGTATTGCACTTAAGATATGCTTTATACACCGTTGTGTTGATTTATGATTGTACACAGTTATTACACTTGATGTCGTTTTTGTGCCTTGGCTACATATGTTTATGATTTCATGGATTTCAAACAGTTGGGTTGATTTAGTGCAACTGGTACGCACATGATTTGGTTTTCGCACTCAGTATAGTTCGCATATGCTTGCAGTGCATTGATACGTATTTTGTGCACCACAGTTGCACCTGATTCCTTTTTGATGTCATTCGAGACATTGATTTTGATTTCATGCCTAGGGCATGCATATGATTTGACTTATGCTTTCGGCATAGTTTTCATGCACTTTTAGTATTCTGATTTGCTTTTGTGCACACTGATGCACATGGTTGTGAGATTTTATACCACGGTATACCTGGTTTGAATTTTGATTGAAATGTGTTATATACCGTCGATTTCGATTGTGATACTCGATATTTGTTTTGTGCACCTTATGAACCTGATTGGATTCTTGCGCATATTTGACGCGTTTGGATTGGATTACGCGCATGTTCGACGCTTGATATTGGATTTTGTGATTTCATGCATGTTGGATGCACATGATTTAGATTTTACTCACGCATGATGGATGCACCTGATATTGCTGTCAGGCACACCCGTTGCCCTTGGCAGATGTTTCCTGCAAAACTTTTGCACTTAGATTTTGTTCTGTACACATGTATGGAACATTCATGGATTTTGATTTTCGTGCGCACCAGACGTACGTAGCATTCATATGCACATTTTGGGATTGATTTCTTATGGAGCAGTACGTTTTTATGATATTTACTATTTGTTTTCGTACTGAGCAGGACTAGTCAGAGGACAATACTTGGATATATTTTGCATGGATTGATAGTTATCGAAGGGATTTCCAAAAAGAGAGTTATAGTCTCAGTATTTACCTACGTGTCTGATCTGGCATGAAACGTTTAAAACAAAGAAACCCTTCTAAATTATTTTCAAAATGGCGAGACGCGCATATTAAACAAAGGATATATATAGATATAGCTATTTTCTTACAATAAACGTCTGTCATCGTGCCGTGTTACGTGCAACGCACAGCAACTTAAAATGGTTTTGGCATGCATTTCTTTCAGATGTTGACGAATTTACAACGATATGTACCTGTATAGTTTTGATGCATATAACGTTGGTTTTCGTTTGGGATTTGACATTGGTGTCTTCACCATGACTCCGATGATTGCGAGATGCTTGATGGAGTTTTGATTTTGGGTTATCTGCTCATTTTTCTTGCGCATGCATTGCGCTACAGTGTGTTTTATGTATTGATGATTTCGGAGCCCCGACGACTTGGACTTTTTACTGAAACGTTTAAGTATTGAGAGGTTTAAATTTAAATTCGGGGACAAAATTTCTTTAAGGGGGGAAGATTGTAACATTTCAGAAAAATAAAATATTATTTTTGGGAATTTTTATAATTAAATAATAATATATTGAATATTTTAATAGGGCGGTATAATTAAATACCGATAAATTGGGAAAAAATTGGAAAATTATGGAAATTACTGCAATGAGGCTGCTTTATATGATTTACGCAAATTATGAAAATTTACGATTTATTTGGCTTTATTTTAGTGCTAATCGCCATTAAATATCGTTAATCGTGCATTAAGAGCGTTTTGTGCACAAGACATGCACCGTGTCATTTTTCACACTTGTTACATTTCTTTCATGATTCATTCTCTTTATCATGCATGGTTTTAATTTTATAAAGAGAAGAGAATAAAATAGAAAAGAAAAGAAAAGAATAAGGAAAACATTAAAAAATGAGTTATGGGCAAGTGAGAGAAAAGAGAGAGAGGTGAGGGGTTCTTTAACCAAGCTCCCATTCTTCATCTTCACCATTTCCTCTCCCGTTTTCAGCCATGGCTGCTGCCTTCACTCCCTTCCCCTCTTCATCCTCTTAAACATCATAAAAAATGCACCAAATGTCCATCTCCATTTCACAAAATGCATGCACAAGCTCACACCAAGCACTTTGGACCAAGAAAGTTTGCATTTTGGGCACTTGGGCAACTCAAGAAAATTCTTGAGTTGCCAAATGAGGTAATTCTTTCACATTAAGTGTAGTTTTCCTTTTGCTTTAGCCTCTTTTCAAGTTCAAAACCGATTTAGTGAAGTTTTGTGAACTTGATGTTTTCTAGAGAGGGTTGAGCAATTCTAGAGTTGTGGTTGTGTAATTTGGCTTTAAAGATGACCTTAAACCCCCCCAATGTTATAAACCCAGACCTTACTGATTCGAACCCAAAATACGGAAAACTGAAACTTGTCCTATCGGTTTGTGAACTATTGAGGGTGCAGGGAAATCTGGAATGAACTGAGATTTTTACTGGAAGAGCAAACAACTCCAGAGACTAAATCAAGACACCACGAGACCACCCTACCAAAACGAACCCCAACTGAACCCCCCAAACCGAGGAGGCCAGAATTTTGCCTAGTGTGGCCGGCCACTTGGGTGAGTTAGGTGCCCAGGTTGCTTCTGTAGGTCATATGAACCCTATATATCACCCCAGTGTTGTTTGCTTACCTTGGTTTCACCTTAAAAAAATCTGGGTCCATTTTTGTAGGTTTCTACTTTGAATTCTTTTGTGTTGATGAATTGAAGTTTTAGTATTTGTGTTTTTGTTCGGTCACTTGACGTTTGTACGTCTAAATCGAGTGTTATTTGGTGGTTTTGAAAGCGTAGTCCATAGGTTCTAACCTATGGGCTTTTAGCGTGTCGTTTTGGTTTTGAATTGGGTTTTAATGCGATACGATACGTTGTGACATGAAGGTACCCCCCATGTGGATTTCGAGACGACGAGCAAGCGCGTGGCGACATCAGCATCGGCAAACGAAGATTATGTGAGTAGATATATATCTACGGGGGAAGTCGGATGGATATCGTATAGCACCCCCGCAGTCCGAAGTATAGTATGCTATATATATGATATATGTTATATGAAACATGAATAGTAAAGGTAGGGTTCTTGATATAGTTTTAGTGTTATTAGAAGTAGCTTAGCTTAGCTTCTCAGTCGTGAAACCCTAGAATAAGGTTTACACCTACACGCGCACGCACACACACATGCATACATTCCTTACTTGTGCGTATATGGGGATACATACATACATACATACATATATATATATATACACACACATGGGTATGGGATTATGTATATATATACATACGTATATATATACACGGATTATGAGAATAGTACTCGGGATTTGATATGAGTCGATGAGATTGGGCTTGAGGCCATGAGATCGGTGATGTAACATGGTTCGAATTTGAGATACGACTTGATATGTTTAGCGGGTCTTTTAGGCATGGTGTTTTCATACACACACATGCATACTTATATGGTATCAGTTTTGTACTTGACGTAGATCAGTACCAGTTCACGATATGTGATGATGAGGATACCAGATGAATAATGAGATAAATGTGATATTTGACCCGTACCCAGATTTGGGATGCCGTACGACGGATTTACCATACGAGCTATATATTGATGATAGATCCGCACTCTTGACTTGAGGATGTCATATTATAGATATTGTATCGTATATGATATTATTGATGAGGGATCACCGACTATATATATATATATATATATATATATATATATATATCGACTCAGACTTAGGTGGTTTTCCTTCCCCTCTTCGATTAGCCTGTTGGTTGAGCCCTGTAGTTTAGTGTAGTTGTTAGACTAGATTCGATTCCTACCTATTTCAAAACTAACGAATCATGGGTATTTTAAAGACAGGCCAACGGATTCTACGGATATTTCAAAGGACGTATCTTTTCTTAAAAACATCATAGCCCTTATTTTCAAAACACCACGAATCGTATTATTTAAAAAGGCAAATAGTAATGACATATGTATAGTATTGTAGATTCCTTATTATTGCATTATATTCAGCTCCCGCACATTATTGCTGTTCGCATCGCATCGAATGCTTATTTTGTGTTTTCATATGTTAATATGGAAATCACGCTGTCAGGACACCAGCACCATTACCGATGATGCGTATGTTCCACACACACTTACTTGCCGACTCACACACATCATCATCGGCAATTTCCATGTCACGTACACTTTAGAGAATATTATTTGATTGATATCGCCTGTTAGCTGACAGTCTCGACTTGTCCTTACTGTGCTAGTTTAGACATTGCATTCATTATTGTGATACTTCATGCATATTTAAATTCATTGTTTTTTATTTTCGAGATTCGGATTTTCATGAGATTTCTGGATTTGGGAGAAAAACCGCAAGAATATAAATAAACTTCTCTCTCTATCTTTCTTTTTAAGATGCAAGTTGCGGTTTTCTCGTGATGTATGAATCGTCCACCATGAGTTTTCATGATTGTTGTTGGATTTCGAGACCCAATTCGAAGAGTCATATGAACCATCTCGGGTACATGGTGGAACTGGTAAGGTACCCCGGGGCAAGAGTGATTTCATGGAGGATGATGAGCTCGGCTGGGGCAGACTGACTACCGGTGATTTTACCTGGCATGGCGGATATCCGGAGGATACTGTCCGTGGTCATGTGATTGATGATATGGGCCGATCCGGACTAACGGAGCCTTAGGTATTGAGATCTTGATATATTGGGATTTGAGATAGTGGGTTATATTTCGTGTCGATGCTAAATACTGACTTATATTGATTTCATTGATGAGATTTCGATTTATTTTCAGCTATCTCACTATTGCAAGAAAACAGTTTTGTCATTTACATGTATTCTGTTTTTATCATATTACACTCATGCCTCATACATATGATACATTGCTACCTGAGGCACTGACACGAGCACATGGGATTAGACTTATGTATAGATGTTTACCCTTGCCACCTTTTCTTGCTTCAGACCTTATCATATTGAGGTTATATATATTATTGATCGTTTTGACCTAGTATTGTGTCATACATACGATTTCTGCTCGGTGATGTTTTCTACTCACCCCCATTGTGCCACAGTTTCTTGCAGGTTTTGTCGTACAGGTTTCATTACGGCTTTGCTGGCACACTGGTTCCTTTCCCGGTGATTGCTTTGGTAGATGGGTTCACTCGCATCGTGACCACCCTTGTACTTTTATTTACATTGTTGTATCTAGTAAACTCCATCAACCAGTCATGTATATTTTATAGACTTAGAACACCAGAGTTATTTATTCTTTCGACCTTAGAGTCGTGCTTTGTATTATTATGGTTTTTCCTTGATGATTTGAGTTTCCTTATGAGTTTTGATCATCGCCTTTCGGCGTTGTATATTATATTGCTTGCGTGGTTGTGACAGTCGATTGACGAAGAGCTAGCTCCCACTTGGGGATGCCTTTTATTATTTCGTATACTATTCATGTTGTATCCCGTTCGGGGCTAGTATTTACAAAGGAAACTCTGCCGAAATTTTCAGAAAAGACTTGATGTTTTAAAAACGCATAATTTGGCTTATTCTATGAAAACCACTTTCTTGAAAATGAGTTTTCCTTCATTTATTATTTAAAATGGTTTTAGATTTCTGCGTTTTTGGCTTACTTGAATTAGATGTGGTCCTTTAGACTTCATATGATTCAAGTGCCAGTCACGTGCTATTTCGGGTCGTGACAGTGTGAGCCAGCAAGCAAGTGTACGTGGAGCATACGCATCATCGATAATGGTGCTGGTGTCCTGACAGCACAGTTTCATGATAACTAAAATACACATTAATCATGCAATGCGATGATAACAACAATGAATAAACGAAAAATGAATGGTAAACGCAATAATAAAGAAAATATACATTTCTATGTACGAGTCATACAGTTTTTGGACTATTGAAATAACACGAATCATAGTTTTTAGAAAATAGGGCCTCTCTTTAAAATATCCACGATTCATCAGTTTTGAAAATAAGTATGACTCGAGCCAAACTAACATCTACCTGATAACCTACATGACTAATCGAAAGGGTAAGGAAATCCACCTAAGTCTGAGTGTGTGTGTGTGTGTGTGTGTGTGTGTAATAGTCGGTGATCGCGCCTCAATAGTATCACGCACAATACAATATATAAAATGACATCCTCAAGTCAAGAGTGCAGATCAATCATTATAATTATATCTCGTACGGTAAATCCATCGTACGGCATCCCAAATCTGGGTACGGGTCGACTATCACATTTATCCCATTATTCATCTGGTATCCTCATCTTCATATCCGGAATTAGGGGTATTGATCTACAGTCTAGTACATTCTGATGCCATCAACATATATATATGCGTGTGTATGAAAACACGTCGCCTAAAGACCCGCTATAATATCATGTCGTATCTCATAATATGAACCGAATCACGTCACCGATCTCATGGCACCATACCCAATCTCATCGACTCATCTCCAAGTACCATATACTATTCTCATATCCATGTATATGTACACACACACACACACACACACACACACACATATATATATACATATTCACATACATATATGTATATATATATATATATATATATATCCCCATATTGGCACAAGTAAAGCAAATGTATGCGTGTGTGTGTGCGTGCGTGCAAATCCTTACTCTAGGGTTTCGCGACTAAGAAGCTAACTAAGTTACTTCTAATTACACTAAAACTAACCCATGAACACATAAACATATCTTGATAATCATTAGTCTCACAATACACATGTTTATATAAATAATATCACGTATTCGTATTTTACACTACGAAACTGCAGGGGTGATATACGCCATCCACCCGACTTTCCCCGTAGATATATATCTACTCACCTCGATTCTTGCTTGCCGAAGTCGATGTCGCCATCCTCTTCTTCATCATCTGAAGTCCACTTGGATGTACCTATATATGTACACGCATAGCATCATAAACAGAATCGCGCACGAAAACCAAAACGATACACGAAACGTACATAGGTTAAACCTATAGTCCACTCACGCAAATCAACCAAACAGCACCTGATATCGACATACAAACGTTAAGTGACTGATACAAAACAAAATTATCAAAACATAAATTCATAAACATCGAGTAAACCAAAACAACAACTTACAAAACTTGCTCCAGATTTTAGTTCAGGTGAAAATAGGATAAACAAATAATATTGGGGTGTTGTACTGGGGGCATACGAGCTACAGAAGAAACCTGGACCCAATACCCCACAATGTGGCCGGCCACTATACCTAAAAATCCGGCAACCTCGGTTCGTTTGTCTTGGATTGGTCTTGTATTGGCAGGGTGGCTTCCTAGTGTCCAATCTAGGTCAATGGTGTTGTTTGTTTTTCTAGTAAAAGTCCCGGTTCACTACAGATTCCATGTAGGCCACCAATTGCACACAAAACCGACATCGAACATATTTCCCTTCAAGTCTTGGTCTGTTCAGGATTCTTATCATTTCATGGGTTCTATGGTCACTATTAGGCCTCAATTGCACAACCACAACTCAAGAATTCCTCAAACCCCCAACTTGGAATTTTCAAAGTTCACTAAACCAAACTAAAACACTTCTAAACATGTATGGATACTAAAGTAAATAAAATACTATACTAATGGTGAAGGGATTACCTCATTTAGCAACTCAAGAATTTTCTTGAGTTTCCCCAAGTCTTCAAAATCCAATTTTTCTTGGTCCAAAGTGCTTGTAGTGAGCTTTTGCAAAATTTTAATGAAAGCAAGATGATGTTTTAATGTGTTTTGGGGTGTGTTGTGAGGTGTTTGATGAGGGGGAAGTGGGAGGGCATCCATGGTAAGAGGGAGAGGCAAAATGAAGAAGAAAATAATGGAGGGAACAAATGGGAGCTTGGTCAATTGACCCCTTACCTCTCTCTCTCTCTTCTCTCTTTTGCCCATACTCATTTCTTTACTATTTTCCTTTTTCTTTTCTTTTCTTCTCATTTCATTTTAGAACAAATCCAAGCAAAAGAAAAACAAAAAGCCATGGTAGAAAAATGTAAAAAGTGTAATTTGACATGGTGGATGTCTTGTGCACAAATCAAGCTTAATCCACGATTAGTGATATTAAATCGCGATTAGCATAAAAATGGAATATAATTATTATATAAAATCTATGAATGCTCCATTCTTATAATTTCTTTGAAATACAATAATTAACATAATTTCCAAATATTTCCTAATTTATCGGTATATAAATATACCGCCTTATTAAAATATTCATAATATTTATTATTTAATTATATAAATTCCCAAAAATAATATTTTATTTTTCTGAAATGTAACAATCTTCACCCCTTAAATAAATTCGGTCCCCGAATTTAAATTTAAACCCCTCAAATACTAAAATATTTCAGTGAAAAAATCAAGTCGTCGTGGCTCCGAAATCATAAATACATAAAACAAATCGTAGCGCAATGCATGTGCATGAAAACGAGTATATAAACCAAATCAAAACTACGTCAAGCATCCCGCAATCATCGGAGTCATGGGTAAGACATCAATGTCAAAGCCCAATACAAAATACAACATGATATACTCAAGACTAAAATATGTACATAGTACGCATCGTTGTAAACTTGTCAAAACATCTAAAAGGAATGCGTGCCAAACCTTTTTCAAATAACTGTGTGATGCACGTATCACGGCATCGTGGTGGACGTTTATCGTAAGAAAATAACTATATACGTATATATCCTTTGTTTAACATACACGTCCCGCCGTTTTGAAAATAAATTGAAAGGTTTTCTTTATAAAATGTTCGTGTCATCTCGGACACATAGGAAAAATATCGAGACTGTAGCTCCTTTATGAAAATCACTTCGATAACTATTAATGCATGCAAAATATATACAGGTACTGTCCTCTGACTAGTCCTGCTCAGCTACTAAACCAAATAGTAAATATCATAGAAACGTACTACTCAAGAGAAATCGTACTCAAGAGTACATATAACAATGCCACGTGCGTTTGGTGCACAGAAAAATCGAAATCAATGAATGTCATACTTGTACCCAGAAACCAAATCTAAGTGCAACGGGTGTGCACGAAAACACCTATCAAAGGCAACGGGTGTGCCTGACAGCAATATCAGGTGCATCTGATAAGCAAGAAGAATCCCGATTTAGTGCATCTGGCGTGCACCAAAATCGCATCAAGCACGCCTCGTATGCGCAAGAATATAACTCAAGTGCACAAGGTGCAGGGAAAACAAATATCGAATATCATAATCGAAATCGATGGTATACAACAATGCTCAATCCAAATCAGGTACACCGTGTATATAATCTCAAAATCACGTGCACCAGCGTGCACAAAAATCGAATCAAAATATTGAAGTGCATGAACTACATCGAAGGCACAAGTCAAATCACATGCATACCGTAGGTATGAAATTAAAATCAACCATCTCTAATGATATCAAATCGAAACTGAGTGCAACTATGGTGCACGAAAACTCAATCATACAAATAAATCGCCCAAAATACCGAAATCCAAAATGACGGATACATGATATTCAAATCACCAAATCCCAAATCGTAAACACTGTCATCAATATGTCCTTCTTTCAAAGTCAAGAAGGTGTCGGTGCCTCCAAAGCTAGCAGAGCAAGATATCTACTTGCCTCATGTTTATGGTCGGGCGCCTTGTGCCCTTAGGCTCTCATCTCTCACTGCGAATTTTCAGTTACATAACTCATCGGCTCAACGGCCCAATATGGAATGATGACGGAAACAGTTCCGCTCTGGCACATCCTCTAAAGATCTTTGGCCAACTATCATGGTCACTCATAACATGCGTCGTCGTTGATGCCGAACGCTGGCCTACTGGTTGTGCACAATACGACTGATCCTGGTTATAGTATTCCAGAAGCTCTTGTCGGGGTCTCTCCCAAATCTCGTTTCTGCGGAACATCCCGGAAGTTATCACCCTTTACTAAATCTATTTCTTGTTCCGGAACGGCTGCATACTCATCGCGACTCCTCCTGGAAGATATATCCATATACGATGCCTATGCATGCGTATCACATCTGTGATGTCAACTGAGTGGACGTCATCTCGTCGAAATCTCGTACGAACCTCGTACTCCACTTTTATCTAATGTCGCATGATTCGGACTCGTTCCTTCGCGGTTGCATGGCCTGCGCTCCAACGGCTATACTCATATCCGGAGCCTCCCAAGTAATGCATCCCATCACATGATATCCGAACGACGTCGAACCTTTCGATCGATTCATCAAAGTCCCATAATTCCCCGAGAGCTCAACTCTTAAGTTGAGTTTAATAATATTCAGTACATGCCACAGTACCTATGGACCAACCGTAGAAGGGCAAACCCAAGCCTCATTAATGGCACCGCGGAACTGCTGCAAACCCTAAGGTTCAAAAGCGTTCCCATGTTCATTATATCGAGTTAGGGTTTCATTCTTCTAGAGGGTCCACAGAATTACTTGCATGTTTTTCCGAATACTTTAAACTTGGAAAAATGGGTTTCTGACATTCGATCGTTTTCTATCGACTTTCAACGTACCTGCGTGAAGTCTTCTCAAGCTGGAATCAATCAATCTGATGACCTCGCATCGGGGTGTGCAACGAACCACATGTCCTAGTCATTCATCCTTGAGTGACTTGTGATCTTCTATCATATCTCTAGGTATAAACTCGTGTTGCAACAGCTCCAAACATCTGGGGCGATATCTCGTCATTCGCAGCAGCAACTGGCTCATTCGTCCGCACGCTAAACAGTGCCTTAATGCTCAAGAATAGGCGATACATTAACGGTCATTACATTCTAGCCAGCCTCTAGCAGTGGCCCAATCCTCAGGTGCTGATCTGCACGTTCGAGAAATCTTAGTAAAACAACCCATCAAACGCTCATGGCAGGAAACACAATAAAACGACACATCTATGCAATCGTGTGTCACTGGAATACATCCTGGTCAGTCCTCGTCCGAGGCTAGCTCTTGCTGACCGCAACTCTAGCTGCAGCTCTCTCTGACTATGCAATCATGGTAACAAAAACCACCAACTGATATCGATGAGGATAGATCATAGGAATGAATATAATACTGTGCAAGGAAATGTACATCCTAAGGCTTTTTATGGGGAGTAGCGTATCGTAAGTATGCCGCAGAACATACACACGGTACGTCACTCTACTTAAGTCACCTACTCCATCGACCAAGGTCAACCTATGCGACGAAAGTTAGGGTCTATTACCCCCTCGACCAAGTCTAAGTTCCTTAAAGTCAAGCCTAGGTTCCGAATATAAATATAGCCTAGACTCCGCATAGTCAAACATAGACTCGAACCAAGGTTAAACCTAGCGCTTTGATACCCACTTTGTCATGACCCGAAATGGTACGTGACCGGCACTTGAATCATATGAAGTCTATAGGACCCCATCTAATTCAAGTAAGCCAAAAATCCCAGAAATCTAAACCATTTAAAAGAGAAAGTGAAGGAAAACTTTAGTTTAAAGCGAGTTGTTTAACAAAATAAGCCGAAGTATGCATTTTTAAAACCTCAAGTCTTTTCTGAAAATTTCGGCAGAGTTTCCTTTGTAAATACTGGCCCTAAACGGGTACAACATGCATAATATATGGCATCCCCAAGTGGGAGCTAGCTCTTCGCCAATTGGCGGTCACAACCACGCAAGCAATATAATATACAATGCCGAAGAGAGAGAATCAAAACTCAAAAGGAAACTCAATATCATCAAGAAAACCCATAATAATACAACGCGCGACTCTAAGGTCGGAAGAATATACAACTGGTCTTCTAAGATTATCAAATAATACAATATGATTGATGGAGTTACTAGATACAACTGAATATAAATAAATATAAGGGTGGTCACGATGCGGGTGAACCCACCAACCAAAACAATCACCCGAAAAGAAGCAGTGTGCCAGCAAAGCCGCCAAGGAAACCTGTATGGAAAAACGTGCAAGAAACTGTGGCACAACGAGAATGAGTTGCCAACTCGTGAGTAGAAAACATCACCGAGCAGAAATCGTATGTATGACTCAATCCTAGGTCATTCCATCATAATATCCTCAATATAATATATCCCTGAGCATTAACACATAAGTGTAATATCAAGTGCTGGTGTCAGAGCCTCAGGTAGCAACATATATGATGTATGAATGCCATAAAATGAAAACAGAATACATCATGAATGGGAAAACTGTTTTCTTAATTTAGTGAGATTTCTGTATATATAAATCGAGGTATCATCAATGAAATCAACATAAAATCCGTGTCAAGCATCGACACAAAACATATATCCAAATATCTAATATCTCGGGCTCCGGATATCCGGACTGGCCCATATCAAATGATCTCAATACCTCAAAGTCTCAACATCTCGGGCTCCGGCTATCTGGACTGGCCCAAATCATCAAATCTCACGACTACTTCGGTATCCTCCAGACATCCGCCGCGTCACAAATAACCGGTCGGTAGTGCTCCCCTGCCAGGCTCAACGCCATCATCTGCGACCATCTTTTCCCGGGTACCGCTTCGGGTCCACCATGCACCCACAGACGGTTCCTCCTCCTTCTCGAATCGGGTGTATGATATCGCTCAAGAGCCGAGAAAACTCATGGTGGACATATCTCATATCATATCATGAGAAAACCACATTTTCTATTTTTAGAAATGATAACAGGTTTATAAAATCTTTGCAGTTTCTCCAAATCCAGAAATCTCATGGAAATCCGAAATCTCAAATCACGATGTAAATAAATAATGAATACCGGGCTCCGGCACTCCGGACTGGCCCATACTATCGCATGGCAAATGAATATATGAATATACATGCATGAGATAATACAGTAAATAAATGCATTGTCTAAGCTATCATATAAAAGCAAGCTCATTAGTACCATGTCGAAACTATCAGTAACAATTTATATTAATGAAGTAGTATTTTCTAATGTGTACGTGACATGGAAATTACGGATGATGATGTTTGTGAGCCGCCAAGCAAGTGTACGTGGAGCATACGCATCATCGGTAATGGTGTTGGTGTCCTGACAGCAGGGTTTCATGATAACTAAAATACACATTAATCATGCTATATGCTGATAACATCAATGAATAAACGAAGTACGAATGGTAAACGCAATAATAAAGAAAATATACATTTCTATATACGAGTCATACAGTTTTTGGACAATTGAAATAACACGAATCATGGTTTTTATAAAATAGGGCATGTCTTTAAAATACCTACGATTCGTCAGTTTTGAAAATAAGTATGACTCGAGCCCAACTAACATCTACCAAATAAACTACAGGACTAATCGAAAGGGTAAGGAAATCCACCTAAGTCTGTGTCGATATATATATATATATATATATATATATATATATATATATAATAGTCGGTGATCCCGCCTCAATAGTATCACGCACGATACAATATATAATAAGACATCCTCAAGTCAAGAGTGCGGATCAATCATCATAATTATATCTCGTACGGTAAATCCATTGTACGGCATCCCAAATCTGGGTATGGGTGGAATATCACATTTATCTCATTATTCATCTGATATCTTCATCATAATATCCTGAATTAGGGGTATTGATCTATAGTCTAGTACATTCTGATACCATCAACATATATATACATACGTGTGTATGAAAACACATCGCCTAAAGACCCGCTATAATATTATGTGGTATCTCATAATACGAACCAAATCATATCACCGATCTCGTGGCACCTTGCCCAATCTCATCGACTCATCTCCAAGTACCATATACTATCCTCATATCCATGTATATGTATACCTATATCTATACACATACTCACATACATATATGTATATATATATATATATATATATATATCCCTATACACGCACAAGTAAAGCAAATGTATGCGTGTGTGTGTGCATGTGTGCAAATCCTTACTCTAGGGTTTCGTGACTAAGAAGCTAACTAAGTTACTTCTAATTACACTAAAACTAACCCATGAACACATAAACTTATCTTGATAATCATTAGTCTCACAATACACATGTTTATATAAATAATATCACGTATTCATATTTTACACTATGAAACTGCGGGGGTGCTATACGCCATCCACCCGACTTCCCCCGTAGATATATATCTACTCACCTCGATCCTTGCTTGCTGAAGTCGATGTCGCTATCCTTTTCATCATCATCCGAAGTCCACGCGGAGGTACCTACATATTTACACACATAGCATCGTAAACAGAATCATGCACGAAAACCAAAACGATACACGAAACGTACATAGGTTAAAACCTATGGTCCACTCACACAAATCTACAAAATAACATCCGATATATACGTACAAACGTCAAGTGACCGATTCAAAACACAATTATCAAAACTTAAATTCATAAACATCGAGGAAACCAAAACATCAACTTACAAAACTTGCTCCAGATTTTAGTATAGGTGAAAATAAGATAAACAAACAATATTGGGGTGTTGTACATGGTGCATATGAGCTACAGAAGAAACCTGGACCCAAAACCCACAATGTGGCAGGACACAATGCCTAAAAATCCGGCCTCCTCGGTTCGTTTGTCTTGGATTGGTCTCGTATTGGCAGGGTGGCTTCCTAGTGTCCAATCTAGGTCAATGGTGTTGTTTGTTTTTCTAGTAAAAGTCCCGGTTCACTCCAGATTCCCTGTAGGCCACCAATTGCACACAAAACCGACATCGAACATATTTCCCTTCAAGTCTTAGTCTGCTCAGGATTCGTATCATTTCAGGGGTTCTATGGTTACTAATAGGCCTCAATTGCACAACCACAACTCAAGAATTCCTCAAAACCCCAACTTGGAATTTTCAAAGTTCACTAAACCAAACTAAAACACTTCTAAACATGTATGGATACTAAAGTAAATGAAATACTATACTAATGGTGAAAGGATTACCTCATTTGGCAACTCAAGAATTTTCTTAAGTTTCCCCAAGTCTTCAAAATCCAATTTTTCTTGGTCCAAAGTGCTTGTCGTGAGCTTGTGCATATTTTTAATGAAAGCAAGATGATGTTTTGATGTATGTTGTGAGGTTTTTGAGGAGGGGGAAGGAGGAGGGCAGCCATGAGGAGAGGGAGAGGGAAATTGAAGAAGAAAATAATAGAGGGAACAAATGGGAGCTTGGTCAATTGACCCCTCACCTCTCTCTCTTTTCTCTCTTTCCCATACTCATTTCTTTACTATTTTCTATTTTCTTCTCTTTTCTTTTCTTCTCATTTCATTTTAAAACAAATCCAAGCAAAAGAAAAAGAAAAGCCATAGTAGAAAAATGTAAAAGTGTAATATGACATGGTGGATGTCATATGCACAAATCAAGCTTAATGCACGATTAGTGATATTTAATCACGATTAGCATAAAAATGGAATATAATTAATTATATAAAATCTAAGAATGCTCCATTCTTATAATTTCTTTCAAATTCAATAATTAACATAATTTCCAAATATTTCCCAATTTATCAGTATATAAATATACCGCATTATTAAAATAGTCATATATTTGTTATTTAAATATATAAATTCCCAAAAATAATATTTTATTTTTCTGAAATGTTACACTCCTTTAGGTGCAATGTCCAAACTCATACTTTGTTGGTGTACATGGATTCCATCTTTCATCACATAGCATCCAGCCTTTTCACAGAGTCGCCACTCGTGATGGCCTGCCTGAACCTATTTGGGCCATCATCTACCATGATGCAATCCTCGCTCCCAATGTCACCGAGAAGACCGTAGTATCTCTCGAGTGGATGAGGAACCCTACCAGATTCGCGGAGAGGCCAAGGTTCATTGGAGACTATTGAATCCTTTGGTTCCACTAAATCAGCAGCTGTTAGTTTGTCAAGCTGGAACAACATCCAGTTCTGCCTCATGACACAAATTTCATCACAAGAAATTCTTTTTCTAAAAAGGTGGCATCCCGAGAAACAAAACACATTTTGCTCCTCAAAGTGGTAGAAGATATTCCCTCGCAAATGTTTGGGATATTCTAACAAACTTATACAGAACTGATCTTGCCTCGAACTTGTCCGAATTTTGCTTTTCAACATAGGCCGGACAACCCCACATCTTAACTCGTTTATGACATGGTCTCTTCCTATTCTATATCTCATGTGTAGTGGTAGGCCCTGATTTGGATTGAACCTCATTCAATAGGTATGGAGCTTCTCAGGTGCATAACTCCAAAAGGAAACGGGTAACTCAGTAATACTCATCACAGAGCGCGCCATATCTCATAAGGTGCGATACCACCAGCCCGATCCACCATTGTGCTGTGTTGTAAACGAAGAAGTAAGCTGAGAGAGAATCACATTCTCATTTCAGAAACTCCAGTAACTCCATGCGCAAGTATTCGCCTCCTTGATCTCATCGAAAGACTTTAATACTTCTACCCGTCTGGTTCTCAACTTCAAGCTTATTTTCTTTGAATTTCTCAAAAGTCTCAGACTCGTGTTTCAACAGGAACACATGTCCGAATCTTGAGAGATAGTCGATGAATGTAATGAAGTACCAAGAACCAACCCTGGCATTTATAGACATAGGACCGCATACATTATCGTGTATCCATCCAAATAGTTCACTAACTCTTTCTCTGTTTCAAGTAAACGGAGTATTGGTCATTTTATTTTTGAGACAAGACTAGCAAGTATCATAAGATGAAAATTCGAACGGATTCTAATATTCATCCTTATGTAACTTAGCTGGTCGTGTCGCATTGATATGACCTAGTCTACAATGCCACAAGAAAGATTCGTTCATCTCTGAACTACTTCCCTTGTGTGTGTTCTATATACTTTGCATTGTAGTTTGATTTAGAACGTATATGCTATTATATAAAGTGCCTGATCGAATCAACTCTTGATTCAGGAAAATGTCCACAACATTATCCCGCAATACAGAATTATATCCTTCTTTAACTCATTAAAGAAAGCGATGTAATGTTGTATATCAGGTTCGGTATCTAATAACATTTGTTCAGAATCAATGTATATAAATACAATGTGATATCTGCCAACTAATTTGGCTGCAACACTTGCACCATTCTCTAAGACCTAGAGACATATCACCCATTCTCAGTTCTCTACCTGTCTGTAGCCCATGTAACAGATTACATATATGGGATCCTAATCCGGTATCACATACCTAGGACGTAGATGATACTGAGAAACAGTTCTCGGTAATGAACACAACCGAAGAATGTGCATCAACATTCTTAATCATCGATTGGGTGGCATGGGAATCTGGATATTCCCCTATTTCCTGCTCGGAATTATAACAGCTATAAGATAGAGCGGAACAAATGTTCCCTAGCACAGTATAATAAGCAGGTTCGGTCAATGCATCCATATTATTATCTTGATTAAGGCCTGTCATGGTCTCTATCAGGAGAGAGAGAAGAAAACACTCTGCGTGCGCTCTTCCAAGATCAGATTTGTCATTATTTTATATAATCAGGATGGCTCCAACTGTTTTAGTCAAATCTACCTTCAAACCATAAAAGGTAAGACTAGTCGGGATTAATTACACCCTACAAGTTCGCCAATCATTCGGCCAGGCCAGTGTCGGTACTTTGAGGGAGGTTCCCCGTGCTTTCGTATGGACATAATTTAAATAAACCTCATTTTCCCAGGGGCGTAACCCCGTTAACACCTTTCTAGACACCTAGGAGTAACTCTTACTCGCAGTGGGTATCAGGATCAAACTATCTCATAGAAGGTATGCAATCACATTGCAAATTTCAACACTTGAATTTCCCGATAATATTTTGCCCCAAGCGATTTATGACCTTGAAAAGGTGAACAAACCATAGACCGCATGTCAAGTTCAACCCATCATTTCCTGATTGAATTAAACCCACCCGCACGACTCTTGACAAGGTCAATAAGGCCGTACAACTACCGTAATCCAATCACATCATATGCTAGCAGATAAGCACTAATCATCTACCGCACACTATGCCATGACAAGGTCAACAAATGCAGCACTGTCACGACCCGAAAGAGCACGTGACTGGCCCTTGAACCATATGAAGTCTATAGGACTCCATCTGCTCCAAGTAAGCCAAAAGCCCAGAAATCTAAAACCATTTAAAGAGTAAATAAAGGCACTGGTTTTTAATAAGTAAAGAAAACATGTTTGAGATCAAAGTTTTTCAAATAACTAAGCCGAAAATGCATTTTTAAAATGTGTAGTCTTTTCTGGAAATTTCGGCAGAGTTTCCTTTGTAAAAACTAGCCCCGAATGGGGTACAACAAGAATAATATATATGAAATGATAAAAGGCATCTCCAAGCAGGAGCTAGCTCTTCATCAATCGACGGTCATAACCATGCAAGCAATAATAATATACAACGCCAAAGGGTGAGGATCAAAACCCAAAAAGAAACTCGAAACAGCCAGAAAACCATAATACTACAAGCGCGACTCTAAGGTCAAAATAATACATCACTGTTTTCTAAGTCTGAAACAATATACAAGTTTTGGTTGATGGAATTTCTAGATACAACTGAAAAGTATATGTACAAGGGTGGTTCTGATGCAAAAGAACCCACCTACCCAAGCAAGTCACCCGTATGGAAGTAGTGTGCCAGAAAAGCCGCTATGGAATCTGTACAGCAAAATCCTGCAAGAACTATGGCACAATGGGGGTGAGTTTCCAACTCGTGAATAGAAAATATCTACAAGGACCCATCCTAGGTCAATACAATCAGATATAAATAAACCTCAATATGAATAAGTCTGAAGCATGCTAAACTGGCGATGTAATCTCTATACATGAGTGTAGTGCCAAGTGCTCGTGCCAGTGCCTCAGGTAATAGCATATCATAAATATGAGGTATAATCAATGTATCTGTATGTACGTGGATCCCGTTCACTCGTCACCCAATGACAATAACCATCATGCATGAAAATATCATCAGCATATGTATGGAAATATGAGGATATAAACCACCTGTGTCCCTCGCGACACGTCAAAATCATGAAACCGGAGTGTCCAGCATCGACACTTGAAAACATCATGAAAACATCATGAAAACTGTGCCCAGCATCGGCACGTAAATCCTCATAGATCGAGCTCCATCTGCGGAATCGGCCCTCGGCCCCAGCAGTACGCCTATATCCATCTATCGACTCTGGTCGGTATCCACCGTATAACCGCCAGGTCCAACCAATCATCGGTAGGTACTCGCCCACCTCCAGGCTCAATCGGCAAAGTCCTTTGATCATCTTGCCGAGGGGAACCATACCGGGTCTACCATGTACCGGCAATCAGCTCATCCACTCCTCGAATTGGGTTTAACATGTCGCTCTAAGCACCGAGAAATCACATGGTGGACGCACCGAAATATGATATCAAGGGTAACCGGGTTTTTAAAGCAATGACATATTCTATTTTGAAATACCCACGGTTCCCAAAATCCAGAAATAACATGGAAACAACAACTCTCAATGCGTACAATCAGAAAGCATGATGTATATGACATGTAAAAGAAATGTAAGCACATCAGTCTGTCATGCAAAAATCATATCCTGAATCCAACAGTACTACTGTGTAGTGACATGGCAATTATCGATGATGAAGTGTGTGAGCCGGCAAACAAGTGTACGTGGAACATACGCATCATCGATAATTGTGCTGGTGTCCTAGCAGCATGACTGTAATATGTCAATAAACACAAGCAATGCAATGCAAATAGCATGAGTATGCGGAATCGAAAAATCAACGCAACAGTACAGACTCTATCTCAATAAATATATCATGCAGCCTTGCCTTTTGAAATAAGACGAATCAGGGTTTTTGGTAAAATAATGGCTACGGTGTTTTAGGAAAAGTTGTGTCGTTTGAAAATATCCGTAGAATCCCTTTTGCCTATTTTAAAATATTCCCGATTCGTTAGTTTTGAAATAGGTATGACTCGGGTCTAGTCTAACGCCTACTATGCGAACTACGGACCCAACTATCAAGTCAATCGGGAGGGGTATGAAAACAACCTAAATCTGAGTCAATATATACATATATATACAATAGTCGGTGATCCCGCCTCAATAGTATCACGTACGATACAATATATTATATAACATCCTCGACTCATGAGTGCGGATCTAACATCAATATAAAGCTCGTACGGTAAATCGTCGCACGGCATCCCAATAGCTGGGTACGGGTCAATATCACATTATCTCATCACATATCAGGTATCACTACCATCCTATCACAAAATCTAGGGTATAACTCTAAGTCTAGTACCATCGATACCATCTATATAAATATGAATGCGGGGTAAAACACATGCCCAAAGACCCGCTAAAACAATCATGTCGCATCTCAAATACAAACTCTGTCATATCGCCGAATCTCACGGCCTCAATCAAACCTCATCGACCCATCTCAACCCCATGTATCATCCTCAATCCCATATATGAACACATAGTCCCATACCTATGTGTAGATATACACACCTCCAAATGCGCACAGATAAAAGAAAGAATGTATGCAAGTATATGTGTGAACGGGTATGTGTGGGTGCAACCACTACTCCAGGGTTTCGCACTATACTAAACCAATACATCCTTATCATCAATAATCCATTATTACCATCAATAATCTTACGCAGCACATAATAAATATATGTGTGTATACGTATTCGTATACATCACGACGGACTGCGGGGGTGCTATACGCCATCCACCCGACTTCCCCCGTAGATATAATCTACTCACCTTGCTTCTCGTGTGCCGATGACGATGTCGCCATTTTCATATTCTTTGCCTCAACATCACGTAGGGTACCTACAAGTATATCATAAACGCTAAAGCACATGAAAATCACATCGGAAAACCAAAACAGCACACGCTACTCGCATTGGTAAAAACCTATCGCCTCGCATGTAAACACGATCAATATCCACTTTTCGTGGACGTCCAAACGCCACCCGACAGAAACGAATCACCAAATACCAAATTCCATGCTAAAACAAGTCGTAAACCATGCACCAACATAGGAAAGTTAAACCATATTTTCCCCTACATCGTCTCATAAATCCATATTCTGTGTTTTAGCTTCAGGTTTGGTTCAATCTATCATCACACCAGGGGTTCTAGGGTCACCACAAGCCTCAATTTCACTTTTGATTTCAGGTCTAACCCTAAACCCTAACTAGAATTCTCCAAAGTCCACAAACAACACCATATCAATATGAAACTAGAATTGATGCACAAGAAATGAAATACTACTCTAATAGGTGCAGAATTTACCTCCTTTGGCAACTCAAGAAAATTCTTGAGTTGCTCAAAGTCCTCCAAATCCATTCTTGCTATGTTCAATGTGTAGCTAGTGAGCTCGGGAAAGCTTTTTGTGAAATGGGAATAGTGTTTTTGGGTGGATTTCATGGTGGATCTAGGGTTCTTGTGAAGAGGGAGAGAGAGGGAGAGAGGCAGCAGCAGCTCAAGGAGAGGGAGAGGAGAGAGAGTGAGAAGGGGAAAATGATGGGAGTATGGTTCAAAAAGGTGAAGGTTGACTTGGTCTCTCTCTCTCTCTCTTGATACCTTTATCTTTACTTTTTCTTTTCCTTTTCTCTTCCTTCTCACTCAAGGCAAAATCCTAAGCAACCATATCCCCAAAACATGTAACAAGTGTGGAAAATGATATGTGCACATTTTTGCACAAAAATGCTAAAAATCCGATTAGCGATTTTTAATCGCGATTAGCACTAAATTAGCACATAACTAATCATCAAAACTTAAAAGTAGCATAATTCCATAAAATATCCTATTTTAGAATTTTCCATAATTTTTCCCCATTTATTTGTATTTAATTATACCGGAATATTAAAATATTCATTAAAATAATATTAAATTATAAAAATTCCCAAAAATAATATTTTATTATTTTGAAACGTTACAATAAACCCCGCTTAAAGAAATTCGGTCCCCGAATTTAAATTTAAACCCCTAAATACTAAAATATTTCAATACAAATTCCAAGTCGTCGGGGCTCCGAATCGTCAATACATAAAACATCATAGCGCAATGCATGCGCATGAGTACTGAGCAGATAACTCAAAAGCAAAACTCCGTCAAGCATCCCGCAAATCATTGGAGTCATGGTAAAGACACAAATGTCAAATCCAATACAAAACCAATATGATATAGATCAGAACTATACATGTAGACATCCAATCTATACATGTGAATAGCGGATGTAAATGCATGCCAAATCTTTTGAAGTCGCTGTGCGATGCGCGTAACACTGCACAGTAGCAGACGTTTTTCATAAGAAAAATAACCATATATGTATATATCTTTTGTTTACTATGTACGTTCCGCCGTTTTGAAAACAATTTAGACGGGTTTTCCTTGTTCTTAAAACGTTTCGTGTCATATCGGACACGTAAGTCTATATATGCTGAGACCATAGCTCGCTTTTTGGAAATCCATTCGATAACTATCAATGCATGCAATATATATCCAGGTACTGTCTTCTGACTAGTCCTGCTCAGTACAAAACGAATATCAAATAACATAAAAAAATGTACCGCTCCAAAAGGAATAAATCCCAAAAATGCACATAACACCACCATGTGCGTCTGGTGCGTACGGAAATCAAAATCCATATATGTGCCATACAGGTGCACAAAACAACATCCAGGTGCAACGGGTGTGCACGAAGCATCTGTCATAGGCAACCTGTATGCCTGACGGCCAAATCAGGTGCATCTGACATGCACGAAGAATCTCGATTTAGTGCATCTGGTGTGCACCAAAATCGTATCTCAAAACATGCGCCCAACATGCACAAAAATCCAAATCGGTGTATCCATCGTGCACGAATGACAATCTAAACCCTGCGCACTCAACATGCACGGAACCACGAAATCCAATAGCAACGCCGAACATGCATAAGTCTAGTCAAAAGCACGGAGTGCAGCATCATAAATATCAGGGTCAAAGTCGACGATATACAATGCGGCTCAATCAAAATCAGGTGTAGCGCGATGGAAAATCTCACAACCGCGTGCATCAGCATGCACAAATCAAATCAAAACACTAAAAATTGCATGAAAACTATGCTGGAAGCGTAAATCAATCACCGGCATAAAGTAGACATGAAATCACAATCAATACCTCAAGAATAATAACTATGCGCAAGGTATAAATACCCAGTAGGTGCAACCATTGTGGACAAAATCAAATATCATGGAACTCAATCATCAAGGCTAAATCATGCAAATAGATCGCCCAAAATACCAAAATCCAAAGTGACGGATACGTGATAATCAAATCACAAAATCACAGATCATAAATACCGCCGTCGGTATATCCTCCTTCGAAGTCGAGAAGGTGTCGGTACATCCAATGCTAGCGGCGCAAGATATCTACTTGCCTCTTGCTCGCGGCTGGCGTCCTCTGCCTCTGGTTCCTTATCTTCCCTGTGGATTACCAATCTCGCAATCCATCGGCTCATCGGCTCTATCAGGTGTGCTAACGGAAACGATTCCGTTCTGGCACCTCTCTGGTCATCTCTCGGTCAATCCCCACGACTACTTGTAAGGCAGTACATCTCTGGCGCCAACATCTGGTCCTCTGAATGCACATCACACATCTGCTCCTCGTGCAAATCTTATTGCAACAGTGTACTGGAAGGAATCCTGCTCAAGGTCTCTTCTGATCTCGCCTAAGCCAAACTGTACGGAGGCTGGTACTCTGGCATAATCTTTTCTCGTTCTCTGGACATCTGCGTCCTTAGTACAACATCTACTCGGAAGCTGGTCACATCCCTGCGCCTCTGTATGCATATCCGACCATTAATCTTAACGGGGAGTAATAACAGCTTGTCTGCCTCTCGCACGAACTTCTTGTCCCGCTTCTTTGTATCGTCGTCCATTTCGACGTCGCATCTCTATCTTCGCACTGTAATGCCCTCGGCTACGGTCCATCCGAAGTCCCTCACACGGACTCGAAATCACGAACTCGGTATCTTCATCACTCAGTAGAAGATATCTAGCCGAACACGTCCTCAGCATACATATCGCATCTCTGATGTCAGTAGAGTGGAACGTCATCTCGTCGAAATCCCATGCGGACCACTTTAATTCCCCTGCTTCAATATCGACTGATTCAGACTCATCTCATCTTGGCTGCACGGACTGCGCTCCAACGGCTATGCTCGTATCCTGTGTCTCCCAAGCAGTGTCCCATCACATGATATCCGAATGATGTCGATTCGTCCGATCGACTCGTCAGAACCTCATAATCCCCCAAGAGCTCAACATTTTGGGTATAGTTTAATAGTATCGAGTACATACCACAGCATCGGTGGTCCAGCCGTAGAAGGGCAAACCCAAGCCTCACTAATGGCGCTGCGGAACTGCCGCAAACCCTAAGGTTCAATGGCTTTCATACGGTCATTATGTCGAGTTAGGGTTTCATTCTTCTAGAGGGTCCATAGAATCGCTTGCATGTCTTTCCGAATACTTTAAACTTGGAAAATGGGTTCCTGACATTCTATCGTCTCAATCGACTCTCAACGAATCTGCGTGAAGTCGCCTCTGGCTGGAATCAATCTATCTGGTGACCTCGCATCGGGGTAAGTGAACGAACCATATGTCCTAGTCATTCATCATCGGTGACTAGCGACTCACCATCATATCTCTAAGTATATGCTCAAGCTGCGGTAGCTCCAACCATCTGGGTGATATCTCGTCATTTGCAGCAACAACTGGCTCATTCGTCCGTACGCTAAACAACACCTCAATCATCATAAATAAGCGATATATCAATGGTCATCACATCCGTGATGGCCTCTATCTATGGCTCAATCCTCTGGTACTGATCGGTACGTTCAAGAAATCTCGTAAAAGCGATCTGTCAAACGTTCATGGCGTGAAAGCACAATAAGACGGCGCCTCTATATGCAATCGTATGTCTCTAGAAACACGCCCAGGTCAGTCCTCGTCCACGACGAGCTCATGCTGACACAATTCGAGCCGTAGCTCACTCTTCCCGTGCAATCATGGCAGCAAAACCATAACCAGTATCGATAAGGATAGATCATAGGAAGGAATATAATACGGTGTAAGGAAATGTACATCCTAAGGCTCCTTAAGCGGAGTGGCGTGTCGTAAGTATGCCGCGGAACATACGTACGGTACGTTACTCTACTCAAGCTACCTACTCCATCAACCAAGGGTCATCCTATGCGACGAAAGTTCAGGTGTAATACCCCCTCGACTAAGTCTAAGTTCCGTAAGGTCAAGCCTAAATTCCATATATATAAACGCCCTAGGCTCCACATAGTCAAACTTAGACTCGAACCAAGGTCAACCTAGCGCTCTGATACCAACTTTGTCACGACCCGAAAGAACACGTGACTGGCCATTGAACCATATGAAGTCTATAGGACTCCATCTGCTCTAAGTAAGCCAAAAGGCCAGAAATCTAAAACCATTTAAAGAGTAAATAAAGGCACTGGTTTTTAATAAGTAAAGAAAACATGTTTGAAATCATATTTTTTCAAATAATTAAGCCAAAAATGCATTTTAAAAATGTGTAGTCTTTTTTGGAAATTTCGGCAGAGTTTCCTTTGTAAAAACTGGCCCCGAATGGGGTACAACAAGAAAAATATATGTGAAATGATAAAAGGCATCCCCAAGCGGGAGCTAGCTCTTCATCAATCGACTGTCACAACCACGCAAGCAATAATAATATATAATGCCAAAGGGCGAGGATCAAAACCCAAAAAGAAACTCGAAACAGCCAGAAAACCATAATACTACAAGCGCGACTCTAAGGTCCAAATAATACATCACTGTTTTCTAAGTCTGAAACAATATACAAATTTTGGTTGATGGAATTTCTAGATAAAATTGAAAAGTATTTGTACAAGGGTGATTCTGATGCAAAAGAACCCACCTACCCAAGCAAGTCACCCGTATGGAAGCAGTGTGCCAGAAAAGCCGCTATGGAATCTGTACAGCAAAACCCTGCAAGAACTGTGGCACAACGGGGGTGAGTTGCTAACTCGTGAATAGAAAATATCTATAAGCAGATATCGAATGTACGACCCATCCTAGGTCAATACAATCAGATATAAATAAATCTCAATATGAATAAGTCTGAAGCATGCTAAACTGGCGATGTAATCTCTATACATGAGTATAGTGCCAAGTGCTCGTGCCAGTTCCTCAGGTAATAGCATATCATAAATATGAGGTATAATCAATGTATTTGCATGTACGTGGATCCCGTCCACTCGTCACCCAATGACAATAACCATCATGCATGAAAATATCATCATCATATGCATGGAAATATGAGGATATAAACCACATGTGTCCCTCGCGACACGTCAAAATCATGGAACCGGAGTGTCCAGCATCGACACTCGAAAACATCATGAAAACTGTGCCCAGCATCGGCACGTAAATCCTCATATATCGGGCTCCGTCTGCGGAATCGGCCCTCGGCCCCAGCAGTACGCCCATATCCATCTATCGACTCTGGTCGGTATCCTCCGGATAACCGCCAGGTCCAACCAATCACCGGTACGTACTCGCCCACCTTTAGGCTCAATCGGCAAAGTCCTTCAATCATCTTGCCGAGGGGAACCATACCGGGTCCACCATGTACCCGCAATCGGCTCGTCCACTCCTCGAATCGGGTTTCACATGTTGCTCTCAGCACCGAGAAAACACATGGTGGACGCACTGAAATATCATATCAAGGGTAACCGGGTGTTTAAAGCAATGACATATTCTCTTTTGAAATACCCACGGTTCCCAAAATCCAGAAATATCATGGAAATAGCAACTCTCAATGCGTATAATCAGAAAGCATGATCTATGTGACATGTAAAAGAAATGTAAGCACATCAGTCTGTCATGCAAGAATCATATCCTGAATGCAGCAGTACTACAGTGTAGTGACATGGCAATTATCGATGATGAAGTGTATGAGCCGGCAAACATGTGTTCGTGGAACATACGCATCATCGATAATGGTGCTGGTGTCCTAGCAGCATGACTGTAATATATCAATAAACACAAGCAATGCAATGCAAATACCATGAGTATGCGGAATCGAAAAAGCAACGCAACAGTACAGACTCTATCTCAATAAATATATCATGCAGCCTTGCCTTTTGAAATAAGACGAATCAGGGTTTTTGGTAAAATAAGCGCTATAGTGTTTTAGGAAAAGATGTTTCGTTTGAAAATATCTGTAGAATCCCTTTTGCTTATCTTTAAAATATTCCGGATTCGTTAGTTTTGAAATAGGTATGACTCGGGTCTAGTCTAACGCCTACTATGCGAACTACGGACCCAACTATCAAGTCAATCGGGAGGGGTATGAAAACCACCTAAATCTGAGTCAATATATACATATATATACAATAGTCGGTGATCCCGTCTCAATAGTATCACGTACGATACAGTATATCATATAACATCCTCGAGTCATGAGTGCGGATCTAACATCAATATAAAGCTCGTACGGTATATCGTCGCACGGCATCACAATAGCTGGGTACGGGTCAATATCACATTATCTCATCATATATCAGGTATCGCTACCATCATATCACATAATCTATGGTACAACTCTAAGTCTATTATCATCGATACCATCTATATAAATATGAATGCGTGGTAAAACACATGCCCAAAGGCCCGCTAAAACCATTATGTCGCATCTCAAATACGAACTCTGTCATATCGCCGAATCTCACGGCCTCAATCAAACCTTATCGACCCATCTCAACCCCACGTATCATCCTCAATCCCGTATATGAACATATAGTCCCATACCTACATGTAGATACACACACCTCCAAATGCGCACAGATAAAAGAAAGAATGTATGCAAGTATATCTGTGTACATGTATGTGTGGGTGCAACCACTACTCTAGGGTTTCGTACTATACTAAACCAATACATCCTTATCATCAATAAACCATTATTACCATCAATAATCTTAAGCAACACATAATAAATATATGTGTGTATACGTATTCGTATACATCACCATGGACTGCGGGGGTGCTATACGCCATCCACCCGACTTCCCCCGTAGATATAATCTACTCACCTTGATTCTCGTGTGCCGATGCCGATGTCGCCATTTTCATCTTCTTCGCCTCAACATCACGTAGGGTACCTACAAGTATATCACAAATGCTAAAGCACATGAAAATCACATCGGAAAACCAAAACAGCACACGCTACTCGCGTAGGTAAAAACCTATCATCTCGCATGTAAACACGATCAATATCTACTTGTCGTGGACGTCCAAACGCCACCCGACAGAAACGAATCACCAAATACCAAAATCCATGCTAAAACAAGTCTTAAACCATGCACCAACATAGGAAAGTGAACCCAGATTTTTACCCTGATTCGAACCAGACAAAATTGCACATGCCATGGGTCAAGACTACAGGAAATAGGGCCATACACCAAAAACGAGACAAAACCCCCCTGCTCTGGCTGCAATTTGCGGCCAGATGGGATTTATCTGCGGCCGGGAATTAGAGTTGGGGGCTAGGTTTTGGTGTGGTGGTTCCAGGGTGCCTGCACATCTCACTGTCAACTCAATTTTATTTTAGGGTTCTCGGAGTGATAGAAGATTCCTAAATACGATCACAGATTCACAGTTTTTCCCCGACATCGTCTCATAAATCTGTATTCTATGTTTTAGCTTCAGGTTTGGTTCAATCTATCATCACACCAGGGGTTCTAGGGTCACCACAAGCCTCAATTTCACTTTTGATTTCAGGTCTAACCCTAAACCTTAACTAGAATTCTCCAAAGTCCATAAATGACACCAAATCGATATGAAACTTGAATTGATGAACAAGAAATGAAATACCACTCTAATAGGTGCAGAATTTACCTCCTTTGGCAACTCAAGAAAATTCTTGAGTTGCTCAAAGTCCTCCAAATCCATTCTTGCTAGGTTCAATGTGTAGCCAGTGAGCTCGGGAACGCTTTTTGTGAAATGGGAATAGGGTTTTGGGGTGGATTACATGGTTGATCTAGGGTTTTTGTGAAGAGGGAGAGAGGGAGAGGGGCAGCAGCAACTCAAGGAGAGGGAGAGGAGAGAGAATGAGAAGGGGAAAATGATGGGACTATGGTTCAAAAAGATAAAGGTTGACTTGGTCTCTCTCTCTCATGAAACCTTTATCTTTTCTTTTTCTTTTGCTTTTATCTTCCTTCTCACTCAAGGCAAAACCCTAAGCAACCATATCCCCAAAACATGTAACAAGTGTGGAAAATGATATGTGCACATTTTTGCACAAAATTCCTAAAAATCCGATTAGCGATTTTTAATCGCGATTAGCACTAAATTAGCACATAACTAATCATAAAAACATAAAAATGGCATAATTCCATAAAATACCCAATTTTAGAATTTTCCATAATTTTTCCCCATTTATTTATATTTAATTATACAGGAATATTAAAATATTCATTAAAATAATATTAAATTATAAAAATTCCCAAAAATAATATTTTATTATTTTGAAACGTTACAAGCACGAATACTAAATACAACTTATCTGAAATGACAGAGGGCTACGACAGGTTTTTTAGAAAACCCTTTGCGTAATGAACTTGATCTCGTTGTAGAATCGAGTGATTTTTGTAAAGGAGTGTTTTTGAGGCTTTTCCTAGTTTCGCTAAAGAGCTCACTCCCGGTGAAGGGATCTCGGAACTTTCCTTATCAAATAAGGTGCAGGGTATTTCAAAAATACCACTATGCATAGCAAAAACTATAGAAGCAATCAAAAGACAAACCGAGTGGGTTGTAGCATCTGGTAGTTTCGCTAAAGAGGTCACTCCTGGTGAAGGGAACTCGGCTCTTTTCTTATCGAATAAGGTGTTGTATATTCTACAAGGAATACCGCTATGCAAAGCAAGAACTAGAGCTACCAGTTTTTAAAACAAGTTTTTACAACATCTTTTAGGTTTCTTTTATTATATTAATCTAATTAATGAATTCCCATCAATTTTTATGCTTCCTAAGCATCACATAAGAAACGAAAGCAGCAATATTTATTATATCTCATATATATAATATAGGCATTTGTCTCAGAACATATCAAGTGGTCACATCACAGAATATCAGTAGCAGAAGAATCACATATGAAATATTGGATATACTAGGAATTCTGTGTTTTATTTAAGCCAGTAAAAATGCGGATTCCACTGTCGTGATGAATAGCCAAACCCACATCCCTAGACCCCTAAGAGAGCGGCAAGCAACCCTACCAATTCTAGAGTTTGGAGACCCGGTCTCGACTCCTCGAGATGGTCTCCCACTGGACCCTAGAACCCGGTTACTTGTTCTCCCCGCCTTGAGTCTATCCAAATGCGGAAAAGTAAATAATTTATATTAATGGTGACATCATCCTCAACCCGGAAGTGCCCCAATAAAAGAATATTACATACAAACTTTTACATGAATGAAAATGAAAAACTCTCATCTCACATGAAACCCCGGCTATTCAAACACGACGATCCAATAAAACATATCACAGCAACACATAACATCGCATGTCATCAACGTAAGTAAATATGCATATCCCAATTGTCGTTGACATATAGCACCAAAACCGGCGATAAACCACATATTACACTTACGTTCGCAGAAAAGAAAGTGAAAAACTACAACAATTGGAATTCGCAACCATCTTAGACATCATAAACCCAATATATCACATACATTGGATTTCATGCCTAACCAAATGAATTCCTTAGACATCGCATGCCTAATAATTATAAACCCCGCATTTTAGTCTCGATATTGAAAACTCTTTCCAATAACCTGTCGGGTAATTCAACAAGATTCTCGATAAACTGATTGAATGCTCGTCGGAAACTTTAGTAGACGGCCGCACCCCCCGATACCGTCGACGAAGTGCACTAACGAGGAACACCGCTGCCGCGAGCACCAGAACGGATGCTTTTGGCGACGAGGTTCTCCTACAGTCACTTGGTCGGGCTATGAGGCGTGGCTATCTAGTAAGGTTACCCGGCGAGTATCCGCGTACACTACGTAATTGCGATGGACTTTTGATCAACATCAAAATTCCGTGGCAACCGATCAAATGAGACTAAACTGCTAGATTTATAAAATTCAAACTAGTTATCACATAACTACTTGTGGATTCTAAATATTGTATCACAATCAAAGATAGCTAGACGAAGTTAAACTTTTCGATCGAATAAGCGAGCACCCAAAATTTCCCGACAATCTTAACACTTGAGCGGAGTTCAAAAAGTACCCAGAACATGCCACAGCTTCTATGAACCAGCCGTAGAAGGGTTAACCAATGCCTCACCTGTGGCACCGCTGAACTACCACAAATCCTAAGGTTTGATGGGGATTCTGACGGTCACAGAATCGAGTTAGGCTTTCGTTCTTCTAGCGGGTCCACAGAATCGCTTGCAAGATTTTCTGAAAATTATAAACTCGGAAAAAATCCAACTATTGAAAAATTTCCAGCGGGGAAATATTGGGTTATTGATATCTGTTCGAACTTTATAACATCGTCTAAATTTCTAGCATGGCTCTGATACCACCGTAGGGTTGTATATAGCATGGCAGCAAGGTTTCGGGAGGCATCATCCATGCCATATTTAAAATTTTTGCCGTTCTAGCTAACCCTAATCCTAGAATCGATACTAGAAAATCCGACGAAACGAATGCAAAAAACTTTGCAACTAAAATGAACAGGGAATACAACCTTTGTAGACCGGTCCTTCACTTTTAAAGCTCCATGTCGTCGTCCCTTCGCTGCGAATCATGAACTCCCGGACTCTAGAGAGGGTGAACTTGAAGAAACGAACAAGCTCGCTCAATGTCTTCGAGGCCGAAGATGATCTACGTCGAGGAGACTCGAGCTCATGCTACCTCTTCACTAATGGTGAGATTAGTGAAGCAAACACCTAAACTAAATGGCTAATAATATAGGATAGGAAGTGGGCACACTTTAGATTTAATTTTCTCACAATTTTTCATCCCTTTTTCAAACCCTAGAAAACTCTTTTCTTTTGGAAGAAGAAGATGAAGCAAGTGATGAAAGAATAGTCAAGTGAGGTTAGAAATGCAACCATGGTGAGTGTATGTCATGCACTAACCATTGTAGAGACTAAACCATGACTAAGGGTTAAAGGTTAGATTAATAAATATCTTTAAGTAAAACAAAAGAGGTGGACAAAGACAATGGTTCTACAAGTTTCTACAAACCCTAACCATGACTAATTCCACCATTTTGAATTTACTTAATAATAAATAAAACCTTAACATTAACCCTAGAATTGTGTAAGTCTCACACAACTATGTAGCATGTGTAACCTAGCATGACACACTTATATATATCATATATATATTCAATGTGCAAAGAAAACAATTAACATATATCACATATATGTTAAGTGTATCATGAGTGAGAAAAAGAAAAGCTTAAGTGAGCTAATATTAGTTAATATAATGCGATATATCACATATATAATTATACATTAAATTATTAAATCAACACTTGATTTAATAATCCGGCTATATTATGTATAACCGACTAATATAAAATGCAACAACTTGTCGAATCAACACTTGATCCGATAACCCGGCTATAACTTATATAACCGACCAATGTCATAAGTCACGAGAATACAATACGGTATCACATACTCGTATTAATCTCGGTCCCGCACATATCACATATGTGCTCCTACTTCGTTTCGCATGAACCAGGAAACCTCTGTGTAGGACTCTAAAGACTTGTCAATACGCCGGCAATAGGTGATGATCATATAAACACCTATAAGCCGCAAGCGGTCTGCTAAACGTAACGGCCACCCGGGTATTGAGCGATCAGAAGATCAGAAAGCAATCCTGCCCGTACTCTTGCGAATCCAATCTGTAACACTACCGTACAGTCCGGTCTCTTCGTCTGATATGTCGGATATCACAGCCGGGGGGTGGTATAACGTCAGACCCCAATAGCCTGATAATTCATGCCGATGCAAGGTCCATAACGGCTCGAGAAACTACTGATAACACTTACTAGTAAATCTCAGCAACCCTGGCCAGCGATTTCCTGTTATGGCCAGTCGAGCATAGAGCAACATCAACTCCCAATACCGGGAGAGACGAAACCCTTCCTATTGCTCATTGCATCCATGTGACTCGGGACTGTACCCAAAAACCACCTTTTTGAAAGATCTCATGACCGTGGTATGGTGGAAATCAAAGCACAGTGGGAATCACACAAGACTCTATGACGATCTCGGGTCTACAGACTAACCTGTACCAGTGTCACCATAGAACTGCTATCCGACGATAGGTATAATACCATCTAGGAGTTCTCGGAGAGTCCGTTCAGTGTACCCAGTCTCCACTGAGCACCCGTATACCTTCTATGATGTAAAACACCAATGGATATGGGATCATCCATCGCCCATCATATGGGTCGAGAAGCGTATACGCTAGTCTACACTGGAGTATCGATGCCCTGTCTCGATACTCCCACGACTAGGAACATTTGAAGGATGTACTTACCAACTACCCTGTCCTCACTAGTATGGTCTGCATCATAATCCTGGTAGTCAAGTACTCATCCTATGGGCTTTATCATATGTAATAGAGAGACAATCAGTGTACATGTTAAGATAAAGTGCAACCAGATAGCATACTATCATGTCGAGCAAGAAAGTCCTCCGTATATATATCCAAGCCTCCACTACAATAAACATCGCATGTATAGTAATGGCCTCTAGGGCATACATATAACTAACACATGCTTCAGGTGATATTACAGATCACTATTACATGTTGATAGAGCCCATAGGATTCTTTCTTGACTACCAGCAGTATGATGGCGATCATATACGTGAGAGCTTGGTGGTCTATAAGCACATCCTTAAAGTGTCCCTAGTCGTGGGAGTTTTGATACTGGGCATCAATACACTAAGAGTAGACTAGTATATACGGATCGAGACCCCGACAAGGGACGGTGGTCGGTCTTACAAGCCATTGGTGTTAGTTGGTTCACCTAAGATGTATAAAGGTCCTCATTGGATTATGAGTACACCGGACGGACTCGCCGGGAACATGGTAGTTGGTATTATACATATTGTCAGATAGCAGTTCCGTGGTGACATGTTTACAGGTTAATCTATCGAACTGAGATCGTCATTTTTCTCGTGTGTGTTCCCACTGTGCTTTGATTACTACCCTACCATGGCTCAAAGGAGTCGTGCAAACAGGTTTTAGTTGGGTATAATCCCGAGCCACATGGAGGTAGTGAGCGGATCGTCAGGGGATTCGTCTCTCCCGGTATTGGGGGTTGATGTCGCGGAGTGCACGGGTGGCCATCACCAGAAATCCTTAGCCAAGGTAGTCGAGAATTACTGGTCTAGGATCGGTAGTTTCTCAGGAGGTGATAGGCTTCATACCGAGACTAAATGTCGCGTTATTAGGGGTCTGACTTTTTCCACCCCCTAGACCCGATATGCGATACTCATAGATGAATAGACAGGACTGTACGGATATTGTCACTGTCATCCTCAGTTGGGTTTCAGGATGAGTTTGCTCGTCGGCCTCACTTTTGCTCAATACTTGGGTAGCCGTTACGTACAACTAATGCAACTGACGTGATTGTGGTTAAACCCATTGCCAGCGTATTGACGAGTATTTAGAGTCCCACACAGAGGGTTTCCCTGCTTCGGGCGAAACGATGAAGAGGCCATATAGTTTTACGGCAGGTTTCGATCACATACGTGTACTTGTGCACGGATGATGTTCGAACGGATAATACTAGTGGGCTTTGGTTTAAGCCGGATCCTAGTATTATATTTGTTGGATTATATTCGTCTCTTTGTATTCGTATTCTTCGGAATACAGATGCGGGTATGTATATACGGTTGATGGGTATTCTTGTAATTTATTACAAGATTACTTTTAGAAGATTACACATCATCATGGTTTAGACCTTTTTGGATTAAATGGTTATTGAGTTGTAGGATGAGGTGTTTATTGCATTTTTGTGGCATGGCTAATTAGTGACCCATGGTTACTATTCTAGCATTTTAGGGTTTTTGTTTGTTGTGAGATTATGTTGACTTGAGATATTTTTTTTTTGACTAAGATATTTTGGAGACATGGACATTTATGTGATGGCTCCATTATTTCTTATCACACTCACACAAAAAACAAAAACACAAGCCATTATTCATTTTCTTTCTCTTTCTTGAGTTGCTCTCAACACCTCATTCTCATGGCATCTTCTTCTTCCTCTAGCTCCACCCTAACCCTCTCATGAGTTGAGAATCCTTGGGTGTCTTGAGACAAATTAATCCTTCATCACTCTCTACATCATCTTGGCTATATAGGCTAGCAAACTAGATACCCGAGTTGCTTTGGTTTTGAGGTCGGAGCCCGTATTACTAACCCTCGACGTGGATCTTCTTCGATGGAGGGAGACCGGAGATCAAGCTTGATCGAGGAAGCCCCTAGGAGCTTGCGATGATGGTCGAAGACCGAAGAACTTGGATCTATTCTGTATAACCATTCTAACTCTTTTGCATGTTTTGTTATCTAGGGCTTATGGGTAGACCAGATAATTTGTTATGGTAGCACCAAGTTTTATAAATTTTTGTTCCGCATTTGGTCACGGATTGATGGCCGGGGCGCTGCCCTAACCCAACACGAACCTGCTCCGTGATCTCTAACAAACGGCCATCGCCGGACTGTGCCTCACGGATACGGTCAAGTAGCTGTAGACGTGCACAGACATAGGCTTGTTGTCCCTCGGTCGAAGTAAACTCGAACTGTACTCGGCTGTCACATAGAATCTGCCAATCTGCCGTCGACTGCCTCTGAACTGCACTCAAACAAGACAAGCTACCTCCGGGCCTCTGACTCAAAGCATCTATCACAACATTCGCCTTGCCTGGATGATAAAGAATCTCGTAGTCATAGACTTTCACTAGCTCCATCCAACGGCGTTGTCTCAAATTTAGATCTCACTACTGAAAGATGTACTTTAAGCTCTTGTGGTCCATGAATATCTGGCATGACTCGCCGTATAGGTAGTGTCTCCAGATCTTTAGTGCAAAGACCACCGCAGCCATCTTCAAGTAATGAGTGGGATAGTTCCGCTCGTGCGTCTTCAACTACCGAGAAGCATAAGCGACGACCCCGCCATGCTGCATCAACACACAGCCTAGTCCCACTCGAGAGGCATCTCAATAAACAACAAAACCGCCCGATCCTGAAAACAAAGATAATACTGGTGCAGTCGTCAAACGAGTCTTCAACTGCTGAAATCTCTGCTCGCATGCCTCGGTCCAAAGAAAAGGAACTCCCTTCTGGGTCAACCCGGTCAGCGGTGCAGTGATACGAGAAAAATCGTGAACAAAGCACCGGTTGTATCCAGCCAAACGCAAAAAGTTGCGAACCTCCGTCACTGATACAGGTCTGGGCCAGTGCTGAACGGCCTCGATCTTCTTCGGGTCCACATGTATTCTATCTATCGTAACTACGTGACCTAAGAAATCGACGCTGTTAAGATAGATGACACACTTGGAGAATTTAGCAAACAGCAGATGCTCCCTCAAATTCTGCAATGTGATCCTCAAATACTGCTCGTGCTCCTCTTGATTTTGGGAGTATACTAAAATGTCATCAATGAACATGATAATAAAGTGATCAAGAAACGACCTGAATATGCGGTTCATCAAATCCATGAACGCTGCTGGGCATCGGTGACCACGAACGAAATCACCAAAAACTCATAATGTCCGTAGCGCGTGCCAAATGTATTCTTCGGAATATCATCCTTCCGAACCCGCAACTGATGATAACCGGACTACAAGTCAATCTTCGAGAAATGTCCCGTACCGTGGAGCTTATCAAAAAAATCGTTAATGCGAGGTAGGGGATATCGATTCCGTAGAGTAACTCAATTCAACTGACGATAATTGATGCATAATCGCATACTGCCGTCTTTCTTCTTGACGAACAGGATAGGAGCTCCCCAAGGTGACACACTCGGACAAATAAGCCCTTTATCTAGCAAATCTTGCAACTGATCCTTCATCTATTTAAGCTCCACCGGGGCCATCCGATAAGGCAGTATAGAAATAGGCCCTGTGCCGAGGATCAAGTCATTGCAGAACTCAATATCGCGCTCGGGCAGCAAACCAGGCAGCTCTTCAGGAAAGACATCTGGAAATTCCCTTACAATCGGGACCTGGTCCAATGGGACCTCTGCGGCTCCAGCATCATGAACATATGCTAAAAATCCCTGACATCCTTTCCTCAAGAGCTGACTAGCGTGAAGAGAAGAAATTAAATTGGGAAGGGTGGCGCTACGGTCTCCCTGAATAACAAGAATTGGTTCACCCGGAAAACTAAATCTGACTGCCTTCTCACGGCAGTCCACGAACGCATAACATGTGGCTCGCCAGTCCATGCCTAGAAGAACGTCAAAGTCTAACATATCATGGAGAATCAAATCAACAGAAGAATCCATCTTCCCGATATGAATGGAACACGATCGAAACACATATCACGCAACAAAAAACTCGCCAACGGGAGTAATAACAACAAGTGGCTGATCTAGCAAAGACGACTCTCGACCCAACTGAAAGGTTTGTCTGGCACCCTATAATGAGTTTTGAAGCATCACATGTCCCAAAGTTTGATTTTTTATGGTGCTAAACGAACATGCAAAGGAATCGATCCTAGAAAATTAGGGTTTCGAAACTTTAAGCTATTAAAAATTAGGATTTGAAGGCTACAACCTTTGTAGCTCCCCTTTTGCTTGACTCCTTAGTCTCTAGGGTGTTGGAAGAAGGTCCACTTGTAGTCCTCTTTCGTCCACGACGATCCACCCGAAGTTTCCCGTCCAAGCTTGCAACTTTGGAAAAGCAAAGAGAACACTCTAATCAAGTTGGCTAGACTTGAGTAGAATGATGTTGTGGCTAAGGATCTCACTTCAAAAACCTTTCTTTAATTGTGTTTAACTCACTAGAAAAAACTAGAGAGGAAAAGGTGAAGGAGGATGAAGGTGGTGGCTATTTTTAACAAGAGGTGAAAAAATAACCCTTAGTTGAAAAAAAAAATTGAAATATATCACTTATATTTATTTCCTTCTTGCATTCAACCATGATTAAATGATGGAGAGTTAATTTAACTTGGGTTTTAAATGATAAAGAGAAGGATAACCCTAGGTTAGTGGTAGTTGAGCTTAGTTAGGTTAGAAGAAGAATGTAGAAGCTTGAATGATTATCCTTTTCTTTTCATTTTGTTTTAAAACCAAAATTAAATAATAATCCATTATTTAATCCATGGTGTGAGTCTTATATTGCCACCATTTCCATATGCTAACAACCATGATGGATGGGTGTATGTATGTATGCATGTATGCACATCCACATGTGCATGAAACTAGCATGAAAGAAAGAAAGAAAAACACACATGCATGCACACATCCATCATCCAAGAAAAGGTTTTAAGTGAGAAAACTAATGGTTAAATGATAAATCAACACTTGATTTATCAATCCGGTCATATCTCATATGACCCCACCAAAAGCAGTTCACCCGATCAATGTTCGGTATCATATAGGCACATTTTAATCGGGTGCATGCGCATATCGCATACGCGCACCACAACGTTTCGCCTGGACTGGGTAACTCCTTTGTGGGACTCTAAGACTCGTCAATACGCCGGCAGAGGGTGATGATCATATCAGGTACCCCCAAGCCGCAAGTGGTCAGCTAAACGTAACGGCCACCCGGGTATTGAGCGATCAGAAGAAAACAAGCGAACCTGCTACAACTCCCGTCGAGCCAACCAACAACACTACCGCACAGTCCGGTCTCTTCGTCAGATATGCTGTATATCAAGCCTAGGGATGGTCACATCGACCCCAATAACTCAATAAGTCGTACCGGTGAATGGTCTATAACAGATCGAGAAACTACTGATAACACTTATCAGCAAATCTCAGCAGCCCTGGCCAGGGACTTACTGATATAACCAGTCGGGCACAGCATAGCATCAACTCCCAATACCGGGAGAGACGAAACCCCTCCTATCGCTCATCGTCTTCGTGTGTCTCGGGACTGTACCCAACGGCCACCTGTTTGCACGACTCGGTAGATCCGTGGTAGGGTGGCAATCAAAGTATAGTGGGAGAACACACAAGACTCTATGACGATCTCGGGTCTACAGACTAACCTGTACCAGTGTCACCTGAGAACTGCTATCCGACGATAGATATAATTCCATATAGGAGTTCTCGGCGAGTCCGTCCGGTATACCCAGTCAGCACTGAGCACCCGTATATGATCTTGATGTCAAACATCAATGAATATGGGAACATTCATCGCCCATCGAATGGGTCTAATATCATACATGCTAGTCTACTCTGGTATATCAATGCCCCGTCTCGATATACCTACGACTAGGGACATTCCAGGATATGCTTACAGACTACAGATGTCCCACTAGTATGATCTCCATTATAATCAAAGTAGTCAAGCCTATATCCTCAGGGCTTTATCAGCATGTATGAATGAATAAAAGCATGATCAAATCAACATGTCAGATAAAGAAGAACCAGATAGCATACTATCATGTCGAGCAAGAATGCATACTGAATATATATATATATACATGTATAGATACATCCACTATCACATAATGGCCTCTAGGGCATACATATATCCAACAATCTCCCACTTGCACTAGGGCCAGTTATTGGCGTATCTCATACCCAACATCTTAAAAAGTCGCTCATGCTGTGGCTGAGGGAGGGCCATGGTGAGTGGATCCACGGCGTTGTTCTTTGTGTCTACTCTCTTAATCTCGATCTCGCGGCGATCAACAATCTCCCGGATCAAATGAAAGCGCCTCAGGATGTGTCTGGACCGCTGATGGGATCTGGGCTCCTTGGCTAACGCCATAGCCCCATTATTATCATAATACAAGGGTATTGGATCAATAATGGTTGGAACTACTCCTAGCTCCGAGACGAACTTCTTCATCCAGACGGCTTCCTTGGCGGCATCATTTGCAGCAATGTACTCAGCCTCCATCGTAGAGTCCGCAACGGTATCCTGTTTGGAACTCTTCCAACTTACCGCCCCTCCATTGAGGGTAAATACAAACCCTGAGATAGATTTGCTGTCATCCTTATCACTCTGGAAGCTCGAATCGGTAAAGGCCTCCATTTGGAGATCTGTATTACCATACACCAAGAACAATTTTTTAGTCCTTCGTAAGTACTTAAGAATGTTCTTCACAGCTGTCCAGTGGTTCTCCCCTGGGTTGGATTGATACCTGCTTACAACACTAAGTGCATAAGCTACATCTGGGCGTGTACATAACATCGCATACATTATAGATCCTACTGCCGAAGCATAAGGTATAATGCTCATGCGAGCTCTCTCTTCATCGGTCTTTGGACAAGAATCCTTGGAGAGAGTGACTCCATGGCAAGCGGGTAAGGCACCCCGCTTGGAGTCTTCCATACTAAACCTTTTTAGGATGGTGTTGATGTACCTGGTTTGGGACAATCCCAATAACTTTTTGGATCTATCCCTATAGATCCTTATGCCCAGGATGTATGTGGCATCACCCAGGTCCTTCATGGACAACCTTAGTGATAAGAATGATTTGACCGACTGTAGCATAGGAATATCATTTCCTATCAGAAGAATGTCATCCACGTACAATACGAGGAATGTGACAGCTCTTCCTATAGCCTTCTTATAAACACAAGGTTCATCTGGATTTTTGATGAAATCAAACTCTTTGATAACATCATCGAAACAGATGTTCCCACTCCGAGATGCCTGCTTTAACCCATATATGGATTTAAGTAATCTACATACTTTCTCTCTGCTCCCACTGTCAATGAAGCCCTCTGGCAGATCCATATAAACGCATTCTTCTAAATCTCCATTTAGAAATGCTGTTTTAACGTCCATCTGCCAGATTTCATAGTCGTAGTGAGCAGCAATAGCAAGTAGGATCCGAATGGATTTAAGCATGGCTACGGGCGAAAAAGTTTCGTCATAGTCCAAACCTGGTCTTTGACGAAAACCTTTCGCCACAAGTCTTGACTTATAGGTCTCTACCTCCCTATCCACATCAATCTTTCTTTTAAAGATCCATTTGCACCCTACAGGTTTTACCCCAGGGGGTACAACGTCCAAAGTCCATACTTTGTTGGTGTACATAGACTCCATTTCGGATCTCATGGCATCCAGCCACTTCACAGAGTCACCACTCGTGATAGCTTGCTGAAAACTGGTAGGATCATCATCATCCATGATGCAATCTTCTCCGTCATCATCAATGAGGAAACCGTAGTACCTCTCCGATGGGCGAGAAGTCCTACCAGACCTACGGAGTGGCCGAGGTTCTTCAGTTTCTGTTGCAACAGCCGGTTCAACCAAATCGTCATTTGTAGTTTGTGTCTCCAGAACCTCTTCTAGTTCTACTACCTTGCCATCATCTTTATCTGTGAAAAACTCTTTTTCCAAGAATGTGGCATACTGAGAAACAAACACTTTTTGTTCCTCTTTTTGGTAGAACAGATATCCATAAGAATTCTTTGGATATCCCACAAAGTTACACATGACTGACCGTGTCTCGAGTTTGTCCGGATTCTGCTTTTTAACGTAGGCCGGGCAACCCCAAATCTTAATTCTTTTAAGAGATGGTCTCTTCCCATTCCATATCTCATATGGCGTGGTAGACACGGCTTTGGTTGGAACCCTGTTTAGCAGAAACGCTGCAGTCTCCAATGCATGCCCCCAAAACGAGACGGGTAACTCAGCGTCACTCATCATGGACCGGACCATATCTAATAGGGTCCTATTCCGTCGTTCTGACACACCGTTGTGCTGTGGTGTGTAAGGAGGAGTGAGCTGAGAGAGAATCTCATTCTCTTTTAGGAAGTTTGCAAATTCTGTACTGAGATACTCACCACTTCGATCTGATCGAAGCATCTTAATACTCAAGCCGGTTTGTTTTTCTACTTCTTGTTTATATTCAATGAATTTCTCGAAAGCTTCGGACTTGTGCTTTAATAAAAATACAAGACCGAATCTTGAGAAATCGTCGATGAATGTAATGAAGTATGAAAAACCGCCTCTAGCCTGCGTAGACATTGGCCCACATACATCACTATGTATGAGGCCAAGGAGCCGAGTAGCTCTTTCTCCGTGTCCGGTAAACGGAGTTTTGGTCATTTTACCCTTGATACAAGACTGGCAAGTCGCATAAGATTTATATTCAAAAGAGTTTAAATATCCATCTTTGTGTAACCTGTTTAGTCTTGTTTCGTTAATATGACCAAGTCTACAATGCCAAAGAAAAGCTTCATTTAATTCTGAAAGTTTTCTTTTATTAGTGTGTTGTATACTGAAAACTGTGTGTTGATTTAGGAGATATATTCCGTTATTAAGCTTACCATACCCAACCAGCATTTGATTTAGGTGAATGTTCATAACATTGTTCTGTAACACAAAATTATATCCTTCATTGTCCAACAAAGAAACGGATATTATATTACATAACATACTTAGTACAAAATAACATGGATTCAAAATCAAAATACATCCAGATGGCAACCCCAAGTGATACTCTCCCACAGCGACTGTATGTACATTGGAACCATTTCCAACGCGGAGAGTATGGTCACCTGTCCTCAAAACCTTGCTATTTCTCAGCCCCTGCATAGAATTGCAAATGTGAGAACCTGAACCGGTATCCAATACCCAGGAAGCAGAGTTTATAGAAAAACAGTTTTCAGTCACAAACGCACCTGAAGCAGAAGCATCACCATGCTTCTTCTTGAGACTTAGGTACTCCGTGCAATTGCGCTTACAATGTCCTGTCTTGTGGCAATGAAAACACTCGCCTTTCCCCGGGTCTCCAGCTTTGGACTTTCCCTTTCCCTTCACCTTTTTAACTCCGCCCTTAGGATTAGTGGGTTTCTTCTTTTTCTTTCCCTTGGCCTTAGCTTTCGGACGAGAAGAAGAAGACTGTCCAATAGTCATAACGGGAGTTTTTGCCGACTTCATAGTGCTCTCTGCAATCCTTAACATATTAAGGAGTTCAGGGAGTTCCTTTTCCATGCCATGCATGTTAAAGTTCACTATGAACTGAGCAAAGGTGGAGGGGAGGGACTGCAGAATAATATCTATATATTTTCCATTGTCCATTGTCCATCCAAGGTCCTCAAGCTCTTCTATAAGAGCTATCATCTTCAAAACATGGTCTCCTACTGGTGTGCCAGGGGCCATTCGCATCTGAAACAGTTTCTTTGATGCTTCGTATCGTAATACGCGGGATTGCTCCCCATACGACTCCTTTGTATGGAGCAATATACCGTGAATGTCCATGTCCTCGTGCTGCTTTTGATGTGTGTTGTCCATCGATGCAAGCACGAGGCATTTTGCCGGGGCACAGTCAGCGTCCCATGTCTTGCGGACTTCAATGTCCGCAACTGAGGATTTTGGACCTGGGACGGGCGGGGCTGAAGCCGTGAGGACATATGATACTTTATCATAAGTCAAGGCGATTTTCAGATTCCTCGGCCAGTCTTTATAGTTGGTCCCATTCAGTTTGTTTTTATCTAGTAAAAGCTTGAGTCCAGTCATGGGTATCTGCCTTTAAGAGAGAGAAAAGAATACACTCAGCGAAAGCTCTTGCATAGATTAGATTGGTTTATTATCTTGTCTAATCGATGTTTCCCACTGCTTTTTATCAAGTTTTTCTTTCAAACCTTAAAAATAAAAACTAGCCAGGATTAATTACAGTCTACAACTTCGCTAACCGTTCAGCCAGGCCAGTGTCGGTACTTTGAGGGAGGTTCCCCGTGCTTTCGCACGGACCTAATTAGAGTAAACCTCGTTTTCCAAGAGGCGGAGCCCCGTTAACACCTTTCTAGACACCTAATGAGTTAGCTAATTGTAAACTTTAAAACTCTCCTAGGTGCAACTATTGCCCACAGTGGGATCGAGATCCAACCATCACATGGAAGGTATGCAATTTCATTGCAAATTTCAACACTTGAAATTCCCGATGTAATTTTTATCCCTAGTACTTATGACCTTAACTATGGTCAACAAATCATAAGTACCAGTCAAGTTCTACCCGTCATTTCTTGATCAATTAGACCCACCCATATGACCCTTAACTATGGTCAACAAAGACGCATGAATGTCCTAATTAATCTGCATCATATGCAGTGTAGGAAAACATCACTTAGCTACCGTACACTACGCCTTAACTAAAGTCAACAAACGTAGCACGAATACTAAGTACTCTACTTCCTAAAATGACGGAGGGTTGCGAATGATTTTTAAGAAAATCTTTAACGCTTTGAACTTGATATCGTTGTAGAATCAAACAATTTTCAAAAGGAGTGGCTTAAGCTCCGCAGTTTTGAAATGTAGCTTTTTCATAAATAGCCGAGTAGTTTTCAAATTCGATTCTACAACATCTTTTTAGGTTTATTTTCTTTACATTAATCACATTAAAGTAATCCCATCATTTAAGTCCTTAAGCCAATTACAGAAAAAAAAAACGAAAATAACACGTACGCTTATGCCATCCGCATTCGCCGCAATGTTCCGTTATGCACTGTTAGGTTACTTAACTAACGGCATACCGGGACGGGACTAGAGCGGGTGTAAAACATAAGCAACGTCTACTATATATCATATATATAATATGTCATTCGTCTCAGATATCACAGAACACAGGCAGCAGAAACATAGATATAACGTGGGATATCCTAGGACGTCCGTATTTAGTATTTAGCCAGAATAGAAAATACGGATTCCACAGTCGCGATGAATAGCCAAGCCCACACCCTGGACCCCTACGAGTGCGGCAAGTGACCCTCCCAATTCTGGAGTTTAGGAGACCCGGTCTCGACTCCTCGAGATGGCCTCCCACTGAACCCCAGAACCCGGTCACCTGTGCTCCCCTCCTTGGGTCCATCCTAATGCGGAAAAGTAAATAATATACAACACTGGTGACACAACCTCAACCCGGAAGTGCTCCAAATAAAAGAATATTACATTACATTTGAATTTACATGAATGAAAATATAAAACTCTCATCTCACATAAAACCCCCCGGCTATTCAATCGCGACAATCCTGCACATCATATCTCAGCAACACATAATATCATATATCATCAACGTAAGTAAGTATGCGTACCCCGATTGTCGTTGATTTATAGCAACGAAACCGGCGATATCGAACATACTACACTTACGGTCACAGAATAGAAAGTGTAAAACTACAATATTTGGAATCCACATTCTCTTTAGACATCATAAATGCGAAATATCACATATTTCGTATTTCATGCCTAAACTATATGAATTCCACATATTGTATCACATTCCAGACAAACAGACAGTATTAATGTTTTCGAACGAACGATCAAGTACCCAAGATTCACTAAAGCTCAACACTTGAGCAGGGTTCAAAAATCCGGAGTGTGACACAGTAGTAGCGGTCCAGCCGTAGAAGGGTCAAGCCGACGCCTCACATGTGGCACGCCGTACTGCCCCAAACCCTAAGGTTCAAAGGGCAGTTCGAGACGGTCACATAATCGAGTTAAGGTTTGTTGTCTTCTAGAGGGACCACCGCAAAAAGACTTGTACGTATCTCCAAAGTATTTAAACCCCGTGAATAGTGAGCAAATGATACTCGTTCAAACACTTCAATACTTTCTAATTTACCCGGAAAAGCTACGAAATGAAAATCCCGATCGAATTGACGATTCCAAAACCATCTCCAGAATTTTTCAAAACTAAATACAGATTAAAAATAACCAAAAAATTATTCAAGCAGATTCCAGAATTAATATAAAAAAATTATCCACCAGTTAATGTGTACGACCGCAGAACCGCGGCCCAAGCAAGCTTAGGCCGCGTTTCCGCGGCAGTAAGTACTGTTCATTGGATAATTTTTGCATCGTAATTCTTATTTTTACCTGCTGAATTTTTTAGATATTTTTAATTCGGAAAAATGTCAAATTTTAGAAAATTTCTAGAGAGCACCCTAAAAAGCCGTATTTCGGTTCGATCGGAGTTTTAACTTCGTAAAAAGGTCGCCTAATGTTCTAGGTCGGCTCTGATACCAATGGAAGATTTGTCTGGCACCCTATAATGAGTTTTGAAGCATCACATGTCCCAAAGTTTAATTTTTTATGGTGCTAAACGAACATGCAAAGGAATCGATCCTAGAAAATTAGGGTTTCGAAACTTTAAGCTAATAAAAATTAGGGTTTGAAGGCTACAACCTTTGTAGCTCCCCTTTTGCTTGACTCCTTAGTCTCTAGGGTGTTGGAAGAAGGTCCACTTGTAGTCCTCTTTCGTCCACGACGATCCACCCGAAGTTTCCCGTCCAAGCTTGCAACTTTGGAAAAGCAAAGAGAACACTCTAATCAAGTTGGCTAGACTTGAGTAAAATGATGTTGTGGCTAAGGATCTCACTTCAAAAACCTTTCTTTAATTGTGTTTAACTCACTAGAAAAAAATAGAGAGGAAAACGTGAAGGAGGATGAAGATGGTGGCTATTTTTAACAACAGGTGAAAAAATAACCCTTAGTTGAAAAAAAAATGAAATATATCACTATATATATTTATTTCCTTCTTGCATTCAACCATGATTAAATGATGGAGAGTTAATTTAACTTGGGTTTTAAATGATAAAGAGAAGGATAACCCTAGGTTAGTGGTAGTTGAGCTTGGTTAGGTTAGAAGAAGAATGTAGAAGATATAATGATTATCATTTTCTTTTCATTTTGTTTTAAAACCAAAATTAAATAATAATCCATTATTTAATCCATGGTGTGAGTCTTATATTGCCACCATTTCTATATGCTAACAACCATGATGGATGGGTGTATGTATGTATGCATGTATGCACATCCACATGTGCATGAAACTAGCATGAAAGAAAGAAAGAAAAACACACATGCATGCACACATCCATCATCCAAGAAAAGGTTTTAAGTGAGAAAACTAATGGTTAAATGATAAATCAACACTTGATTTATCAATCCGGTCATATCTCATATGACCCCACCAAAAGCAGTTCACCCGATCAATGTTCGGTATCATATACGCACATTTTAATCGGGTGCATGCGCATATCGCATACGCGCACCACAACGTTTCGCTTGGACTGGGTAACTCCTTTGTGGGACTCTAAGACTCGTCAATACGCCGGCAGAGGGTGATGATCATATCAGGTACCCCCAAGCCGCAAGCGGTCAGCTAAACGTAACGGCCACCCGGGTATTGAGCGATCAGAAGAAAACAAGCGAACCTGTTACAACTACCGTCGAGCCAACCGGCAACACTACCGCACAGTCCGGTCTCTTCATCAGATATGCTGTATATAGAGCCTAGGGATGGTCACGTCGACCCCAATAACTCAATAAGTCGGGCCGGTGAATGGTCTATAACAGATCGAGAAACTACTGATAACACTTATCAGCAAATCTCAGCAGCCTTGGCCAGGGACTTACTGATATAACCAGTCGGGCACAGCACAGCATCAACTCCCAATACCGGGAGAGACGAAACCCCTCCTATCGCTCATCGTCTTCGTGTGTCTCGGGATTGTACCCAACGGCCACCTGTTTGCACGACTCGGTAGAGCCGTGGTAGGGTGGCAATCAAAGTACAGTGGGAGAACACACAAGACTCTATAAGGATCTCGGGTCCACAGACTAACCTGTACCAGTGTCACCTGAGAACTGCTATCCGAAGATAGATATAATTCCATATAGGAGTTCTCGGCGAGTCCGTCCGGTATACCCAGTCAGCACTGAGCACCCGTATATGATCTGGATGTCAAACATCAATGAATGTGGGAACATTCATCGCCCATTGAATGGGTCTAGTATCATATACGCTAGTCTACTCTGGTATATCAATGCCCCGTCTCGATATACCTACGACTAGGGACATTCCAGGATATGCTTACAGACTACAGATGTCCCACTAGTATGATCTCCATCATAATCAAAGTAGTCAAGCCTATATCCTCAGGGCTTTATCAGCATGTATGAATGAATAAAAGCATGATCAAATCAACATGTCAGATAAAGAAGAACCAGATAACATACTATCATGTCGAGAAAGAATGCATACTGAATATATATATACATGTATAGATACATCCACTATCACATAATGGCCTCTAGGGCATACTTATATCCAACACCAACCTCGGTGCAAAGTGTGTAGATACATAAGAATGTGTAGAACCTGGGTCGAATAATACCCGCGCGTCGAAAGAACAAATTGGAAGAGTACCAGTCACAACAGTATTGGATGCCAGCGCATCCCGAGGAGTCAAAGTGAACACTCGGGCCTGTCCCCCACCAGTAGCCGGTTGTCCTCTGCCTCTGCCGCCTCGTCCTCTCTGAACAGGACCTCCATGCCCACGGCCACTAGGCGCATCTACCTGGAGTGGAGTATCATCAGCGGTAGGAAGTAAAGCTCTCGGAAGAAGGGGTAAAGGTGGTAATGTCATATGTGGAACTGTCGCCTCGCTCTGGTGCCTCACAGTACAGTCTCTGATACGGTGATACTGACTCCCGCACCGAAAACATCATGGCGACGACTGCTGACTCTATGGATAAGATCCATATAACTGACCCCGTTTCAATCCTTTGCCGCTACCGTCTCCCGGAAAGAACCTATCGCGGCGTCTACCTAGCCGCCTCTGAGCCGGCACACCGGTATGAATCCGCTTCGGTCCTGAAATGTCCCAAGTCTCAGAAATGCGCTCCTCTAACAGTAAGGCTGTGTCCATAGTAGCCGCATAAGTGTCAAAATGCTGGGCGCCAATAGCAAGAAATAATTGCGTGTCAAGTCCCCACACGAACCTCTTTATGCGTTTCTTTTCAGTGTCTACTAGGTAAGGAGCATATTGGGACAACTGAGTAAACTGGATGTCGTACTTGGACACTGTCATCATACGAGTCTTGCGCAAAGACTCGAAACTATGAGCTCGAGCATCTCGGACGCTCTCAGGAAGGAAACGAGCAAGAAATATAGCTGTGAACTCATCCCAAGTCATAGGAGGTAGACCCGCAGCTCGGCCTCTCACAACTGACTCGCATCACGCTGAGCAAGACCCTCCAGACGAAAACTCGCAAGCTCGACCGATCTCTCGTCAGAACATCTCAGCAAACAGAAAATCATAGCCGTACTGTCGAAGAATGTCTGTGGATCCTCCGCTGCATCTTTGCCGGTAAAAACTGGAGGCTTCAGCCTTATAAACTCATGCAAGGATACGGGGATAGTTTCGGTAACAGCAGGAACAGCTGTCTGGGCAGCCGGTACAATCACAGTCCCCGCAGAAGGAGGAACATCATCGGATCTCGGAGCTCGGCTAGCATCAACTAATGATCCAACCATCTGGCGTAAGTCTTGAATACTCGACTCCAGCCTAGCAATCTGGCCTGTAGAAGGCGGATCACTCTGTCCCAGAAGGATAGGCTTACCTCCCTGATCGGTCCTCGTCTCAGACGAGCCCGCTCTAATCTCATCTCTGGAAACAACTGTTGGGAACTCACCCGCGCGCGCAAACGCGTATGTTTTGAAAATAGAATCGGTTTGGAAATGGTTGCGAACGCGAGCTCGGTCTCATTTTAAAATTTATAAAAACCGCAAGTGCACGGCGTGTTGTAGCGAGCTGGCAAGTACGGGTCGATCCGCGGGGAATTGTGTATTAGGTTTTGTTGCTTTAAGGTTCGAGAACAAAGAATAGGTTTGGTTGTCACTAAAAAAATAAAAATACGAAAATATAGAAAACAAATTTAGAAGAAATACGGACGTGGCTTTGGCTCGGATGGTTGAATCTCGGGGATTCCTTCGACGCTCTCGCTTGATCATGAGTTGTCCTTCATTGTGTCGATCCTGTCGTGAAGCATGACTTGTCAAGGCGGTTGGGAAGCACAAAACATCAAAATACCGATATTCGACGCAAAACACGAAACGGGTCCGTTTTGTTCGCTTACCGTTTGTATGTCAAAGCTTGAGGTATCAACACTAAGCACAAGGGTTGGTAAGCATACCACACCATCAAAAACATAAATTAGCGAATGAGAGCAAATGATTTTAGTGTTAAGTTTGCTAAGTGTTTGTGATAGTATATAATATATGAAACCAAGAGATTTGTCAAGTCACTTGATCAAAAAATACCATATCTAAACCTAGAAACCTCAATACTAAATTGATTCTAAGCTTAGGCTTGCATGATGTGGTTTGTGGGGAGAATATGGCATGCGATGAGGTTACAAAGTAACCATGGAATCAACATACCATATCAACCCATCAAAGAGGCAATACTAAGTTTAGATTCACATCATACAAATTGATCATTAACAAGAGGCGGAGGAAGGCAAAGCAATTCATCTCACATTCTCACCATAACCACAATCAAAGATATAAGTTAAACATCATAAAAGAATAGCAAGCAACAAGAAGAAAGCAAATAAACAAAGCAAGACAAATATATTAGCAAAGAAATGATTTGAGGTACAAGATGTTGGTTACTTGTTCAACCTCCATAATGAAGCTCTCAAAAGAATGTTCAAGAGGGAAGAAGAAGAAGCCAAGATAAAGCTCACACAACTCTCAAAAGCTAAACCAAAAACTAAACCAGAAATGGGTATATACATATGTTCCCCCGTATAAATCTTTTCTGGTATTTATAGGCCTCATACCAGAATAATCAAACAATAAAAAAGTACTAATGTGATCCTAATAAATAGCCAGAAGTAAAATGGGGACAAGAGGGACAAGGGGGCCGACCATGACGGTTTTTGGGCAAGTTTCACCGGTTTGGGTCCGAGCAAAGTGGCTAGTTTTTGTGTGGTAAACTCTAGTGCACTCCATGATCTCTCTGGTGCTGTTTGATTTGTCTATAATAACCTGGTTTGCATTCAGGTATTTGGAGGGAAACTTGAAGTTTTATATCACATCACAACTTTTATCATCAAACACTCACAAGCTAACTCGCACAAGTCATGATGCCACATGTGCCAAGGCATCCCCACAAGGGTCCAAGGATCAAAAGAGCTATGTGCATACTTGTATTGTGTTGGACCAAAATTGTGTGCACATATTTATTTGCAAAAGAACTCTTTGGTCATTGATCGGTTTTCTGTTCTGTTTGCATTGTCGGCTCCCAAACGTTATATCCGTGATTTTGAGTGTGTTTCCAGTATTATGTCATGAATACCTGTAATCTGTATTTACTGATCAGACACTGTTTAATAGTACCGATATATAACAAAATAGATAATGAATGAGTGGTATTAAAATGCAGTTTTCTGTGATGAACAAATTCCCCAAAACTTATCTTTTTCTCGTCACGAGCAAAACAAAAATCCTAGCCACTCTTTCGCTGGGAACACGATTGCACTGAGCATGTGCAACAAGCCGTTAAAGCTCTATGTGTCCCTTGTAGGAGGAGTGTTGTCTCCTGAGGGTTTTCAGCGGATCACACCCACAAAATCAAGTCAAGTTAGCGTTGTGAGGAAATTGTTGATTCTAATGTTAAGGTTAAGAATCCAATCAAGAAGTTCTATCATCCTAATTAGAAATTTCAAACCCTTATTTTTCACTCCTCACAATTTATTTAATATAAGCTAATATACGTCTTTATGTGGTTGTGCGAATAATGTCCATACTTATTAGGGTCATCATGTCATAAATACGGATCAGGATAGACTTCTAAAGGATCACACGATTATGAAAGGAATTAAGATTTTCTCAAGTTTCATTCTCTAGTTAGGTTTCAAGTCAGAATTTATATCATTTTTAACAGAGAACCTAAGTATTTTTTTCACTCCTACTTTTCACCCGTTGTTGTTCATACACACCTTCGTGATACTACACAACATCTTTATAAATATAAACCATCATATCTCCATGAAAAAACTGTTTTAATAGAAAACTCGTCTCCGCCAAGATTATTCTCCTACAAAGAACCGTGAGGACTTTTAACTCGGGCAGAACACTTGGTTAGCTTGTTTGATTTGGCGATTGGAAACTCAGCGAGCTTTGGGTTAATGACTCCCAAACCAGATGGTTTTAGTGCATTAGGTGTTGAGACACCCCAAGGACATAATTACCCAAGTTACCAAGGCCACAAAACAAAAGACTCATCTTGTTTCATTTAAAATATTCAGAAAGCAGTGAAAACGGAGATATAGCCAGCCTTTCTTTTTGATCCGAAGACGTGTTCATGTGAATAAGGTGTGTAATCACTCCAACAAGGTTTCAGATAGGTTATTTTTCAGACTTATAGCTTCTATTAACCTCAATAATATCCTTCATATTCACTTCACCTTGTGAACTATTCTAAGAACAAACCTGTTTGATCCTAAAGATGTTTATCAACTTTTAAAAGATTTGAGACATGTCAGACATTTCATCTAATTCTCAAGAACTCATGACAGGTGTAAAGTGACATAGAAGACATATAACAGCTACGGTTAAACTCAAAGGAGGGTTATCTTTCGGGTTTTCAATCTCTTGAAAAAGGATTTAGTCGTTTCTATCTTATCAACCGATCCGTCGGACTTCGAGTCTAAGTTCCCCTGCTAGCCAACATGACGAAAATGTTTTTATGTTTTTGAAGAAAATTTTTCAATTTTTTATGGGTTTTTTTAATATGTATGCAATGAGAATATACACATGATGCAGCAAAATAAACGCAGCGCTCACCCCCAAACCTAAGTTTTACGATGTCCTCATCGTTGCTCCCATCACCGGTAGCTAGACTTAGACATCATGGTGAGTATTTATTCAAAGAAAAAGAAAATACCTAAGACTAATTACTGCATATACAAGTTAAAAGATTGAGTTAGTCCAGAAATTAATACCAGCCATTTAAAAATTTTGTCTATAAAATGCAAGGGCTGGTAAAATGAATATGTAGATAAAAAAATAAAATGAAAAAGAAAATTTATATGTTAGTTGCTAGTGAAGGGCATGGGTGTGTGAAAGTAGGGATCGGAAGATGCTAAATGCGAAGATAAAGTTTTGAAGGAGTCAAAGAATTTTTTCCCTAATGAATTGAATTTTCAAGAAGTGCGTATTGAGTTTCGAAGTCATGTTCGTTTAAAAACTGGAGTTCATCCGCAAAAAACTCAGAAAATGAAAGGTTCATAGGATGATCCCGAATTGAACCTGACTCAAACTTACCAAGAATATCAAGTTCATCAGCAAATATCACCTCAAAACTCTGCATGAAAGACCGTTTTTTCAGGCTGTCTTCCTTGATCCTTAAGATCCCCCACAATGCAATTCCCATTGCTATAACTTACAATTCCAAAAACAAGTTCTCCTTAATTATATTCATATCTGGGTAGTTTATGTCATTTAAAAAGGTAGGTTCCCACACTAACATTTCTTCTAATACAATATCAACAGGGGATACAAAAATTGTGGGTTCCTGATCATTGATTTCCCCTAACAATTTATCCCAACCATACCCGTCAAAATCACAAGTTTCCTCCTCTAAAATTGGAGTGCAAAAATCAGTCGGTTCAATGATTTCCTCTTCAAGCAGTACCACGGTTAAATCAACCTCTAAATCACAAGTGACAAGAGATTCAGTTGGTACATGAAGGCTAGTGTCGGACTGACTCGGAGGGTTTTCTTGTGTGTTCTGATAACATTTAGTCAATTCAATTGCATCATCATCTATGAAGTCATCAAAATTTGTCAGATTGTTTATCTCCATCAGGTGACTTCCTAGATGACAGACATTGACATTATTTGGTTCCAATTGACCATGTTCACTCCCTAGAATCCTCACAGCTACAACCTTTTCGATTCTAGGCAAAAATTGAGCTTGAGCGTGAAACAATTGCTCAGACTGTTGTATGAACAGGGCTAGCGTCGCAGCTGTTTGTTTCTTGACCGTAGTCATCACTTCAATACACTTCTCTAAACCAGTCAACCTAGCATCCATCTCACTATCATTCCCTAACGATTGTTCAGTTGTTTCGGGAAGGGAGGGTTGTGACAGTGGTGATGCTAAGGCTATTATCCTGTCGACCTCTTTCTCAAAATTTTCAATCATTTGGTCTATGTTTGAAGTGGGACTGGGTTCTAGAGTGTTAGGTGGGTGACCGTTATCAAAAATCTGGGGCGGTTGGTCACCCTCTAGAAAAGGACAGTATTCATGAATGTGGGAAGAATCTTGGCAATTTGAACAAACGAATTGGGACCGAGTGTAAATAAAAGAATACGAATCGTGAAAAATTGAATTGTGTGTCACCCATATCAACAAGAATTCACAAATATCACAAAAACAAAGAATATCACACCCCTAGCAGTCTATGTTATGCTAATTCAACTAGAACTGCTCAAGAACCTGATTGTCGAAGTAAAACTGTGTCAAGAAACGGGCTTAAGATATACGGATCACGAATCCAGGTAAGTGCAGAGATAAGGGGAGGTTTTCCAACGCTTTCGCGAAGTTCCTTAATTAAAATAACCCTTTCTTTTTTGGCGGTTTCGCCGTGAACACTTGCCTAGACACCCCATGAACGATATACCGTTAAGCGGTGTTCTAAACACAGTTAACTTCTCCTAATGAGCGCGAAGTACTTAAAGTAAGAGTTCTAATTGATTTTAAATTCCTATGGGTATGCAAGAATGCAGTTTTGTGATTTGTGGGCTACGGAGAAAGGTGATGAAATCCTTTACCGTATCTTGTTTGGTTTCGTTCCCTTAAGATCCGTATTAAGATACGAATGTGCAATCAATAAAAGAATTTATGAAATTAATCAATCAAACAATTCTTTTTTGTTTAGGCTTAAGCGCTGCAACAAATACGGGTTAGTTCTCTGTGCAATTCGGAGCAAGGTTGTGCGAAGAATCCTGCAGAAGATAGAATATTGGAATGCGTTGTATTTGAGCGAAGGTGTTAGAAATTTACGTACCGATATGATTTGGGTGAAGAAACCCCCTTTGAAGTGAATACGGGTATTTGAATGTTCGCTTGCACGGGTCAAAGTACCCAGATCTTTGGGACTATACTTCACTAATGTTTTTCAATTGAATTTGAGCCTCGCTCCGCACGATCGCTCCTAGTAATTCCGTAAAAATCTGCAAATGTCGGAAAATACGATATTTAGTGCCAAAAGCGATATATCTTCCCCAATTCCTGCACACACAAAATTGTAAAAATCAAACAATACAATTAGAATACTAACAAGCTACTAGAAACACCACAAAAGAAAAAAATTCCAAAACATCACACATGGACTGGCGCCGCAAGACATTTTACCAATGTCGCCGGTCAAAATTAATTCTTAGGTGCTCGAATTTTTGGGGGGTTCACTAAGCTAGTTAAGTGTTCTTATGGTATACATTGATTTTTAAATTAAATTTCGGGGTGTTAGCAAGTTACAACAACAGAGAGTAAAGTTAGAAAAAAAAATTAGTGTTGTGTTAGTTTTTAAACAAATTTGAGTTGTTAGTTAGTTTGTTAGTATGAACCAGAAATAACTATACCTAATGACTACCAACTCCCCGGAAACTGCGCCAAAAACATGATGGGAACTCACCCGCGTGCGCAAACGCGTATGTTTTGAAAATAGAATCGGTTTTGAAAATGTTTGCGCAAGAGAGCTCGGTCTCATTTTAAAATTTATAAAACCCGCAAGTGCACGGCGTGTTGTAGCGAGCCGGCAAGTACGGGTCAATCCGCAGGGAATTTTGTATTATTTTTTGTTGTTTTAAGGTTCGAGAACAAAGAATAGGTTTGGTAGTCACTATAAAATTAAAAATACGAAAATATAGAAAACAAGTTTAGAAGAAATATGGCTGTGGCTTTAGCTCGGATGGTTGAAACACAGTGATTCCTTCGACGCTCCCTTGATTATGAGTTGTCCGTCCTTGTGTCGATCTCGGCGTGAAGCATGACTTGTCATGGCAGTTGTGAAGCACAAATCATCAAAATACCGATATTTGACGCAAAACACGAAACGAGTCCGTTTTTTCACTTATCGTTTGTATGTCCAAGCGAGAGGTATCAACACTAAGCACAAGGGTCAGTAAGCATACCGCAACATCAAAAACACAAATTAGCGTGTGAGAGCAAATGATTTTAGTGTTAAGTTTGATAAGTGTTTGTGATAGTATATAGTATATGAAACCAAGAGATTTGTCAAGTCACTTGATCACAAAATACCATATCTAAACCTAGCAAGCTCAACACTAAATTGATACTAACCTTAGGCTTGCAAGTTGGGGTTTGTGAGAGAATAAGGTATGTGATGAGGTTACAAAGTAACCATGGAATCAACATACCATATCAACCCATCCAAGTTGCAATACTAAGTTTAGATTCACATTATACACATTAAACATCAACAATAAGAGGAGGAAGGCAAAGCCATTCATCTCACATCCTCACCATAACCACAACCAAAGATATTAGTTAAACATCATAAAAGAATAGCTAGTAAAAAGAAGAAAGCCAATAAACAAAGCAAGACAAATATATAAAAAAAGAAATGAGTTGAGGTACAAGATGTTGGTTACTTTTTCAACCTCCATAATGAACCACACAAAAGAAAGCTTCAAAAGGGAAGAAGAAGAAGAAACCAAGCTAAAGCTCACACAACTCTCAAAAGCTAAACTAGAATTGGGTATAAACATATGGTTTCCCTCTCTATATCCGTTCTAGTATTTACAGGCCTCATACCAGAATAATCAAACAATAAAAATGGACCGATGTGATCCTAAAAATAGTCAGAAGAAAAATGGGGACAAGAGGGACAAGGGGGGTTGGCCATGCCAGTTTTTTGGCAAGTTTCGTCGGTTTGGGTCCGTGCAAAGTGGCTCGTTTTGGTGTGGTAAACTATAGTGCACTCCATGATCTCTCTGGTGCTATTTGATTTGTCTATAATAACCATGTTTGCATTCAGGGATTTAGAGGGAAACTTGAAGCTTTATATCACATCACAACTTTTAGCATTAAACACTCACAAGCCCACTTGCACAAGTCATGATGCTTACTTGTGTCAAGGCAGCCCCACCATAGTCCATGGATCAAAAGAGCTATGTACACACTTGTATTGTGTTGGACCAAAATCGTGTGCACACATTTATTTGCAAAAGAACTCTTTGGACATTGATCGGTTTTTTGTTCTGTTTGTAGTGTGTGCTCCCAAACGTTATATCCGTGATTTTGAGCGTGTTTCCAGTATTATGTCACGAATACCTGTAATCTGTATTTACTGAGAAGAAAATGGTTAATAGTACCGATATATAACAAAATAGATAATGAATGAGTGGTATTAAAATGCAGTTTTCTGTGATGAACAACAGCCCTCTGGGCCCTCATAGTCTTCGGCGGCATAGTGGCTGGAACAAGAACAGCATTGATAAGAACATTGCAATCGAATCAAGAGGATATTTGGAATCAAGGAAGGAAGTACAAGCAAACATATATCCTAAGGTCACTTAGGCGGAGAACTGTATCGTAAGTATACCGCGGAACATACACACGCTACGTCACTCTGCTTAAGTCACCTACTTCATCTACCAAGGGTCATCCTACACTCAGAAAGGTAAAACCTATCGCTCTGATACCAACTTTGTCACGACCCGAATATATGGAACCTGATTGGCACTTAAATTACGCAATATCTAGAGGCGTAACGTAATCTAAGTAAGCCAAGGCCCAGAAATCTAAACCGTTTAAAGAAATAGAGTGAAGGAAAACTTTTTTTAAAAATGTGGTTTAAACATAGAAAAGTTACTTTCAAAACAGTTTTATAATAATTCAAGTTTATAAAAATTTCGTTAAAGTTTCCTTTGTAAAAACTGGCCCCAAATGGGTACAACACATGAATATACATAAGTAATGAATAAAGGCATCCGCAAGCGGCAGCTAGCTCTTTGACGAACGGCTAAACACAACCACATGCAAGATATATCATCATAATCTGAAATGAAGAAAACAGAAACCAAGTATAAAGTCGGCTCACACGAGCTTGACACCAGAAACAAAATACACACACACACACACACACACACACACACACATACACAAATCCCACAAGCTCACAGTCTAAGTCCAATATACAAATGGTGGAAGTAAAAACAGAACAGCCAACAAGCAAGAAACAAGTAGCTCTTAAGCCGGACCTGAACCGGAACCGGAGGCGGAGTTGATAGGGTAGATGGAGTGTACTAGATGCAACAATAAATACATAAGGTGGGAACAAAAGAGTATCCTCACAAACCCACGTCTAAGCAAGCCGCATGTCGATGCAAAGGGAGTCGAAAAAGAAATACACCCGCCGCTACTATGCTGACGGGTCGGACCTGCAAGATACTGTGGCACAACGGGGGTGAGTTTCCAACTCGTGAGTAATAAGTAACATCAAATAAGGATATAATAAGCATGCACGCAAATGCGTCACAACCTATATATACAATAAGGATGCGATGTACTAGTATGAATGCAATATGAATAAAAAATCAAACGCGAAATCTGGATATATCTGGTATGAGAAAATCTGTATTCTTATCTTAGTAAAACTTTTCTCTGACAAAACTGGAGTATCATCAGTGAAATCGACAGAAAATCCGTGTCAAGCATCGACACAATATATGTATCTCAATATCTCAATAGCCGTCTCTCAGATCGGCCTTCAAATCAGTGACATCCCACGACTCTGGTCGGTATCCTCCGAATAACCGCCGAGCCAATAATAACCGGTAGGTCGTGCTCCCCTGCCAGGCTCATCGTCTACAACTCGAGCTTCTTTCCCCGGGGTACCTTACCGGGTCCACCTTGTACCCAAGATGGTTCATCCTACTCCTCGAATCGGGTCTTGAAAACCTACTCAAATCAGGAAAACTCATGGTGGACGCCATATACATCATATCACGAGAAAACCGCAACTTGCATTTTTAAAATGATAATAGGTTTATTAAATTCTTGCGGTTTTCTGCCAAATCCAGAAATCTCATAAATACTAAAATCTCCAAGAAGAATTATAATATATGAACATGTCGGTAATGATGGATGTCTATGATATCGATAATATGCTGTTGGATATAGTGCCCTCAATGTCAATTATTGGATCGCAGGAACGTGATTGCAATGATTGAGGGATGACCTATACCGGTAGGACAGTCTTACTCGAGAGGATTGTGTACTATCTGGTTTGTCATTAATCATCGTGTACATGCTTTAGGTGACATTGTAGTTCACTATTACACGTTGATAGAGAATAGTATGCTACCCGGTTTACCTTTATCATCGTGTACATGCTTTAGGTGACATTACAGATCACTATTACACATTGATAGAGCCCATAGGATTCTTTCTTGACTGCCAGCAGTATGATAGCAATCATATACGTGGGAGCTGGAGTCTATAAGCACATCCTTAAAAGGTCCCTAGTCGTGGGAGTTTCGAGACTGGGCATCGATACTCCATTAGTAGACTAGTGTATACGATCGAGACCCTGACGAGGGGCAGTGGCTGTTCTCACAATCTATTGGTGTCAGTTGGTTCACCTAAGACTTATACAGGTGCTCATTGGGTTATGAGTACACCGGACATGACTCGCCGGGAACATACTAGTTGGTATTATACCTAGCGTCAGATAGCAGTTCCCTGGTGACATGTGTACAGGTTAGTTCATCGACCTGTGATCGTCATTTGTCTCGTGTGAGTTCCCACTGTGCTTTGATTACTACCCTACTACGGCTCAGAGGATTCGTGCAAATAGGTTTTAGTTGGGTACAGTCCCGAGCCACATGGAGGCAGTGAGCGGATCGGCAGGGGTTTCGTCTATCCCCGTATTGGGGGTGAGATCACGCCGTGTTTAGGAAAGCCATTACACGAAGTCCTTGGCCAAGGCAGAAGATTTACTGGTAGGTATTCCAGTAGTATCTCAGAGTGTTTTAGGCTTAAATCAACATGAGGAGCATTTACTGTGACATGTACATAATTGGTGACTCATGGTCTCTTAATTTTTGCATATGTCACATTTTATTTTGATTAATTTGTTGAAATGATAAGTGGAGAGAGAAGGGCCAGCTATGAGGCAAAGGGTTAGCTCTTGGATTGGATTCTAACTCTCACATTATTACAACACATTAATAAAAGAAACCTCTTCTTCTTGTTCCTCTAGCACACCATTTCCACCAATGGCATCATCTTCAACCTCGTTCCATATACTTTCATGTGTTGAGAATCAATGGATGCTTGAGGCAAAGTTATCACACACATTCTCTACATCGCCTTGGACATGTCGGCTAGCAAACTTCATGGTTGAGTTGCTTCGGAAGAAGCGGGAGCCCGTAAAAAGAATCATTGATGTGGTGCCCTTCGGACGAGGAGACCGGAGATTGGAGATGCCGAGAGGAGCTTTGGATGGTGGCCAAAGACCGAAGGAGACGGATCGATCGATATAGCCACTCTCACTTCTTAGTAGTTGCTAGTTTAGCGTTAATGGTTCGATCCGGGTGAAAGACTACAATAGCGCCGGTTTCCTAAAAAGTTTATATTTCCGCATTTGGCCTCAGATTGACGGCTGGGGCGCTACCGTAGACTTATTTGGTATCAGAACCACGCCATTAACCTTTACTAGCTTGTTCTAACTTGTTTAAAACATCGATCGGACGAAATTTCCAAAACCGCAACTCCATTTTCAAAGTTTCGGCCGAATTTTAAAAGTCGTCGAAAAATTATTTTCAGTGTAGCAAAAAATCGTGCAGGATTTTTTAAGACACTGTAAGAAATTTGGAAGCACGATCCTACCATGAGACCGCGGAACCGCGGCGAAACTGGCATGTTTGTCGCGGTTGCGCGGCAGAATGGTGGGAACAGTGCACCATTTTTCTTCCTGGGGTTTTTCACATGGAATTTTGGTTTCTGGATTTTTTTGTCTGGGCCCAGATTTGTTACAGTACTGGATTTGTGCTTGGGGCCTACTTCGGGAAATTTTTTCGATCGAAATTTTTAAATAAGTTAGTTCACAGTGCTTACATTATATCTGCGACCGTGAATGTCACTCGAGCAGTAAATCTTTTCTAATTGTTATAGCTCTCTTAGACAGGTTTGCGAACGTGACATTCACGTTGATGTTCTGTGTTGTGCTGTGATGTTGCGGATTTGTCGTGGTGGATAGCTTGATGCAATGTTAGTACAGTTTAGTTTTATTTGTACATTTGATATCGCGGGGCGAGCGTCCGACATGTGGACTTCCGTCACGGCCTTATTGTATATTATTCTTTTGGGGCACGACTGGGTTGAGGTCGATGTACCCGTTGTACATATTTTATTTTCTATACTAGGATTACCCCGTGGTGTAGTGCATGGATAGCCGGATTCTAGAGGGCAACGGGCCCGCATCTCATGGCTTTGAGACGGAGGGGGCTTCACTCTAGAATTGGCAGTCTATTTGCCGCACTCGTATGGGGTATAGGTTGACCAAGGAGGGGTGCTCAAGTTACCGGATTCTATGAAGTACTGGGTGGCCCATTCACTTTGCTGAAGGGGGTTGCCTCGCTTCAGATTTTGGCGGGTAACTTGTCGCACTCCTAGGGGTCTAGGTTTTCATTGCACAGGCTCTCCACACGACAGGGGAACGTCGGATTTCAGTTGCGGCTAAAAGGAAACCCGGGGCTCCCAGATATCTGTAATGTTCTGTGATGCTTTTTACATTTCTGTGATGTTGCATTTATCATGCCGGGAGCGATTATTATATATTGATATATATACTAGTAGATGTTGAATATGTTTTAGACCCGCGCTAGTCCAGTCCCCGCTCTGTCGTTAGTTAAGTAACCTAACGGGTGATGATGGGACCCAGTGGTGAATGCGGATGGCATATACGTACATCATATTTTCGTTCTTTTTGGTGTGATTAATTGATGGGACTGCATTGATTCTGATCAATGCAAAGAAAACAAACCTATTCGATGTTGTTGGAACAATTTTCAAAAAGCTGTAATTACAAAGACGTTCTCTTTTGTTTTGCATAGAGGTATTCGGTTATGAATATCCAGCACCGCATTCGACGAGGCAAGGGCCGAGATCCCTTCATCGGGAGTGACCCCAAGGACATAAGTTTGCGTCAGGGTAATAACTTCACTATAGTCGATTACCTTTTGCTTTGCATCGTGGTATTCAGTTTGGAATATCCTGCACCTCATTCTACGGGGAAAGAGCCGAGATCCATTCACCGGGAGTGACCTCTTTAGAAATGGTTTTCGTCACTATATATTTGTAAAAAGCTATCCGGTTCTTTCAATGATATCAAGTTCATTACGTTAAAGGTTTTTCGCCAAAAACCATTCGTAGCCCTCCGTCATTTCAGATGGGTAGCACTTAGTATTCATGCTATGTTTGTTAACCTTCGTCAAAGCATAGTGTATGGTAGCTGCTTGTTACCTTTCTGTTGCATAGATAGATGCGTTGGTTTGGGACAGTCGTACAACCTTGTTGACCTTAGTCAAGGGCTTGTACGGGTGGGTTCAAATTAACCTGGACAATGATGGGTAGAACTTGACATGTGACTTATGATTTGTTGACCTTCGTCAAGGTCATAAGAGCATGGGGTAAAAATCACATCGAGAGTTTCAAACATAGAGGAAACTTGCAAGATATGCGCATACCTTCTAGAGTGTGATAACGTGAGTGGATTCCATCACGTTATCATGCTATGATAGTTGGATCCCGATTCCCACTGATAAGTTGGTTTACTCCTCGGGTGATCTCGACTAATTCTTCTTTTAGGTTTGGAGGAGAATTTGAGGATACAGTGGGAGGTTTCCTTATTAGATAAATTGATAACCATTCTGATCCAGGTTAGAGTGCACGCAGAGTTTTTCTTTTATCTCTCTCTTTAACAGCGACCATGGCCCGACCATAGACTATGACTAAGTGACCAAGTTGACTAAAGCTTCTTAAAACACTGGCTTTTCGATTGTCAGAGTTGCACACCTCATTGCCACTCCTACTTTTACCGTTTTCTCCAGAACACCTTGTATCACTACAAACATTCACTTCCATTGGATAAAATCATCGTATGGTTATTTACGACCTCGAAAGAACTTGTTTCAGATTCGAGAAACCAACGTTCCCTAGTTCAGTATAATAAGCAGGTTCGGTCAACGCGTCCATATTATTATCTTGATTAAGGCTTGTCATGGTCGCTACCAGGAGAGAGAGAGAAGAAAACACTCTGCGTGCGCTCTTGCAAGATCAGTTTGGTCATTATTTTATCTAATCAGGATGGCTCCCACTGTTTTAGTCAAATCTACATTCAAACCATAAAAGGTAAGACTAGCCGTAATTAATTACACCCTATAAGTTCGCCAATCTTTCGGCCAGGCTAGTGTCGGTACTTTGAGGGAAGTTACCCGTGCTTTCACACGGACCTAATTTAAATAAACCTCATTTTCCCAGGGGCGTAACCCTGTTAAAATCTTTCTAGACACCTACTTGATCGGCTAATTGTAATGTGTAAAACTCTCCCAGGAGTAACCCTTACTCGCAGTGGGTATCAGGATCCAACTATCCAATAGAATGTATGCAATCTCATTGCAAATTTCAACACTTGAATTTCCCGATAATATTTTGCCCCAAGCGATCTATGACCTTGACAAGGTCAAGAAACCATAGACCGCATGTCAAGTTCAACCCGTCATTACCTGATTGAATTAAACCCACCCGCACGACTCTTGACAATGTCAACAAGGCCGCACAACTACCCTAATCGAATCGCATCATATGCTAGCAGATAAGCACTAATCAGCTACCGCACACTACGCCTTGACAAGGCCAACAAATGCAGCATGAATACTAAATACAACTTATCTGAAATGACATAGGGCTATGCCAGGATTTAAAGAAAACCCTTTGCGTAATGAACTTGATCTCGTTGTAGAATCGAGTGATTTTTGTAAAGGAGTGTTTTTAAGGCTTTTACTAGTTTCGCTAAAGAGCTCACTCCCGGTAAAAGGATCTCGGCTCTTTCCTTATCGAATAAGGTACAAGGTATTTCAAAAATAGCACTATGCGAAGCAAAAACTATAGAGGCAATCAAAAGACAAACCGAGTGGGTTGTAGCATCTGCTAGTTTCGCTAAAGAGGCCACTCCCGGTGAAAGGATCTCTTCTCTTTTGTTATCGAATAAGGTGCTGTATATTCTATAAGGAATACCGCTATGAAAAGAAAGAACTAGAGCTACCAGTTTTTAAAACAAGTTTCTACAACATCTTTTATGTTTTTTTTATTATATTAATCTCATTAATGAATTCCCATCAATTTTTATGCTTCCTAAGCATCACATAAGAAACGAAAGCAGCAATATTTATTATATCTCAAATATATAATATAGGCATTTGTCTCAGAACATATCAAGTGATCACATCACAGAATATCAGCAGCAGAAGAATCACATATGAAATATTGGTTATACTAGGAATTCCGTGTTTTATTTAAGCCAGTAAAAATGCGGATTCCACGGTCGTGATGAATAACCAAACCCACATCCCTAGACCCCTACGAGAGCGGCAAGCAACCCTACCAATTCTATAGTTAGGAGTGTTGGAGATAGTGCCCTCAGAGTCAATTATTGGATCACAGGCACGTGATTGCAATGATTGAGGGAGGACCTATCCCGGTAGGACCGTCTTACTCAAGAAGATAGTATGCTATCTGGTTTACCTTTATCATCGTGTACTGCTTTAGGTGACCTGACATGTCACTATTACACGTTGATAGAGCCCCTAGGATTCTTTCTTGACTGCCAGCAGTATGAGGGCGATCATTTACTTGAGAGCTGTCAGTCTATAAGCACATCCTTAAAAGGTCCCTAGTCGTGGGAGTTTCGAGACAGGGCATCGATACTCCAGAGTAGACTAGTGTATACAGTCGAGACCCCGACGAGGGGCGGTGGCCGGTCTCTCAAGCCACTGGTGTCAGTTGGTTCACCGAAGATGTATACAGGTGCTCATTGGGTTATGAGTACACCGGACAAGACTCGCCGGGAATATGCTAGTTGATCTTATACCTGACGTCAGATATCAGTTCCCTGGTGACATGTGTATAGGTTAGTTCATCAACCTGGGGATCGTTATTTGTCTCGTGTGAGTTCCCACTGTACTTTGATTACTACCCTACCACGCTCAAAGGAGACGTGCAAACAGGTTTTAGTTGGGTACAGTCCCAAGCCACATGGAGGCAGTGAGCGGATCTTCAGGGGTTCGTCTCTCCCGGTATTGGGGGTGAGGTCACGCTGTGTCTAGGAGAGCCATTACATGAAGCCCTCGGCCGAGGCAGGAGATTTACTGGTAGGTATTCCAGTAGTATCTCAGGATGTTCTGGGCTACACTCCGACACGACTTGTACCGCTTTTGGGGGTCTGACTTTTACCAACCCCCTAGGCCCACCATGCGATGCTCATAGACGAACGGACCGAACTGTACGAATATTGTCACTAACAGGCTCAGTAGGGTGTCAGGATGAGTTCGCTCATCGACGTCCCTTTTGGTCAATACCTTGTAGCCCGTTACGTATTGGCTTATACCTCTGACGTGCTAGTGGTTAAATCCACAGCCATAGTATTGATGAGTCTTTAGAGTCCCCGACATTCAGTTACTCTAGTTTCGGGCGAAACTCTGTAGAGGCCGTATGGAGATATGGCAGGGTTCGATCAGATACGTGCGGTATTGCATGCATCAGGATCGGACGGTTAGTACCAGAGGCCGTATGGTTATATGGCAGGGTTCGATCAGATACGTGCGGTATTGCACGGATCAGGATCGGACGGATAATACTAGCCGGCTTTGGTTTAAGCCGGATCCTAGTATAGTACAATGTAGATTTTGTCTCATTGCATTTGTATTCGGTCGGAATACAGATGCGGGTGTGTATACACGGTATCGGGGTTTTCCTGTAATTTATTACGGGACCAGTTTTCTGGAGTTGCCAGTTTGCTTTCCGTTTCGGCCATATTTCTTTGTATCCTTCATTGGCCGAAGATTGGTGGAGGAGGGGTTATTTGCATTTGTGCAAATAAGCATTTGTGGAGGGTGTTCTTTGCATTTTTTTGTATCATGATACTTGCACCATCATTTGACTTCTTTTGACCATGATGGCTTGACTTTTGTTTTCATGATGGTTGTGGTGGAGTGTTGGTCTTAGTTCATTATCATGCTTGATGATGAAGGTTGGTCATGATGAGGGAGTGTGGTTTGCTTTTTGACTTGGTGATCTATCATTCTTTTTCATTGTATTATTGATACAACCCCACTAGGATTCTCTCCCCTCCTTCTTCACTTCATATGGCAGGCCACATTGGGTGGGGCTGTCCCAATTTTTTGGGCAAGGGAATTTCATTCATTTGGCTTCACAAAATCCCATTGTTCCACCTCAAAAGTATTGTTGATTCTCTTCCACAAAATAGCAACCTCCATAAACCCCAAATGAGACATATAGATCTTCACTATATTCTACAGCAAATCTTGGGCACGTCGACTCGCTAGCTTCGTGCCCGAGTTGCCATGGTACAGAGGTGGGAGCCCGTAAAAGAAGCAGGCGACGTGGTGCCCTTCCAGTGACGAGGTGGAGACCGGACATTCCGCGGGAGATCGGGACGACGGCGAGAAGACCGGAGGAAACGGATCGCTCGGTATATCTCTCTTCCCCATCTTGTAGTTAGCTAGGACTAGTTAATGGTACGATCCGGGTTTTAGTGCGCGGTGGTGCCGGTTTGAAAAATTAAAGTTAACCATTGCTTCCGCATTTGGCCTCGGGATGGAGGCCGGGGCGCCGCCGTACACTTACAGTGGTATCAGAGCCTCGCCATTAACATAGTCTAGCTTTGTCTAATGTGCTTTACATTTCCGATCGAAGAATTTTACAAAAAACGTATTTTCCTTCACATCAGTTTCTGTCAAAATTTTTTTGGAGTCCAAAAATTTTTCAGGTTGTTGCTGAATGATGTGCAGGGAATCCTAAGAACAATGTAGAATTTTGGTCACCTGATCCTTCCGTACGACCGCGGAACCGCGGCCATAGCCCCTCTTTGGCCGCGGTTCCGCCGCAGGAATTTGGATTCACGTCACCAATTTTTTGCAGTGGGCTTGTTGGCTGAAAATAGGGGTTTTGGTATACTTTGTTTGGGCCCAGAATTTATGTGAGTGCTACAGTATTGCTTGGGGGCCCACTTGGTAAAATTTGATTGATCGGATATTTTAAACACATTAGTTCACAGTATTTATATTATATCTGTGACCGTGAATGTCACTTGATCGGTAAATCCTGTCTAACTGCTATAGCCCGGTTAGACGGATTTGCGAACGTGACATTCACATTGAAGTTCTGTACATTGCTGTGATGTTGCGGATTGGTCGTGGGGGATAGCCTGGATGCAATGCTAGTACAGTTTTTGTTGTATTATGTACATTTGATATTGCGGGGCGAGCGTCCGACATGTGGACTGCCGGCACTGCATGTTTGTATTATTATTTTGGGGCACGACCAGGTTGTGGTCGATGTACCCGTTGTATGTATATTTTACTTTCTGTACTAGGATTACCCCAAGGTGGGGTTCACGGATAGCCGGGTTCTAGAGGGCAACGGGCCCGCATCTCATGGCATTGAGACGGAGGGGGCTTCACTCTAGAATAGGCAGGCTATTCGCCGCACTCGTAGGGGGTACAGTGTTAGTTATATGTATGCCCCAGAGGCCATTACTATACATAGGATGTATATTGTAGTGGATGCTTGGACATATATAGGGAGGACTTTCTTGCTCGACGTGATAGTAAGCTTTCTGGTTACTCTTTACCTTGACGTGTATACTGGTTGTCTCTCGGTTACATGTTGGTAAAGCCCTTAGGATGTGTACTTGACTACCTGGACTATGATGCGAATCATACTAGTGGGGACATGGTAGTCTATAAGTACATCCTTCAAGGTCCCTAGTCGTGGGTATATCGAGACGGGGCATCGATATACCAGAGTAGACTAGCGTATACCTTCTCGACCCATACAGATGGGCGATAGATGATCCCATATCCATTGGTGTTTGACATCAGAGATGATATACGGGTGCTTAGTAGAGACTGGGTACACTGGACGGACTCGCCGAGAACTCCCAGATGGTACTATACCTTACGTCAGATGGCAGTTCTCTGGTGACACTGGTACAGAGTAGTCTGTTGACCCGAGATCGTCATAGAGTCTTGTGTGGTTCCCACTGTGCTTTGATTTCCACCTTACCACGTCCAAGAGTGCGTGCAAAACGGTGGCTTTTGGGTACAGTCCCGAATCACATGGAGGCAATGAGCGATAGGAGGGGATTCGTCTCTCACGGTATAGGGAGTTGATGTTGCGCTGTGTTCGATTGGCTATAACCGGAAATCCCTGGACAGGGTTGCTGAGATTTACTGGTAAGTTTTACCAGTAGTTTCTCGAACTGTTATAGACCTCATATCGACACAACTTATCGAGCTATTGGGGTCTGACGTTAACCACCCCTAGGCGAGATATGCGACATATCAGACGAACAGACCGGACTGTATGGTAAGTGTTACTGGTTGGATTCACAGGAGTGTGAGCGGGCTTGCTCGTCGTTCTTCTGATCGCTCAGTACCCGGGCGGCCGTTACGTTTAGCAGACCGCTTGCGGCTTGTGGGTGTTTGATATGATCTTCATCTGCTGCCGGCGTATTGACGAGTCTTTAGAGTCCTACACAGAGGTTTCCTGGCTCAAGCGAAACGAAATAGGAGCGCATATGAGATATGTGCGGGACCGAGAATAATGCGTGTATGTGATACCGTATTCCATTCTCTCGATGAATGTATCGATTGGTATATGCGATATAACCTAGTTATCGAATCAATGATTGATTCGATAAGCCTATACATAGGATACTAGTCGGTTATATACGATATGACCGGATCGTTGAATCAAGTATTGATTCAATGATTTAATGCATAATTATATATTTGATATATTACTTTGCATTAACTAGTATTGGTTCACTTTAAATGGATTTTCTCACTTGATTTGTGCAAGTTGTATATGTGATATACTTTTGTGCACTTGATTGTATCATGTTTGATGATACATGTTTATTTGGTTAAGTGTAAAGAATTAAGCCATGGTTAAACTAATGATTAGGGTTTTCTTTCCTTACTTATTTATTTATTTATTAGTTTTGAAAAGATGAGAAAAGAATGGTTGCTAGTTTTGTCTTTTTCTTTGAAGCTTCTTGAAGCTTTGAACTAGTCCACCATTCTTGTCTTATACTTAACCCTAACCATTCAAGTTAACCATGGTCCATTCTCTACAATTAACCAAGGGTTAATATATGATAAGTATTGATTTATTTATCAAAAGAAATTAACACTTATCATATTCTTCATCTTCTTCTTCTTCTTCACTTCAAGAAGAAAACCTAGGCTTCATCAATGGTGATTTGATGAAATGAGTGAGAAATCCAATTCTAAAGTGAACCCACCTCCTATTTCTTCATCCTCTACCTCTTGCCAAGTAGTATAGGGTGTTTACTTCACAAGTTTTCATGGCTTGGTGAAGTGGGAGCTTGATCTTGTGATGCTTCGACGTAGATCATCTTCGGCACGAAGCCGACGACCTTGCCCGCCCATTTCTCCGATGAAGCCGACGCTAGAGCCCGGGATTCCATTTGGACAGCGAGGAGACTTCATTGTGGAGCTATGGAGGTGGAGGACCGGATCTACAAAGGTTGTATTTCCGTTCTTTTAGTTAAATTGTTAACTACTTTAACTATCGCCTAAAAATCTAACCAACGATCTTGTTAGGGTTTTTCGGCACCGTTAGAATTTGAAATTGGCATGGTTGATGCCTTGTGAGACCTCATTAGTGTGCCTAGGAATCCTACAGTGGTATCATAGACTAGCTAGAGCCTTAGGCGATGCGTAGACGAAGTTTGAAACCCGAAAGAACCCGAAACCCTAAAATTTCATGCTCTCTGGACTTTTTCTAAAAACTGGGTTTTTTCCAGATTAAAAATGCTTAAAAAATTCAGCAGGGAATTATAAGAATTAAGATGCAAATTTTGTCAGATGATACCTCCAAAACGCGGCGGAACCGCGGCACAAGCCTAGCTTATGCGGCGGTTCCGCGGCGACATGATGATGTCAGCCCACTACAATTGCACAGTAATCCCTATTTAACAGTGCTGAGTTTTATGGGAATTTTTAATATTTATTCAAGAGTTGAATTTTCTGGGGTTGTTTTGGGGATTCGACTATTCGATCGGGTTATCAGACTTTGTCTATGCGGCTTTCCGGATAATTTTTGAATATGTTAAAAAGTTCGACCGGATATAAATACCCAACTTTTCCCCTGCCGGAAAATTTCCAAGTGTTGGATTTTTCTGTGGTTTAAAGACGTTCTAAGTAGTGCAAGTAACGCGATGGACCCTCTAGAAGACAACAAACCTTAACTCGATTATGTGACCGTCTTGAACTGCCCTTTGAACCTTAGGGTTTGGGGCAGTACGGCGTGCCACATGTGAGGCGTTGGCTTGACCATTCTACGGCTGGACCGTTGGTACTGAGGCACGAAATGAATGTTTTTAAACTTGTTTCATGAGTTGAGCTGTATCGGGAAAACTTGGGTGTTTGACAGTTCGATCGGAAAGTTTAACATTTTCTGTTTATCTGGAATGTGATACAACAATTGGAATTCACAAGCAGTTATGAGATAACGGAATGAATGTTATAAACATAGCAGTTTAGTCTCACTTGATCAGTTGCCATGGAATTTTGATGTGATCAAAAGTCCGTCGCAATCACGTAGCGTACGCGGATACTCGCCGGGTAAACTTAATAGACAGCCTCACTCCATAGCCCCGACCAAGTGACTGTAGGAGAACCCCGTCGCCGAAAGCATCCGTTCGGGTGCTCGCGGCAGCGGCGTTCCGCCTTGGTGCACATTGTCGACGGTATCAGGGGTGCGGCCGTCTACTGAAGTTTGCGATGAGCATTCGATCAAAATGTCGGGAATCCTGTTGAATTGCCCGACTTGGTATTGAAAAGTGTTTTCGATAATGAGACTAAAATGCGGGGTTTATAATTGTTAGGCATGTGATGTCTATGGAATTCATTTAATTAGGCATGCGATGTCTATGCAGGTTGCGGATTCCAACTGTTGTAGTTTTACACTTTCTTTTCTGTGACCGTGAGTGTAATATGTGATATCGCCGGATTCGTTGCTATATGTCAACGAAAATTGGGATACGCATGTTTACTTACTTTGATGACATGTGATGTTATGTGTTGCTGGATATGTTATATTGGATCGTCGTGTTCGAATAGCCGGGGTTTTTTTTATGTGAGATGGGTGTTTTTCATTTTCATTCATGTAAAAACTTGTATGTAATATTCTTTTATTGGGGCACTTCCAGGTTGCGGAAGATGTCACCTTTTGTATATTATTTACATTTCCGCACTAGGATAGACCCAAGGATGGGAGCACAAGTAACCGAGTTCAGGAGTCCAGTGGGAGACCAACTCGAGGAGTCGAGTCCGGGTCACCTAACTCCAGAATTGGTAGGGTTGCTTGCCGCTCTCGTAGGGGTCTAGGGGTGTGGGTTTGGCTATTCATCGCGACCGTGGAATCCGTGTTTTATACTGGCTCGTATTGAAAACACGGACATCCTAGTATATCCAATATTTCATATGTTTCTTCTGCTGCGATATCTGTGATGTGATCATGCGATGTTCTGTGATAGATACAGTATACAGTATATATGATATATTATATAGACTTTACTTATGTTTTACACCCGCGCTAGCCCTGCCCCGCTCTGTCGTTAGTTACCTAACCTAATGGTGCACGAGGGGACATCGAGGCGAATGCGGATGGCATAAGTGTACGTCGTATTTATCTGTGATGTTTAGGTAATTTAAATGATGGGACTTCATTAATGAGATTAATGAAATAAAAGAAACCTAAAGATGTTGTAGAATCAAATTTCAAAAATAAATCAGGTAGCTACAGTTCTTGCTTTCCACAGCGGTATATGTGATATATCCTGCACTTTATTCGATGAGGAAAGGACCGAGATCCCTTCACCGGGAGTGACCCCTTTAGCAATAACTGGCAGATGCTACATACTCGGTTTGTCTTTCGATTGCTTTTAAGAGTTTTTGCTTTGCACAGTGATATATGTGATATATCCCGCACCTCATTCGACGAGGAAAGGACCGACGATCCCTTCACCGGGAGTGACTCCTTTAGCAAAACTAGAAAAGCCTAAAAAATACTCCATTTTAAAATTCATTCGATCCTACAACGATATCAAGTTCATTACGCAATAGGTTTTCAGAAAAACCTGACGTAGCCCTCCATCATTTCAGATAAGTCCTACTTAGTATTCGTGCTACGTTTGTTGACCTCCGTCAAGGCGTAGTGTGCGGTAGCTAACTAGTATTTATCTGCTTATGCATATGATGCAGATTGGGTTAGGGTAGTCGTACGGCCTTGTTGACCTCCGTCAAGGGTCGTGCGGGTGGGTTTGATTCAATCAAGAAATGACGGGTTGAACTTGACTAGTAGCCTATGGTTTGTTGACCTCCGTCAAGGTCATAGGGTGCTAGGGGAAAAATTATCAGGAATTTCAAGTGTTGAAATTTGCAATGAGATTGCATACCTTCTATGAGATAGTTGGATCCCGATACCCGCTGCGAGTAATTGTTACTCTTGGGAGAGTTTTACACATTACAATTAGCCGATCAAGTAGGTGTCTAGAAAGGTGTCAACGGGGTTATGCCTTTGGGAAAACGAGGTTTACATTAATTAGGTTCGTGCGAAAGCACGGGGGAACTCCCTCAAAGTACCGACACTGGCCTGGCTGAAAGATTGGCGAACTTGTAGTGTGTAATTAATCCTGGCTAGTCTTTCCTTTTAGGGTTTGAAGAAAGATTTGATAAAAACAGTGGGAGCCATCCTGATTAGATAAAATAATAACCAATCTATTCTTGCAAGAGAGCACGCTGAGTGTTTTCTTCTCTCTCTCTCCAGGTAGCGACCATATCACGCCTTAATCAAGATAATAATACGGATATTTGACCGAACCCGCTTGTTATACTGAGCTGGGGAACGTTGGTCCCGCTCCAACTTATAATTGTTATAAGACAGAGCAGGAAATTTGGGAATACCAAGATTCCCATGCCGCCCAAACGAAGAGAGTGCATGCTGATGCATCATCTTCGGGTGTGTTCATTATACAGAACTGTTTCTCAATATTCTTTATGTCCTAGGTATATGATACCAGAACAGGATCCCAGATATGTAATATGTTACATGGGCTACAGATAGGTAAAGAACTGAGAACGGGTGATAAGTTTCATGAGGCAGAAAACGGGGCAAGTGTTGCAGCCAAGTCTGTCGGTCACTGTCACCCTGTATTACAAATACATTGATTATGAACGAATGTTATTAGATACCGAACTTGATATACAAAATCATATCAATCTCTTTATTTACTGAAGAAATGATAAAATTTTGTATTGATGGATAATGTTTTGAACATTTCCTATATCAAAAGTTGATCGATTCAGGCACGTTATCTAAAAGCATTGATGTTCTAAATCAAACTACAGTTCTTAGTATACGGAACACACACAAGTGGAAGAGTTCACATATGAACGAATCCTTCTTGAGGTATTGTAGACTAGGTCATATCAATGCGACCCGACTAGCTGGAGTTACATTTAGATGCATATTTAAAGCAGTTTGAATTTACATCTTGTGAAACTCGCCAGTCATGTCACAAAGATAAGATGACCCTAGCTCTGTTTATTGGAAACAGATAAAGAGTTAGTGAACTCTTGGGATTGATACATGTTGATGTATGTAAGGTCCCCTGTCTACACATGCCAAGACCGGTTCTTTATACTTCATTACATTCTCTGATGATCTTTCGAGATTCAGACCTATGTTCCTGTTGAAACACAAGTCCGAACCTTTTGAGATATTCACAGAATATGATATAGAAGTAGAGAACCAAAACACTGGTATAAGTATTATGTCCTTTGATGAGATCAAGGAGGAGAATACTTGAGCACGAAAATCCTGGACTATTCTAAAGGAGAATGAGATTCTCTCTCAGCATTACTCCTCCGTATACACCATAGCACGATGGTATATCGGGGTGGAGCAATCACACCCTATATGATAAGGTGTGCTCTATGATGAGTACTACTGAGTTACCTATTTCCTTTTGGGAGTTATGTGCTTGAGAAGCTGCATACCTATTGAATAGGGTTCAAATAAAATCAGTTGCCTACCACTTCATATGTGATATGGAAAGGGAAGAGCCCATATCTTAAGTTAGTTAAGATTTGGGGTTGACCGGCCAATGTCTAAAAGCAAAATCCGGACAAGCTCGAGGCAACGTCTGTTATGTAGAACTGGAAATGTTCCAGCTATACAAACTGCAGCTGATGATTTGATAGAACCAAAGGATTCAGTAGATTCCAACGAACCTCAGCCTCTCCGCCGATCTAGTAGGGTTCCTCACCCACCAGAGAGATACTTCAGTTTCTCTATGACAGTGGGAGCGAAGATTGCATCATGAGATGATGACCCAACTAGTTTCGAGCTGGCCATCAGGAGTGGGACTCTGTAAGAATGGCTGGATGTTTATCGATCTAAGATGGAATCCATGTACACCAACAAAGTATGGACTTTGGTTGCTATATCTGAAGGGTTAAATCCCCATCAGGAGCAAGTATATCTTGAGAAGATTACTTGGTGTAGATGGAAAAGTTGGGACCTTCAATGCAATACTTGTTAAAGGATTTCGTCATCAACCAGGCGTGGATAAAGATGAAACCTTTTCCAGTGGCTATGCTTAAGTCCATCCAGATCCTACTTGCCACGGCTACACACCATGACTACGATATCTGGCGGTTGGGTGTCATGACTGCTTTTCTAAATGATGTTTTGGAAGAGAGCGTCTATAAGTACACAGCCAGAGGGCTTCGTAGACATTGGGAGCAGCGGAAACGTGTGCAAGATGCTCTATAGGATAAAGGAGGCATCGCGGAGTTGGAACATCTGTTTTGATGTATTAGTCAAAAAGTTTGAATTCATCAAAATGGTAGATGAACCTTGTATCAACAAAAAGGTAGTAGAGAGTATGGTAGTCATCCTCGTAGAGTACGTGGAAGACATACTCTTGATAGGGAAGGAGTTTCCTATGCTACGCTCGGTCAATCTCCGCTTATCACAATGATTCTCCATATAGGATCAAAGTGATACCACCTAAATCCTGGGTTTTTGGATCTATGAGATGGATCTATTTGGATGTTAGGATACTCACTAGTTGCAGTGAGAAGGTATCAATTGGTCCTGGGGAGAATCACTGGAAGTGTTCCAGGATGATAAAGACGACTGAGTATCAGTCACAGACATTGTGTTTACCCTTAGTAAAGGGACGGTATGTTGGAAGAGTTCCAAGCTAGATACCGTGACATACTAGACGATAAAGGCAGGATACATCGCTACTTAAGATGCTACCAAAGAGGCTGTTTGGGTGTATATTGGTTCATGAGATGAACTACGTTCCAACCATTGTGAGACAATGGAGTTGTGGCTTATGCCAAGGAACACCGGTCCCATCAGTGATCCAGACTTATTCTAAGGCAGTATCGCCTGATCATGGAGATGGTTGATCTCCAGGGTGATCGAAGTTAGGAGAGCAGACTCAGAGGATAACACGGCGGATCCACTCACGAAGGCCTATTACCAGAGAGAGACTTTAATGGGATGGTTGAGTATGAGATAATACAACCACTGCTATCAGATGGCCCTAGTGCAAGTGGGAGATTATTAGTTATATGTATGCCCTAGAGGCCATTACTATACATAGGATGTATATTGTAGTGGATGCTTGGACATATATAGGGAGGACTTTCTTGCTCGACATGATAGTAAGCTATCTGGTTACTCTTTACCTTGACGTGTATACTGGTTGTCTCTCTGTTACATGTTGGTAAAGCCCTTAGGATGTGTACTTGACTACCTGGACTATGATACGGATCATACTAGTGGGGACATGGTAGTCTATAAGTACATCCTTCAAGGTCCCTAGTCGTGGGTATATCGAGACGGGGCATCGATATACCAGAGTAGACTAGCATATACCTTCTCGACCCATACAGATGGGCGATGGATGATCCCATATCCATTGGTGTTTGACATCAGAGATGATATACGGGTGCTCAGTAGAGACTGGGTACACTGGACGGACTCGCCGAGAACTCCCAGATGGTACTATACAATACGTCAGATGGCAGTTCTCTGGTGACACTGGTACAGAGTACTGTTGACCTGAGATCGTAATAGAGTCTTGTGTGGTTCCTACTGTGCTTTGATTTCCACCTTACCACGTCCAAGAGGGAGTGCAAAACGGTGGCTTTTGGGTACAGTCCCGAATCACATGGAGGCAATAAGCGATAGGAGGGGATTCGTCTCTCCCGGTATAGGGAGTTGATGTTGCGCTGTGTTCGATTGGCTATAACCGGAAATCCCTGGACAGGGTTGCTGAGATTTACTGGTAAGTGTTACCAGTAGTTTCTCGAACTATTATAGACCTCATATCGACACGACTTATCGAGCTATTGGGGTCTGACGTTAACCACCCCTAGGCGAGATATGCGACATATCAGACGAACAGACCGGACTGTATGGTAAGTGTTACTGGTTGGATTCACAGGAGTGTGAGCGGGCTTGCTCGTCGTTCTTCTGATCGCTCAGTACCCGGGTGGCCGTTACATTTAGCAGACCGCTTGCGGCTTGTGGGTGTTTAATATGATCATCATCTGCTGCCGGCGTATTGACGAGTCTTTAGAGTCCTACACAGAGGTTTCCTGGCTCAAGCGAAACGAAATAGGAGCGCATATGAGATATGTACGGGACCGAGAATAATGCGTGTATGTGATACCGTATTCCATTCTCGCGATGAATGTATCGATTGGTATATGCGATATAACCTAGTTATCGAATCAAGGATTGATTTGATAAGCCGATACATAGGATACTACTCGGTTATATACGATATGACCGGATCGTTGAATCAAGTATTGATTCAATGATTTAATGCATAATTATATATTTGATATATTACTTTGCATGAACTAGTATTGGTTCACTTTAAATGGATTTTCTCACTTGATTTGTGCAAGTTGTATATGTGATATACTTTTGTGCACTTGATTGTATCATGTTTGATGATAAATGTTTACTTGGTTAAGTGTAAAGAATTAAGCCATGGTTAAACTAATGATTAGGGTTTTCTTTTCTTACTTATTTATTTATTTGTTTGTTTTGAAAAGATGAGAAAAGAATGGTTGCTAGTTTTGTCTTTTTCTTTGAAGCTTCTTGAAGCTTTGAACTAGTCCACCATTCTTGTCTTATACTTAACCCTAACTATTCAAGTTAACCATGGTCCATTCTCTACAATTAACCAAGGGTTAATATATGATAAGTATTGATTTATTTATCAAAAGAAATTAACACTTATCATATTCTTCATCTTCTTCTTCTTCTTCACTTCAAGAAGAAAACCTAGACTTCATCAATGGTGATTTGATGAAATGAGTGAGAAATCCAATTTTAAAGTGAACCCACCTCCTATTTCTTCATCCTCTACCTCTTGCCAAGTAGTATAGGGTGTTCACTTCACAAGTTTTCATGGCTTGGTGAAGTGGGAGCTTGATCTTGTGATGCTTCGACGTAGATCATCTTCGGCACGAAGCCGACGACCTTGCCCGCCCATTTCTCCGATGAAGCCGACGCTAGAGCCCGGGATTCCATTCGGACAGCGAGGAGACTTCATTGCGGAGCTATAGAGGTGGAGGACCGGATCTACAAAGGTTGTATTTCCGTTCTTTTAGTTAAATTGTTAACTACTTTAACTATCGCCTAAAAATCTAGCCAACGATCTTGTTAGGGTTTCTCGGCACCGTTAGAATTTGAAATTGGCATGGTTGATGCCTTGTGAGACCACATTAGTGTGCCTAAGAATCCTACATACAGGTTGACCCATGAGGGGTGCCCAAGTTACCGGATTCCGTGAAGTTCTGGGTGGTCCATTCACGTTGCTTAAGGGGGCTGCCTCGCTTCAGGTTTTGGCAGGTAACTTGCCGCGCCCGTATGGGTCTAGGATTTCATTGCACAGGCTATCCACACGACCAGGGGAACGTCGGGTTTCAGTAGTGGCTCTGTGAAATCCGGGGATCCCAGATATCTGTATTGTTCTGTGATGCTGTACATTTATATGTTGTTGTATTTTTATCACGCCTTGAGCGAAATATTATATATTGATATATATATATATATTAGTAGATGTTGTATATGTTTTGCATCCGTGCTAGTCCAGTCCCCGCTCTGTCGTTAGTTAGCTAACCTAACGGGTAATGACGGGACCCAGTGGCGAATGCGGATGGCATATATGTACATCAGTATATTTTCGTTCTTTGTGGTGTGATCAATTGATGGGACTGCGTTGATTCGGATCAATGCAAGTTAAAAACAAACCTAATATGATGTTGTTGGAATACTTTTCAAAAAGCTGTTATTGCAAGGACGTTCTCTTTTGTTTTGCATCGTGGTATTCAGTTGGAATATCCTGCTCCTCAGTCGACGAGGTAAGGGCCGAGATCCCTTCACCGGGAGTGACCCCTTGGACAAAAAGTTTGCGTTAGGACAATGACTTCACTATAGCCGATTACTTTTGCTTTTCACCGTGGTATTCAGTTGGAAAATCCTGCACCTCATTCTACGAGGAAAGAGCCGAGATCCCTTCACCGGGAGTGACCTCTTTAGCAATGGTTTTCGTCACTATATTTTTAAAAAGCTATCAGTTCCTTCAACGATATCAAGTTCATTACGTTAATGGTTTTCGCCAGAAACCATTCGTAGCCCTCCGTCATTTCAGTTAAATATTCGGTAGTATTCAAGCTCGGTATTTTGACCTCACGCCAAGGCATAGTGATTGGTAGCTGCCGGGTATTTATCTGTTGCATAGATAGATGCGTTGGTTTGGGACAGTCGTACTACTATTTTGGCCTACGTCAAGGGTATGTACGGGTGGGTTCAAATTAACCTGGACAATGACGGGTAGAACTTGACATATGACTTATGATATTTTGACCTCACGCCAAGGTCATAAGAGCATGGGGCAGAAATCACATCGGGAGTTTCTAAAGAAACTGAAACTTGCCAGATATGCGCATACCTTCTGGAGTGTGATGATGTGAGCGGATTCCGTCACGTTATCATGCGATGATAGTTGGATCCCGATTCCCACTGATGAGTTGGTTTACTCCTTGGGTGATCCCGACTAATTCTTCTTTCAGGTTTGGAGGAGAATTTGCGGTACAGTGGGAGGTTTCCAGATTAGATAAATTGGTAACCATTCTGATCTAGGTTAGAGTGCACGCTGAGTGTTTCTTTTCTCTCTCTTTGGTAGCGACCATCGACCCGACCCTAAGACTATGACTCAGTGATCAAATTAACCGAACCTTCTTAAACACTGGCTTTTGGATTGTCAGAGTTGCAAACCTCCTTGCCACTCCTTCTTTTACCCTTTTCTCCAGGACACCCCGTATTAGTACGAACGTCCACTTCCATTGGACAAAACCATCGTATGGTTAGATACGAACTCGAAAGAATTTATTGGAGGATGGTTTCAGGTTCTGGAGGAAACGGATAGGACTATTCAGTTGTCTTTTCCTTTTACCTTCTCTCGGGTTGCGAGTACTCCTTGGTTTAGGAGATAGTACACCTATTACGCAAATTGGATAGTCTTCTTCCAAACCATAGGCAGGTGCCGACCGGTAGGGAATGAAGAAAACCAATTAGCCTAACGATGGTGTACAGAAGTGTAAGTGCACGACGGCGCCCCGGCAGTCAATCCGACGCCGGAATGCTGAAGCGATGATAAACTTTAATTTTGCGAACTTAGCAAACCGGCACCACCGCGCACTAAACACACGGATCGAACCATTAACTAGTCTAAGCTAACTACAAGAAGGGGAAGAGATATACCGAATGATCCGAGTCCTCCGGTCTTCTCCTCGTCGTCCCGATCTCCTGCGGAAACTCCGGTCGTCGCCTCCTCGCCGGAAGGGCACCACATCGCTGTATCTTTTACGGGCTCCCACCTCAAGACCGAGGCAACTCGGGCGCGAAGTAGGCTAGCCGACGCGTCCAAGATTTGCTGTAGAATGTGTAGGGTTGAAGCTATGTCACATTTGGGGTTTTGTTGCCTTTGAAGATGATGGAGGAATCAAGATAAGAAAAATGGTGCTTGCATTTTTCTAGCATGAAAATGAGATCAAGAATGCCACACTCTCAAGAATGAAACTCTCATCTACTTTTCTCTCAAGTGAGTTCAACCATCTCCAAATGAGAATGGTGGAGGAAGGGATACATAAGCAAGAGGGAGGTGAGTGTAGGAAAAGAGAGAGGGTGACCATATCCAAACATCATCATAACTAACTCACATCAACTACTAATCACCTCAAATCAACAAAAAGCAAGTGATGATGATAGATAAGAATGGTATCAAAAAGTTGCTATCATAATTAATACATTTGCAAGAAACTCCCTCCACAATTGTTATTTGCAAACTTGCAAATAACCCCCTCCATCGGAAAAGTCCGGCCGGGAAAGAACAAAGGAAAACCGGCCGGAACGGAATGCAAACTGGCAACTCCAGAAAACTTGTCCCGTAATAAATTACAGGAAAAACCCCGATACTGTGCATGCACACCCGCATCTGTATTCCGTCCGGATACAAATGCAATGAGACAAAATCTACACAGTACTATACTAGGATCCGGCTTAAACCAAAGCCGGCTAGTAATATCCGTTCGATCCTGATCCGTGCAATACCGCACGTATCTGATCGAACCCTGCCATATAACCATACGGCCACTAGTACTAACCGTCCGTTCCTGATCCGTACAAAACCGCACGTATCTGATCGGACCCTGCCATATCTCCATACGGCCTCTACAGCGTTTCGCCCGAAACTTGAGTAACTGTCTGTGTGGTGGACTCTAAAGACTCGTCAATACTATGGCTGTGGATTTAACCACTAGCACGTCAGAGGTATAAGCCATACGTGACGGGCCACCAGCTATTGACCAAAAGGGACGTTGATGAGCGAACTCATCCTGACACCCTACTGAGCCTGTCAGTGACAATATCCGTACAGTCCGGTCCGTTCGTCTATGAGCATCGCATGTCGGGCCTAGGGGGTTGGTAAAAGTCAGACCCCCAAAAGCGGTACAAGTCGTGTCGGAGTGTAGCCCAGAACACCCTGAGATACTACTGGAATACCTACCAGTAAATCTCCTGCCTTGGCCAAGGACTTCGTGTAATGGCTCTCCTAGACACAGCGCGACCTCACCCCCAATACCAGGAGAGACGAACCCCTGAAGATCCGCTCACTGCCTCCTTGTTGCTCGGGACTGTACCCAACTAAAACCTGTTTGCACGACTCCTTTGAGCCGTGGTAGGGTAGTAATCAAAGCACAGTGGGAACTCACACGAGACAAATGACGATCCCCAGGTCGATGAACTAACCAGTACACATGTCACCTGGGAACTGCTATCTGACGTCAGGTATAAGACCAACTAGCATGTTCCCGGCGAGTCCTGTCCGGTGTACTCATAACCCAATAAGCACCTGTATACATCTTTGGTGAACCAACTGACACCAGTGGTTTGTGAGACCGGCCACCGCCCCTCGTCGGGGTCTCGACTGTATACAGTAGTCTACTCTGGAGAATCGATGCCCTGTCTCGAAACTCCCATGACTAGGGACCTTTTAGGGATATGCTTATAGACTCCAGCTCTCACTTATATGATTGCCCTCATACTGCTGGCAGTAAAGCAAGAATCCTAGGGGCTCTATCAACGTGTAATAGCGACCTGTCAGGTCACCTAAATCAGTACACGATGATAAAGGTAAACCAGATAGCAAACTATCATCTCGAGTAAGACTGTCCTACCGGGATAGGTCCTCCCTCAATCATTGCAATCACGTGCCTGTGATCCAATAATTGACTCTGAGGGCACAATCTCCAACAATCTCCCACTTGCACTCAAGGCTAATTATTGCGATGTCGCATACTCACAGCCCGTGTGATACCGAACACCCAACTCCTTTACTAGTCAGTTTCACAAAACTCGTTTGTGAAACTATTGCGTTCGAGGAATAGCCTCAGTGAGTGGATCCGCCTTGATGTTTCTTTCTATGTCTCTCTCTATCTCAAGTTCGCGGAGAAAGCCATCTCCCGAAATGAGCAATACCTGTCTTAGAATGTCTGGATGTCTGATGGGACCTAGCTCATAAATGAACTCCAAATCCAAACTTCTTAGACTGTATCGTCAACTGAACTTAATCAGTATCCTGCGCCATGCCACCTTCAGTATTCCCTTGGACCACCTGTCCAAAATACTTCCCCTCGTCAGAAGAATAACTATAACTCTGACGATCACCCTGTCGTCCATGTCACCTTGGAAGCCTAGAGTGATAACCGTCTCCTAAAGGAGGCAACCGTTATCATATCCCTAGAACATTCACTTATGTTCTAAAACTGCTTCCGACTGTTTTCCCAGGATTGGATCAATATCAACTTATTGCACCTACTGCAAGAACAACATCTAGTGTGGTACTTGACATCTCATGATTGACTCAATTGCCTAAGCAAGTGATCTGCCAATCATGCACATCCCTCTCTACTTTAGTCTATAAGACACCTTTAGAGAGGGTGACTCCATCACCTGCAGGTACACTACCGTGCCAGGAGTCGTCCACTCTAAATACTCATAGAATGTTGTCAAGGTACCCTGATTGGGAAACCACCCAAATCTAGATCTAAAACCATAGGTCTGGTAACCAGTATGTCTGATATAGTGTCCAAGTCCCATGTGGAGAAACCACTGTGTGACGACCAAAGTATAACCGATCGTAGTATATGAATGTCACTTCCTACTTTGTGTATGTCATCCAAAATCCGGATATCACACCCTACTACCTTCTCAACAGATCCATCCCCTATTCTGATGACGTCAAACCTATGACTGTCACATCAGAAATAGATGATCTATCTCCGTTATATCTGCTTTAGTCTATAAATAGACATAAGCCTGATGTCCACCAATGCTTCCGCTGCTCCCACTGACTACGACAACCCTCTGGCAGAGTCATATAGACGTGCACTTCTAAAGCTAGTTTAGAACGACGCTATACTCATCCTCCTGCCGGGTCTCGCAGCCTGGAACAACAACAATGACAAGTGTGGGTAAACAAGAACTTCCCTGTCACCGTCCTTGAGGCTACCGGAGTACCTCTCGGGTGCCTGAAGTTACCCACCTTATCTGCGGAGTGGCCAATGGAATGTCAAATCAGATTGAATCTTTAGGTTCCTTATCAAATCTTCAGTAATCGTTTGCGGTTCTGGAATCACTTCCAGTTCTACCATACTCCCACTTCTGTTTTTGAAAAAATCCATTTTTAATAAAACCGTGGCGAGTCTAGAACAATATTTCTATTGATCTGCCAAATGGTAGAAAATCAACCCTCGTCATAGCCTGGGTCAACCCACAAACAGCCATTACAGAAACGTGCCTTGAGTTGTCCAGTGTCTGGTTTTAATCATAAGCCGGACAACTCCCCGTACCTTAACAACGTTAAGATATGAACTGTTCTATATCTAATATAGAACCAGAGGCACTGATTTAATTGAACCAGATTCAAATCATGCAGCTATCTCCACTGCATGTCAACTAAATGGAAGGAGGCCGATCAGCGTTACTCAACTTAGTAATGCTTCCAATTATGAGTAACCTGAAAGAGAAGTAATTTCTCTTTATCATTACAATCAACTGAATACCATACACAAGTATCTACATCTTCGATCACTTTGAAAAATCCCGATACTTGCTACACCTGGTTCTCTACTCTATTCAAATACCTATAACTCCTTAAAACTCAGACCCTGTGTTTCTACGAAACACATGTCTAAGAACTAGAGAAGTTAAAAGTAAACAGAATATAGTATGAGGACCAACCCCTCTGTCCTAATGGACACTGGACAACATACAATACTCTGTATGAGTCCGCTGAGTCTAACAACTCTTTCACTGTGTGTCGTAGGTTGAAAACTGTACTTATGGTTAAGAAGAATTACACCGCTGTTTAATCCTCCTTACCTAACCATCCACTGATATAGGTAAATGTCATCGACATAATATCAAAAGTTATATCTCACTCAATGAAAATAGACGTACAGATATATCAATTTGAAATTGGTGCACAACAGCGGATATTCAAAACCAAATATTTGCCGACCGGCAAACAGCCCAGATGATCTCCTCAAATATCACCGATTACAACGAATCCCGATATAATTAGGATGATTACCCTATTCCCAATAATTTACTCCCACTCATCATCTGTAAAACCATACAGATGTGAGAATCAAACCTGGTAAATACATACCCTGGAGCAAGTGTCCAATCGGGAAATCAGTTTTCTTTTAACAGTACACAGCTGAACTGAAACATTGAAATGTTTCGATGGGGTATCCTGGTATTCCTAGTAATGCCTCTACCATTATCCCTATTCACAACTATAACCGTATAATTCTTTGCCACCTCTCCAAATCCCTTCATATGTCTTTAGTCATTACCTTCTGCACACCCCTTTAGGCCAATTGGTTTTCTTCCTTCCCTACCGTTCGGCACCAGCCTATGGTTTGGAAGAAGACTATCCAATAAGGATAATGGGTGTACTGTCCTAATCCTAGGAGCACTCGCAATGCGAGATAAGGTGACGATAAAAGACACCTGAATAAACCTTATTCCTATTTCTCCTGAACCAGAATCCATCCCCGAACTGGAACAAGTTCCTTTCGAGTTCGTATATAACCATACGATGGAGTATCCAAATAAACTGTGGATCTTCGTAGTGATACGTAGTGTCCTGGAGAAATACAAAGGTGATTTAGGATTGGCGAAGGAATACTTGGTTTGGTCGTGAATAGCAGTCGCAATTTACTTTGCCCTCTTACTAATCCCTTGCTTTGTCTGAACTTAATACCTTCTGCACACCATCGTTATGCTAATTGGTTTTCTTCATTCCCTACCGGTCGGCACCTGCCTATGGTTTGGAAGAAGGCTATCCAATTTGCATAATAGGTGTACTACCCCTAAACCAAGGAGTACTCGCAACCTGAGAGAAGATAGAAGGAAAAGACAACTAAATAGTCCTATTCGTTTTCCCCAGAACCAGAAACCATCCTCGAAGTCCTTCGAGTTCATATATAACCATATGATGGTTTTGTCCAATGGAAGTGGATGTTCGTAGTAATATGGTGTGTCCTGGAGAAAAGGGTAAAAGTAGGAGTGGCAATGAGGTTTGCAACTCTGAAAATCCAAAAGCCAGTGTTAAAGAAGGTTCGGTCAACTTGGTCACTTAGTCATAGTATTAGGGTCGGGTCAAAGGTCGTTGCCAGAGAGAGAGAGAAAAGAAACACTCAGCGTGCACTCTAACCTAGATCAGAATGGTTATCACTTAATCTAATCTGGAAACCTCCCATTGTACCTCAAATTCTCCTCCAAACCTAAAAGAAGAATTTGTCGGGAATACCCGAGGAGTAAACCAACTCATCAGTGGGAATCAGGATCCAACTTTCATCGCATGATAACGTGACGGAATCCGCTCACGGTATCACACTCCAGAAGGTATGCGCATATCTAGAAAGTTTCAGTTCTTTTGAAACTCCCGATGTGGATTTTTACCCCATGCTCTTATGACCTTGACTTTGGCCAACAAATCATAAGTCACATGTGAAGTTCTGCCCGTCATTCTCCAGGTTAATTTGAGCCCACCCGTACAAGCCCTTGACTTTGGCCAACAAGGCTATACGACTGCCCCAAACCAACGCATCTATCTATGCTGCATATGAATAACCAACAACTACCAAACACTGTGCCTTGACTTTGGCCAACAAACACAGCTTGAATACTATTGACTACCCATATGAAACGACGGAGGGCTACGAATGGTTTCTGGCGAAAACCTTTAACGTAATGAACTTGATATCGTTGAAGGAATGGATAGCTTTTTAGAAAATATAGTGACGAAAACCATTACTAAAGAGGTCACTCCCGGTGAAGGGATCTCGGCTCTTTCCCCGTAGAATGGGGTGCAGGATATCCCAAATGAATACCACGATGCAAAGCAAAAGTAATCGGCTATAGTGAAGTTAATGCCCTGACGCAAACTTCTGTCCAAGGGGTCACTCCCAGTGAAGGGATCTCGGCCCTTGCCTCGTCGACTGAGGAGCAGGATATTCCAAATGAATACCACGATGCAAAACAAAAGTGAATGTCATTGCAATAACTGCTTTTTATAAAAGTGTTCCAACAACATCAGAATACGTTTGTTTTAACTTGCATTGATCCGAATCAACGCAGTCCCATCAATTGATCACACCACAAAGAACGAAAATATACTGATGTACGTATATGCCATCCGCATTCGCCACTGGGTCCCGTCATTACCCGTTAGGTTAGCAAACTAACGACAGAGCGGGGACTGGACTAGCACGGATGTAAAACATATACAACATCTACTAATATATATACCAATATATTATATTCGCTCAAGACGTGATAAAAATGCAACATCACAGAAATGTACAGCATCACAGAACAATACAGATATCTGGGATCCCTGGGTTTCACAGAGCCACTACTGAAACCCGACGTTCCCCTGGTCGTGTGGATAGCCTGTGCAATGAAATCGTAGACCCCTACGGGCGCGGCAAGTTACCCGCCAAAACCTGAAGCGAGGCAGCCCCCTTCAGCACCGTGAATGGACCACCCAGCACTTCACGGAATCCGGTAACTCGGGCACCCCTCCTGGGTCTGCCTGTACCCCCAACGAGTGCGGCGAATAGCCCGCCAATTCTAGAGTTAAGCCCCCTCCGTCCCAATGCCATGAGATGCGGGCCCGTTGCCCTCTAGAACCCGCCTATCCGTGCACCCCTCCGCGGGGTAATCCTAATACAGAAAGTAAAATATACATACAACGGGTACATCGACCGCAACCAGGTCGTGCCCCAAAAGAATAATACAAACAGGCAGTGACGGCAGTCCACATGTCGGACGCTCGCCCCGCAATATCAAATGTACATAATACAACAACACTGTACTAGCATTGCATCCAGGCTATCCCCCACGACCGATCCGCAACAACACAGCAAAATCACAAAACATCAACGTGAAAGTCACGTTCGCAAATCCGTCTAACCGGGCTATAGCAGTTAGACCGGATTTACCGATCGAGTGACATTCACGGTCGCAGATATAATGTAAATACTGTGAAAAAATGTGTTTAAAATATCCGATCGATCAAAAATTAACAAGTGGGCCCCCAAGCAATACTGTAGCACTCACAGAAAATCTGGGCCCAAGTTTAATATTCCAAAACCCCTAAAAACAACCCAGAAAGCAACTGTAGAAATTTGACATGGCAAAGACATAATATTGCGGCGGAACCGTGGCGGAAAGGGGGTTTTAGCCGCGGTTCCGCGCTCTGGCTGTCGATTTACTGTGTCGAATTTTTACAGTAATCTTAGAATTTCCAGTACATTAGTTTTCTACAACCTGAAAAATTTTTCGAGCAAGAAAAAATTCAACAGAAAACTGTTGTGAGGAAAATGTGGTTTTTTTGGAATTTTGGTCGATCGGAAATGCAAACACATCAAACAAATCTAGACGAAGTTAATGGCGAGGCTCTGATACCACTGTAAGTGCACGGCGGCGCCCCGGCCGTCAATCCGACGCCGGAATGCGGAAGCGGTGATAAACTTTAATTTTGCGAACTTAGCAAACCGGCACCACCGCGCACTAAACACCCGGATCGAACCATTAACTAGTCTAAGCTAACTACAAGAAGGGGAAGAGATATACCGAATGATCCGAGTCCTCCGGTCTTCTCCTCGTCGTCCCGATCTCCTACGGAAACTCCGGGCGTCGCCTCCTCGCCGGAAGGGCACCACATCGCCTGTATCTTTTACGGGCTCCCACCTCAATACCGAGGCAACTCGGGCGCGAAGTAGGCTAGCCGACGCGTCCAAGATTTGTTGTAGAATGTGTAGGGTTGAAGCTATGTCTCATTTGGGGTTTTGTTGCCTTTGAAGATGATGGAGGAATCAAGATAAGAAAAATGGTGCTTGCATTTTTCTAGCATGAAAATGAGATCAAGAATGCCACACTCTCAAGAATGAAACTCTCATCTTCTTTTCTCTCAAGTGAGTTCAACCATCTCCAAATGAGAATGGTGGAGGAAGGGATACATAAGCAAGAGGGAGGTGAGTGTAGGAAAAGAGAAAGGGTGACCATATCCAAACATCATCATAACTAACTCACATCAACTACTAATCACCACAAATCAACAAAAAGCAAGTGATGATGATAGATAAGAATGGTATCAAAAAGATGCTATCATAATTAATACATTTGCAAGAAACTCCCTCCACAATTGTTATTTGCAAACTTGCAAATAACCCCTTCCATCGGAAAAGTCCGGCCGGGAAAGAACAAAGGAAAACCGGCCGGAACGGAATGCAAACTGGCAACTCCAAAAAACTGCTCTCATAATAAATTACAGCAAAAACCCCGATACTGTGCATACACACCCGCATCTGTATTCCGTCCGGATACAAATGCAATGAGACAAAATCTACACAGTACTATACTAGGATCCGGCTTAAACCAAAGCTGGCTAGTAATATCCGTTCGATCCTGATCCGTGCAATACCGCACGTATCTGATCGAACCCTGCCATATAACCATACGGCCACTAGTACTAACCGTCCGATCCTGATCCGTGCAATACCGCAAGTATCTGATCGGACCCTGCCATATCTCCATACGGCCTCTACAGCGTTTCGCCCGAAACTTGAGTAACTGTCTGTGTGGTGGACTCTAAAGACTCGTCAATACTATGGCTGTGGATTTAACCACTAGCACGTCAGAGGTATAAGCCATACGTGACGGGCCACCAGCTATTGACCAAAAGGGACGTTGATGAGCGAACTCATCTTGACACCCTACTGAGCCTGTCAGTGACAATATCCATACAGTCCGGTCCGTTCGTCTATGAGCATCGCATGTCGGGCCTAGGGGGTTGGTAAAAGTCAGACCCCCAAAAGCGGTACAAGTCGTGTCGGATTGTAGCCCAGAACACCCTGAGATACTACTGGAATACCTACCAGTAAATCTCCTGCCTTGGCCAAAGACTTCGTGTAATGGCTCTCCTAGACACAGCGCGACCTTACCCCCAATACCGGGAGAGACGAACCCCTGAAGATCCGCTCACTGCCACCATGTGGCTCGGGACTGTACCCAACTAAAACCTGTTTGCACGACTCCTTTGAGCCGTGGTAGGGTAGTAATCAAAGCACATTGGGAACTCACACGAGACAAATGACGATCCCCTGGTCGATGAACTAACCTGTACACATGTCACCTGGGAACTGCTATCTGACGTCAGGTATAAGACCAACTAGCATGTTCCCGGCGAGTCCTGTCCGGTGTACTCATAACCCAATGAGCACCTGTATACATCTTAAGTGAACCAACTGACACCAGTGGCTTGTGAGACCGGCCACCGCCCCTCGTCGGGGTCTCGACTGTATACCCTAGTCTTCTCTAGAGAATCGATGCCCTGTCTCGAAACTCCCACGACTAGGGACCTTTTAGGGATGTGCTTATAGACTCCAGCTCTCACTTATATGATCGCCCTCATACTGCTGGCAGTCAAGCAAGAATCCTAGGGGCTCTATCAACGTGTAATAGCGACCTGTCAGGTCACCTAAAGCAGTACACGATGATAAAGGTAAACCAGATAGCAAACTATCATCTCGAGTAAGACTGTCCTACCGGGATAGGTCCTCCCTCAATCATTGCAATCACGTGCCTGTGATCCAATAATTGACTCTGAGGGCACTATCTCCAACAAGAAGGTATTATGTAAAGACAAAGCAAGGGATTAGTAAGAGGGCAAAGTAAATTGCGACTGATATTCACGACCAAACCAGGTATTTCATTACCACTCCCACTTCACCTTTGTATTTCTCCAGGACACTCCGTATCACTACAAAGATCCACAGTTTATTGGATACTCCATCGTATAGTTATATACGAACTCGAAAGGAACTTTTTCCAGTTCGGGGATGGATTCTGGTTCAGGAGAAATAGGAATAAGGTTTATTCAGGTGTGTTTTAATTTCACCTTCTCTCGCATTGCGAGTGCTCCTAGGATTAGGACAGTACACCCATTATGCTTATTGGATAGTCTTCTTCCAAACCATAGGCTGGTGCCGAACGGTAGGGAAGGAAGAAAACCATTTGGCCTAAGGGGTGTGATTGTCACGATCTAACTGTGTCGTGTTTAAAAAGAATTCTGAAATTACCGCAATCAAAACGGTGTCGCTTGTAGCGAGCCGCGATGAATACGGGTCGTCCGCAGGGAGATGGTAAGTTTCTTATTGCTTGTTTTAACGAGTTAATACCGTGTTTTGATTTGTTGGTTAACTAATTGCCGTAACAAAGATACGAATAAAAAGGACTTGTTAAGGGTAGTAATAAGTTAGATTGTATGAAGGTGATGTTTGCCAATTCCTTATAGCCCCGACTTGGTATTGATACTAAAGCAATAGGTAACAACGCGGATTAGGGAACATGAAATACGGTATTTGCGGTATTTCGCTAAATCCGTTTTCCTTGTCCCTTGTCCTTCCGTTGTTATCTCTTGATTTTAGCCTTCGGCAAACCACGGGCAATCCGGTCATGATTAGGAATCACCACTATCGGGGTAGGATAGGATGCCTAGTGAGCGGAGTTGCGGGTGATTTGCATGAAGTTTCAATAGGCAAGTTTTAGGTTTTAAAGTTTGGACAAAGAAAATCTTCGAATACGATCTAACATATTACACCCTTAACAAGTGAAAAGATTACTCACACATATTTACAAATTAACAAGAAAGAAAAGAGAAGATACATAAAAACATGCAATGAAATAAAGAGGAAAAGAGAACCGATGAGTTCAAGCGTTTTATCTCCCAGTGTTCAATCCACGGCAACGTGTGAGATCCAAATACCAAGCTTTAAGGTTGCAAGCTCACTTAAGAGGTTGCAAGATCAAAGCAAAGCATGAATTTCACAATTGAAATCATGTAAAGTGGAACAAGACATGTAATAAAAATACGAACTTTTATTGAAGAACAAACTTGTTACAAGAGATCTTGAAGTCAAGAACCTAAGCCTTAAGCTTGCAAGTTCTAAATGAGAAGTTGCAAGGTCAAGACAAAAGGGCAAGAGCTCAAGAATGAAAAGAAAAATTACAAGAATTCTAAGATAGAACTAAAGAAAAAAGCTACTCTTTCCTCTTGCCTCTGGTCTCTATTTATAGGCTCAGAAAGAAATATTCATATCTATCCCATTATGGCTCATGCTGATTTGTTTGATTGCCTTTGATTTGATCACATGCTTTTTAGTCTTGAACGCATATAATATCATATGCATATAAAATCATATCCTTGATTGCATATAAAATCGTATCCTTGATGATTGCATATAAAATCATATCCTTGATTGCATATAGAATCATATCCTTGATTGCATATAGAATCATATCCTTGATGATTGCATATAGAATCATATCCTTGATTGCATATAAAATCATATCCTTGATTGCATATAGAATCATATCCTTGATTGCATATAAAATCATATCCACATGTGCTTAAAAGTCTTGTGTACACACTTGTTGTGTTGGACCATTTAGAAAAAAATGTGTACACAACTTGTTGCGTAAAGGAAATCCTGAATTATCGGTCGGTTAGCGTTTCTGGTCGCAGTGTCTTCCCTCGAGTGATATATCCGTGCTGTTGGATGCATTTCCAGTATTTTGTCATGGATACCTGTAATCTGTAATGCTGAGCAGACACTGGTCAATAATACCGATAAATACAACAATTAGATAATGAAAGAGCGGTATTAGAATGCAATTTTCTGATATGAACAAATACCCCCAAACTTATCTATTGCTCGTCCCGAGCAAAACCATTTATTCACAAACGAAAATCCTAACCGCACTTTCGCAGGGAACGCGATTGCACTGAGCATGTGCAACAAGCCGTTTAACCTCTAGGTGTCCCTGGTAGGAGGAGTGTTGTCTCCCGAGGGTTTTTAGCGTATACTACCCACAAAATCTCGTCAATTTGGCTTATCGACTTTTATTCTCCAATTAGGTTTTCTAACAAGGAACTCTATTATCTTTTACTTGTAAATTATCCACCCACATTCTTCACGCTTCCTCATCATTTAACTTAAGATTATATATGTTCTATAGACTTACTTAGCTTTTGGCATTTCTTAAGTTTTCCTTCAAAGGTTCCATCTCCACATAGGAATTTTTATCAACTCTACTAAAGATACAAGTTCTATTCTTCATTCCTTTCTCTTATCTAAACTCTAATCACATATCCCTACGTGTGTGTATAAATCACCCCTACACTTGGAAATTCAAATCAAGCAATCATACCCTTGTCCGTTGTCCAAAGCACTTATTAATTGGTGAGTTTTGCTTACACATCCTTCATGCGACCGTTAATACTTCTTGAGGTACCAACGACCGATTACAAGATGCATTTGCACTTTCAAAGCGTACTTTCTAGTCTTGTAACACCCAAGGCTTTTAGCGGTGTCTCCCAAACCAGTTGGTCTAAGGCACTAGGTGATGAAGCACCCTCGCTAAATATTTTTCTATTTTTTGCCTTAAGTAATCACAAAACCAGTGTTCATTTTTTTTTATTCACTTTTGTATTTTTCATTTTCTTCGTACTAAGGACTTTTAGACAAGAGCATTTCAAGGTCTCCTCTACTATTCCAAGCTTCAAGGTGCGTGATTGTGCAATTTTGTAGGGTATACATTTTCAGAATCTATACTTAAGCCAGGAATTATTTTTCAAACTTATACTCTAATAATAATCAATACTTTTTCCTTTATTTCAACTTAGCCCAAGAAGTGAACCAAAAATTTGCCTATTTCTAAATAAACTACATAGACATATACTTTCTACCGATAAACTTTAAGGAAGGTTATTTTTAGGGTTTTTAATTTACTAAGTCTAAGATCTAGTTGTTCGTGGCGAGTTAACCTATTTGTCAAACTCAAGTTAAATATGACCAAAATTGAAAACAATAATTTTTATAATTTTTGAAATTTTTCAATTTTTATGAGTTTTTAAAATAAGTATGCAAATGCAAAAATATGTACAAATGAATGCGAATGAAGAAGACGTACCGAGCATACCCCCAAACTTAAACTTGACAGTGTCCTCACTGTCATGCTATACCAAGAAGGTTAAAATGCCGGCACTTCCCTATTTATTTATTTATTTTATTTTATTTTATTGTTAAAACAAAAATATATATAGAAAGGCCCCCCCAAACTTCATTTAAACAATGTTAGACATTACTGCCAAACTTTGCATAGACCAAATGTCAACATCAACCAGTTGAAAAATTTATCTGTAAATAGTATCGGTTGGTGGAAGAATATGTTGTACCAATCCAAAAAGAATTGGGGAAGATAGAAGAGGTGGTATGGAAAGTGTGGAAGTGAATAGACAGGAGGTGGTGATGAATCAAAACGAGAATGCGAATGATCAGCAATCAGTGGAGTATTAGCATTCTCGTAACTTATTAAAAGAAATGGGGGTGGTTCAACTTCCAAAGGAGAAGGTTGACTAACCACACTATCCCCAAGATATCTCTGGGGATCCTTCATCGACTTGGCATCATCGATCATATGTAGGGTTGCTAGGCACGCACACAAGGGTCTACGAGGCATCAACCATGCCCGATTTAACATTTAGCCGTGCCGAACAACCCGAATACGGAACTTTAAACTAGAGATTAGGCGAAAACAAGCATGCTAAACACTTTAACACTAAGTGAGAAAGATTACAACTTTTGTAGATCCGGTCCTTCACATCATATGCTCCGTGTTGTGGTCCCTTCGCTGCGATCATCGGGATACGGATTATCGAGAGGTTCCACGAAGAGAAAGATGCAACCTTTGCTTCCGATCTTCGATACTAAGATGATCTACCTTGATGTTTCTTTAACACAAGCTAACACTCATGAAATGATGTGAACACCCTCATCTAAATGGCAAGGGAAGATGAGGATGATGAAGTAGGATTTTTGCTCTCTTTATTTATCTTTTTCTCATATTTATTCATCACAAGGAAAAAGTCTAGAAAGCTTTTTCATGAAAGAATGAAAGAAGAAGAATAGTGATCCATTTTCTTTTGTGATGAATAATGAAAGGATTAATATGACAAATAATGCAACCATGGTTGACTTAACCATTGTAGAAAATTGACCAAGGGTTAGGGTTTGGGTTGAGTTAAGAATGAGTCACTTGAAAATATCTTTTCCAAAACAAAATAGAAAACCTTCTAGAATCTACTAGAAGTCATTAACCCAAATCAAACCCTAATCTTGATTAATCTTTAATAAACATGTTGCATTAGTTATCATATCATGTTACAATATTATATATCACATATATAATATTTATTGTAACCAAATAAAATAATACAATTAAGATATATCGCATATATATCAATGTATTACCCGAATGAGAAAAAGAATCTTTTATGAAGCTAATATTAGTTAATGTAATTTAATATATCATATATATTATTATACATTAAATTATCGAATCAACACTTGATCCGACAATCCGGCTAAATCGCATATAACCGACTAATATTTATCCGTACCGATTCATCGAATCAACACTTGATCCGATGACCCGGCTGATATCAAATATCGCGAGAATATAATACGGTATCACATATCGCATTATCCTCGTTCCCGCATATATCACATATGTGCTCCTACTCCGTTTTGCCTGAGCCAAGAAACCTCCGTGTAGGACTCTAAAGAATCGTCAATACGCCGGCAGTAGGTGATGATCATATCAAACACCCACAAGCTACAAGCGGTCAGCTAAACGTAATAGCTACCCAGGTATTGAGCGCTCAGAAGATCAACAAGCAAGCCTGTAACTTATCCTGTGAATCCAAACAGTAACACTCCCGTACAGTCCGGTCTCGTCGTCTGATATGTTGCATATCTCGCCTAGGGGTGGTAAACGTCAGACCCCAGTAGCTTGATAAGTCGTGTCGATATGAGGTCTATAACAGTTCGAGAAACTACTGATAACACTTACCAGTAAATCTCAGCAACCCTGGCCAGGGATTTCCGGTTATAGCCAATCGAAAACAGCACAACATCAACTCCCTATACCGGGAGAGACGAATCCCCTCCTATCGCTCATTGCCTCCATGTGATTCGGGACTGCACCCAAAAGCCACCTTTTTGCACGCCCTCTTGGACGTGGTATGATGGAAATCAAAGAACAGTGGGAATCACACAAGACTCTATGACGATCTCGGGTCGACAGACTACTCTGTACAAGTGTCACCGGAGAACTGCCATCTGACGTATGGTATAATACCATCTGGGAGTTCTCGGCGAGTCCGTCCAGTGTACCCAGTCTCCACTGAGCACCCGTACACCATCCTTGATGTCAAACACCGATGGATAGGGATCATCCATCGCCCATCATATGGGTCAAGATGCGTATACGCTAGTCTACTCTGGTGTATCGATGCCCTGTCTCGATACACCCTCGACTAGGAACAGTTATAGGATGTACTCGTCGACTACCGTGGCCCCACTAGTATGATCTCATCATAGTCCCAGTAGTCGAGTATATATCCTAAGGGCTTTATCAACATGTAAAATAGAGACAATCAGAGTACATGTTAAGATAAAGTACAACCAGATAGCATACTATCATGTCGAGCAAGAAAGTCCTCCATATATATGTCCTAGCATCCACTACAATATACATCGTATGTACAGTAATGGCCTCTAGGGCATACATATAACTAACAATCTCCCACTTGCACTAGGGCCATCTGTTATGGTATCGCATACCCAACAATTAGCCGCGGTTGAAGTATCTCATACTCAACCATCCCAAAAAGTCTCTACTGGGAAAAAAGCCTTTGTGAGTGGATTCGCGCTATTGTCCTCTGTGTATGCTCTCCTAACCTCGATCTCCCTGGAGATCAACCATCTCCATGATCAGGTGATACTACCTAAGAATTATATCTGGATTTCTGATGGGACGGTAGTTCCTTGGCGAAAGCCACAACTCTATTGTCTCACAATGGTAGGAACGAAGTTCATCGCATGAACTTATGAATATCCAGACTGCCTCTTTTGGTAGCATCCTTGGTAACGATGTATCTTGCCTTTAATCATCTAGTATGTCACGGTATCTAGCTTGGAACTCTTCCAATATATCGTCCCTCCACTGAGGGTATAGACAAGCCTGCGACTGACATTCAGTCGTCCTTATCACCCTGGAACCCTTCCAGTGATTCTCCCCAGGATCGATTGATACCATCTCACTACAACTAGTGAGTATCCTAACATCCAATTAGATCTATCTCATAGATCCAAAAACCCAGGATTTAGGAGGTATCATTTTGATCCTATATGGAGAATCCTTGTGATAAGCGGAGATTGATCGAGCGTGGCATAGGAAACTCCTTCCCTATCAAGAGTTTGTCATCCACGTGCTCTACGAGGATCACCACCGTACTCCCTACTACCTTTTTGCATATACCAGGTTCATCTACCATTTTGATGAAGTCAAACTCTTTGACTACCACATCAAAACAGATGTTCCAACTTCGCGATGCCTGTTTTATCATATAAAACATCTTGCACACGTTTCCGCTGCTCCCACTGTCTACGTAGCCCTCTGGCTGTGTACTTATAGACGCTCTTTTCTAAAACATCATTTAGAAAAGCAGTCATGACACCCAACCACCAGATATCGTAGTCATGGTATGTAGCCGTGGCAAGTAGGATCTGGATGGACTTAAGCATAGATCCTTAGAAAATGTTTCAACATAATCCATACCTGGTCTATGATGCAAACCTTTAACAAGTCTAGCTTTGAAAGTCTCAACTTTTCCATGTACACCAAGTAATCTTCTCAAGATATACTTGCTCCTGATGGGGATTTAACCCTTCAGATAAAGCAACCAAAGTCCATACATTGTTGGTGTATAAGGATTCCATCTCAGATCGATAAGCACCCAGCCATTCTTACAGAGTCCCACTCCTGATGGCCAGCTCGAAACTAGTTGGGTCATCATCTCATGATGCAATCCTCGCTCCCACTATCATAGAGAAACTAAAGTATCTCTCAGGTGGGTGAGGAACCCTACTGGATCGGCGGAGAGGCTGAGGTTCATTGGAAACTGTTGAATCCTTTGGTTCTACCAAATCATTAGCTGCAGTTTGTATAGCTGGAACCATTCCAGTTCTACATAACAGACCTTGCCTCGAGCTTGTCCGGATTTTGCTTTTAGACACAAGCCGGACAACCCCAAATCTTAACAAGCTTAAGATATGGGCTCTTCCCTTTCCATATCACATATGAAGTGGTAGGCAACTGATTTGATTCGAACCCTATTCAATAGGTATGCAACTTCACAAGTGCATAACTCCCAAAAGAAAATAGGAAACTCAGTAGTACTCATCATAGAGCACACCATATCACATAGGGTGCTATTGCTCCGTCCCGATATACCATCGTGCTATGGTGTGTACGGAGGAGTAATGCTGAGAAAGAATCTCATTCTCCTTTAGAACAGTCCAGGAATTCCGTGCTCAAGTATTCTTCTCCTTGATCACATCATAGGACATAATACTTTTACCCGTATTTTGGTTCTCTGCTTCTAACTTATATTCTGTGAATATCTCAAAAGGTTCGGACTTGTGTTTCAACAGGAACATATGTCTGAATCTTGAGAGATTATCAGAGAATGTAATGAAGTACAAAGAACCGATCTTGGCATGTGTAGACAGGGGACTTTCATACATCAGCATGTATCAATCCCAAAAGTTCACTAACTCTTTCTCTGTTTCCAACAAACAGAGCTGTGGTCATCTTATCTTGATGACATGACCGGCAAGTTTCACAAGATGTAAATTCAAACTAATTTAAATATGCATCTATATGTAACTTCAGCCAGTCGGGTCGCATTGATATGACCTAGTCTACAATACCTCAAGAAGGATTCATTCATTTCTGAACTCTTCCTCTTGTGTGTGTTCCGTATACTAAGAACTGTAGTTTGATTTAGAACGACAATGCTTTTAGATAACGTGCCAGAACCGATCAACTCTTGATATAGGAAATGTTCAAAACATTATCCAACAATACAAAATTATATCCTTTTTTTACTAATAAAGAGACTGATATGATTTTGTATATCAGGTTCGGTATCTAATAACATTTGTTCAGAATCAATGTATTCCGGTAATACAGGGTGACAGTGACTAACAGACTTGGCTGCAACACTTGCACCGTTTTCTGCCTCATGAAACTTATCACCCGTTCTCAGTTCTCTACCTATCTGTAGCCCATGTAACAGATTACATATGTGGGATTCTGATCCGGTATCACATACCCAAGACGTAAAGGATACTGAGAAACAGTTCTGTGTAATGAACACACCCGAAGATGATGCATCAACATGCACTTTCTTCGTTTGGGCGGCACGGGAAATCTGGTATTCCCCAATTTCCTGCTCTGTCCTATAACAATTATAAGTTGGAGCGGGACCAACGTTCCCCAGCTCAGTATAACAAGCGGGTTCGGTCAATATATCCGTTTTATTATCTTGATTAAGGCGTGATATGGTCGCTACCTGGAGAGAGAGAAGAAAACACTCAGCGTATGCTCTTGCAAGATTAGATTGGTTATATAATATATCTAATCAGGATGTCTCCCACTGTTTTAATCAAATCTTCCTACAAACCCTAAAAGGAAAGACTAGCCGGGATTAATTACACGCTACAAGTTCGCCAATCTTTCAGCCAGGCCAGTGTCGGTACTTTGAGGGAGGTCCCCCGTGCTTTCGCTCGAACCTAATTAAAGTAAATCTCGTTTTCCCAGAGGCGTAACCCCGTTAACACCATTCTAGACACCTACTTGATCGGCTAATTGTAATGTGTAAAACTCTCCCGAGAGTAACTCTTGCTCGCAACGGGTATCAGGATCCAACTATCTCATAGAAGGTATGCAATCTCATTGCAAATTTCAACACTTGAAATTCCCGATAATATTTTACCCCAAGCGTCCTATGACCTTGACAGAGGTCAACAAACCATAGGCTGCTAGTCAAGTTCAACCCGTCATTTCCTGATTGAAGTAAACCCACCCGCACGACCCTTGACAGAGGTCAAAAAGGTCGCACGACTACCCTAAATTAATCACATCATATGCTTATACAGATAAGCACTAATCAGCTACCGCACACTACGCCTTGACAAAGGTCAACAAACGCAGCACGAATACTAACTATTACTTATCTGAAATGACGGAGGGCTACGACAGGTTTTTAAGAAAACCCTTTGCGTAATGAACTTGATATCGTTGTAGAATCGAGTGATTTTAAATGGAGTGTTTTTGAGGCTTTTCTAGTTTTGCTAAAGGGGTCACTCCCGGTGAAGAGATCGTCGGCCCTTTCCTCATCGAATAAGGTGCAGGATATATCATATATATCATTATGCAAAGCAAGAACTATAGAAGCAATCAAAAGACAAACCGAGTTTGTAGCATCTGCCAGTTATTGCTAAAGGAGTCACTCCCGGTGAAGGGATCTCGGTCCTTTCCTTATCGAATAAGGTGCTGGATGTTCTACAAGGAACACCGCTATGCAAAGCAAAAACTGTAGCTATCTGTTTTTGAAAATTCGATTCCACAACATCTTAGGTTTCTTTTAGTTTCATTAATCTCATTAATGAAGTCCCATTTTATTATGCTTCACAAGCATCTCTTTTGAAACGAAATCTGCAATATAACATATATCTCATATATATAATATAAACATTCGTCTCAGGCAGTAATATGATCTCATCACAGAACATTGCAGCAGAAGAACATATATGAAATATTGGATATACTAGGACGTCCGTGTTTTCAATACGAGCCAGTATAAAACACGGATTCCACGGTCGCGATGAATAGCCAAACCCACATCCTTAGACCCCTACGAGAGCGGCAAGTAACACTGCCAATTCTAGCGTTAGGAGACCCGGTCTCGACTCCTCGAGATGGTCTCCCACTGGACCCTAGAACCCGGTTACTTGTGCACCCCTCCTTGGGTCTACCTAATGCGGAAAAGTAAATAATATACAACGGTGACATCTTCCGCTACCTGGATGTTCCCCAATAAAAGAATATTACATACAAATGAATTTTACATGAATGAAAAAGAAAAACTCTCATCTCACATAAAACCCCCGGCTATTCAGAACGCGACGATCCAATATAACATATCACAGCAACACATAATATCTCATATCATCAACGTAAGCAAGTGTGCGTATCCCGATTGTCGTTGATGTATAGCAACGAAGCCGGCGATACACCACATACTACGCTTACGGTCACAGAAAAGAAAGTGTAAAACTACAACAGTTGGAATCCGCAACCTCCTTAGACATCGCATGCCTAACCGAATGAATTCCTTAGACATCGCATGCCTAACAATTATAAACCCCGCATTTCAGTCTCATTATCGAAAACTCTTTTCAATATCAAGTCGGGCAATTCAACAAGATTCCCGACGTCCTGATCGAATGCTCGTCGCAAACTTTAGTAGACGGCCGCAGCCCCAGATGCCGTCGATGAAGTGCACTAAGGCGGAACACCGCTGCCGCGAGCACCCGAACGGATGCTTTCGGTGACGGGGTTCTCCTACAGTCACTTGGTCGGGGCTAAGAGGTGTAGCTGTCTATTAAGTTTACCCGGCGAGTATCCGCGTACTCTACGTGATTGCAACGGACTTTTGATCACATCAAAATTCCGTGGCAACCGATCATCTGAGACTAAACTGCTATGTCTATAATATTCAGATCAGTTATCTCATAACTACTTGTGGATTCCAAATATTGTATCACATTCCAGATAAATAGAAAAAGTTAAACTTTCCGATCGAATCATCAAGCACCCAAGTTTTCCCCAATAAATCTCAACACTTGAAATCAGTTTAAAAACATCCATTACATGCCACAGTACCAATGGTCCAGCCGTAGAAGGGTCAAGCCAACGCCTCATATGTGGCACGCCGTACTGCCCCAAACCCTAAGGTTCAAAAGGCAGTTCAAGACGGTCACATAATCGAGTTAAGGTTTGTTGTCTTCTAGAGGGTCCACCGAGTTACTTGCACGACTTAGAACGTTCTTAAACACGAGAAAAAATCCAACTTTTGAAAAATTTTCCGACAGGGGAAAAAGTGAGTTATTGATATCCGTTCGAACTTTTTAACAGTTTCTAAAATTTATCCGGACAAAACACATAGACAAAATTAGACAATCCGATCGAATCTATGAACTCCCAATACAACCCAGAAAATTAAACTTTTGAATAAGTATTAAAAATTCCCAGGAAAACCAGCACTGCAAAGTAGGAGTTACTGTGCAAAATTCAATGCATGAAGAGACTAAAGGGCCGCGGAACCGCCGCATTAGCATTCTAATGCCGCGGTTCCGCCGCGCTTTGGTGGACTTAGGTGCTCGAACTTCACAGTAATTCTTAGAAATACCTGCGGATTTTTCTGCATATTTTTAATTCTCAAAAATCCACAAATTCAGAAAATGTCCAGAGAGCATGGAAATATTGGGGTTTCGGTTCGATCGGACTTCAAACTCCGTCTAGACTTCGCCTAAAGCTCTAGCATGGCTCTAATACCACTGTAGGGTTGCTAGGCACGTGCACAAGGGTCTACGAGGCATCAACCATGCCCGATTTAACATTTAGCCGTGCCGAACAACCCGAATACGGAACTTTAAACTAGATATTAGGCGAAAACAAGCATGCTAAACACTTTAACACTAAGTGAGAGGGATTACAACCTTTGTAGATCCGGTCCTTCACTTCGTATGCTCCGTGTTGTGGTCCCTTCGCTGCGATCATCGGGATCCGGACTCTCGAGAGATTCCACGAAGAGAAAGATGCAACCTTTGCTTCCGATCTTCGATACTAAGATGATCTACCATGAAGTTTCATTAACACAAGCTAACACTCATGAAATGATGTGAACACCCTCATCTAAATGGCAAGGGAAGATGAGGATGATGAAGTAGGATTTTTGCTCTCTTTATTTATCTTTTTCTCATATTTATTCATCACAAGGAAAAAGTCTAGAAAGCTTTTTCATGAAAGAATGAAGGAAGAAGAAGAATAGTGATCCATTTTCTTTTGTGATGAATAATGAAAGGATTAATATGACAAATAATGCAACCATGGTTGACTTAACCATTGTAGAGAATTGACCAAGGGTTAGGGTTTGGATTGAGTTAAGAATGAGTCACTTGAAAATATCTTTTCCAAAACAAAATAGAAAACCTTCTAGAATCTACTAGAAGTCATTAACCCAAATCAAACCCTAATCTTGATTAATCTTTACTAAACATCTTGCATTAGTTATCATATCATGTTACAATATTATATATCGCATATATAATATTTATTGTAACCAAATAAAATAATACAATTAACATATATCGCATATATATCAATGTATTACCCGAGTGAGAAAAAGAATCTTTTAGTGAGCTAATATTAGTTAATGTAATTTAATATATCATATATATTATTATACATTAAATTATCGAATCAACACTTGATCCGACAATCCGGCTATATCGCATATAACCGACTAATATTTATCCGTACCGATTCATTGAATCAACACTTGATCCGATGACTCGGCTGATATCAAATATCGCGGGAATATAATACGGTATCACATATCGTATTATCCTCGTTCCCGTACATATCACATGTGTGTTCCTACTCCGTTTTGCCTGAGCCAAGAAACTTCCGTGTTGGACTCTAAAGAATCGTCAATACGCCGGCAGTAGGTGATGATCATATCAAACACCCACAAGCTGCAAGCGGTCAGCTAAACGTGTAACACTTTAAAAAGATAAAATATTATTTTTGGGAATTTTTATAATTTAATATTATTTTTTTGATTATTTTAATATTAAATTTATAATTAAATGCCAATAAATGAAGAAAAAATTTGGAAAATTCTAAAATGGGGTATTTATTGGAATTATACCATTTTTAAGTGTTTGTGATCAATTATATGCTAATTTAGTGCTAATCGCGATTAAAATTCGCTAATCGGATTTTTTGGCTTTTTGTGCAAAACTTGCACATATCACTTTTTCTCACACTTGTGCATTTCTAGCTATGGTTCACTATGGGTTTACTATTCTTGTGAGAAGGGTTTTGGAATTAAAGAAAAGGAAAAGAAAAAGAAAAAGAGAAAAGAATATAGAATGAGGGCAGGTGAGAGAGAGAGGTATGGACCTTTGACCAACCCTTAGCCATTTTCTCTCCCTCTCATTTCTCTTCCTCTCTCATGCTTGCTGCTGCTGCCCTAGCCCATTCTCCCCCTCTTCAATCCCTCTCTTCATCTCAAAAACAACCCCAAAAACCCAATCTCCTTTCATTAAAATTGTGCACAAGCCCGAGACCTACAAGGTGAACCAAGAAAGCATGGATTCTGGCAACTAGGGGCAACTCAAGAAAATTCTTGAGTTGCCAATTGAGGTATTTATTGAACCATTAGCTTAATTCTAGCTTTTCCTATAACCCCATGTTAAGATTTAATCGATATTGTGTGATATTATGGACTTGGTGAAAACCTAGTTAGGGTTTGAGGAAACTTGAGTTGTATCGGGAAATTAAGCTCAGTTAAGGTTATACCAACACCCTAGTGTATGAATTGGAACCCAAAAACTGAAGCTAGAACCAGAATACGGATTTTAGAAATCGATATCGGGGAAATTGTGAAATCTGTGAAGGTTAACTTGAATCTGCTATCATACGAGACACCTGAAAATAATATTGAGTGGACAGTGACATGTGCAGGCACCATTGAACCAACACCCCAGACCCTAGCCCCTGATTCCTTCTTGAGGCCGCCGGAATTCCCATTCTGGCCGTAATTTGCGGCCAGACCTGTGAGGAATTTCCTCGTTTTGCGTGCATGCCCCCATTTCCTCAATTCTTGGCCCAGAGTACTTCTAGTTTTGACAGATTCTATCTAGGGTAAAATCTGGGACATATATCCTAAGTTGCTATTTTGGATTCATGTTTCCGTATTCCGTATTTTTGATTCTGAAATTGTGGATTGTGTTTTGCCTCGACTATTTGGCGTTTATACGACGATATAGAGGATTTATTGATGGTTTTGAAGGCGTGCCATAGGTTCTCACCTATAAGCCCCTTATCGTATCGTTTTGGATTTCATGTGCCGTTTTAGCTTGGATTTGGTTTTAATGCGCATATACGATATTTTGATGTGTAGGTACCCATAAAGACTTCGGGACGACAAGCAAATGCATGGTGACGTCCGCAAATGATGATGCAAGGAGAGTAGATTATATCTACAGGGGGAAGTCGGGTGGATGGCGTATAGCACCCCCGCAGTCCGTAGATAGAATACTATGTAGTTTATTGTGATAGTTAGGTGTATTATGGATAGTGTAGGGTTAGAAGTGACTAGTGTAGTTCATAGTCGCGAACCCTAGAATAGAATTACACCTACACGCACACCCTTGCATATTCGTATACTTGCACTGTGTTTGATGATATGGGATGACTTTGGAGATGAGTCGATGATGTGGGCTTTGTGCCGCGAGATCGGTGATTTGATTGATTCATATTTGGGATATGACTTGTGATTCTTGCGGGCTTGGGATGTGTGTTTACCCCCGCATGCATATTTCATTGATGGTATCGATTTGTACTAGACATAGAGTAGTACCCCAGATTATATGATCTGATGATAGTGATACCTATTATGTGATAAGATAATGAGATGTTGACCTGTACCCAGCTATTAGGATGCCGTACGACGATTTACCGTACGAGCCTATATTGATGATAGATCCGCGCTCATGACTTGAGGATGTCATATGATATACTGTATCGTACGCGATACTATTGAGGCGGGATCACCGACTATTATATCTATATATATATCGACTCAGATTTAGGTGGTTTTCATACCCCTCCTGATTTACTTGATACTTAGATCTGTAGATTGCATAGTAGATGTTAGACTAGACCGAGGCATACCTATTTCAAAAACTATGAATCAGGGGTATCTTAAAGGACAAACAAAGGGATTCTGTGAATACTTAAAAGGCGTGTCTTTTCTTAAAAAACATCGCATCCCTTATTTTACTAAAACCCTGATTCGTCTTATTTCAAAAGGCATCACTGCATGACTTATAAATATTGATGTAATTTCTTCACTGTGGTGTTGATTATTTGATTTCCGCATATTCATGCTATTCATATTGCCTGCATATGTTATTTCTATACTGTTATCATGCTGTTAGGACACCAGCACCATTATCGATGATGCGTATGTTCCACGTACACTATTTGCCGGCTCACACACTTCATCATCGATAATTGCCATGCCACTACACTGTAGTACTGCTGCATTCATGATATGATTTCCGCATGGCATATTGTACACATATACCTGTACACAAACATATATGATTCTGACTTGATTAGAGATTTGAGGGCCGCAAGATATTCTTTAAAAACTGATTTAGTCTAAAGGAGCGGTTTCCCTCGACCTATGCACATTACTATTTATATGTGACATGACTTGATATTCATACCTAATACATATATCACATCGCATCATAGTATTGTAGCTGATTTATATGTGACATGACTTGATATTCATACTTGAGATATATATCACATCGCATCATAATATTGTAGCTCATTTATATGTGACATGACTTGATATTCATACTTGATGCGTATATCACATCGGATCATTATGGTATAGCTTACATTTATGTAACTTGACATGATATCTATATTTTACGCACATATCATATCGGATCATTGACTTGCATTTTGATTTGGATTTTATGTGATTCTGGATTTGGGAACCGAGGCTATTTCAAATATGTAATCATTTAAAACCCGGTTCCCTTGATATGATATTTCGGTGCGTCCACCATGTGTTTTCTCGGGGCTAGAGTGATATATGTGAACCCGAATCGAGGAGCTGGTTGAGGCCGATTACGGGTACATGGTGGACCCGGTATGGTACCCCGGGGCGAGAACGGTTTCGCTGTGTAGTAGACGGTGAGCCCGGCAGAGGGATTACTACCTACCGGTGATTGTATTTGAGCTCGGCGGATATCTGGAGGATACCGACCGGAGCCCAGAGATGGTCATGGGTTGACCCGTACTGCCGGGGCCGAGGGTCGATACCGCAGACGGAGCCCAGAGATGGACATGGGTTGACCCGTACTGCCGGGGCCGAGGGCCGATACCGCAGACGGAGCTCCATATGGACGAGGATTTACGTGTCGATGCTAGGCATGGGTTTCATGATGTTTTTCCATGATTTTGTTTATATCCTCACATTGCATACATGATGCTTATTGTCAGTGGGTGACGGGTGGACGGGTTCCACATATATACAGACATGGATATTATACAGACATGGATCATATACAGACTGGATTTACACTGATCATACTTCATTTGTATATATAACAGGGTATGAGGGCGCTGTTATATATACCCTTACACCAATATTAGTGGTATGGGACGCTAATATATATGTATTGATATCATTGTTACTTCATCATATTTACTTCATGCAGACATACATTATACTGATGACATGTTATTACCTGAGTCCTTGGCACTACATACCTGTATAGATGTTGCTTTGCCACCTTATCATGTATCAGGCTTATTCCTTGAGGTTTATTACTGATTGTTGACCTAGGTTTATGTCTTGCATTCGGTTTCTGCTTGTAGATATTTCTATTCACGAGTTGGCAACTCACCCCCGTTGTGCCACAGTTCTTGCAGGTTCTGTCGTACAGGTTTCTTTGCGGCATTTCTGGCACACTACCTTCTTGCGGGTGAATTGCTTTTGGTAGGTGGATTCTTTTGCATCAAGAACCACCATTGTATTTATTTTATTCATTGTATCTAGAATTTCCATCAACCAAAATTGTATATTGTTTCAGACCTAGACTTTAGTGATGTATTATTCGACCTTAGAGTCGCGCTTAGTAGTATTGCGGTTTTCTTGTTGCTTTTGAGCTTTCTTTTGGATTTGATCCTCGCCACTTGGCGTTGTATATTATATCGTTGTGTGGTTGTGACCGTCGATTGATGAAGAGCTAGCTCCCGCTTGGGGATGCCTTTATCATTGCATATATTGTTATCCTTATTATACCCCATTCGGGGCCAGTTTTACAAAAGAAACTCTGCCGAAATTTTTAGAAAAGACTTTACTGTTTTCAAAACGCACCTTCGGCTTAGTTATTTAAAAACCTTGATTTCAAACATGTTTTTCTTCACTTCTTTAAACCAGTTTCTTTACTTATTCTTAAAAATGGTTTTAGATTTCTGGGCTTTTGGCTTACTTGGATCAGATGGAGTCCTATAGACTTCATATGGTTCAAGGGCCAGTCACGTGCTCTTTCGGGTCGTGACAAAGTTGGTATCATAGCGCTAGGTTGACCTTGGTTCGAGTCTAAGTTTGACTATGTGGAGCCTAGGGCGTTTATATATATACGGAACTTAGGCTTGACCTTACGGAACTTAGACTTGGTCGAGGGGGTAATAGACCCAAACTTTCGTCGCGTAGGATGACCCTTGGTTGATGGAATAGGTGACTAAAGTAGAGTGACGTACCGTTGGTATGTTCTGCGGCATACTTACGACACGCCACTCCGCTTAAGGAACCTTAGGATGTACATTCTTTCGAGATCAGTGATTCTCTTTATATCCAGGATTATACATCCAATTGAGATCCCCGATTCTATTAGTTTTATGATCATACCTTTATTGATGCTGTTCCTTCTTATGATCATGTATTCTCTTTGGATCTGTTGTTCTCTTCCTTACCATTGATCTGCTCTCTTCGATACTCGATTGAGGTTCATGTCGCCATGTTTGAGCGCAGTTTGGGCTGCTGATAGGGTTACGGCCGGTGCGAGCTCGTCTTGTACGAGGGCCGACCATTGTGTTTTCTGGTGACATGGGAACGTCTCGAGTTAGTTTTGGTGATTGTGACCTCTAGTGGAGGCGAGTGCTTGGTTTGCACCGGATGATCGGGCCGTTGTTAGAGCTGCCAGTTGAGAGAGGACTGTTGATGTACCGCATACCTCAGAGATTATGATTTCGCCTACCGTGCAGACAGATGGACCAGCTGTTGCTGAGATTGACAGGATGTCGCTTCCGAAGCTTACGAGCTGAGATTGCCGGAGCTTTCAGGCAGATATGAGACAGATGATATCTAGTCTACCCGATTTGAGAGACGAAAGTGATTCGTCCGATTTTGCGCCGGAGCGGGCCCAGTTGAGTTGAAGATTTCCAGTGTGGAGAGTCTTACTCAGATTTAGAGCAGACCGACTCAGAGATGATCGCCTATGTATTGCCTTTCCTGGAGATTGAGGCGCTGTTCGGCGTACAGGCGAATGAGCCAGTTGCTGCTGCAAATGACGAGATATCGCCCAGATGATTGGAGCTACTGCGGCGTGAGCATATACTTAGAGAGATGATAGTGAGTCGCTAGTCACCTGAGGATGAATGACTAGGACATGTGGTTCGTTCGTTTACCGATGCGAGGTCATCAGATAGATTGTTTCCAGCTAGAGTCGACTTCACGCAGGTTCGTTGAGAGTCGATAGAGACGATCGAATGTCAGAAGCCCATTTTCCAAGTTTAAAGTATACGGAAAGACATGCAGGTGATTCTATGGACCCTCTAGAAGAATGAAACCCTAACTCGACTTAATGACCGTGTGAAAGCCTTTGAACCTTAGGGTTTGCGGCAGTTCCACGGCGCCATTAGTGAGGCTTGGGTTTGCCCTTCTACGGCTGGACCACCGACGCTGTGGCATGTACTCGATGCTATTAAACTGTACCCATGATGTGATCTCTTGGGGGATTATGAGGTTCTGACGAGTCGATCGGATGATTCGACATCATTCGGACATTATGTGATGGTATGCTTTGCTTGGGATACTCCAGATATGAGGATAGCCGTTGGAGCACTGTCCATGAAGCCATGATGAGACGAGTCCGGATCAGTCGACATTGACGCAGAGTGAAGAAAAGAGTTCGCAAGATATTTCGACGAGATGACGTCCCACTCCGCCGACATCAGAGATGTGATACGCACCCAGAGGCGTTGTATACGGATATATCTTCCAGAAAGAAACGCGATAAGTATGCAGCCGTTCCGGAATGAGACCTAGCTTCAGCAATGGATGATGACTTCCGGGCAATTCGGCAGGAATGAGATTTGAGAGAGGAACCTCGACAGGACCTTTCTGGAAAACGATATGAGAAGACCTAGACCCAGGAGTGGTCGTATTGCGCACACCTAGCAGGACAGAGTTCGGCATTGTCGACGAGGTAGTTGACCAGGTTCGGATAAAGGAACTTACCCAAATGCGTTGCGAATTGATCAAGGACGGACGAGTGATGAGTATTCCTCCGATGGTTGGGACGTGTTCCCGAGGAACTGTTCTGCCTGACATCTTCTACAGAATGATGAAGCTACAGAATACACGATTTCGAGTCCGTGCGAGAGACTTCAGATTGACCGTGGCCGAGAACAGTGCAGTGCATAATAGCTTGGCGTGACGTCATAGTGGACGACGATAGAGACAGGTGAAACCAGAGGTTCGAGCAAGACGCTGACGAGCTGTCATTACTTCCCGTCGAGACTAGAGACCTGATATGCTTACAGAGACGTTGGGTTGTGACCAGTTTCTGAGAAAATATTGTGCTGAGTACACAGATGTCTCTCCAGTGTGAAGAGATTATGCAGGAGAGCCAGCCTCTGTACAGATCGGCATAGGCATGATTGGAAGAGACTTTGAGCAGGATTCCTTCCAGGACATTGCTGCAATGATGTTGCACCCAGGATCAGATGTGTGACGTGCATTCAGAGAGCCAGAGGCCGACGCCAGCGATATGCTGCCTTACGAGTGGTCGTGAGGTGACCAGAGAAGTGCCAGAACGGAATCGTCCCCGTTAGCACGCCTGACAGGGCCGATGAGCCGATTGACCGCGAGATAGGAAATCCGCAAGGAAAATAAGGACCCAGAGTCAGAGGACGCCAGACCGTGAGCAAGAGGCAAGTAGATATCCTGCGCTGTTAGCAGTGGATGCACCGACTCCTTCTCGACCTCGAAGGAGGAACTACCGACGACGGTATTTATGATTTGTGATTTTGTGATTTGATTATCACGTATCCGTCATTTTGGATTTCGGTATTTTGGGCGTTCTGTTTTCATGATTTAGTTTTGATGACTGAGTTTCATGATATTGGTTTCATGCACCTACTGGATATTTATATATTTTGCGCAGAGTTATTACATTTGAGATATTGATTGAGATTTCATGCCTACCGTATGCAGTGATTTGATTTGCACTTCCAGCGTAGTTTTCATGCTCCTTTAGTGTTTTGATATACGATTTTGGTGCACGCCAGATGCACAAAATCGGGATTCTTCGTGCATGTCACATGCACCTGATTTTTTCTGTCAGGCACACACGTTGCCTACGACAGATGTTTCGTGCACACCAGTTGCACCTAGATGTTGTTTTGTACACCTGTTTGACACATATTTGGATTTTGATTCCTTGCGCACCAGACGCATAGGATAACCTTATATATGCATTTTTAGGATTGATTTCTAGTAGAGCAGTACATTTTTACGATATTCTCTATGTATTGATGTTTTCGGAGCCCGACAAATTGGATTATTACTGAAATTGTTTTAGTATTGGGGGTTTAAAATTTAAATTCGGGGACCGAATTTCTTTAAGGGGGGTAGATTGTAACACTTCAAAAAGATAAAATATTATTTTTGGGAATTTTTATAATTTAATATTATTTTATTGATTATTTTAATATTAAATTTATAATTAAATGCAAATAAATGAAGAAAAATTTTGGAAAATTCTAAAATGGGGTATTTATTGGAATTATACCATTTTTAAGTGTTTGTGATCAATTATATGCTAATTTAGTGCTAATCGCGATTAAAAATCGCTAATCGGATTTTTTGGCTTTTTGTGCAAAACTTGCACATATCACTTTTTCTCACACTTGTGCATTTCTTGCTATGGTTCACTATGGGTTTACTATTCTTGTGAGAAGGGTTTTGGAATTAAAGAAAAGGAAAAGAAAAAGAGAAATGAATATTGAATGAGGGTAGGTGAGAGAGAGAGGTATGGACCTTTGACCAACCCTCAGCCATTTTCTCCCCCTCTCATTTCTCTTCCTCTCTCATGCTTGCTGCTGCTGCCCTAGCCCATTCTCCCCCTCTTCAATCCCTCTCTTCATCTCAAAAACAACACCAAAACCCCAATCTCCTTTCATTAAAATTGTGCACAAGCCCGAGACCTCAAAGGTGAACCAAGAAAGCATGGATTCTGGCCACTAGGGGCAACTCAAGAAAATTCTTGAGTTGCCAATTGAGATATTTACTGAACCATTAGCTTAATTCTAGCTTTTCCTATAACCCCATGTTAAGATTTAATCGATATTGTGTGATATTATGGACTTGGTGAAAACCTAGTTAGGGTTTGAGGAAACTTGTGTTGTATCGGGAAATTAAGCTCAGTTAAGGTTATACGAACACCCTAGTGTATGAATTGGAACCCAAAACCTGAAGCTAGAACCAGAATACGGATTTTAGAAATCGATATCGGAGAAATTGTGAAATCTGTGAAGGTTAACTTGAATCTGCTATCATACGAGACACCTGAAAATAATATTGAGTGGACAGTGACATGTGCAGGCACCATTGAACCAACACCCCAGACCCCAGCCCCTGATTCCTTCTTGAGGCCACCAGAATTCCCATTCTGGCCGCAATTTGCGGCCAGACCAGTGAGGAATTTCCTCGTTTTGCGTGCATGCCCCCATTTCCTCAATTCTTGGCCCAGGGTACTTCTAGTTTTGACAGATTCTATCTAGGGTAAAATCTGGGACATATATCCTAAGTTGCTATTTTGGATTCGTGTTTCCGTATTCCGTATTTTTGATTCTGAAATTGTGGATTGTGTTTTGCCTCGACTATTTGGCGTTTATACGACGATATAGAGGATTTATTGATGGTTTTGAAGGCGTGCCATAGGTTCTCACCTATAAGCCCCTTATCGTATCGTTTTGGATTTCATGTGCCGTTTTAGCTTGGATTTGGTTTTAATGCGCATATACGATATTTTGATGTGTAGGTACCCATAAAGAATTCGGGACGACAAGCAAATGCGTGGTGACGTCCGCAAATGATGATGCAAGGTGAGTAGATTATATCTACAGGGGGAAGTCGGGTGGATGGCGTATAGCACCCCCGCAGTCCGTAGATAGAATACTATGTAGTTTATTGTGATAGTTAGGTGTATTATGGATAGTGTAGGGTTAGAAGTGACTAGTGTAGTTCATAGTCGCGAACCCTAGAATAGAATTACACCCTCACGCACACCCTTGCATATTACGTATACTTGCACTGTGTTTGATGATATGGGATGACTTTGGAGATAAGTCGATGATGTGGGCTTTGTGCCGCGAGATCGGTGATTTGATTGATTCATATTTGGGATATGACTTGTGATTCTTGCGGGCTTGGGATGTGTGTTTACCCCCGCATGCATATTTCATTGATGGTATCGATTTGTACTAGACATAGAGTAGTACCCCAGATTATATGATCTGATGATAGTGATACCTGTTATGTGATAAGATAGTGAGATGTTGACCTGTACCCAGCTATTGGGATGTCGTACGACGATTTACCGTACGAGCCTATATTGATGATAGATCCGCGCTCATGACTTGAGGATGTCATATGATATACTGTATCGTACGCGATAGTATTGAGGCGGGATCACCGACTATTATATCTATATATATCGACTCAGATTTAGGTGGTTTTCATACCCCTCCTGATTTACTTGATACTTAGATCTGTAGATTGCATAGTAGATGTTAGACTAGACCGAGGCATACCTATTTCAAAAACTATGAATCAGGGGTATCTTAAAGGACAAACAATGGGATTCTGCGAATACTTAAAAGGCGTGTCTTTTCTTAAAAAACATTGAATCCCTTATTTTACTAAAACCCTGATTCGTCTTATTTCAAAAGGCATCACTGCATGACTTATAAATATTGATGTAATTTCTTCACTGTGGTGTTGATTATTTGATTTCCGCATATTCATGCTATTCATATTGCCTGCATATGTTATTGCTATACTGTTATCATGCTGTTAGGACACCAGCACCATTATCGATGATGCGTATGTTCTACGTACACTATTTGCCGGCTCACACACTTCATCATCGATAATTGCCATGCCACTACACTGTAGTACTGCTGCATTCATGATATGATTTCCGCATGGCATATTGTACACATATACCTGTACACAAACATATATGATTCTGACTTGATTAGAGATTTGAGGGCCGCAAGATATTCTTTAAAAACTGATTTAGTCTAAAGGAGCGGTTTCCCTCGACCTATGCACATTACTATTTATATGTGACATGACTTGATATTCATACCTGATACATATATCACATCGCATCATAGTATTATAGCTGATTTATATGTGACATGACTTGATATTCACACTTGATACATATATCACATCGCATCATAATATTGTAGCTCATTTATATGTGACATGACTTGATATTCATACTTGATGCATATATCACATCGGATCATTATGGTATAGCTTACATTTATGTAACTTGACATGATATCTATATTTGACGCACATATCATATCGGATCATTGACTTGCATTTTGATTTGGACTTTATGTGATTCTGGATTTGGGAACCGAGGCTATTTCAAATATGTAATCATTTAAAACCCGGTTCCCTTGATATGATATTTCAGTGCGTCCATCATGTGTTTTCTCGGGGCTAGAGTGATATATGTGAACCCAAATCGAGGAGCTGGTTGAGACCGATTACGGGTACATGGTGGACCCGGTATGGTACCCCGGGGCGAGAACGGTTTCGCTGTGTAGTAGACGGTGAGCCCGGCAGAGGGATTACTACCTACCGGTGATTGTATTTGAGCTCGGCGGATATCTGGAGGATACCGACCGGAGCCCAGAGATGGACATGGGTTGACCCGTACTGCTGGGGCCGAGGGCCGATACCGCAGACGGAGCCCAGAGATGGACATGGGTTGACCCGTACTGCCGGGGCCGAGGGCCGATACCGCAGACGGAGCCCCATATGGACGAGGATTTACGTGTCGATGCTAGGCACGGGTTTCATGATGTTTTTCCATGATTTTGTTTATATCCTCACATTGCATACATGATGCTTATTGTCTGTGGGTGACGGGTGGACGGGTTCCACATATATACAGACATGGATATTATACAGACATGGATCATATACAGACTGGATTTACACTGATCATACTTCATTTGTATATATAACAGGGTATGAGGGCGCTGTTATATATACCCTTACACCAATATTAGTGGTATGGGACGCTAATATATGTGTATTGATATCATTGTTACTTCATCATATTTACTTCATGCAGACATACCTTATACTGATGACATGTTATTACCTGAGTGCTTGGCACTACATACCTGTTTAGATGTTGCTTTGCCACCTTATCATGCATCAGGCTTATTCCTTGAGGTTTATTACTGATTGTTGACCTAGGTTTATGTCTTGCATTCGGTTTCTGCTTGTAGATATTTCTATTCACGAGTTGGCAACTCACCCCCGTTGTGCCACAGTTCTTGCAGGTTCTGCCGTACAGGTTTCTTTGCGGCATTTCTGGCACACTACCTTCTTGCGGGTGAATTGCTTTTGGTAGGTGGATTCTTTTGCATCAAGAACCACCATTGTATTTATTTTATTCATTGTATCTAGAATTTTCATCAACCAAAATTGTATATTGTTTCAGACCTAGACTTTAGTGATGTATTATTCGACCTTAGAGTCGCGCTTAGTAGTATTGCGGTTTTCTTATTGCTTTTGAGTTTTCTTTTGGATTTGATCCTCGCCACTTGGCGTTGTATATTATATCGTTGTGTGGTTGTGACCGTCAATTGACGAAGAGCTAGCTCCCGCTTGGGGATGCCTTTATCATTGCATATATTGTTATCCTTATTGTACCCCATTCGGGGCCAGTTTTACAAAAGAAACTCTGCCGAAATTTTTAGAAAAGACTTTACTGTTTTCAAAACGCACCTTCGGCTTTGTTATTTAAAAACCTTGATTTCAAACATGTTTTTCTTCACTTCTTTAAACCAGTTTCTTTACTTATTCTTAAAAATGGTTTTAGATTTCTGGGCTTTTGGCTTACTTGGATCAGATGGAGTCCTATAGACTTCATATGGTTCAAGGGCCAGTCACATGCTCTTTCGGGTCGTGACAAAACGTAACAGCTACCCAGGTATTGAGCGCTCAGAAGATCAACAAGCAAGCCTGTAACTTCTCCTGTGAATCGAAACAGTAACACTCCCGTACAGTCCGGTCTCGTCGTCTGATATGTTGCATATCTCTCCTAGGGGTGGTAAACGTCAGACCCCAGTAGCTTGATAAGTCGTGTCGATATGAGGTCTATAACAGTTCGAGAAACTACTGATAACACTTACCAGTAAATCTCAGCAACCCTGGCCAGGGATTTCCGCTTATAGCCAATCGAACACAGCACAACATCAACTCCCTATACCGGGAGAGACGAATCCCCTCCTATCGCTCATTGCCTCCATGTGATTCGGGACTGTACCCAAAAGCCACCTTTTTGCACGCCCTCTTGGACGTGGTATGATGGAAATCAAAGCACAGTGGGAATCACACAAGACTCTATGACGATCTCGGGTCGACAGACAACTCTGTACCAGTGTCACCGGAGAACTGCCATCTGACGTATGGTATAATACCATCTGGGAGTTCTCGCCGAGTCCGTCCAGTGTACCCAGTCTCCACTAAGCACCCGTATACCATCCTTGATGTCAAACACCGATGGATATGGGATCATCCATCGCCTATCATATGGGTCAAGATGCGTATACGCTAGTCTACTCTGGTGTATCGATGCCCTGTCTCGATACACCCTCGACTAGGAACAGTTATAGGATGTACTCGTCGACTACGGTGGCCCCACTAGTATGATCTCATCATAGTCCCAGTAGTCGAGTACATATCCTAAGGGCTTTATCAACATGTAATATAGAGACAATCAGAGTACATGTTAAGATAAAGTACAACCAGATAGCATACTATCATGTCGAGCAAGAAAGTCCTCCATATATATGTCCTAGCATCCACTACAATATACATCGTATGTACAGTAATGGCCTCTAGGGCATACATATAACTAACATCATATGCATATGATATTCAATTATGAGGGAACTAATCTCCTCGATGTCCGCCATATTCCAGCCGAGAGCTTGCCGCCTATCTTGTAAGAGCATTAAAAGGGCGTTCTCTTGCTCGAGGGCTAGAAAGGCCGATATGATAACGGGAAAGGTCTCATTCTCACCTATGTAAGCATATTTAATGTGAGACGGCAAGGGCATGAGTTCGAGTTTCGGAGGCAAAAGAATCATAGGCAAAATTGGGGAATCTACCTCGAACTCAAAGGACTCCAACACAGGTTCGAAATCTCTGCAAACAACCGATTCGGATGGTTCAACTAAGTCATCCAAAAATTCAAAAGACTCATATTCGGGTTGTGAGTCGTCATCATCCGAAAAAGTGAAACATTCATAATCCATATCGGTTGTGTCAATGGTGGTAGGCTCAAGGAGGGACGCACTAGTGGCGTCAAAACTGTTCTCATCAAACAAGAATCTTTCAAACTCGCAGTCCTCCTGCGTGATTTCGTGAATAGAGCAAACTTCTCGTGTACTAGTATTAGGCACGGGGGGCAGACTTCCTAACTTGTAAATGTTGAACTCACTAGACGTCTTCCCGAAGGATAGAGTCATGGAGCCATTGCGACGGTTTATTACGGCATTGGAAGTGGCCAAAAATGGTCGACCGAGGATCACCGGAATTTGGTTCCGTGAGTTACCAACAGGTTGTGTGTCCATAACAATAAAATCAACTGGGATTATGAACTCCCCAACTTTTATCAACATATCCTCTAGCTCACCCCTTGGATGGGTGATTGATCGATCAGCCATTTGGAGAGTACAGTGAGTGGGCTTAAGCTCTCCAATGCCTAATTGCTCGTACACAGAATAAGGTAGCAAATTGACACTAGCACCAAGATCTAGTAGTGCTCTATTGATGTTCTTGTACCCAATTGTTATCGAAATAGTAGGACAACCGGGGTCCTTTTGCTTTTGGGGTAAAGAATTGACAAGAGCATCGCTAATAGCACTAGCCACAAAAATTTTCTTTGGTACTTGTGACTTCCTCTTTTTGGTGCATAAGTCCTTTAAGATTTTTGCATATGAAGGAACTTGTTGGATTGCATCCAAAAGAGGGATATTTATGCTAACCTGTTTGAACAACTCGACAATCTTCTCCATTTGTGGAGTTGGTTTATTGGATCTCAACCGGTTTAGAAAAGGAACGTTTTGAAAAGTTGTTGAGTCCAATTTTTGCGGATCAGATTGTTGAGTTGGAACGGAACCCCGTGTAGATGTGTTCATGTTGTGAGAAGTGGGTCCGTTCGAGCTAGAAGAGGTAGAGCCGTGTGAAGGATGAAGAATAGGCTCTAACGAAGAAGAAGAAGAAGGTGAAGAAGATGAAGAAGGGCCACCAGCAGGGGTGTCATTGTTAATACCCACCTTGTTTTGCAACACTTTTCCTGATCTCAACGTGGTCACAGCATTTACGTTATGATTTTGCTATTGATATGCAGCATGTGCGTGACCGGGATTTGGCAGTGGTTGAGATGGGAGCTTTCCTTTTTCTCGCTCGCTCAATACTGCATTGAGTTGTGCAATTTGTGCCTTAATAGATTTGATGCTTTGATCGTGTGAGGCACTATTTTGCATAAAAGATTGAATAGAAGTCTCTAATCTTGCTGTAGATTGTGTAGATTGCTTTAGGAACGCATCTAGACTTCTTTCGAGCGAGCTAACCTTGTCATTATTAGGTTGAACAAAATTGTTTGGCGGGTAAGCAGTGTTAGGCACAAAATTGTTCACTTGATTAGGGTAAGGTTGCTGTTGGAAAGGTTGTTGAAATTGAGTTTGTGGAGGTGCTTGTTGTTGTGGAGGAGGAGGCCTTTGAAAATTGTTATTTCCTTGGAATTGTTGATTTTGGTTCCAAGCGAAATTTGGGTGACTCCTCCAACCCGGATTGTATGTAGAAGAGTATGGATCGTTTCTTTGTCGTTGCTGAAAGGCAGCATTGACTTGATCCTGTCCGTGAGTAGATGCACTGTAAGGACACTCTTCGTTGAGATGTGATGGATCCGAACAGCAAGCACAAACAGTTCGTGGAAGCACAACAGGGGCAGGAGAAGGCGATGAGATTTTGGTCTCAATCGTTTCTAGCTTTTTCGTAAGAGCGGCCATCTCGGCCTTCATAGCAATCGACATCTCTAATTGATGTATGCCTGCCCTAGACTGACCACTAGAAGAAGATGATGTGGTCTTGGTGCTCTCCAATTGAATTGTTTGTTCACTAAGGTTCTTAAGGAACTGCCACGCTTCCTCACTAGATTTGGATAGAAAGTGACCTTGACAAATGGTTTCTAGCAACTGCTTCGTTGCCGGGTTCAATCCCTCATATAATGTTTGGTAAAGTTGCCAACTTTCGATCCAATGGTGAGGGCATTGAACGAGTAGGTCTTTGAATCTTTCAAAACACTTCCAAAATGGTTCGGAAGAAAGCTGTGAAAATTGTATAATCTCATTACGGATTCTAGCAGTTTTGTGATGAGGATAGAACTTTTTAAGAAAAGCTTTCACAAACTCGTCCCAATTTCTAATTGAATGTGATGCGGTGTTGTATAGCCACTTCTCGGCTAGGTCACATAAGGTGAAAGGAATGACCCTTAGCCTTATAGCGTCATCACATAATTGGGTTGTTTTCATCATAGCGCAAACGTTTTGGAATTTATTGATAAAAATATACGCATCTTCTGATTCCAATCCATGAAATTTTGGCAGCATATTGATGAAGTGGGGTTTTATTTCAAAATTGTCCCCATTTGCCGGTGGGGGTGAAAGACAGGTAGGTAAAGAGGTGCGGACAGGGTAGAAGAGATCCTGGAGCGCGACTCGTGTGGGCACTTCAACAGGCGGTTGATTCGGGTTATTCGCACCCAGATTAGGTGGAGTCAGTCCCTGGGCAGGTGGAGGGATGTTAAGATTAAATCCTGACATCTTAGAAGAAGAATTTGGTGATAAAGAAGGTGAAGATGTATGAACAGAATCTCGGTCAACGTCGGAGTTGACCGGCAAAGGTAAAGGTGATAAAAGGGTGAAGGGATTTTCGGCGTTGGAGTCGATCGCGTAGTCCGTAGGGACTAACGAAACGCGGACTAAACAGGAACTAAGGTCCCTAGTCCAAGCGGACATACACTAAACGAGTTTAGTGTAGTCAAAGCGTAGAATGTGAGGGTAAGAAAACAAAAGTGGAGAAAAATTGGGTGATGGTGGTAAAAATGACAAATTTTTTTTTTGTTTGTTTCAAAAGAATTGGAAAATGAAACGATTGTTCAACAAACACAATCACAAATGTACAGTCACAAACGCACAATCAATACCTAGACTAGGGTCCTCTAAGTCTACTCGACCTGCTCCTAATTGTTCCAAAGCGACAAATTGTGAGATAACCCTCAGATCGCCTCTTCACAGCCTGTTGTGGCCAGGTAAGCACAAGTGAGGTATGGAGGGATCCGCTCACGAATCACCGTGAGATTGGCCTTTTAAAGTTACCTCCTCACTTGTCTTGCCTAGGCACCACAAGAGTCATGTTTAGATAAACGATTGAATGCCCACAATCTTCCTTTGTCCTATTGAGCGCGACAAGTCCTTAGTGGGCTGAGTCTAAATATTTTTTATTAAACTTGTGGTGACACTTATGCAATTAGTGATTTCCGGGGTCTTAGGAAGGGTGATGAAATCCCCACCCAATCTGGATTGGTGTTAGAGCCCCTTAAGTCCGTATTAAATGATGCAATGCGCAAAATTCAACCGTGTTCAAGCAATCAGTTATCGTTTTTTACTTCTAATGCGGCGCTGCAACAAATACGGTTAGTTTTTTTTTGGCTTTTTGCGGCGATTTTTGCTAAGAATCCTGCAAAGACAAGAATATTGGAGCGTCGGGTTTGAGAGGGGAAGTTTAGAAAAATACGTACCAAAAAGTATCGAGTTTCAGAAACTCGTGTCGATATTGCCTCCGAGTGGTTGAATGGTTCGCTTGCGTGGGTCTAACTACCCGGATCTTTGGCACTGAGTGTTCACCCTCCTTTGCACTTGAAAATGCCCCTTTGTTCCGTATGATCGCTGCTCAAAATCCGTCAAATCTGCATATATTGGAAAATTACGGATATTTGAGCCAAAAATCAATATTAACAACCATAATTCTGAACACAAATAATTAAGAAAATCAAATAATAAAAATGGAATTTATATCAAAACACTGGAAGCAACACAGAAAAACAAAAGTGAAAAGGCCACACCAAGGCCGACGAGCTCGGTTTTTTAGGGTATGTCGCCGGTTTTTGTGTGAGGAAATTGGCTCAAATTTTGTGTGTTGTCTCAATGAAGAAATGTCATTCCAATTTTATAACTTGATTTATTTCTTTAGCATCAGAGTGTTAGCAGAATTCAAATCCAGAGATGAAAAGAATTTTATTTGTGTTTGTGGTTGGTTTCAAAAAGAATGGTTATTTGTTTGAATGTGTTAGAAGTTAGTTTTATACAGAATATGCACAAATTTAACCCGAGAATACAAGTATAAAAAGCGTTACCGTCTCCCCGGCAACGGCGCCATTTGATTGTCACGATCTAACTGTGTCGTGTTTAAAAAGAATTCTGAAATTACCGCAATCAAAACGGTGTCGCTTGTAGCGAGCCGCGATGAATACGGGTCGTCCGCAGGGAGATGGTAAGTTTCTTATTGCTTGTTTTAACGAGTTAATACCGTGTTTTGATTTGTTGGTTAACTAATTGTCGTAACAAAGATATGAATAAAAAGGACTTGTTAAGGGTAGTAATAAGTTAGATTGTATGAAGGTGATGTTTGCCAATTCCTTATAGCCCCGACTTGGTATTGATACTAAAGCAATAGGTAACAACGCGGATTAGGGAACTTGAAATACGGTATTTGCGGTATTTTGCTAAATCCGTTTTCCTTGTCCCTTGTCCTTCCGTTGTTATCTCTTGATTTTAGCCTTCGGCAAACCACGGGCAATCCGGTCATGATTAGGAATCATCACTATCGGGGTAGGATAGGATGCCTAGTGAGCGGAGTTGCGGGTGATTTGCACGAAGTTTCAATAGGCAAGTTTTAGGTTTTAAACTTTGGACAAAGAAAATCTTCGAATACGATCTAACATATTACACCCTTAACAAGTGAAAAGATTACTCACACATATTTACAAATTAACAAGAAAGAAAAGAGAAGATACATAAAAACATGCAATGAAATAAAGAGGAAAAGAGAACCGATGAGTTCAAGCGTTTTATCTCCCAGTGTTCAATCCCCGGCAACGTGTGAGATCCAAATACCAAGCTTTAAGGTTGCAAGCTCACTTAAGAGGTTGCAAGATCAAAGCAAAGCATGAATTTCACAATTGAAATCATGTAAAGTGGAACAAGACATGTAATAAAAATACGAACTTTTATTGAAGAACAAACTTGTTACAAGAGATCTTGAAGTCAAGAACCTAAGCCTTAAGCTTGCAAGTTCTAAATGAGAAGTTGCAAGGTCAAGACAAAGGGGCAAGAGCTCACGAATGAAAAGAAAAATTACAAGAATTCTAAGATTGAACTAAAGAAAAAAGATACTTTTTCCTCTTGCCTCTGGTCTCTATTTATAGGCTCAGAAAGAAATATTCATATCTGTCCCATTATGGCTCATGCTGATTTGTTTGATTGCCTTTGATTTGAACGCATGCTTTTTAGTCTTGAATGCATATAATATCATATGCATATAAAATCATATCCTTGATTGCATATAAAATTGTATCCTTGATGATTGCATATAAAATCATATTCTTGATTGCATATAGAATCATATCCTTGATTGCATATAGAATCATATCCTTGATGATTGCATATAGAATTATATCCTTGATTGCATATAAAATCATATCCTTGATTGCATATAGAATCATATCCTTGATTGCATATAAAATCATATCCACATGTGCTTAAAAGTCTTGTGTACACACTTGTTGTGTTGGACCATTTAGAAAAAAAATGTGTACACAACTTGTTGCGTAAAGGAACTTCTGAAGTATCGGTCGGTTAGCGTTTCTGGTCGCAGTGTCTTCCCTCGAGTGATATATCCGTGCTGTTGGATGCATTTCCAGTATTTTGTCATGGATACCTGTAATCTGTAATGCTGAGCAGACACTGGTCAATAATACCGATAAATACAACAATTAGATAATGAATGAGCGGTATTAGAATGCAATTTTCTGATATGAACAGGGTGTGCAGAAGGTAATGACTAAAGACATATAAAGGGATTTGGAGAGGTGGCAAAGAATTATACGGTTACAGTCGTGGATCTGGAAGAGGCATTACTAGGAATACCGGGATACCCCATCGAAACATTTCAATGTTTCAGTTTCACTGTGTACTATTAAAAGGAAAACTGATTTCCCAATTAGTCCTTACTCAGGGTATGTATTTACCAGGTATGATTCTCACATCTGTATGGTTTTACAGATGATGAGTGGGAGTAGGTTAGTGGGAATTATGTGATCATCCTCATTATATCGGGATTCGTTGTAATCGGTGATATTTGAGGAAATCACCTGGGCTGTTTGCCGGTCGGCAAATATTTGGTTTTGAATATCCGCTGTTATGCATCAATTTCAAATTGATATATCTGTACGTCTATTTTCATAGAGTGAGATATACCTTTTGAAATTATGTCTATGACATTTACCTATATCAGTGGATGCTTAGGTAAGGAGCATTAAACAGCGGTGTAATTCTTCTTAACCATAAGTACAGTTTTCAACCTACGACACACAGTGAATGAGTTATCAGACTCAAGGGACTTATACAGAGTATTGCATGTTGTCCAGGGTCCATCAGGACAGAGGGGTTGATCCTCGTACTATATTCGGTTTACTTATGACTTCTCTAGTTTTTAGACAGGTGTTTCGCGGAAACACAGGGTCCGAATTTTAAGAAGTTATAGGTATTTGAATAAAGTAGAGAACCAGGTGTTGCAAGTATCAGGATTCTTCAAGTTGATCGATGATGTAGATACTTGTGTATGGTATTCAGTTGATAGTAATGATTAAGAGAACTTGCATCTCTTTCAGGTTACTCATAATTGGAAGCATTCCTAAGTTGAGTAACGCTGATCGGCCTCCTTCCATTTAGTTGACATGCACTGGAGACAGCAGCATAATTTGAATCTGGTTCAATTAAATCAGTGCCTCTGGTTCTATATTGGATATAGAACAGTTCATATCTTAACGATGTTATGGTACGGGGAGTTGTCCGGCCTATGCTTAAAACCAGACTCTGGATAACTCAAGGCATGTTTTCTGTAATGGCTATTTGTGGCTTGACCCAGGCTATGACGAGGGTTGACTTTCTACCATCTGGAAGATCGATAGTGATATTGTTCTAGACTCGCCACAGTTTTATTAAAAATGGATTTTTTCAGAAAACAGTAGTGGGAGTATGGTAGAACTGGAAGTGATTCCAGAACCGCAAACGATTTCTGAAGATTTGATAGGAACCTAAAGATTCAATCTGGTTTAACATTCCATTGGCCACTCCGCAGATACGGTGGGTAACTTCAGGCACCCGAGAGGTACTCCGGTAGCCTCAAGGATGGTGAAAGGGAAGTTCTTGTTTACCCCACTTTCCATTGCTGTTGTTCCAGGCTGCGAGACCCGGAAGGAGGATGAGTATAGCGTCGTTCTTTACTGGCTTCAGAAGTGTACTTGTATATGACTCTGCCAGAGGGTTGTCGTAGTCAGTGGGAGCAGCAAAAGCATTGGTGGACAGGTGGCTTATGTCTATTTATAGACTAAAGCAGATATAGCGGAGATAGATCATCAATTTCTGATGTGACAGTCATAGGTTTGACTTCATCAGAATAGGGGATGGATCTGTTGAGAAGGTAGTAGGGTGTGATGTCATGGTGTTTGGATGACATGCACAGAGTAGGAAGTGATATTCCTATACTACAATCGGTTACACTTTGGTCATCACACAGTGGTTTCTCCACATGGGACTTGGACATTATATCAGACATACTGGTTACTAGATCCATGGTTTTAGATCTAGATTTGGATGGTTTCCCAATCAGGGTACTTAGACAGCATTCTAAGAGTATTTAGAATAGACGACTCCTGGCACGGTAGTGTACCTGCAGGTGATGGAGTCACCCTCTCTAAAGGTGTCTTACAGACTAAAGGGGAGAGGGATGTGCATGATTGGCAGATCACTTGCTCAGGCAATTGAGTCAATCATGAGATGTCAAGTACCACTCCAGATATTGTTCTTGCACTAGATGCAATAAGTTGACATTGATCGAATCCTGGAGAAACGGTCGGAAGCAGTTTTAGAACATAAGTGGATGTTCTAGGGCTATGATAACGACAGCCTCATGCAGGAGACAGTTATCATTCCAGGCTTCCAAGGTGACCTGGACGACAAGGAGGTTGTCAGAGTTATAGTTTTTCCTTCTGACGAGGGGCAGTATTTTGGACAGGTGATCCAAGGCAATACCGAGGGAGGCATGGCGCAGGATACTGATTAAGTTCAGTTGACGATACAGTCTAAGAAATTTGGATTTGGAGTTCATTTGTGAGCTAGGTTCCACCAAACATCCAGACACATTCTAAGACAGATATTGCTCATTTCGAGACATGGCTTTCTCCGCGAACATGAGATATAGAGAGACATAGAAAGAAACTTCAAGGCGGATCCACTCACTGAGGCTATTCCTCGAACGCAATAGTTTCGCAAACGGGCTTTATGAGACTGACTAGTAGAGCAGTTGGGTGTTCGGTATCACACGGGCTGTGAGTATGCGACATCGCAGTAATTAGCCTTGAGTGCATGTGGGAGATTGTTGGAGATAGTGCCCTAAGAGTCAATTATTGGATCACAGGCACGTGATTGCAATGATTGAGGGAGAAGCTATCCCGGTAGGACAGTCTTACTCAAGATGATAGTATGCTATCTGGTTTACGTTTATCATCGTGTAATGCTTTAGGTGACCTGACATGTCGCTATTACACGTTGATAGAGCCCCTAGGATTCTTGCTTGACTGCTAGCAGTATGAGGACGATCATATACGTGAGAGCTGGCAGTCTATAAGAACATCCTTAAAAGGTCCCTAGTCGTGGGAGTTTCGAGACAGGGCATCGATACTCCAGAGTAGACTAGTGTATACAGTCGAGACCCCGACGAGGGGCGGTGGCCAGTCTCACAAGCCACTGGTGTCAGTTGGTTCACCTAAGATGTATACAGGTGCTCATTGGGTTATGAGTACACCGGACAGGACTCGCCGAGAACATGCTAGTTGGTCTTATACCTGACGTCAGATAGCAGTTCCCTGGTGACATGTGTACAGGTTAGTTCATCAACCTGGGGATCGTCATTTGTCTCGTGTGAGTTCCCACTGTACTTTGATTACTACCCTACCTTGCTCAAAGGAGATGTGCAAACAGGTTTTAGTTGGGTACAGTCCCGAGCCACATGGAGGCAGTGAGCGGATCTTCAGGGGTTCGTCTCTTCCGGTATTGGGGGTGAGGTCGCGCTGTGTCTAGGAGAGCCATTACATGAAGCCCTCGGCCGAGGCAGGAGATTTACTGGTAGGTATTCCAGTAGTATCTCAGGGTGTTCTGGGCTACACTCCGACACGGCTTGTACCGCTTTTGGGGGTCTGACTTTTACCAACCCCCTAGGCCCGCCATGCGATGCTCATAGACGAACGGACCGGACTGTACAAATATTGTCACTGACAGGCTCAGTAGGGTGTCAGGATGAGTTCGCTCATCGACGTCCCTTTTGGTCAATACCTGGTAGCCCGTTACGTATTGGCTTATACCTCTGACATGCTAGTGGTTAAATCCACAGCCATAGTATTGACGAGTCTTTAGAGTCCCCCACATTCAGTTACTCTACTTTCGGGCGAAACGCTGTAGAGGTCGTATGGAGATATGGCAGGGTTCGATCAGATACGTGCGGTATTGCACGCATCAGGATCGGATGGTTAGTACCAGAGGCCGTATGGTTATATGGCAGGGTTCGATCAGATACGTGTGGTATTGCACGGATCAGGATCGGACGGATAATACTAGCCGGCTTTGGTTTAAGCCGGATCCTAGTATAGTACAGTGTAGATTTTGTCTCATTGCATTTGTATTCGGTCGGAATTCAGATGCGGGTGTGTATACACAGTATCGGGGTTTTCCTGTAATTTATTACGGGACCAGTTTTCTGGAGTTGCCAGTTTGCTTTCCGTTTCGGCCATATTTCTTTGTATCCTTCATTGGTCGAAGATTGGTGGAGGAGGGCTTATTTGCATTTGTGCAAATAAGCATTTGTGGAGGGTGTTCTTCGCATTTTGTTGTATCATGATACTTGCACCATCATTTGACTTCTTTTGACCATGATGGCTTGACTTTTGTTTTCATGATGGTTGTGGTGGAGTGTTGGCCTTAGTTCATTATCATGCTTGATGATGAAGGTTGGTCATGATGAGGGAGTGTGGTTTGCTTTTTGACTTGGTGGTCTATCATTCTTTTTCATTGTATTATTGATACAACCCTACTAGGATTCTCTCCCCTCCTTCTTCACTTCATATGGCCGGCCACATTGGGTGGGGCTGTCCTAATTTTTTGGGCAAGGGAATTTCACTCATTTGGCTTCACAAAATCCCATTGTTCCACCTCAAAAGTATTGTTGATTCTCCTCCACAAAATGGCAACCTCCATAAACCCCAAATGAGACATATAGATCTTCACTATATTCTACAGCAAATCTTGGGAACGTCAACTCGCCAGATTCGTGCCCGAGTTGCCTCGGTATAGAGGTGGGAGCCCGTAAAAGAAGCAGGCGACGTGGTACCCTTCCGGAGACGAGGTGGAGACCGGACATTCCGCGGGAGATCGGGACGACGGTGAGAAGACCGGAGGACACGGATCGCTCGGTATATCTCTCTTCCCCATCTTGTAGTTAGCTAGGACTAGTTAATAGTACGATCCGGGTTTTAGTGCGCGGTGGTGCCGGTTTGAAAAATTAAAGTTAACCATCGCTTCCGCATTTGGCCTCAGGATGGAGGCCAGGGCGCCGCCGTGCACTTACAAGGAGACCCGGTCACGACTCCTCGAGATGGTCTCCCACTGGACCCTAGAACCCGGTTACTTGTGCCCCCCGCTATGAGTCTATCCTAATGCGGAAAAGTAAATAATTTACATCAATGGTGACATCATCCTCAACCCGGAAGTTCCCCAATAAAAGAATATTACATAAAAGCTTTTACATGAATGAAAATGAAAAACTCTCTTCTCACATAAAACCCCGGCTATTCAAACACGACGATCCAATAAAACAAATAACAGCAACACATAACATCACATGTCATCAACTTAAGTAAACATGCGTATCCCAATTATCGTTGACATATAGCACCGAAACGGCGATACACTACATATTACACTTACGGTCGCAGAAAAGAAAGTGAAAAACTACGACAATTGGAATCCGCAACCATCTTAGACATCATAAACCCAATATATCACATACATTGGATTTCATGCCTAACCAAATGAATTTCTTAGACATCGCATGCCTAACAATTGTAAATCCTGCATTTTAGTCTCGATATTGAAAACACTTTCCAATAATCTGTCGTGTAATTCAACAAGATTCCTGATAAACTGATTGAATGCTCGTCGGAAACATTAGTAGACGGCCGCACCCCCCGAAGCCGTCGACAAAGTGCACTAACGTGGAACACCGCTGCCGCGAGAACCCTAACGGACGCTTTTGGCGATGAGGTTCTCCTACAGTCACTTGGTCGGGGCTATGGGGCATGGCTATCTAGTATGGTTACCCGAAGAGTATCCGCGTACACTACGTAATTGCGACGGACTTTTGATCAACATCAAAATCCCGTGGCAACCGCTCAAATGAGACTAAACTGCTAGATTTATAAAATTCAAACTAGTTATCACATAACTACTTGTGGATTCTAAATATTGTATCACAATCAAAGATAGCTAGACGAAGTTAAACTTTTCAATCGAATAAGCAAGCATCCAAAATTTCCCGACAAGCTCAGTACTTGAGCGGAGTTCAAAAAGTTACCAGAACATGCCACGGCTCCTATGAATCAGCCGTAGAAGGGTTAACCAATGCCTCACCTGTGGCACCGCTGAACTACCATAAACCCTAAGGTTTTATGGGGGTTCTGACGGTCACAGAATCGAGTTAGGGTTTCGTTCTTCTAGAGGGTCAACAGAATCGCTTAAAAGATTTTCTGAAAATTTTAAACTCGGAAAAAATCCAACTCCTGAAAAATTTCCAACGGGGAAAAATTGGGTTATTGATATCCGTTCGAACATTTTAACATCATCTAAATTTCTTCCATGGCTCTGATACCACCGTAGGGTTGTATATCACGCCAGCAAGGTTTCGGGAGGTATCGTCCATGCCATATTTAAATTTTTGTCGTTCTAGCTAACCCTAATCCTAGAATCGATACTAGAAAATCCGACGAAACGAATGCAAACAACTTTGCAGCTAAAGTGAAGAAGGAATACAACCTTTGTAGACCGGTCCTTCACTTCTAAAGCTCCATGTCGTCGTCCCTTCGCTGCGAATCATGAACTCCCGGACTCTAGAGAGGGTGAACTTGATGAAACGAACAAGCTTGCTCATTGTCTTTGAGGCCGAAGATGATCTACGTCGAGGAGACTCAAGCTCATGCTATCTCTTCACTAATGGTGAGATTAGTGAAGCAAACACCCTAAACTAATTGGCTAATAGTATAGGATGATGAAGTAGGAAGTGGGCTCACTTTAGATTTAATTTTCTCACAATTTTTCATCACATTTTCAAACCCTAGAAAACTCTTTTCTTTTGGAAGAAAAAGATGAAGCAAGTGATGAAAGAATAATCAAGTGAGGTTAGAAATGCAACCATGGTGAGTGTATGTGATGCACTAACCATTGTAAAGACTAAACCTTGGCTAAGGGTTAAAGGTTAGGTTAATAAATATCTTTAAGTAAAACAAAAGAGGTGAACAAAGTTAATGGTTCTACAAGTTTCTACAAACCCTAACCATGATTAATTCCACTATTTTGAATTTACTTAATAATAAATAAAACCTTTACATTAACCCTAGCATTGTGTAAGTCTCACAAGACTATGTTGCATGTGTAACCTAGCATGGCACACTTATATATATCACATATATATTTAGTGTGCAAAGAAAACAATTAACATATATCATATATATGTTAAGTGTATCATTGTGAGAAAAAGAAAAGCTTAACTGTGCTAATATTAGTTAATGTAATGTGATATATCAAATATATAATTATACATTAAATTATTAAATCAACACTTGATTTAATAATCCGGCTATATTATGTATAACCGACTAATATAAAATGCAACAACTTGTCGAATCAACACTTGATCCGATAACCCGGCTATATCATATACAACCGACCAATGTCACAAGTCGCGAAAATACAATACAGTATCACATACTCGTATTAATCTCGGTCCCGCACATATCACATATGTGCTCCTACTTCGTTTCGCATGAAGTAGGAAATCTCTGTGTAGGACTCTAAAGACTCGTCAATACGCCGGCAGTAGGTGATGATCATATCAAACACCTACAAGCCGCAAGCGGTCTGCTAAACGTAATGGCCACCAGGGTATTGAGCGATCAGAAGATCAACAATCATGCATGCCCGTACTTTTGCGATTCCAATCAGTAACACTGCCGGTCCGGTCTCTTCGTCTGATATGTCGCATATCACAGCCTGTGGGGTGGTATTACGTCAGACCCCAATAGCCTGGTAATTCATGCCGATGCAAGGTGCATAACGGTTCGAGAAACTAGTGATAACATTTACCAGTAAATTTCAGCAACCTTGGACAGCGATTTCCTGTTATGGCTAATCGAGCTTAGAGCAACATCAACTCCTAATACCGGGACAGACGAAACCCCTCCTATCGCTCATTGCCTCCATGTGACTCGGGACTGTACCTAAGAACCACCTTTTTGCATGATCTCTTGACCGTGGTATGGTGGAAATCAAAGCACAGTGGGGATCACACAAGACTCTATGACGATCTCGGGTCTACAGACTAACCTGTACCAGTGTCACCATAGAACTGCTATCTGACGATAGGTATAATAATATCTAGGAGTTCTCGGAGAGTCTGTTCAGTGTACCCGGTCTCCACTGAGCACCCGTATACCTTCTCTGATGTCAAACACCAATGGATATGGGATCATCCATCGCTCATTATATGGGTCGAGAAGAGTATATGCTAGTCTACACTGGAGTATCGATGCCCTGTCTCGATACTCCCACGACTAGGAACATTTGAAGGATGTACTTACCGACTACCCTGTCCTCACTAGTATGATCTGCATCATAATCCTGGTAGTCAAGTACTCATCCTATGGGCTTTATCAACATGTAATAGAGAGACAATCAGTGTACATGTTAAGATAAAGTGCAACCAGATAGCATACTGTCATGTCGACCAAGACAGTCCTCCCTATATATGTCCAAGCCTCCACTACAATATACATCGCATGTATAGTAATGGCCTCTATGGCATATATATAACTAACACATGCTTTAGGTGATATTACAGATCACTATTACATGTTGATAGAGCTTATAGGATTCTTTCTTGACTACCAGCAGTATGATGTCGATCATATACGTGAGAGTTTGGTGGTCTATAAGTACATCCATAAAATGTCCCTAGTCGTGGGAGTTTTGATACTGGGCATCGATACACTAAGAGTAGACTAGTGTATACGGAACGAGACCCCGACAAGGGGTGGTGGTCGGTCTCACAAGCCATTGGTGTTAGTTGGTTCACCTAAGATGTATAAAGGTGCTCATTGGGTTATGAGTACACCGGACGGAATCGCCGGAAATATGCTAGTTGGTATTATACCTATTGTCAGATAGCAGTTCCGTGGTGACATGTGTACTGGTTAGTCTATCGAACTGGGATCGTCATTTGTCTCGTGTGTGTTCCCACTCTGCTTTGATTACTACCCTACCATGGCTCAAAGGAGTCGTGCAAACAGGTTTTAGTTGGGTACAAACCCGTGCCACATGGAGGCAGTGAGCGGATCGTCAGGGGATTCGTCTCTCCCGGTATTGGGGGCTGATGTCGTGGTGTGCTGTAACATTTCAGAAATTGTTTTGCGAATTTTTCCGTTTTAGGGAAAAATTGTCGGTATTTTCCGTTTTGACCCGATTTCGATCAAATGTCCGTAGAAGCTTGCCGGCACCTTTTTTAGCTAAAATAAAGCTAGTGCGCATACTTTGGAGGTATATGGGAGGTTTTGGTTCAGATAGAATTTTTCCCAAATAAAATATTATTTTTAGCCGGTAAATATGCACGTAAATCGGGAAATTTCTTCTAAATGAAAATTCTTGAAAATCATCACTACAATTATTTTAGAACTTTATTTTTAAAATATCTAGATTTTTATGGTGAAAGGATTTATTTTTTTAAAAGTTAAAGAAAAAGAAAAGTAGTGTGAACATAAGCTTTTTGTTTTATTATACAAATATTCAATTTTCTTCTAGAAAATTCTACACTTCAGCAAAAACCATAGCCTTCATCAAATGGCCGGCCCCTCTCTCCCCCTTGCTTCCCTTGTTCTTCCTCACTCATTTTTCATCATTTCTTGCACAAATAAATCATGAAAAATCAAAATAAATTCATAGAAATTCAAATAAAATCAAAAACCTTCTTTCTTCTTCACAAAAGTTGCTTGGATCTTCATTCTAGTGAGGATTTTGGAGGCTAAAGTTTGGTTTTATTCTTGATTCAAGTGGTGTTCTTGAAGGTATAAAACCTTAACTCTAATCTCTTTTTTGTTGCTTAATACTTTATGCTAGCTTAATTAGATGTTAGTTTAAGCTTTAAATTTCATGTTTCAAAATTCTAGAAATGGTTTTAGAAATTCAGGTTAAGCTTAAAGCTTAATTTAAGTGTTTAATATTTAATTGAAGTGGTAATTTGTGATTAGGAAAAGCTTAACCTAGTAGAAAATGCTAATTATTGTTAATGAATATTTTGTTTAATTAAGGATTTTTGCTTACTAGGTTTTTGCTAAAACTCTTTTTGCAAGTATTAAAAATATAGAAGTGGTTTAGATAGCTTAGTTAAGCTATTTTAAGGTGTTTGTAATCGCTAGATATGCGTTAGCTTGAAACTAGTGCGAAATATTGTGATAGGTTGCTTACTAGGTTTCGGGGTTTTTCCGACGTGAGTTCGATTGGTCGTTGCGAGGTTATATCTATTGTATTCCTCGTAATTTTTGTATTTTTTGCGCGATCGGGACGATCGGGGTCTAGACTTAGTGTTTTGTAGTTTAGCGACCCCAATTAGGGTTTTTGGCCGATATCGTGCGCGATAGATGCGTTAAGTGCGCAGTACAATTTTCAGGGCCTTATTCTTGCGTTTCGAAGTCTTTTCGTCGATGTAGAATATTTGCTTATGTGATTTGTTTGTGAAATTTTAGGTTCGCAGGCGGGGACTACGGACACTACTACGAAGGGAAAACCGGTGGTAGGATTTACCTAGCTTGGAGTGTTGGTGAGTAGATTTAACATCTTCTGAGGAATCGCCCGTATGGCGTTATGCGTCTGGGCTAGAGATGTTATTTCTGTCGCATATTCTATGTCATATTTAGAATTGCGCATTTACCCTATTACTTAGATATTGTTGTGCTTGGACTAGTATCCTTTTGACTCTGCACATATTGTTGACGATTGATGTTGCACGAGCACTGATTGTATGCTACACACACCGTCAATAATTGGCATGTCACGCACAACACACTTATAGATATCATATTGCTTGGTTAGGGACATTGAGACTCTGATTCATATTTCTTTACGCATTGACTTATAGCATACCTGTATACCTACATGCTTACACATATGCTCTGACATACTTACATGCTAGTTACCTGTATACCTATAGAGTATTGTACCATTAGCGATAGGTACATGCAGACTTTATGACATAGCTACAGGTATTCCTTGCACACCTATTTCACTTATACCCATGGGGTATACTACATCATTACTTGTTGTTAGATACATATATCTTTCTATACCTTTATGTTTTCACATACATCTGGTTATAGCTACATGTTACCTTTACTTGATATTATTTAGAATTGGAGAAAATAGGAACCGCATGATATTTTATATTAACTTGTTGCAGTTAATTAGCGGCTTTCCCTTTATATGCTTTCATTACAGTTTTATTTTGCATATATTATATTCATGGATTTTCGTATTGAGATATGGATTTTTCATGATGTTTTCTAGATTTGGGGACCGTGGGAGTTCATGAAATTATGCATTAATTAAAAAACCCGGTTTCCCTTGATATGATATTTCAGTAGCCACCATGAGATTTTTCGGTTCAGATATATATATACCCCACGCGAGGAATGGAGGGGTCTGTGTGCGGGTACATGGTGGAGCCCGGAGGTACCCCAAGGCAAGAATCTTAGTGAGGAGATGAGTTAGTGGGGGAACCATACTTTCCGGTGACATTACCAATGACTCGATAGTAATCATCGGGATACCGTTGGGAGTCATGTACGTATAGATACGTGGAAAGACGAGGGTTAGAGCTAGGCACTCGTTCTTTTCGGATAGCGTGTGATACGTACCTATGAGGGGGCCAGTCGTGGTGACAGCACCTGATAGATAAGCATTTCTGTGTCGATACTTGATACATTGGTTTCATGATATTTCTTTTTACTCCTTTGTATATATAACAGGGGATTAGGCCGCTGTTATATATGCCCTTACATAACAGGGGATTAGGCCGCTGTTATATATGCCCTTACACCAATATTAGTGGAATGGGACGCTAATATATGTGTATTGACATTAAATTTATACATCATCATATTTATTCATGCAAATATACGTAGAATGTAAAGGACTCATTGACATTGGATTTAGGACATTTGAGAATTCAATTGATATTGATTATAGGATATATGTGAGATCTACTTGATATTGTACATTCGGGGTATACGAGATACACTTGACATTGTACATACGGGATATGTGAGATCTACTTCATATTGTACATTAAGGTTATGTGAGACTTACTTGATATGATAGCCAAATTGGGGGCTGATTTGTGGAAATTGAGATTTGGATTGTCTTGATGGATTTTGGTCCTACCACGATGTCAGGATTCCGTGGAAATGACGTGTTTCATTCCATACTCTACATTTATTGTTTATGCACTGCTTCATGTATTAGTAGTACCTGTTAGAGTACCTTCCATGACTGTTGCATTTACATACCTTTATTCATATCATTTCTTCATGTATTAGTAGTACCGATATAGTACCTTACATGATGCTGCATACAGATTGTCATATTATTACCGCTTCATGTGTAGTTGTACCTGTTAGTGTACCTTTCATGATTATTGCATTACATATGACTATTCATTGATATTAAATGCTTATGTTAGATTCGCGTTGTACGTGCATACTCGCGATTACCTGCATATGTTATTTACTATTCACGAGTTGGCAACTCACCCCCGTTGTGCCACAGTTTTTGCAGGTGTTCCTCAGGATAGTCAGAGGCAGGGCTATTTTCATCCATCGTATCATCTTTTGATGCGGATACCACTTCGCCTGACAGTGTGCAGTTTTGCCCAGGTGGGTTTTGTGATTATCCGATGTTGTATTGTATATTCGTTGTATCCATGTACTCTCCATCTACCAGTTTTATGTATGACTTTGTGACTTAGTGTGAGGACGATATTGTATATTATTTTGTGACTTGGAGGTTTTTATACAGTTTCCTTTCTATCGTCTTCTATTTCTTCGCTACGGCGTCGTATATCTGTTGTGGTGGTTGTTTTCCGCCTTTTGGCGTGGATTTGCTCCCATTGGGGATGCTTTACTTTATATTTATGTTGTACCCATTTTAGGGGCTTGATTTACAAAGGAGGTGCTGCCAAAAATTAAGAAACAAAAGTGAGATTTTTAAAGAATTTGGGTTGTGATTTCAAAGGTTTTGAAAATACTATTATCACTTTCTTGCTACTTTTGATGGTTTAGATTTCTGGGTTTTGGCTTTCTTTTACTGCGTTACGTCCGTAGGCGTTGCGTAGTATTAGGGCCATCACGTGCCAATTTCGGGTCGTGACAAAATTGGTATCAGAGCGCTAGGTTTTACCTTTCGGAGTGTAGGATGACCTTGGTATGATGGAGTAGGTAGCTTAAGCAGTGTAACGTAGTGTGTGTATGTCCGCGGCATACTCACGATGCGGTACTCCACCTAAAGTGACCTAAGTACAAATTTCTTGAAATTCCTTCCTTGATATATATCATCGAGATTCGATTTCCGTGTTCATATCGAATCCTATCTCTATTTATAGCCTTTGTCGCCGATGACAATGGGGACTCAGAGTGATGCAGCGAGGGCCGAGGTCAGGATTGACTCGGGTAGGAAGAGGACTGACCAGGATAGCACGCTCGTTGCACAGGTGCAGATGGATTCGCCTTCGACAGATAGTATCGCTAGGCTTGTGGCAGAGATGCCGGACAACCACCAGACTATGAGTTCATTGGTTGAGGCTGTTCGAGCGCAGCGAGAGGAAGTTGTCACCCCTGTTAACCAGTTGTTCCTTGTAATCAGCATGCAGCATTCCGTCACCAACATAGCATCAGTGGATGCAGCACCAGTTGACGAGGCACGCCTTCCAGAGACTTTAGGAGTTCCAGAACAGTGGAGGACTAGTACCGGTGTACCAGCCCAGAGACAGAGGCCTAGTCGTCGAGACAGCCTTCGTGACCGTCGCGGGAGTAGCAGAGGTTTGGGACGAGGAGACTCGTGTTAGCTAGATCAGCCGTTTGTTGGGTTAACTTCTGTTAGCGATTCTTTTGTTGCGCGACACGTAATTCAGTCGTGTGCCAATCGGATATGAGACAGATATTCGTCGGTCGTTTTGATCCTTCTAGAGATGTTGGATTTGACGTTCTCCTGGGCTCGTACTGGTTACCTACGTGCTATGTGTCTGTGGACTGCCGTGAGAAAACAGACAGGGTTTGTTTTCCCGGCGAGTCAGTTCTTGTTGTGCATAGGAGGGCAGTGGTGCCGCCTCACACAGCTTGAATTCAGCCTTTTTCGCTAGTCGGCTTTTGAGGAGAGGATGTCGAGGATTCTTGACGTTTATTCGTGATACCGGAGCCACAGTGGGTTTGTTGTACCGGGTTCCTTCGTGCGAGAGTTTTCCGACGTTGTTCCAGATAAGCCGGCGAAGCTTAGGGAGCTTAAGGATCAGCTGCAGAGTTGTTTGTTGGGGGGCTTGTGTGTCTGAGTGTTTCGTATTGGGGAGCTCCTATTTCTGTTCGTAAAGGAGAAAGACGGCAGTTTGAGGTTTTATATTGATTGATCGTCAATTGAACTGGCTTACGGTGCGGATAGGTATCCGTTACCTCGCATTGACGATTTCTTCGCTCAGCTTCCGAGTGCGAGACATTTTCTAAGTTTGTTTGGGATCAGGTCATCATTGTTGCGGGTTCGGAGTGATGACATTCCGAAGACTGCCTTGTGCGTGCTACGGGCTTTGTGTGTTTTGGTGGTGTCATTGGACTCACCAATGCCCTAACACCATTCGTAGATATGATGAACCAGATTTCTTCAGGCCGTTCTCGACCAGTTATTGTTGTGTTATTGATGACATTCTGGTCTATTCAATATGTCGTGAGGGACAGGAGTAGCACTTGAGGGTTTGTTTTGCAGATATTGGGAGAGCCCCAGATGTTGCTAGATTCTCGGAGTGTTCCTTCAGGCTTGTTTGTGTGACTCCTAGTTCTTGTAGTTACGGGAGACGGTTTTCATATGGTCCAGAGGAAGATCGAGGCCGTACAACTTTGTCCCAGGCTTGTGTACGGACGGAGGTCCGCAGATTTTTGGGCTTAGCCGGTTTTTTACCGCCGTCTCGTGCAGGATTGCCTGTGTATCGCTGCACAGTTGACTGGACTGACCGGAAAGGAGGTTCTTTTTCCTTGGACTGAAGCATGTGTGCGGAGTTTTTGGCAGTTGGAGATTCGGTTGACAACTGCACCAGTTCTTTCTTTGCTTTCTGGTTCGGGCGACTTTGTTGTTTAAGTGTGATGTTTCACGAGTGGGGCTCGATTATGTACTGAGGTGACACTATAGAGTTATCGCTTTTGCTTCCCTCCAGTCGGAGGAAGTACGAGCAGGATATCCCACTCAAGATCTGGAGATGGCCGCGGTGGTCGTGCGCCGAAGATTGGAGACACTACTTGTTCGGAGAGTCGTGTCAGATTTTCACGGACCACGAGAGCTTAATGTACATCTTCCTGCAGCGGGTTTTGATTGTTGAGACAGCGTCGTTGGATGAAGCTCGTGTAGGATTGTGTTTGTGAGATCCTCGTTACCCGTGGCAAGGCGATTGTGGTAGCTGATGCTGGAGTCGTAGGCCCGAGGTTAGCTTGTTCCAGCTGTGCGCAGTGTTGAGATAGTTTTCTGGAGATTTATAGTTCTTGTGCGATCGCTGAGTACAGCTTATGTTCGCCTCTACTGAGGGGACAGCTTGCTCATGTCCGCGCCCGACCACTTTTCCTTAATCCCTTTCGCGAGGCACTGCCCGCCGATGCTCGTTCGTCAAAGATTCTTGAGCATACTTGGCTGGGTAATGATTCGGAGTCCTTGATTTGTGACAAGGGTATGCTAAGTTTAGGAACGCGTTTGTGTACCTGATACTATTAGGTAGAGACGTGAAATCCTAGAGCAGGCACATATGTCAACTCTCTGTACTCATTCAAGTTCCACCAGCATTTGACGTGACTTGTAAGATAGTTACGAGTGGGCAGGGATGTAAAGAGAAGTTTCGGATTTCGTTTCGAGGTGTCTGTCTTGTTGTGTGTTAAGGTTGAGCATCTGAGACCGGCTGGAGAGTTGCAACCTTTAACCGTTCAGGAGTGGGAATGGGAGCAGGTCTCCATGAATATTCATTGTGGCGTCTACCCAGGTTTAGTCTGGGTGTGACTCCATTCGGATGCTAGTTGTCCGGTTATATTCTGGTTGCTCAGTTGTCCTTGGTTAAGTTTGTGCGTTGCACGGAGTTCCTTCATGGGTCATATCCAAATAGGGCACCCTATTCGCTTGCCTTCTTGGGCAGGAACTTCAGGAAGCCTTGGGTACTGGTTGAGCTTTAGCTCCGTTTTTCCATCCGCAGGATGATTGTTTTGTGAGAGAGGGCTATATCGACTCTGGAGGATATGCTTGTGCGTACGTATTAATTGTTGTCGGCAGTTGGGATCGTCACTTGCCATTGTTCGGATTCTCCTTCGATAGCTGTTATCAGGACGCACTCCAATTGGCAACCTTTAAGTTTTGTTTGTTAGGTGGTGTCGATCTCCAGTCTGTTTTTCTGACTCTGCGTAAGTAGGATTTTTGGACCCCTGCTAGTCTAGAGATTTCGGAGATGATCCAGTTGGTTCAGGTCAGGATGAGAGTAGCCCAGTGCAGACAGAGGTCTTATGCCGACCGTAGTGGTCGCAAACTTGAGTTCGCAGTGGGAGATCATGTATTCCTACGGGATTTTCCGATGAATGACTTGTTGAGTTTTGGGAAGTATCCCAGGATTGTAGGTCCTTGTGATATCCTCAAGCGAGTTTGTTCCGTTGCCTATAATTTGGCACTTCCGCCCAGATTTTTGAGTATTCACCCGTATTCCTTGTGTTGATACTTCGCAATTACGTTCATGAACTTTTTCACATTATTCAGCATCAGACCAATTAGCTTGAATGCGATCTTTCGTTCACCAGCAGCCGCTAGTTATAGTGCATCAGCAGGTGGAGAAACTTTGGTCAAGGGTCTTGCCGTCTGTGAGGGTTCTTTGGCGTAGCTGTATAGTGAGGTGATCACTTGGCAAGCTGCGAGCGAGATTTGGGAGTTTTGTACTCATCTTTTTGAAGGTACGCGTAGATGAATTTTAATTCGGGGACCGAATTTCTTTAAGGGGGGAAGAATGTAACGTTTCAGAAATCGTTTTGCGAATTTTTCCGTTTTAGGGCAAAATTGTCGGTATTTTCCGTTTTAACCCGATTTCGATCAAACGTCCGTAGAAACTTGCCGGCACCTTTTTTTAGCTAAAATAAAGCTAGTGCGCAAACTTTGGGGGTATATGGGAGGTTTGTTTCAGATAGAATTTTTCCCAAATAAAATATTATTTTTAGCCGGTAAATATGCATGTAAATCGGGAAATTTCTTCTACATGAAAATTCTTGGAAATCATCACTACAATTATTTTAGAACCTTATTTTTAAAATATCTAGATTTTTATGGTGAAAGGATTTATTTTTTTAAAAGATAAAGAAAAAGAAAAGTAGTGTGAACATAAGCCTTTTGTTTTATTATACAATTATTCAATTTTCTTCTAGAAAATTCTACACTTCACCAGAAACCCTAGCCTTCATCAAATGGCCGGCCCCTCTCTCCCCCTTGCTTCCCTTGTTCTTCGTCACTCAATTTTCATCATTTCTTGCACAAATAAATCATGAAAAATCCAAATAAATTCGTAGAAATTCAAATAAAATCCAAAACCTTCTTTCTTCTTCACAAAAGTTACTTGGATCTTCATTTCTAGTGAGTATTTTGGAGGCTAAAGTTTGGTTTTATTCATGATTCAAGTGGTGTTCTTGAAGGTATAAAACCTTAACTCTAATCTCTTTTTTGTTGCTTAATACTTTATGCTAGCTTAATTAGATGTTAGTTTAAGCTTTAAATTTAATGTTTCAAAATTCTAGAAATGGTGTTAGAAATTCAAATTAAGGTTAAAGCTTAATTTAAGTGTTTAATATTTAATTGAAGTATTAATTTGTGATTAGGAAAAGATTAATCTAGTAGAAAATGCTAATTATTGTTAATGAATATTTTGTTTAATTAAGAATTTTTGCTTACTAGGTTTTTGCTAAAACTCTTTTTGCAAGTTTTAAAAATATAGAAGTGGTTTAGATAGCTTAGTTAAGCTATTTTAAGGTGTTTGTAATCGCTAGATAAGCGTTAGCTTGAAACTAGTGCGAAATATTGCGATAGGCTGCTTGCCAGGTTTCGGGGTTTTTCCGATGTGGGTTCGATTCGTCGTTGCGAGGTTATATCTATTGTATTGCTCGTAATTTTTGTGTTGTGTTGCGCGATCGGGACGATCGGGGTCTAGACTTAGTGTTTTGTAGTGTAGCGACCCCAATTAGGGTTTTTGGCCGATGTCGTGCGCGATAGATGCGCTAAGTGCGCAGTACAATTTTCAGGGCGTTATTCTTGCGTTTCGATGTCTTTTCGTCGATGTAGGATATTTGCTTATGTGATGTGTTTGTGAAATTTTAGGTTCGCAGGCGGGGAATACGGACACTACTACAAAGGGAAAACCAGTGGTAGGATTCACCTAGCTTGGAGCGTTGGTGAGTAGATTTAACATCTGCAGGGGAATCGCCCGTAAGGCGTTATGCGTCTGGGCTAGAGTTGTTATTTCTGTCGCATATTCTATGTCATATTTAGAATCGCGCATTTACCCTATTGCTTAGATATTGTTGTGCTTGGACTAGTATCCTTAGGACACTGCACATATTGTTGACGATTCATGTTGCACGAGCACTGATTGTATGCTACACACACCTTCAATAATTTCCATGTCACGCAAAACCCACTTATAGATATGATATTGCTTGGTTAGGGACATTGAGACTTTGATTCATATTTCTTTACGCATTGACTTATAGCATACCTGTATACCTACATTCTTACACATATGTCTGACATACTTACATGCTAGTTACCTGTATACCTATAGACTATTGTACCATTAGTGATAGGTACATGCACACTTTATGACATAGCTACAGGTATACCTTGCACACCTATTTCACTTATACCCAGGGGGTATACTACATCATTACTTATAGGTAGATATATATATCTTGCTATACCTTTATGTTTTCACATACATCTTGTTATAGCTACATGTTTACCTTTACTTGATGTTATTTAGAATTGGAGAAAATAGGAACCGCATGATATTTTATATTAACTTGTTGCAGTTAATTAGCGGCTTTCCTTTGATATGCTTTCATTACAGTTTTATGTTGCATATATTATATTCATGGATTTTCGCATTGAGATATGGATTTTTCATGTTGTTTTCTGGATTTGGGGACCGTGGGAGTTCATGAAATTATGAATTAATTGAAAAACATGGTTTCCCTTGATATGATATTTCAGCAGCCACCATGAGATTTATCGGTTGGGATATATATATACCCCACGTGAGGAACGAAGGGGTCCTTGTGCGGGTACATGGTGGAGCCCGGAGGTACCCCGGGGCAAGAATCTCAGTGAGGAGATGAGTTAGTGGGGGAACGATACTTTCCGGTGACATTACCAATGACTCGGCGGTATTCATGGGGATACCGTTGGGAGTCATGTATGTATAGATACGTGGAAAGACGAGGGTCAGAGCTAGGCACTCGTGCTTTTCGGATAGCGTGTGATACGTACCTATCAGGGGGCCAGTCGTGGTGACAGCACCTTATAGATCGGCATTTCTGTGTCGATGCTTGGCACATTGGTTTCGTGATATTTCTTCTTACACCTTTGTATATATAACAGGGGATTAGGCCGCTGTTATATATGTTAGTTGTATGTATGTCCTAGAGGCCAGTATTGTACAGATGATGTATATTATATTGGATGCTTGGACATATATAGAGAGGACTTTCTTGCTCGATATGATAGTATGCTATCTGCTTGCTCTTTACTTTAACATGTATACTTGTCTCTTTATACTGTCTTATAGTTACATGTTGGTAAAGCCCTTAGGTTGTGTACTTGACTACCTGGACTATGATGCGGATCATACTAGTGGGGACATGGTAGTCCATAAGTACATCCTTCAAGGTCCCTAGTCGAGGGTGTATCGAGACGGGGCATCGATCTACCAGTGTAGACTAGCGTATACACTTCTCGACCCATGAGATGGGCGATGGATGATCCCATATCCATTGGTGTTTGACATCAGAGATGGTATACGGGTGCTCAGTGGAGACTGGGTACACTGGACGGACTCGCCGAGAACTCCCAGATGGTATTATACCTCACGTCAGATGGCAGTTCTCTGGTGACACTTGTGCAGGTTAGTCTGTAGACCCGAGATCGTCATAGAGTCTTGTGTGATTCCCACTGTTCTTTGATTTCCACCTTTCCACGTCCATGAGGGCGTGCAAAATGGTGGTTTTTGGGTACAGTCCCGAGTCACTGTCACGACCCGAAGTTTGGCCCGTGACCGGCACTTAACCACGTAACGTCTACAGGCGTAACGCGACTAAGTAAGCCGAAACCCAGAAATCTAAAACCCTTTTTAAGAATAAGTAAAGAACTACATGTTTAAAAATCAATGTTTTTAAATAACTAAGCCGAATATGCAATTTAAAAACAGTACAATCTTTTCCAGAAATTTCGGCAGAGTTTCTTTTGTAAAAATGGCCCCGAATGGGGTAAAACAAGAATGACAATATATATGCAATGATAAAGGCATCCCCAAGCGGGAGCTAGCTCTTCGTCAATAGACGGTCACAACCACACATGCAACAATAGTATACAACGCCAAGTGGCGAGGATCAAATCCAAAAGAAAGCTCAAAGCAACAAGAAACCGCAATACTACTAAGCGCGACTCTAAGGTCGAATAATACATCACTACAATCTAGGTCTGAAACAATATACAAGTTTTGGTTGATGGAAATTCTAGATACAATGAATAAAGTAAATACAAGGGTGGTTCTTGATGCAAGAGAATCCACCTACCAAAAGCAAACCACCCGCAAGACAGTAGTGTGCCAGAAATGCCGCAATAAAACCTGTACGGCAGAACCTGCAAGAACTGTGGCACAACGGGGGTGAGTTGCCAACTCGTGAATAGAAATATCTACAAGAATAAGTCGAATGCAAGACATAAACCTAAGTCAACAATCAGTAATACAATCCACAAGAGTGCATCTGAGTGTAATAAGGTGGCAAGGTAACATCTAAATATGTATGTGGTGCCAAGTACTCAGGTAATAACATGTCATGAATGTAAGGTATGCTGTATGAAGTAAATATGATGAAGTATCAAATGATATCAATACACATATATTAGCGTCCCATTCCACTAATATTGGTGTAAGGGTATATATAACAGCGCCCTCATACCCTGTTATATATACAAATGAAGTATGATAAGTGTAAATCCAGTCTGTATATGATCCATGTCTGTATATGATCCATATCTGTATATGATCTATGTCTGTATATGATCCATATCTGTATATGATCTATGTCTGTATATGCGTGGAACCCGTCCACCCGTCACCCAATGACAATAAACATCATGTATGCAATATGAGGATATAAACAACATCATGGTAAAACATCATGAAACCCGTGCCAAGCATCGACACGTAAATCCTCATCCATATGGGGCTCCGTCTGCGGTATCGGCCCTCGGCCCCGGCAGTACGAGTCAACCCATGTCCATCTCTGGGCTCCGTCTGCGGTATCGGCCCTCGGCCCCGGCAGTACGAGTCAACCCATATCCATCTCTGGGCTCCGGTCGGAATCCTCCAGATATCCGCCGAGCTCAAGTACAATCACCGGTAGGTAGTAGTCCCTCTGCCGGGCTCACCGTCTATCACACAGCGAAACCGTTCTCGCCCCGGGGTACCATACCGGGTCCACCATGTACCCGTAATCGGCCTCAACCGCCTCCTCGATTCGGGTTTTTATATATATAACTCTAGCACCGAGAAAAACACATGGTGGACGCACCGAAATATCATATCAAGGGAACCGGGTTTTTAAATGATTACATATTCGAAATAGCCACGGTTCCCAAATCCAGAAATCACATATAATCCAAACCAAAATGTAAGTCACTAATCTGATATGATATGTGCGTCAAACATAATATCATGTCAAGTCACAAATAGATGAGCTACAATATAATGATCAGGTGTGATATAAGCATCAATGTGAGTATCAAGTCATGTCACATATAAATGAGCTACAATATGATGATCAGATGTGATATAAGCATCAATGTGAGTATCAAGTCATGTCACATATAAATGAGCTACAATATGATGATCAGATGTGATATAAGCATCAATGTGAGTATCAAGTCATGTCACATATAAATGAGTACAGGTCTATGTGTACAATATGCTATGCGGGAATCATACCATGAATGCAGCAGTACTACAGTGTAGTGGCATAGCAATTATCGATGATGAAGTGTGTGAGCCGTCAATCAGTGTACGTGGAACATACGCATCATCGATAATGGTGCTGGTGTCCTAACAGCATGATGGCAATATAACAATAAGCACAAGTGATGCCATGCAATCAGTATGAACAGGTGCAATCGAATAATCAACGCAATAGTGAAGAATCTAACTCAAAAGCTATATCATGCAACCTTGCCTTTTGAAATAAGACGAATCGGGGTCTTTGGTAAAACAAGGGCTACGATGTTTAGAAAATAGACTCTACACATTTGAAAATATCCGTAGAATCCCCTTTTCTCCTATCAAGCAAATATTCCCGATTCGTTAGTTTGAAATAGGTATGACTCTGGTCTAATCTAACATCTACTATGCAACTACTGATCTAAGTATCATGCAAGTCTGGAGGGTATGGAAACCGCCTAAATCTGAGTCGATACATATATATAGGTATATAGTCGGTGATCTCGCCTCAATGTCATATCATAAGATATCCTCGAGTTATGAGTGCGGATCTATCATCAATATCGGCTCGTACGGTAATCATCGTACGGCATCCCAATAGCTGGGTAGGGGTCAGTGTCACACTATCTCATCACATATCAGGTATCACTATCGTCATATCATATAGCCTGGGGTACTACTCTATGTCTAGCACCAAACGATACCATCAGTGAAGTATACATGCGGGGTAAACACATATCACAAGCCCGCAAGAAATCACAAGTTATATCCCACAATGAATCGTATCCAATCACCGATCTCACGTCATCAAGCCCACATCATCGACTCATTCCCAAAGTCATCAAACATCATCCATCAAGGGTAGGTATAAGAGATATACAAGTGTAGGCGTGTAAGTGCAATTCTATCCTAGGGCTCGCAACTAGGAACTACACTAATCACTTCTACCCTACACTATCCACAATACTTCTAACACAAAGCTACAACACACTAAAACTATCACACATCTACTATATATATTATACTAACTACGGACTGCGGGGGTGCTATACGCCATCCACCCGACTTCCCCCTGTAGATATAATCTACTCACCTTGCTTCTCATTTGCGGACGTCGACACGCATTTGCTCGTCGTCCCGAAGTCTTCATGGGTACCTACACATCAAATATCGTATATGCGCATTAAAACCAAATCCAAGCTAAAACAGCGCATGAAATCCAAAACGATACGATAAGGGAGCCTATAGGTGAGAACCTATGGCACGCCTTCAAAACCATCAACAAATCCTCTATATCGTCGTATAAACGCCAAATAGTCGAGGTAAAACGAAACACACCATTTCAGAAATGAAAATACGGAATACGGAAACACGAATCCAAAACAGCAACTCATGAAATATGTCCCAGATTTTACCCTAGATCAGTTTATACAAATATATATATACCAGGGGCCTAAACTAACAATGTAGGAGCTACAGAACCAAAACGAGCCAAGGAGGTGGGACCCAGGCCGCAATTGGCGGCCAAAAGAGGGAATTTGGCGGCCGTACGGATGAGTTGGGGGCTAGGGTTTGGGGTGTTGCCTCTATGGTGCCTGCACATCTCAATTTCCACTCAATATTATTTTAGGGGTCTCGGGGTGATAGCAGATTCCATTTAACCCTCACAGATTTCACATTTTCCCCGATATCGGTTTCTAAAATCCGTATTCTGTGGTTTGGTTCTCAGGTTAGGGTCTCAATTCATGCACTAGGGTGTTTACAAGTCCTCTACTGAGCTCAATTTCACATTACAACTCAAGTTCCTCTCAAACCCTAACTAGATTATCCACAAGTCCATAATATCACACAATATCGATATAATCTTAACATGGGGTTATAGGAAATGCTACAATTAAGCTAATGGTTCAGAAATTACCTCCATTAGCAACTCAAGAAAATTCTGGAGTTGCCCCTAGTGGCCAAAATCTATGCTTTCTTGGTCCATTGCGTAGATCTCGAGCTTATGCACATTTTTAATGAAACCGATATATGGTTTTGGGGTTGTTTTTGAGTTGAAAAGAGGGCTTGAAGAGGGGAGGGAGATGAGGAAGTGGCAGCAGCAGCAAGAGCCAAAGGAGAGGGAGAGAAATGAAGAGGAGAACAATGGCTAAGTGTTGGTCAAATGTGCCCATACCCTCTCTCACCAACTCTATTCCAATTTCTTTTTCTTTTTCTTTTCTTTTCCTCTTTTAATCCTTAACCCTAACCTTCTCACCTCAATAGTAAACCCAAATAAGAAACACATGAAAGAAAATGCATAAGTGTGAGAAAATGTGATATGTGCATGTTTTGCACAAAATTGCCAAAAAACCCGATTAGCGATTTTAATCGCGATTAGCGCTAAATTAGTGTCAAACTAATCACAAAAACTTAAAAATGTCATAATTCACTAATTTACCCTATTTTAGAATTTTCCATAATTTTTCATAATTTTTCTAACATTTTTCCTATTTATTTGCATTTAATTATTAAAATAATCAATAAAATAATATTAAATAATAAAAATTCCCAAAATTAATATTTTATATTTTTGAAAATGTTACAATCTACCCCCCTTAAAGAAATTCGGTCCCCGAATTTAAATTTAAACCCCCACTACTAAAACAATTTCAGTAATAATCCATTTGTCGGGGCTCCGAAACATCAACACATAAAGAATATCATAAAATAAATGTACTACTCTACTAGAATCAATCCCCAAAAATGCATATATAAGAATATCCTATGCGTCTGGTGCGCAAGGAATCAAAATCCATATATGTGTCAAACAGGTATAGAAAACAACATCTAAGTGCAACGGGTGTGCACGAAACATCTGTCGTAGGCAACGTATGTGCCTGACAGAAAAATCAAGTGCATATGAAATGCACGAAGAATTTCGATTTAGTGCATCTGGCGTACACCAAAATCGTATATCAAAACACTAAAGATGCATGAAAACTACGCTGGAAGTGCAAATCAAATCACTGAATACGATAGGCATGAAATCTCAATCAATATCTCAAATGTAATAACTCAGCGCAAAATATATAAATATCCAGTGGGTGCATGAAACGAATATCATGAAACTCAGTCATCAAAACTAAATCATGCAAACAGAACGCACAAAATACCGAAATCCCAAAGTGACGGATACGTGATAATCGAATCACAAAATCACAAATCATAAATACCGTCGTCGGTAGTTCCTCCTTCGAGGTCGAGAAGGAGTCGGTGCAATCCACTGCTATCAGCGCAGGATATCTACGTGCCTCTTGCTCGCGGTCTGGCGTCTTCTGACTCTGGGTCCTTATCTTCTCTGCGGATTTCCTATCTCGCAGTCAATCGGCTCATCGGCCCTGTCAGGTGTGCTAACGGGGACGATTCCGTTCTGGCACTTCTCTGGTCACCTCTCGGTCAAACCTCATGACCACTCGTAAGGCAGCACATTACTGGCGTCGGCCTCTGGTTCTCTGAATGCACGTCACACATCTGATCCTGGGTGCAAACATCATTGCAGCAATGTCCTGGAAGGAATCCTGCTCAAGGTCTCTTCCGATCATGCCTACGCCGATCTGTACCGAGGCTGGCTCTCTTGTACTACCTCTTCTCGCTTGATAGACATCTGTGTCCTCAGCACAACATTCTCTCGGAAATTGGTCACATCCCACGTCTCTGTAAGCATATCAGGTCTCTAGTCTCGACGGGAAGTAATGACAGCTCGTCAGCGTCTCACACGAACCTCTGGTTCCACATGCCTCTATCATTGTCCACTATGACGTCACACCAAGTCACCTTGCACTGCACTGTTCTCGGCCACGGTCAATCTGAAGCCTCTCGCACGGACTCGAAATCGCGTATTCTGTAGCTTCATCATTCTGTAGCAGATGTCAGGCCGAACTGGTCCTCGGAAACACGTCCCAACCATCGAAGGAATACTCATCATCCGTCCGTCTTTGATCAATTCGCAACGCATCTGAGTAAGTTCCTCTATTCGATCCTGGTCAACTACCTCGTCGATAATGCCGAACTCTGGCCTGCTGGGTGTGCGCAATACGACCACTCCTGGTCTAAGTCTTCTCGCATCATTCTTCTGAAGGGTCCTGTCGAGGTTCTTTTCTCAAGTCTCAATCCTGCCGAAATGCCCGGAAGTCATCATCCAATGCTGAAGCTAAAGCTTATTCCGGAATGGCTGCATACTCATCGCGCTTCTTTCTGGAAGATATATCCATATACTACGTCTCGGGGTGCGTATCACATCTCGGATGTCAGCGGAGTGGGACGTCATCTCGTCGAAATCTCGTATGAACTCTTTTCTTCACTCTGCTCAAATGTCGACTGATTCGGACTCGTCTCATCGTGGCTACTCGGACTGCGCTCCGGCGGCTATCCTCGTATCTGGAGTCTCCCAAGCAGTGCCCCATCACGATATCCGAAAGATGTCGAACCATCCGATCGACTCGTCAGATCCTCATAATCCCCCAAGAGCTCACATCTCGGGTACAGTTTAATAGTATCGAGTACATGCCACAGCGTCGGTGGTCCAGCCGTAGAAGGGCAAACCCAAGCCTCACTGATGGCGCCGCGGAACCGCCGTAAACCCTAAGGTTCAAAGGCTGTCACACGGTCATTAGTCGAGTTAGGGTTTCATTCTTCTAGAGGGTCCATAGAATCACCTGCATGTCTTTCCGTATACTTTAAACTTGGAAAATGGCTCCTGACATTCGATCGTCTCAATCGACTCTCAACGAACCTGCGTGAAGTCGTCTCTAGCTGGAAACAATCTATCTGATGTCCTCGCATCGGTAACGAACGAACCACATGTCCTAGTCATTCATCCTCAGGTGACGAGCGACTCGCTATCATCTCTCTGAGTATATGCTCACGCTGCAACAGCTCCAATCATCTGGGCGATATCTCATCATTTGCAGCAACAACTGGTTCATACGCCTGTACGCCGAACAATGCCTCAATAATCCAGGAAGGGCAATACATAGGCGGTCATCTCTGAATCGGTCTGCTCTAGATCTGAGTAAGATTCTCCACACTGGAATTCTTCAACTCAACTGGGCCCGCTCTGGCGCAAAATCGGACGAATCACCTTCGTCTCTCAAATCGGGTAGACTAGCTATCATCTGTCGCATATCTGCCTGAAAGCTCCGGCAATCTCAGCTCGTAAGCTCCGAAAGCAACATCCTGTCGATCTCAGCAACAGCTGGTCCATCTGTCTGCACGGTAAGCGACATCACAATCTCTGAGGTATGCTGTACATCAACAGTCCTCTTTCAACAGGCAGTTCTAACAATGGCCCGATCATCCGGTGCAAATCCAAGCACTCGCCTCCACTAGAGGTCACAGTCAGTAATACTAACTCGAGACATTCCCATGTCACCAGAAAACACAAAGGTCGGCCCTCGTACCAAACGAGCTCACACCGGCCGTAACCCTAGCAGCAGCCCAAACTGTGCTCAAACATGGTGACAGGAATCTCAATCGAGTATCAAAGAGAGCACAACAGTGACAAGAAGGAAACAACAGATCCAAAGTGGATACATGATCATAGGAAAGAACAGCATCAATGAAAATATGATCATGAACTAATAGAATCGGGGATCTCAAATGGATGTATAATCCTGGATATGAAGAGAATCACTGATCTCAAAAGTATGTACATCCTAAGGCTCCTTAAGCGGAGTGGCGTGTCGTAAGTATGCCGCGGAACATACCAACGGTACGTCACTCTACTTTAGTCACCTATTCCATCAACCAAGGGTCATCCTAATACGACGAAAGTTCGGGTCTAATACCCCCTCGACCAAGTCTAAGTTCCGTAAGGTCAAGCCTAAGTTCCGTATATAAACAACGCCCTAGGCTCCGCATAGTCAAACTCAGACTCGAACCAAGGTCAACCTAGCGCTCTGATACCAACTTTGTCACGACCCGAAGTTTGGCCCGTGACCGGCACTTAACCACGTAACGTCTACAGGCGTAACGCGACTAAGTAAGCCGAAACCCAGAAATCTAAAACCCTTTTTAAGAATAAGTAAAGAACTACATGTTTAAAAATCAATGTTTTTAAATAACTAAGCCGAATATGCAATTTAAAAACAGTACAATCTTTTCCAGAAATTTCGGCAGAGTTTCTTTTGTAAAAATGGCCCCGAATGGGGTAAAACAAGAATGACAATATATATGCAATGATAAAGGCATCCCCAAGCGGGAGCTAGCTCTTCGTCAATAGACGGTCACAACCACACATGCAACAATAGTATACAACGCCAAGTGGCGAGGATCAAATCCAAAAGAAAGCTCAAAGCAACAAGAAACCGCAATACTACTAAGCGCGACTCTAAGGTCGAATAATACATCACTACAATCTAGGTCTGAAACAATATACAAGTTTTGGTTGATGGAAATTCTAGATACAATGAATAAAGTAAATACAAGGGTGGTTCTTGATGCAAGAGAATCCACCTACCAAAAGCAAACCACCCGCAAGACAGTAGTGTGCCAGAAATGCCGCAATAAAACCTGTACGGCAGAACCTGCAAGAACTGTGGCACAACGGGGGTGAGTTGCCAACTCGTGAATAGAAATATCTACAAGAATAAGTCGAATGCAAGACATAAACCTAAGTCAACAATCAGTAATACAATCCACAAGAGTGCATCTGAGTGTAATAAGGTGGCAAGGTAACATCTAAATATGTATGTGGTGCCAAGTACTCAGGTAATAACATGTCATGAATGTAAGGTATGCTGTATGAAGTAAATATGATGAAGTATCAAATGATATCAATACACATATATTAGCGTCCCATTCCACTAATATTGGTGTAAGGGTATATATAACAGCGCCCTCATACCCTGTTATATATACAAATGAAGTATGATAAGTGTAAATCCAGTCTGTATATGATCCATGTCTGTATATGATCCATATCTGTATATGATCTATGTCTGTATATGATCCATATCTGTATATGATCTATGTCTGTATATGCGTGGAACCCGTCCACCCGTCACCCAATGACAATAAACATCATGTATGCAATATGAGGATATAAACAACATCATGGTAAAACATCATGAAACCCGTGCCAAGCATCGACACGTAAATCCTCATCCATATGGGGCTCCGTCTGCGGTATCGGCCCTCGGCCCCGGCAGTACGAGTCAACCCATGTCCATCTCTGGGCTCCGTCTGCGGTATCGGCCCTCGGCCCCGGCAGTACGAGTCAACCCATATCCATCTCTGGGCTCCGGTCGGAATCCTCCAGATATCCGCCGAGCTCAAGTACAATCACCGGTAGGTAGTAGTCCCTCTGCCGGGCTCACCGTCTATCACACAGCGAAACCGTTCTCGCCCCGGGGTACCATACCGGGTCCACCATGTACCCGTAATCGGCCTCAACCGCCTCCTCGATTCGGGTTTTTATATATATAACTCTAGCACCGAGAAAAACACATGGTGGACGCACCGAAATATCATATCAAGGGAACCGGGTTTTTAAATGATTACATATTCGAAATAGCCACGGTTCCCAAATCCAGAAATCACATATAATCCAAACCAAAATGTAAGTCACTAATCTGATATGATATGTGCGTCAAACATAATATCATGTCAAGTCACAAATAGATGAGCTACAATATAATGATCAGGTGTGATATAAGCATCAATGTGAGTATCAAGTCATGTCACATATAAATGAGCTACAATATGATGATCAGATGTGATATAAGCATCAATGTGAGTATCAAGTCATGTCACATATAAATGAGCTACAATATGATGATCAGATGTGATATAAGCATCAATGTGAGTATCAAGTCATGTCACATATAAATGAGTACAGGTCTATGTGTACAATATGCTATGCGGGAATCATACCATGAATGCAGCAGTACTACAGTGTAGTGGCATAGCAATTATCGATGATGAAGTGTGTGAGCCGTCAATCAGTGTACGTGGAACATACGCATCATCGATAATGGTGCTGGTGTCCTAACAGCATGATGGCAATATAACAATAAGCACAAGTGATGCCATGCAATCAGTATGAACAGGTGCAATCGAATAATCAACGCAATAGTGAAGAATCTAACTCAAAAGCTATATCATGCAACCTTGCCTTTTGAAATAAGACGAATCGGGGTCTTTGGTAAAACAAGGGCTACGATGTTTAGAAAATAGACTCTACACATTTGAAAATATCCGTAGAATCCCCTTTTCTCCTATCAAGCAAATATTCCCGATTCGTTAGTTTGAAATAGGTATGACTCTGGTCTAATCTAACATCTACTATGCAACTACTGATCTAAGTATCATGCAAGTCTGGAGGGTATGGAAACCGCCTAAATCTGAGTCGATACATATATATAGGTATATAGTCGGTGATCTCGCCTCAATGTCATATCATAAGATATCCTCGAGTTATGAGTGCGGATCTATCATCAATATCGGCTCGTACGGTAATCATCGTACGGCATCCCAATAGCTGGGTAGGGGTCAGTGTCACACTATCTCATCACATATCAGGTATCACTATCGTCATATCATATAGCCTGGGGTACTACTCTATGTCTAGCACCAAACGATACCATCAGTGAAGTATACATGCGGGGTAAACACATATCACAAGCCCGCAAGAAATCACAAGTTATATCCCACAATGAATCGTATCCAATCACCGATCTCACGTCATCAAGCCCACATCATCGACTCATTCCCAAAGTCATCAAACATCATCCATCAAGGGTAGGTATAAGAGATATACAAGTGTAGGCGTGTAAGTGCAATTCTATCCTAGGGCTCGCAACTAGGAACTACACTAATCACTTCTACCCTACACTATCCACAATACTTCTAACACAAAGCTACAACACACTAAAACTATCACACATCTACTATATATATTATACTAACTACGGACTGCGGGGGTGCTATACGCCATCCACCCGACTTCCCCCTGTAGATATAATCTACTCACCTTGCTTCTCATTTGCGGACGTCGACACGCATTTGCTCGTCGTCCCGAAGTCTTCATGGGTACCTACACATCAAATATCGTATATGCGCATTAAAACCAAATCCAAGCTAAAACAGCGCATGAAATCCAAAACGATACGATAAGGGAGCCTATAGGTGAGAACCTATGGCACGCCTTCAAAACCATCAACAAATCCTCTATATCGTCGTATAAACGCCAAATAGTCGAGGTAAAACGAAACACACCATTTCAGAAATGAAAATACGGAATACGGAAACACGAATCCAAAACAGCAACTCATGAAATATGTCCCAGATTTTACCCTAGATCAGTTTATACAAATATATATATACCAGGGGCCTAAACTAACAATGTAGGAGCTACAGAACCAAAACGAGCCAAGGAGGTGGGACCCAGGCCGCAATTGGCGGCCAAAAGAGGGAATTTGGCGGCCGTACGGATGAGTTGGGGGCTAGGGTTTGGGGTGTTGCCTCTATGGTGCCTGCACATCTCAATTTCCACTCAATATTATTTTAGGGGTCTCGGGGTGATAGCAGATTCCATTTAACCCTCACAGATTTCACATTTTCCCCGATATCGGTTTCTAAAATCCGTATTCTGTGGTTTGGTTCTCAGGTTTGGGTCTCAATTCATGCACTAGGGTGTTTACAAGTCCTCTACTGAGCTCAATTTCACATTACAACTCAAGTTCCTCTCAAACCCTAACTAGATTATCCACAAGTCCATAATATCACACAATATCGATATAATCTTAACATGGGGTTATAGGAAATGCTACAATTAAGCTAATGGTTCAGAAATTACCTCCATTAGCAACTCAAGAAAATTCTGGAGTTGCCCCTAGTGGCCAAAATCTATGCTTTCTTGGTCCATTGCGTAGATCTCGAGCTTATGCACATTTTTAATGAAACCGATATATGGTTTTGGGGTTGTTTTTGAGTTGAAAAGAGGGCTTGAAGAGGGGAGGGAGATGAGGAAGTGGCAGCAGCAGCAAGAGCCAAAGGAGAGGGAGAGAAATGAAGAGGAGAACAATGGCTAAGTGTTGGTCAAATGTGCCCATACCCTCTCTCACCAACTCTATTCCAATTTCTTTTTCTTTTTCTTTTCTTTTCCTCTTTTAATCCTTAACCCTAACCTTCTCACCTCAATAGTAAACCCAAATAAGAAACACATGAAAGAAAATGCATAAGTGTGAGAAAATGTGATATGTGCATGTTTTGCACAAAATTGCCAAAAAACCCGATTAGCGATTTTAATCGCGATTAGCGCTAAATTAGTGTCAAACTAATCACAAAAACTTAAAAATGTCATAATTCACTAATTTACCCTATTTTAGAATTTTCCATAATTTTTCATAATTTTTCTAACATTTTTCCTATTTATTTGCATTTAATTATTAAAATAATCAATAAAATAATATTAAATAATAAAAATTCCCAAAATTAATATTTTATATTTTTGAAAATGTTACAGTCACATGGAGGCAATGAGCGATAGGAGGGGTTTCGTCTCTCCCGGTATTGGGGGTTGATGTTGCGCTGTGCTCGATTGGCCGTGACAGGGAAGTCCCTGGCCAGGGCTGATTTAGAGATTTACAGGTAAGTGTTACCAATAGTTTCTCGACCCGTTATGAGCCTCACATTGGCACGACTTATCGGTTATTGGGGGCTGACGTTTACCACCCTTAGACTTGATATGCGACATATCAGACGAGGAGACCGGACTGTACGGGAAGTGTTTCCGGCAGGATTTTACAGGAGTTGGAGCGGGCTTGCTTGCTGATCTTCTGATCGCTCAATACCTGGGTAGCCGTTACGTCCAGATAGTACCGCTGACGGCTTGTGGGTGCGTGATGTGATCTTCACCTACTGCCGGCGTATTGACGAGTCTTTAGAGTCCTACATAGAGGTTTTACTGGCTCAGGCAAAACGAAATAGGGGCGCATATGTGATATGTGCGGGACCGAGAATAATGCGTGTATGTGATACCGTATTCTATTCTCGCGACTTTTTGTATCGGTCGGTTATATATGATATAGCCGGGTTACCGAATCAAGTGTTGATTCGATAAGTTGATACATTGAATGTTAGTCGGTTATATGTGATATGACCGGATTATTAAGTCAAGTGTTGATTTAATAATTTATTGTATAATTGTATATTTGATATACTAGTTTACATTACCTAAGACATGTTTACTTAGGGTTTTTTCTCACATGTACATATCTTTACTATATATTAAAATGTGTTATATTATTGTATCATGGTTGATGATACATCACACTTGGGTGTATGAGACATACACCATGCTATTTGTTATGTTGGGTTTTAACATTTAAAAGTAATTACAAAATTAGTGGTAAATTAGAAAATGCATGAAGCTTGTGGAAGCTTGTGGATGCATTGACTAAAGTCCACTAAATTTGTTTTTACTTTGCGTTTTAACCTAACCTTAACACTTAGCCATGGTAATGTCTCTACAAGAGTTAGTATATGATACTCACTCACCATGGTTAGCTCACTTACTTGATCATTATCCTCTTCATTTTCTTTTGTTCATCTTCTTCTTGGTTCAAAAGAAAAAGCTTGCTAGGGTTTGATCCAAAGTGAGAATCATTGTGAGAAATAAAATTCCAAAGAGAACCCACATCCTATTTCACCATCCTCTACTAGATTAGCACTTTAGTTTAGGGTGTTTACTTCACTAATTCTCTAGTTAGTGAAGTAGTAGCTTGAGTCGGAATTCCCTCGACGTAGATCATCTTCGGCCTCGGAGACTTCAAGCAAGGTCGCATCTTTCGCCTCGTAAAGCCATGCAAGAGACCGGGAGAACATTGATCGCAGCGAAGGGACTACGACAAGGAGCTCTAGAAGTGAAGGACCGATCTACAAAGGTTGTATTTCGCATACCCTTAGTAGTAAAGTTGTTTACTTGCTATTTGCTTCGCCTAATCTCTAGTATACGATTTAGCTTAGGGTTGTTCGGCACATAAAAATTTAATTTTGGCATGGTCGATGCCTTGTGGAGTCTTGTTAGTGTGCCTAGTAACCCTACAGTGGTATCAGAGCCTAGCTAGAGCCTTAGACAATGTGTAGACGAAGTTAGAAACCCGATCGAACCCCGAAACCCTAATCGATACCCTTCTCTGTACTTTTTCTGAAACTGTGGATTTTTCCAAATTAAAAATATCCAAAAAATTCAGCAGGGTTTTCTAGGAGTTACTATGCAGCACGTGACCCCAAGTCGACAATTGCACCGCGGAACCGCGGCCCCACCCTGGCATGCGCGGCGGTTCCGCGGCCATAATGATGAATCATGGCACGTGATTTGCACAGTAATTTCTTTTTGAAGTTCCTGTGTTTTCTGGGAATTTTTAATTTATACTCAAGAGTTGAGTTTTTTGGGTTGTATTGGGGACTCGATGATTCGATCGGATTATTTAACTTGGTTTATTGTGTATTCTGGATAATTTAGAAAGTATTAAAATGTTCGAACGGATATCATTAACTCGATTTTTCCCGGCACGAAAAGCATTCAAGTGTTGAATTTTTCTCGGGTTTAAATCTTTCGGAAATACGTGCATGTGACGCGATGGACCCTCTCGAAGACAACAAACCTTAACTCGATTATGTGACCGTCTTGAACTGCCCTTTGAACCTTAGGGTTTGGGGCAGTATGGCGTGCCACATGTGAGGCGTTGGCTTGACCCTTCTACGGCTGGACCGTTGCTACTGTGACTTATTCTGGAATGTTTGAACTCCGCTCAAGTGTTGAGCTATTTTGGAAATCTTGGGTATTTGATTATTCGATCGGAAAGTTTAATACTGTCTATTTATCTGGAATGTGATACAATATGTGGAATTCAAACAGTTAGGCATGAAATGCGGAATATGTGATATTTCAGATTTACGATGTCTGAAGAGATTGTGGATTCCAAATGTTGTAGTTTTACACTTTCTTTTCTGTGACCGTAAGTGTAATATGTGATATCGCCGATTTCATTGCTATATGTCAACGACAATTGGGATGCGCATATTTACTTACGTTGATGACATGTGATGTTATGTGTTGCTGGATATGTTATATTGGATCGTCGCGTTCTGAATAGCCGGGGGTGGGGGTTTATCTGAGATGAGAGTTTTTATTTTCATTAATGTAAAATAACATGTATGTAATATTCTTTTATTAGGGCACTTCCGGGATGAGGTCGATGTCACCATTTGTATATTATTTACTTTTCCGCACTAGGATAGACCCAAGGAGAAGAGCACAAGTAACCGGGTTCTGGAGTCCAGTGGGAGACCAACTCGAGGAGTCGAGTCCGGGTCTCTTAACTCTAGAATTCGTAGGGTTGCTTGCCGCTCTTGTAGGGGTCTAGGGGTGTGGGTTTGGTTATTCGTCGCGACCGTGGAATCCGTGTTTTATATAGGCTCAAAATAAAACACGGACGTCTTAGTATATCCAATGTTTCATATGTTTCTTCTGCTGCGATATCTGTGATGTGATCATTTGATGTTCTGTGATAAATACAGTATAAAGTATATATGATATATTATATATGCGTTACTTATGTTTTACACCTGCGCTAGCCCTGCCCCGCTCTGCCGTTAGTTACCTAACCTAACGGTGCATGAGGGGACATCGAGGCGAATGCGGATGGCATAAGTGTACATCGTATTTATCTGTGATGTTTAGGTGACTTAAATGATGGGACTTCTTTAATGTGATTAATGAAAGAAAAGAAACCTAAAACATGTTGTAGAATCAAATTTTTCAAAAAGGGTAGCTACAGTTTTGCCTTGCGTAGCGATATATATGATATATCCCGCACCTTATTCGATGAGGAAAGAGCCGAGTTCCCTTCACCGGGAGTGACCTCTTTATCAAAACTGGCAGATGCTACAACACTCGGTTTGTTTTTTATTGCTTTTGGAGTTTTGCTTTGTATAGTGATGTATATGTTATATCCTGCACCTTGTTCAATAAGGAAAGAGCCGAGATCCCTTCACCGGGAGTGACCCCTTTAGCAAAACTAATAAAAGCCTCAAAATCACTCCATTTCAAAATTCACATGATTCTACAACGATATCAAGTTCATTACACAATAGGTTTTCAGAAAAACCTTTCGTAGCCCTCCGTTATTTCAGATAAGTTGTATATAGTATTCGTGCTGCATTTGTTGGCTTTCGTCAAGGTGTAGTGTGCGGTAGCTATATACTGCTTATCTGCTGCATATGATGCGATTGGATTAGGGTAGTCGTACGGCTTTGTTGGCTTTCGTCAAGGGTCGTGCGGGTGGGTTTAATTCAATCAAGAAATGTACGGGTTGAACTTGACGAGCGGGCTATGGTTTGTTGGCTTTCGTCAAGGTCATAGCACGTTAGGGGCAAAATATTATCGGGAATTTCAAGTGTTGAAATTTGCAATGAGATTGCATACCTTCTATTAGATACTTGGATCCCGATACCCACTGCGAGTAATTGTTACTCCCAAGAGAGTTTTACACAGGACAATTAGCCAATCAAGTAGGTGTCTAGAAAGGTGTCAACGGGGTTATGCCTCTGGGAAAACGAGGTTTACTTTAAATAGGTCTGTGCGAAAGCACGGGGAACCTCCTTCAAAGTACCGACACTGGCCTGGCTGAAAAATTGGCGAAGTTGTAGGGTGTAATTAATCCCGGCTAGTCTTTCCTTTTAGGGTTTGAAGGAAGATTTGATAAAAACATTGGGAGCCATCCTGATTAGATAAAATAATAAACCAATCTGATCTTGCAAGAGCATAAGCTAAAGTGTTTTCTTCTCTCTCTCTCCAGGTAGCGACCATATCATGCCTTAATCAAGATAATAATATGGATGTATTGACCGAACCCGCATGTTATACTGTGCTGGGGAACGTTAGTTCTATTAGTTATATGTATGCCCTAGAGGCCATTACTATACATAGGATGTATATTGTAGTGGATGCTTGGACATATATAGGGATGACTTTCTTGCTCGATATGATAGTATGCTATCTGGTTACTCTTTACTTTAACGTGTACACTGATTGTCTCTCTGTTACATATTGGTAAAGCCCTTAGGATGTGTACTTGACTACCTGGACTATGATGCGGATCATACTAGTGGGGACGTGGTAGTCCATAAGTAAATCCTTCAAAGTCCCTAGTCGTGGGTGTATCGAGACGGGGAATCGATATACCGGAGTAGACTAGCGTATACCTTTTCGACCCATACAGATGGGCGATGGATGATTCCATATCCATTGGTGTTTGACATCAGAGATGATATACGGGTGCTCAGTGGAGACTGGGTACTCTCGACGGACTCGCCGAGAACTCCCAGATGGTATTATACCTTACGTCAGATGGCAGTTCTCTGGTGACACTAGTGCAGGTTAGTCTGTAGACCTAAGATCGTCATAGAGTCTTGTGTGATTCCCACTGTGCTTTGATTTCCACCTTACCACGTCCAAGAGGGCGTGCAAAACGGTGGTTTTTGGGTACAGTCCCGAGTCACATGGAAGCAATGAGCGATAGGAGGGGTTTCGTCTCTCCCGGTATAGGGAGTTGATGTTGCGCAGTGCTCGATTGGCTATAACAGGAAGTCCTTGGCTAAGGCTGCTTTAGGGATTTACTGGTAAGTGTTACCAGTAGTTTCTCGACCCGTTATGAGCCTCATATCAACACGACTTATCGAGTTATTGGGGTCTGACGTTTACCACAACTAGACGAGATATGCGACATATCAGACGAACAGACCGGACTGCATGGTAGTGTTACTGGTTGGATTCACAGGAGTGTGAGCGGGCTTGCTCGTTGATCTTCTGATCGCTCAATACCTGGGTGGCCGTTACGGTTAGCAGACCGCTTGCGGCTTGTGCGTGTTTGATATGATCATCACCTGCTGCCGGCGTATTGACGAGTCTTTAGAGTCCTACACAGGGGTTTCCTGGCTCAAGCGAAACGAAATAGGAGCGCATATGAGATATGTGCGGGACCGTGAATAATACCAGTCTGTGATACTGTATTCTATTCTCGCGATTAGTATCATCGGTCAGTTATATGTGATATAGCCGGGTACCGAATCAAGTGTTGATTCGATACATTGATACACTTTAAATTAGTCGGTTATATGCGATATGACCGGATCGTTAAATCAAGTGTTGATTTAATGATTTAATGTATAATTTTATATTTGATATATTACTTTATAATAACTAGTATTGGTTCACTTAAGATTGATTTTCTCACTTGAATGTGCACATTGTTTATATGTGATATATGCAAGTGTACATTTTTGTATCATGCTTGATGATACAAACAAGTTGTGTGTATGAGACTTGAACCAAATCAAGGTTAAATTAGGGTTTACTATTTTCCTATCATATAACAAAAGAGTGTGACTTTGGTCAAAGTTATCAAGATTCATGAAGCTTGATAAACATTGACAAAGTCAACTCTTTTGTCATTTGTTCAAGATATTAGTTAACCCAACCATTAACCTAATGCTTTGGTTAATTCTCTACAAGAGTTAAGCATGAGGGCTTAACTCAACCATGGTGCCATGATTAAAAGGATAAGTTTCATATTATTCTTTTAATTCTTTTCTTCTTCTTCTCCTTCATCAAGCTCACAAAAGCTTGCTAGCTCCAATGGTGCCATGAGAAAAAGAGTGAGAAATCCAATTCTAAAGTGAACCCACTTCCTATTTCTTCATCCTCTACCACTTTCCATGTAGTATAGGGTGTTCTCTTCACAAATTTTTTGACCAAGTGAAGAAATAGCTTGAGTTTGAGTCTCCCCGACGTAGATCATCTTCGTCCACGAAGTCAATGACCTAGCCCGATCATTTCGCCGACGAAACCATTGCTAGAGTCCGGGATCCCGATGATCGCAGCGGAGGGACGTCAACACAGAGCTAAAGAAGTGGAGGACTGGATCTACAAAGGTTGTATTTCCATTCACTTAGTAGCAAAGTAGTTTGCTTGCATGTTCTTTCGCCTAATCTCTAGTTAACGATCTAGTTTAGGGTTTCTCGGCACCGGAAAATTTTAATTTGGCATGGTTGATGCCTTGTGGAACCTTTTGAGTGTGCTTAGTAACCCTACAGTTGTATCAGAGCCTAGCTAGAGCTTTTGGCGAAGTGTAGACGATGTTAGAAATCCGATCGAACCCCAAAAACCTAACTCAAACCCTTCTCTGTACATTTTCTGAAAAAGTGGATTTTTCCAAATTAAAAATATACAAAAAATACAGCAGGGTATTATAAGAGTTACTGTGAAGCACGTGAGCCCAAGTCAACCAAAGCGCCATGGAACCGTGGCCCTACCCTAGCATGTGCGGCGGTTCCGCGGCCATAATGGTGATTCTTGGCACGTGCTTTACACAGTAATGTCCTATACCGATTCCTGTGTTTTCTGGGTAATTTTAACTTATACTCAAGTGTTGAGTTTTCTGGGTTGTATTGGGAGTTCGTCGATTCGATCGGAATCTTTAACTTTGTCAATGATTTTCCGGATAATTTAGAATATGTTAAAAAGTTCGACTGGATATAAATACCCAATTTTTCCCCTGCCGAGAAATTTCCAAGTGTTGGATTTTTCCATAGTTTAAGAACGTCTAAGTAGTGCAAGTAACGCGATGGACCCTCTATAAGACAACAAACCTTAACTCGATTATGTGACCGTCTTGAACTGCCCTTTGAACCTTCGGGTTTGGGGCAGTACGGCGTGCCACATGTGAGGCGTTGGCTTGACCCTTCTATGGCCGGACCGTTGGTACTGTGGCATGAAGAGAATGTTTTTAAACTTATTTCATGTGTTGAGCTGCTTCGGGAAAACTTGGGTGTTTGATTGTTCGATCGGAAAGTTTAACATTTTCTATTTATCTGGAATGTGATACAATATTTGGAATCCACAAATAGTTATGAGATAACTGATTTGAATGTTATAAACATAGCACTTTAGTCTCAATTGATCGGTTGCCACGGAATTTTGATGCGATCAAAAGTCTGTCGCAATCACGTAGCGTACGCGGATACTCGCCGGGTAAACTTAATAGACAGCCACACCCCATAGCCCCGACCAAGTGACTGTAGGAGAACCCCATCGCCGAAAGCATCCGTCCGGGTGCTCGCGGCAGCGGAGTTCCGCCTAAGTGCACTTCGTCGACGGCATCCGGTGGTGCGGCCGTCTACTAAAGTTTGCGACGAGCATTCGATCAGTTTATCGGGAATCTTGTTGAATTGCCTGACTAGATATTGAAAAGTGTTTTCGATATAGAGACTAAAATGCGGGGTTTATAATTGTTAGGCATGTGAGTTCTAAGGAATTCATATGGTTAGGCATGCGATGTCTAAGGAGGTTACGGATTCCAACTGTTGTAGTTTTACACTTTCTTTTCTGTGACCGTAAGTGTAATATGTGATATCACCGGTTCCGTTGCTATATGTCAACGACAATTGGGATGCGCACATTTACTTACGTTGATGACATGTGATGTTATGTGTTGCTGGATATGTTATATTGGATCGTCGCGTTTTGAATAGCCGGGAGTTTTATGTGAGATGAGAGTTTTTCATTTTCATTCATGTAAAATTTATTGTATGTAATATTCTTTTTTTTGGGGCATTTCCAGGTTGCGGAAGATGTCACCCATTGTATATTATTTACTTTTCCGCACTAAGATAGATCCAAGGTGGAGAGCACAAGTAACCGGGTTCTGGAGTCCAGTGGGAGACCAACTCGAGGAGTCGAGTTCGGGTCTCCTAACTCTAGAATTGGTAGGGTTGCTTGCCGCTCTCGTAGGGGTCTAGGGGTGTGGGTTTGGCTATTCATCGCGACCGTGGAATCCGTGTTTTATACAGGCTCGTATTGAAAACACGGACGTCCTAGTATATCCAATGTTTCATATGTTTCTTCTGCTGCGATATCTGTGATGTGATCATTTGATATGTTGTGATAGATACAGTATATAGTATATATGATATATTATATAGACGTTACTTATGTTTTACACCCGCGCTAGCCCTGCCCCGCTCTGCCGTTAGTTACCTAACCTAACGGTACACGAGGGGACATCGAGGCGAATGCGGATGGCATAAGTGTACGTCGTATTTATCTGTGATGTTTAGGTGATTTAAATGATGGGACTTCATTAATATGATTAATGAAAGAAAAGAAACCTAAGATGTTGTGGAATCGAATTTTCAAAAACAGGTAGCTACAGTTCTTGCTTTGCATCGCGGTGTTCCTTGTAGAACATCCTGCACCTTATTCGATAAGGAAAGGACCGAGATCCCTTCACTGGGAGTGACTCCTTTAGCAATAACTGGTAGATGCTACAACCCTCGGTTTTTCTTTTGATTGCTTCTCTAGTTCTTGCTTTGCACAGTGATGTATATGATATATCCTGCACCTCATTCGATGAGGAAAGGGCCGACGATCCCTTCACCGGGAGTGACCCCTTTAGCAAAACTAGAAAAGCCTAAAAAACACTCCATTTTAAAATCATTTGATTCTACAACGATATAAAGTTCAATACGCAAATGGTTTTCTTAAAAACCTGTCGTAGCCTTCCGTCATTTCAGATAAGTAATAGTTAGTATTCGTGCTACGTTTGTTGACTTAGTCAAGGCGTAGTGTGCGGTAGCTGATTAGTGCTTATCTGCAATGCATATGATGCGATTGGATTAGGGTAGTCGTGTGGCCTTGTTGACTCAGTCAAGGGTCGTGCGTGTGGGTTTAATTCAATCGGGAAATGACGGGTTGAACTTTACTTGCGGTCTATGGTTTGTTGACTCAGTCAAGGTCATAGATCGCTTGGGGCAAAATATTATCGGGAATTTCAAGTGTTGAAATTTGCAATGAGATTGCATACCTTCTATGTGATAGTTGGATCCCGATACCCACTGCGAGTAATTGTTACTCCTGGGAGAGTTTTACACATTACAATTAGCCGATCAAGTAGGTGTCTAGAAATGTGTCAACGGGGTTACGCCTCTGGGAAAACGAAGTTTACTTTAATTAGGTCCGTGCGAAAGCACGGGGAACCTCCCTCAAAGTACCGACACTGACCTGGCTGAAAGATTGGCGAACTTGTAGCGTGTAATTAATCCCGGCTAGTCTTTCCTTTTAGGGTTTGAAGGAAGATTTGATAAAACCAGTGGGAGCCATCCTGATTAGATAAAATTATAACCAATCTGATCTTGAAAGAGCGCACGCAGAGTGTTTTCTTCTCTCTCTCCTGGTAGCGACCATGTCACGCCTTAATCAAGATAATAAAATGGATATATTGACTGAACCCGCTTGTTATACTAAGCTGGGGAACGTTGGTCCCTCTTCAACTTATAATTGTTATAAAACAGAGCAGGAAATTGGGGAATACCAGATTTCCCGTGGCACCCAAACGAAGAAAGTGCATACCGATGCATCATCTTCGGGTGTGTTCATTACAGAGAACTGTTTCTCAGTGTCCTTTACGTCCTGGGTATGAGATACCGGATCAGGATCCCGCATATGTAATATGTTACATGGACTACAGAAAGGTAGAAAACTGAGAATGGGTGATAAGTTTCATGAGGCAGAAAACGGTGCAAGTATTGCAGCCAAGTCTGTTGGTCACTGTCACCCTGTATTACCAGAATACATTGATTCTGAACAAATGTTATTAGATACCGAACCTGATATACAAAATCATATCAGTCTCTTTATTAATAAAGAGGATATAATTTTGTATTGTTGGATAATGTTTTGAACATTTCCTAAATCAAGAGTTGATCGGTTCGGGCACGTTATTTAAAAGCATTAACGTTCTAAATCAAACTACAGTTCTTAGTATATAGAACACACATAAGAGGAAGAGTTCAGAAATGAACGAATCCTTCTTGAGGTATTGTAGACTAGGTCATATCAATGCGACCCGACTAGCTTAAGTTACATATAGATGCATATTTAAATTAGTTTGAATTTACATCTTGTGAAACTTGCCAGTCATGTCACAGAGACAAGATGACCATAGCTCTGTTTATTGGAAACAGAGAAAGAGTTAGTAAACTCTTGGGATTGATACATGCTGATGTATGAAGGTCCCCTGTCTACACATGCCAAGACCGGTTCATTGTACTTCATTACCTTCTGTAATGATCTCTCAAGATTCAGACATATGTTCCTGTTGAAACACAAGTCCGAAGCTTTTGAGATATTCACAGAATATAAGTTAGAAGTAGAGAACCAAAATACGGGTAAAGGTATTATGTCCTTTGATGTGATCAAGGAAGAAAATACCTGAGCACGGAATTCCTGGATTATTCTAAAGGAGAATGAGATTCTCTCTAAGCATTACTCCTTCGTATACACCATAGCACGATGGTATATCGGGGCGGAGTAATAACACCCTATGTGATATGGTGTGCTCTATGATGAGTAATACTAAGTTTCCTATTTCTTTTTAGTGAGTTATGCACTTATGAAGTTGCATACCTATTGAATAGGGTTCCGATCAAATCAATTGCCTACCACTTCATATATGATATGGAAAGGGAACAGCCCATATCTTAAGTTTGTTAAGATTTGGGGTTGTCCAGCTTATGTCTAAAAGCATAATCCGGACAAGCTCGAGGCAAAGTCGTTTCTGTGGATGTTTGTTGGATATCCCAAGCATTCGCAAGGGAATATCTTCTACCTAACCGAGCAACAAAAAGTGTTTTATTACTCAGCATGCACCTTTGTGAAAGGGAATTTCTTATGAAGAAATTTGTGGACATGAGGTAGAGCTGGAATGAGTTCCAGCTATACAAACTGCAGCTGATGATTTGGTAGAACCAAAAGATTCAATAGCAACCAACGAACCTCAGCATCTCCGCCGATCTAGTTGGGTTCCTCACCCACCTGAGAGGTACTTCGGTTTCTCTATGTCAGTGGGAGCAAGGATTGCATCATGAGATGATGACCCAACTAGTTTCGGGCTGGCCATCAGGAGTAGGACTCTGTAAGAATGGCTGGATGCTTATCGATCTGAGATGGAATCCTTATACACCAACAAAGTATGGACTTTGGTTTCTTTATCTGAAGGGTTAAATCCCCATCAGGAGCAAGTATATCTTGAGAATATTACTTGGTGTACATGGAAAAGTTGAGACTTTCAAAGCTAGACTTGTTAAAGGTTTGCATCATTGACCAGGTATGGGTTATGATGAAACCTTTTTCTAAGTAGCTATGCTTAAGTCCGTCTAGATCCTACTTGCCACGGCTACATACCATGACTACGATATCTGGTGGTTGGGTGTCATGACTGCTTTTCTAAAATGATGTTTTAGAAGAGAGCGCCTGTAAGTACACAGCCAGAGGGCTTCGTAGACAGTGGGAGCAGCGGAAACGTGTAAAAGATGCTTTATAAGATAAAGCAGGCATCGCGGAGTTGGAACTTCTGTTTTGATGTGTTATTTAAAGAGTTTGACATCATCAAAATGGTAGATGAACCTTGTAAAAACAAAGAGGTAGTAGTGAGTATGGTGGTGATCCTCGTAGAGTACGTGGATGACATACTCTTGATAGGGAAGGAGTTTCCTATGCTACACTCGGTCAATCTTCGCTTATCACAAGGATTCTCCATATAGGATCAAAGTGATACTTACTAAATCCTGGGTTTTGGATCTATGAGATAGATCTAATTGGATGTTAAGATACTCACTAGTTGTAGTGAGATGGTATCAATTGATCCTGGGGAGAATCACTGGAAAGGTTCCAGGGTGATAAGAACGACTGAATGTCAGTCGCAGGCATTGTCTTTACCCTCAGTAAAGGGACGGTATGTTGGAAGAGTTCCAAGCTAGATACCGTGGCATACTAGACGATAAAGGCTGGATACATCGCTACCAAAGAAGCTACCAAAGAGGCAGTCTGGGCGTTTATTAGTTCATGAGATGAACTTCGTTCCTTCCATTGGGTGACAATAGAGTTGTGGCTTATGCCAAGGAACGCCCGTCCCATCAGTGATCCAGACATATTCTTAGGCAGTATCACCCGATCGTGGAGATGGTTGATCTCCAGGGGATCGAGGTTAGGAGAGTAGAATCAGAGGACAACACGGCGGATCCACTCACAAAGGCCTTTTCACAGAGAGAGACTTTTATGGGATGGTTGAGTATGAGATACTACAACCACTGCTATCAGATGGCCCTAGTGCAAGTGGGAGATTGTTAGTTATATGTATGCCCTAGAGGCCATTACTATACATAGGATGTATATTGTAGTGGATGCTTGGACATATATAGGGATGACTTTCTTGCTCGATATGATAGTATGTTATCTGGTTACTCTTTACTTTAACGTGTACACTGATTGTCTCTCTGTTACATGTTGGTAAAGACCTTAGGATGTGTACTTGACTACCTGGACTATGATGCGGATCATACTAGTGGGGACGTGGTAGTCCATAAGTACATCCTTCAAAGTCCCTAGTCGTGGGTGTATCGAGACGGGGCATCGATATACCAGAGTAGCCTAGCGTATACCTTCTCGACCCATACAGATGGGCGATGGATGATCCCATATCCACTGGTGTTTGACATCAGAGATGATATACGAGTGCTCAGTGGAGACTGGGTACACTGGATGGACTCGCCGAGAACTCGAAGATGGTATTATACCTTACGTCAGATGGCAGTTCTTTGGTGACACTAGTGCAGGTTAGTCTGTAGACCCGAGATCGTCACAGAGTCTTGTGTGATTCCCACCGTGCTTTGATTTCCACCTTACCACGTCTAAGAGGGCGTGCAAAACGGTGGTTTTTGTGTACAGTCCCGAGTCACATTGAGGCAATGAGCGATAGGAGGGGTTTCGTCTCTCCCGGTATAGGGAGTTGATGTTGCGCAGTGCTCGATTGGCTATAACAGGAAGTCCTTGGCCAAGGCTGCTTTAGGGATTTACTGGTAAGTGTTACCAGTAGTTTCTCGACCCGTTATGAGCCTCATATCGACACGACTTATCGAGTTATTGGGGTCTGACGTTTACCACCCCTAGACGAGATATGCGACATATCAGACGAACAGACCGGACTGTAAGGTAGTGTTACTGGTTGGATTCACAGGAGTGTGAGTGGGCTTTCTCGTTGATCTTCTGATCGCTCAATACCCGGGTGGCCGTTACGTTTAGCAGACCGCTTGCGGCTTGTGGGTGTTTGATATGATCATCACTTGCTGCCGGCGTATTGACGTGTCTTTAAAGTCCTACACAGGGGTTTCCTGGCTCAAGAGAAACGAAATAGGAGCGCATATGAGATATGTGCGGGACCGAGAATAATACCATTATGTGATACTGTATTCTATTCTCGCGATTTGTATAATCGGTCGGTTATATGTGATATAGCCGGGTTACCGAATCAAGTGTTGATTCGATACATTGATACACTTGATATTAGTCGGTTATATGCGATATGACCGGATCGTTAAATCAAGTGTTGATTTAATGATTTAATGTATAATTATATATTTGATATATTACTTTACATTAACTAGTATTGGTTCACTTAAGATTGATTTTCTCACTTGAATGTGCACATTGTTTATATGTGATATATGCAAGTGTACATGTTTGTATCATGCTTGATGATACAAACAAGTTGTGTGTATGAGACTTGAACCAAATCAAGGTTAAATTAGGGTTTACTATTATCCTAGCATATAACAAAAGAGAGTGACTTTGGTCACAGTTATCAAGCTTCATGAAGCTTGATAAATATTGACAAAGTCAACTCTTTTGTCATTTGTTCAAGATATTAGTTAACCCAACCCTTAACCTAATGCTTTGGTTAATTCTCTACAAGAGTTAAGCATGAGGGCTTAACTCAACCATGGTGCCATGATTAAAAGGATAAGTTTCATATTATTCTTTTAATTCTTTTCTTCTTCTTCTCCTTCATCAAGCTCACAAAAGCTTGGTAGCTCCAATGGTGCCATGAGAAAAAGAGTGAGAAATCCAATTCTAAAGTGAACCCACTTCCTATTTCTTCATCCTCTACCACTTTCCATGTAGTATAGGGTGTTCTCTTCACAAAGTTTTTGACCAAGTGAAGGAATAGCTTGAGTTTGAGTCTCCCCGACGTAGATCATCTTCGGCCTCGAAGTCAATGACCTAGCCCGATCATTTCTCCGACGAAACCATCGCTAGAGTCCGGGATCCTGATGATCGCAGCGGAGGGACGTCAACACGGAGCTAAAGAAGTGGAGGACTGGATCTACAAAGGTTGTATTTCCATTCACTTAGTAGCAAAGTAGTTTGCTTGCATGTTCTTTCGCATAATCTCTAGTTAACGATCTAGTTTAGGGTTTCTCGGCACCATAAAATTTTAATTTGGCATGGTTGATGCCTTGTGGAACCTCTTGAGTGTGCCTAGTAACCCTACAGGTTCCGTTCTTTCTTATAAGAGTTATAAGACTGAACTGGATATAGTGGAATACCAGGATTCCCATGGCACCCGAATGAAGAAAGTACATGTTGATGCATTTTCTTCGGGCGTGTTCGTTATAGAGAACTGTTTCTCCATTTGCTCTACGTCCTGGGTATTAGATACCGGGTCAGGATCCCATATATGTAATCAGTTACATGGGCTTAGCAAAAGGTAGAGAACTTGGAGATGGTGATAAATACATAAGGGTCGGAAATGGTGCAATTGTTGCAGCTAAAACCGTCGGGGAATATCACCTTGTATTGCCAACTGGTAATACATTGATTCTGAACGAATGCTATTTCATGCCGAACCTGATATGCAACATTATATCGGTTTCTTTGTTGAGTAAAGAGGGATATAATTTTGTATTCCAGGATAATGTTATGAACATTTTTCTTAACCAAAAGTTGGTTGGATCAGGCACGTTCTGCAATGGCATTTATGTTCTAAATTAATCAACGGTTCTGAGTATAACAAACACACACAGAAGGAAGAGTTCAGAACTGAACGAATCCTTCTTGTGTTGTAGACTGGGTCACATCAATGCGACATGACTAGCTAAGTTGCATAAAGATGGATATTTTAAACCGTTCGAATTTTCATCTTATGACACTTGCCAGTCATGTCTCAAAGGCAAGATGACCAAAACTCCGTTTAGTAGACACGGAGAAAGAGTTTCCGAACTCTTAGGACTGATACATAGTGATGTATGCGGTCCTGATCGCACGCTTTTGGCGTGTCGGATGTTCAAAGTTCTAAAGTTTACCACGATCAGGACGGTGTCGCTTTGCAGCTAGCCGGTTGAGCACGGGTCGATCCACGGGGAGATGGTTGTATGTCCTTTCTTGTTTTAGACGAGTCAATAAAGAATTTGTATGTGTTTGTTCAATCGAACCTATGTGTATTATTTGCAAGTATAAAGTTGTTAAGAAAAGATACGAAAGTGTAAGCTAAAGAAATCCGTACTCAAAACCTTTGAGCCGAGTCTTGACGAATTGAAGCTAGAGCAATCGGCAACAACGTGGATTAGGGGATTTAAGCGCGGTATTCATGGAATCCGCCTTATTTACCCTTGTCCTTCCATTCTTGTCTCTTTCTTTCGCCTCCGGCCAAACCGAACGCAACTGGTCGCGGTTAGGAATCACCGTTACCTTGGTAGGGTAGGGTGCCTAACGGAGCGCTTGTGTATCGTTTGGGCGGAGTTCAATGGAAAATAACGGGAAAAGGAAATAAGCAAAGAAATGTTAACTTACAATACCGTATTTATTCTTAACAACGATAATTACAACCATTCACAAAAACGAACCAAAAAGAGCAAAAGAAAAGAAAATATTACAAGTAAGTAAGTGCATGGAATTTAAGTGTAAGAAAGTAAAGCATGAATGTAAAGAAAGTAATAAAAAGCAAGGAAGAGATAAGCAAGAAAATAATTACAAGAACACTAGAACTCAAGACAAGCATAGGATCAATAGCCAACCCTTAAACTTGCAAGCTCAATCAAGAGGTTGTAAGATCAAGAGAATGGTAAAGAACTCATGTGGAATGAAGCAAAAAAGAGAGAACAAAATGATACAACCCCTTGAGATCAATGACCAAAGCTTAAACTTGCAAGCTCACTTAAGAGGTTGCAAGATCAAGTTAAGGTAGAGAGCTCTAGGGGGAAGCTAGGCAAAAAAGAATGATACAAAAACCCTCATCTTCATTTAACATCCACTCAATGCTCTCACTACATTTTCATGGAGGAAGAATGAAGAAGAAGAAGAAGAAGAAGACTAAAAACTAACAAAAAAGAGGCATAAGAATGGACCCCCTTGGTTTGGCTCAGAATTGGGGTATTTATATGCAGGGAACTGGAAACCTAGGGCAAGAATCTGGCTCCACATAGAGTTACCAAAATACCCCCAGAAAACGACACAGTGAAGAGCTTATATGGCCGCGGTTCCGCGGCCTAAGCGCGCTAATGCCACGGATCCGCGGCGCTTTAGAGGAGTTAGGCCATAGGATTTTGTGGCTATCCTTGGTTTGCTGTTGTCTACTGTGTGGTATATGACTTTTCTCAGAATCTCTTCACAATTCTTCCAGAATTTCAGTAGATCAAAAGGTGATGTGATGTGGATCTTTTGCCATGATTTCCTAGAGCTCCGCGTAGATTTCTTGGATCTTGTGTTGATATTGAGCTTTGTGCATGAAAATGACAATCGATGTGCCATTTTGTCCCTTAAACTGGTATGTGGCAACACACGGATAGAGAGCGGAGACCTGTGTTTTATCTATTGTCGGCAGTAATCCGGAATTTGTCGTACATTTACATGTTATTCACTATTTAGAGCTGAGACCGGTATCCTGCAATTATGTAGCAAACACTGATTAAAAGCACCTGCCTATAAACAAACGAGCGTAAGAATGGGCGGTATAAAATGCAATATTCTGGTATGAACAAATACCCCCAAACTTAACTTTTGCTCGTCCCGAGAAAACCAATTTTTCACAAAAAAGTCCTAACCGCACTTTCGCAGGGAACGCGATTGCACTGAGCACGTGCAACAAGCCGTTAAACCTTTAGGTGTCCCTAGTAGGAGGAGTGTTGTCTCGTGAGGGTTTTCAGCGGATACTACCCACAAAATCCAGTCAAGCTAGTTTTGCAAAATTACTATGATTCAAACCCTAAATTTTTGTTTCAGAAAATAAAAATTCTATTATCCTAAGTCTAGACTATCGAACCTTTATTTTTCACATCTCGCTTCTTACTTTACTTAAGATTTTATATGTCTTTACGTGTAGTGCAAATAGTGTCGTTAAGTTCCAGAAGGGTCGAATAAAGTCATCATGTCATACAATAAACCCCAGATAAAATTTTTTAAAAGGATCACATAAGTTTTATAAAGAGTTAAGCATTTTTCAAGTTTCGTTTTCCAGTAATGTTTCAACTTCAGAATTTCTATCTTCCTTAACAGGAAACTAGGTCTTATTTTTCACTCCACCTTTTTCTTGTTTTCATTTCATACACACTTCTGTGAACGTGCAATAGTCTTTATCATAGAATAAAACCTTCATATCTCCGCTAGAAATATTTTTTATAAAACCTGCCTTTTGTCAAGATTATTCTCATACAAAGAACCGTTAGGAATTTTAACTCGGAGAGAACACTAGCTTGACTTTGTTTTAAACTGGACTTTCTAGGCTTCTTAACGAGCTTTGGGCCAATGCACCCAAACCAGTTGGCTTTAGGGCATTAGGTGTAGAAACACCCCAGCGGACTTAATTACTCAAGTTACCTAGGTCCAAAAACAAAAGACAATTTGGCGAGAAAATCATGAAGATTCAATAAGAATGGAGATATAACCGGCAGTTCAATTATTTTTTAGGATAAAAGACGTGTTTAGTGGGTTCGGTGTGTAATCATTCCAATCAAGTTCCAGATGGGTTATTTTTCAGAATTAGTTCCAATTAAGGCATCAATAATATCCCTTCATATTCACTTCACTTCGTAAACTATTCTTGATATTACTTATTTCAGAACAAACCTATTTGATCCTCAGAAAATCATTTATCCATTTAAAAGTTTTTATACATAAAGGACTTGTCATCTAATTTCCAAAACTCACGACACGTGTAGTGCGATGTAAAGACGTATATCGGCTATAGTTAACTTCAAAGGAGAGTTATCTTTCAGGTTTTCAAAATCTAAAAATAAGATTTAGTTATTCTTATCTTATCAAACAAAATCGTCGAAATGTTGAATCTGAGTTCTCCCACTAGCTAACTTGACAAAGTTTTTATATTTTTTGGAAAATTTTCGATTTTTGTGGGTTTTTAATAAGGCATGCAAAATATACAAATGAATGGGAAGGAAGAATGCTTACCGAGCACACCCCCAAACTTAAACTTGACAGTGCCCTCACTGTCAGGCTACACCAAGAGGTTCAAAATTGTCGGCGCTCTCCAAAAGAAAATTTTATACAAAAAAAATAAAAAATAAAACCAAAAATATATACACAAAAAGGTTCCCCCCAAACTTAAGTGAAACAGTGTTTCCAATGTTAAGCGTTGAAGTTCAGGAATAGGGGGAAAAGAACAGTATCAAGCTATACAAGGCCTTACACAGGCCAAAGATGAGCACCAACCATTCAAAGATCTTATTGTGATAAAGCAGTGGCTGGTGAAAGAAGGCGTAGAGAAAAGAGAGGGAGAATATGCGAGACCGTATGGAGATAGAAGTGGTATACGGTCTAGGTATTTGAGAAGAAGAATGGCGGAAGGGAGAAAGAAGTGGAATACGAACTTGAGGGTGGAAATGGAGCGAATAAATTAGCATAATTTGTGATGACCGATGTCTGAAAAGCGATTGTGCTAATATATTAACCCGTCGAGAAATTGGGTCAAATCCTTCAAGATTCGTGAGAAACCATAGGTACGCCGAACTTGGTAAACCAGACACAGGAAGTGAAAATGATACGGTTTCTTGCAATGTCGGAACGATGGAAAGGATGTGGGGAAGTGATTGAGGAAGGGTATCGATTAAGGGTTCAGGAGGATGTACACAGTCAATGAAAGGAACAGGATGAATTGGAAAATCCGACTCATCAATTAAAACTGGTTCATCCTTAAAAATATCCTCAAAAGTTTCCTCAAAATTCAGCTTATCCATGCAAATTTCATCAAAATCAAGACGCATATGAAGTTCGGGAAAAACATTTAATGACTCGGGATGATGACTTGGAGAGAAAAACTAAGCCAAATCTGCGGGTTCATCATCCAAATTATGTTAGTTATATGTATGCCCTATAGGCCATTACTATACATAGGATGTATATTGTAGTGGATGCTGGGACATATATAGGGATGACTTTCTTGCTCGACATGATAGTATGCTATCTGGTTACTCTTTACCTTAACGTGTGCGATGATTGTATCTCTGTTACATGTTGGTAAAGCCCTTAGGATGTGTACTTGACTACCTGGACTATGATGCGGATCATACTAGTGGGGACATGGTAGTCCATAAGTACATCCTTCAAAGTCCCTAGTCGTGGGTGTATCGAGACGGGGCATCGATATACCAGAGTAGACTAGCGTGTACCTTCTCGACCCATACAGATGGGCGATGGATGATCCCATATCCATCGGTGTTTGACATCAGCGATGATATACGGGTGCTCAGTAGAGACTGGGTACACTGGACGGACTCACCGAGAACTCCCAGATGGTATTATACCTCACGTCAGATGGCAGTTCTCTAGTGACACTGGTACAGAGTAGTCTGTTGACCCGAGATCGTCATAGAGTCTTGTGTGGTTCCCACTGTGCTTTGATTTCCATCTTACCACGTCCAAGAGGGCGTGCAAAACGGTGGTTTTTGGGTACAGTCCCGAGTCACATGGAGGCAATGAGCGAAAGGAGGGGATTCGTCTCTCCCGGTATAGGGAGTTGATATTGCGCTGTGTTCGATTGGCTATAACAGGAAATCCCTGGCCAGGGTTGCTGAGATTTACTGGTAAGTGTTACCAGTAGTTTCTCGAATTGTTATAGGCCTCATATCGACACGACTTATCGAGCTATTGGGGTCTGACGTTTACCACCCCTAGGCAAGATATGCGACATATCAGACGATCAGACCGGACTGTACGGTAGTGTTACTGGTTGGATTCACTGGAGTTTGAGCAGGCTTGCTCGTCGATCTTCTGATCGCTCAATACCCGGGTGGCCGTTACGTTTAGTAGACCGCTTGCGGCTTGTGGGTGTTTGATATGATCATCATCTGCTGCCGGCGTATTGACGAGTCTTTAGAGTCATACACAGAGGTTTCCTGGCTCAAGCGAAACGAAATAGGAGCGCATATGAGATATGTGCGGGGACCGAGAATAATGCGAGTATGTGATACCGTATTCTATTCTCGCGATGAATGTATCGAATGGTTGTATGCGATATAACCTAGTTATCGAATCAAGGATTGATTGGATAAGCCGATACATTGGATACTAGTCGGTTATATGCGATATGACCGGATCGTTAAATCAAGCGTTGATTTAATGATTTAATGTATAATTATGTATTTGATATATTACTTTGCATTAACTCGTATTGGTTCACTTTAAATGGATTTTCTCACTTGGATGTGCACATTGTATATTCGATATAGTTTTGTGCACTTGATTGTATCATGTTTGATGATACATGTTTACTTGTGTTTGTGTGAAGATTGAACCATGGTTAAATGAATGGTTGGGGTTATGATTATTTATTCATTCATTTATTCATTTATTAGTTTTGGAAAATAATTAGCATAATGATAAAATGGTGGCTTTCTTTGTATGTATTATGAAGCTTCATGAAGACTTTGACCAAGTGACCATTTTGTCTCATGCTTAACCCTAACCATTCCATTAAACCATGATTAACTCTCTACACATTACCATGGTTACATTATGATAAGTATTCTTATTATTTCTTTTTGAAAAAGAACTTATCATAATATTCATCTTCTTCTTCTTCCTTTCTTCACTTGAAGAAAGCAAGCTCCATCAATGGTGATTGATGGAAACAAGTGAGAAATCCAATTCTAAAGTCTACCCACTTCCTATTTCTTCATCCTCTACCTCTTGCCAAGTAGTAGAGTGTGTTTCCTTCACAAGTTTTCATGACTTGGTGAAGTGAGAGCTTGATCTAGTGATGCCTCGACGTAGATCATCTTCGGCACGTCGTCGATGACCTAGCCCGCTTCTTCTCCGATGAAGCCGACGCTTGAGCCCGGGTTTTCGATTTGGACAGCGGAGAGGACCTCATTATGGAGCCGTGGAGGTGGAGGATCGGATCTACAAAGGTTGTATTTCCGTATCTTATAGTTTAGTTGTAAACTAGCTCATGTTTCGCCTAGACATCTAGCAAACGATCCGTACACTAGGGTTTCTCGGCACCGTAATTTTTGAAATTGTCATGGTTGATGCCTTGTGAGACCTTTTGAGAGTGCCTAGGAACCCTACAGTGGTATCATAGCCTAGCTAGAGCCTTAGGCGAAGTCTAGACGGAGTTTGATGTCCGAACGAACCCGAAACCCGATCACAAACTTGCTCTCTGTACATTTTTTAAAAACTGCGTTTTTTCAAAATTAAAAATATGCAGAAAACTCAGCAGGGAATTATAAGAATTACGGTGCAATTTTTTTTTCCATGAACAGTACAAACCGCGGCAGATGCGCGGCAGAAGCCTGGCTTACTTTGATGACGTCATCTTCAATTGATTACACAGTAACTTCTATTATATTATGCTGGAGTTTCTTGGTATTTTTAAAATTTATTCAAGAGTTGAATTTTCTGAAGTTGTTTTGGGGATTCGGTGTTTCGATCGGGGTATCAAATTTTGTCTATTTGGCTTTCCGGATAAATTTTAGAATATGTTAAAAAGTTCGACCGGATATAAATACCCAATTTTTCCCCTGTCGGGAAATTTCCAAGTGTTGGATTTTTCCGTAGTTTAACGACGTTCTAAGTAGTGCAAGTAACGCAATGGACCCTCTAGAAGACAACAAACCTTAACTCGATTATGTGACCGTCTTGAACAGCCCTTTGAACCTTCGGGTTTGGGGTAGTACGGCGTGCCACATGTGAGGCATTGGCTTGACCCTTCTACGGCTGGACCGTTTGTACTGAGGCACGAACTGAATGTTGTTAGACTTATTTCATGTGTTGAGCTGTATCGGGAAAACTTGGGTGTTCGATTGTTCGATCGGAAAGTTTAACATTTTCTATTTATCCGGAATGGGATACAATAATTGGTATTCACAATAAGTTATGAGATAACTGAATGAATGTTATAAACATAGCAGTTTAGTCTCACTTGATCGGTTGCCACAGAATTTTGATGTGATCAAAAGTCCGTCGCAATCACGTAGCGTACGCGGATACTCGCCGGGTAAACTTAATTGACAGCCTCACTCCATAGCCCCGACCAAGTGACTGTAGGAGAACCCCGTCGCCGAAAGCATCCGTCCGGGTGCTCGCGGCAGCGGTGTTCCGCCTTGGTGCACTTCGTCGACGGTATCGGGGGTGCGGCTGCCTACTAAAGTTTGCGACGAGCTTTCGATCAGATTTTCGGGAATCTTGTTGAATTGCTCGACTTGATATTGAAAAGAGTTTTCGATAATGAGACTAAAATGCGGGGTTTATAATTGTTAGGCATGCGATGTCTAAGGAATTCTTTTGATTAGGCATGCGATGTCTATGCAGGTTGCGGATTCCAACTGTTGTAGTTTTACACTTTCTTTTCTGTGACCGTAAGTGTAATATGTGATATCGCCGGTTTCGTTGCTATATGTCAACGAATATTGGGATACGCATGTTTACTTACGTTGATGACATGTGATGTTATGTATTGCTGGATATGTTATATTGGATCGTCGTGTTTGAATAGCCGGGGATTTTATGTGAGATGAGTGTTTTTCATTTTCATTCATGTAAAAACTTGTATGTAATATTCTTTTATTGGGGCACTTCCAGGTTGCGGAAGTTGTCACCCTTTGTATATTATTTACTTTTCCGCACTAGGATAGACCCAAGGAGGAGGGCACAAGTAACCGAGTTCTGGAGTCCAGTGGGAGACCAACTCGAGGAGTCGAGGCCGGGTCTCCTAACTCTAGAATTGGTAGGGTTGCTTGCCGCTCTCGTAGGGGTCTAGGGGTGTGGGTTTGGCTATTCATCACGACCGTGGAATCCGTGTTTTATACTGGCTCGTATTAAAAACACGGACGTCCTAGTATATCCAATATTTCATATGTTTCTTCTGCTGCGATATCTGTGATGTGATCATGTGATGTTCTGTGATAGATACAGTATATATTATATATGATATATTATATAGGCGTTACTTATGTTTTACACCCGCGCTAGCCCTGCCCCGCTCTGTCGTTAGTTACCTAACCTAACGGTGCATGAGGGGACATCGTGGCGAATGCGGATGGCATAAGTGTACGTCGTATTTATCTGTGATGTTTAGGTACTTAAATGATAGGACTTCATTAATGAGATTAAAGAAATTAAAAGAAACGTAAAGATGTTGTAGAATCGAATTTCAAAATAAAACAGGTAGCTACAGTTCTTGCTTTGCACAGCGGTATATGCGATATATCCTGCACCTTATTCGATAAGGAAAGGACCGAGATCCCTTCACCGGGAGTGACTCCTTTAGCAATAACTGGCAGATGCTACATCCCTCAGTTTGTCTTTTGATTGCTTTTAAGTGTTTTTGCTTTGCACAGTGATATATATGATATATCCCGCACCTCATTCGACGAGGAAAGGACCGACGATCCCTTCACCGGGAGTGACTCCTTTAGCAAAACTGGAAAAGCCTCAAAAGCACTCCACTTTAAAATTCATTCGATCCTACAACGATATCAAGTTCATTACGCAATAGGTTTTCATAAAAACCTGTCGTAGCCCTCCGTCATTTCAGATAAGTGCTGTTTAGTATTCGTGCTGCGTTTGTTGGCCTCCGTCAAGGCGCAGTGTGCGGTAGCTAACCAGTATTTATCTGCTTATGCATATGATGCATATTGAGTTAGAGTAGTCATGCGACCTTGTTGGCCTCCGTCAAGGGTAGTGCGGGTGGGTTTGATTCGATCAAGAAATGACGGGTCGAACTTGACTAGTAGCCTATGGTTTGTTGGCCTCCGTCAAGGTCATAGGGTGCTAGGGGCAAAATATTATCGGGAATTTCAAGTGTTGAGATTTGCAATGAGATTGCATACCTTCTATGAGATAGTTGGATCCCGATACCCGCTGCGAGTACGAGTTACTCCTGGGAGAGTTTTACACATTACAATTAGCCGATCAAGTAGGTGTCTAGAAAGGTGTTAACGAGGTTACGCCTCTGGGAAAACGAGGTTTACATTAATTAGGTTCGTGCGAAAGCACGGGGGACCTCCCTCAAAGTACCGACACTGGCCTGGCTGAAAGATTGGCGAACTTGTAGTGTGTAATTAATCCCGGCTAGTCTTTCCTTTTTAGGGTTTGAAGGAAGATTTGATAAAAAGCAGTGGGAGCCATCCTGATTAGATAAAATAATAACCAATCTATTCTTGCAAGAGCGCACGCTGAGTGTTTTGTTCTCTCTCTCTCCTGGTAGCGACCATATCACGCCTTAATCAAGATAATAATTCGGATTATTGACCGAACCCGCTTGTTATACCGAGCTGGGGAACGTTGGTCCCGCTCCAACTTATAATTGTTATAAGACAGAGCAGGAAATTGGGGAATACCAGATTTCCCGTGCCGCCCAAACAAAGAGAGTGCATGTTGATGCATCATCTTCAGGTGTGTTCATTATACAGAACTGTTTCTCAGTATCCTCCGCATCCTTGGTATATGATACCGGATCAGGATCCCAGATATGTAATCTGTTACATATGGCTACAAAAGGGTAGAAAAACTGAGAACGGGTGATAAGTTTCATGAGGCAGAAAACGGGGCAAGAGTTGCAGCCAAGTCTGTCGGTCACTGTCACCCTGTATTACCAATTCATTGATTCTGAACGAATGTTATTAGATACCGAACCTGATATACAAAATTATATCGGTCTCTTTATTAGAAAAGAAACGATAAAATTTTGTATTGTTGGATAATGTTTTGAACATTTCCTATATCAAAAGTAGATCGGTTCAGGCACGTTATCTAAAAACATTAATGTTCTAAATCAAACTACAGTTCTTAGTATACAGAATACACACAAGAGGAAGAGTTCAAAAATGAACGAATTCTTCTTGAGGTATTGTAGACTAGATCAGATCAATGTGACCCGATTAGCTAGAGTTACATAAAGATGCATATTTAAATTAGTTTGAATTTACATCTTGTGAAACTCGCCAGTCATGTCACAAAGATAAGATGACCATAGCTCCGTTTATTGGAAACAGAGAAAGAGTTAGTGAACTCTTGGGACTGATACATGATGATGTATGTAAGGTCTCCTGTCTACACATGCCAGGACTGATTCTTTATACTTCATTATATTCTCTGATAATCTCTCAAGATTCAGTCATATGTTCCTGTTGAAACTTAAGTCCGAACCTTTTGATATATTCACAGAATATGATTTAGAAGTAGAGAACCGATATACGGGTATAAGTATTATGTCCTTTGATGTGATCGAGGAGGAGAATACTTGAGCACGGAAATTCTGGACTATTCATAAGGAGAATGAGATTCTCTCTCAGCATTACTCCTCCGTATACACCATAGCACGATGGTATATCGGGGCGGAGCAATTGCACCCTATTCGATATGGTGTGCTCTATGATGAGTACTACTGAGTTACCTATTTCCTTTTGGGAGTTATGCACTTATGAAGCTGCATACCTATTGAACTAGGGTTCGAATCAAATCAAAGCCTACCATTTCATATGTGATATGGAAAGGGAAGAGCCCATATCTTAAGCTAGTTAAGATTTGGGGTTGTCCGGCCTATGTCTGAAAAGCAAAATCCGGACAAGCTCGGGGCAATGTCAGTTATGTACAACTGGAAATGTTCCAGTTATACAAACTGCAACTGATGATTTGACAGAACCAAAGGATTCAGTAGATTCCAACGAACCTCAGCCTCTCCGCCGATCTAGTAGGGTTCCTCACCCACCTGAGAGATACTTCGGTTGCTCTATGACAGTGGGAGCGAGGATTGCATCATGAGATGATGAACCAACTAGTTTCGAGCTGGCCATCAAGAGTAGGGACTCTGTAAGAATGGCTGGATGTTTAGCGATCTGAGATGGAATCCTTATACACCAACAAAGTATGGACTTTGGTTGCTATATCTGAAGGGTTAAATCCCCATCAGGAGCAAGTATATCTTGAGAAGATTACTTGGTGTACATGGAAAAGTTGAGATTTTCAAAGCTAGACTAGTTAAAGGTTTTCGACATTGACCAGGCGTGGATAATGATGAAACCTTTTCCAGTACCTATGCTTAAGTCCATCCAGATCCTACTTGCCACGGCTACATACCATGACTACGATATCTGGTGGTTGGGTGCCATGACATCTTTTCCAAATGATGTTTTAGAAGAGAACGTCTGTAAGTACACAGCCAGAGGGCTTCGTAGACAGTGGGAGCAGCGGAAACGTGTGCAAGATGCTTTATAGGATAAAGCAGGCATCGCGGAGTTGGAACATCTGTTTTGATGGATTAGTCAAGAAGTTGACATCATCAAAATGGTAGATGAACCTTGTATATACAAAAAGGTAGTAGGGAGTATGGTGGTGATCCTCGTAGAGTACGTGGATGACATACTCTTGATAAGAAAGGAGTTTCCTATGCTACGCTCGGTCAATCTCCGCTTATCACAATGATTCTCCATATAGGATCAAAGTGATACCTCCTTAATCCTGAGTTTTGGATCTATGAGATAGATTTAATTGGATGTTAGGATTCTCACTAGCTGTAGTGAGATGGTATCAATCGATCCTGGGGAGAATCACTGGAAGTGTTCCAGGGTGATAAAGACGACTGAATGCCAGTCGCAGGCATTGTCTTTACCCTCAATCGAGGGACGGTATGTTGGAAGAGTTCCAAGCTAGATACTGTGACATACTAGACGATAAAGGCAGGATACATCGCTACTTAAGATGCTACCAAAGAGGCTGTTTGGATGTATAATGGTTCATGAGATGAACTATGTTCCTACCATTGTGAGACAATGGAATGGTGGCTTATGCCAAGGAATGCCGGTCCCATCAGTGATCCAGACATATTCTAAGGCAGTATCACTTGATCATGGAGATGGTTGATCTTTAAGGGATCGAGGTTAGGAGAGTAGACTCAGAGGATAACACGGCGGATCCACTCACGAAGGCCTATTCCCAGAGAGAGACTTTTATGGGATGGTTGAGTATGAGATACTACAACCACTGCTACAGATGGCCCTAGTGCAAGTGGGAGATTGTTAGTTATGTATGCCCTAGAGTCCATTACTGTACATAGGATGTATATTGTAGTGGATGCTTGGACATATATAGGGCGGACTTTCTTGCTCGACATGATAGTATGCTATCTGGTTACTCTTTACCTTAACGTGTGCGATGATTGTCTCTCTGTTACATGTTGGTAAAGCCCTTAGGATGTGTACTTGACTACCTGGACTATGATGCGAATCATACTAGTGGGGACATGGTAGTCCATAAGTACATCCTTCAAAGTCCCTAGTCGTGGGTGTATCGAGACGGGGCATCGATATACCAGAGTAGACTAGCGTGTACCTTCTCGACCCATACAGATGGGCGATGGATGATCCCATATCCATCGGTGTTTGACATCAGAGATGATATACGGGTGCTCAGTAGAGACTGGGTACACTGGACGGACTCACCGAGAACTCCCAGATGGTATTATACCTCACGTCAGATGGCAGTTCTCTGGTGACACTGGTACAGAGTAGTCTGTTGACCCGAGATCGTCATAGAGTCTTGTGTGGTTCCCACTGTGCTTTGATTTCCATCTTACCACGTCCAAGAGGGCGTGCAAAACGGTGGTTTTTGGGTACAGTCCCGAGTCACATGGAGGCAATGAGCGATAGGAGGGGATTCGTCTCTCCCGGTATAGGGAGTTGATGTTGCGCTGTGTTCGATTGGCTATAACAAGAAATCCCTGGCCAGGGTTGCTGAGATTTACTGGTAAGTGTTACCAGTAGTTTCTCGAATTGTTATATACCTCATATCGACACGACTTATCGAGCTATTGGGGTCTGACGTTTACCACCCCTAGGCAAGATATGCGACATATCAGACGATCAGACCGGACTGTACGGTAGTGTTACTGGTTGGATTCACTGGAGTTTGAGTGGGATTTCTCGTCGGTCTTCTGATCGCTCAATACCCGGGTGGCCGTTACGTTTAGCAGACCGCTTGTGGCTTGTGGGTGTTTGATATGATCATCATCTGCTGCCGGCGTATTGACGAGTCTTTAGAGTCCTACACAGAGGTTTCCTGGCTCAAGTGAAATGAAATAGGAGCGCATATGAGATATGTGCGGGACCGAGAATAATGCGAGTATGTGATACCGTATTCTATTCTCGCGATGAATGTATCGAATGGTTGTATGCGATATAACCTAGTTATCGAATCAAGGATTGATTCGATAAGCCGATACATTGGATACTAGTCGGTTATATGCGATATGACCGGATCGTTAAATCAAGCGTTGATTTAATGATTTAATGTATAATTATGTATTTGATATATTACTTTGCATTAACTAGTATTGGTTAACTTTAAATGGATTTTCTCACTTGGATGTGCACATTGTATATTTGATATAGTTTTGTGCACTTGATTGTATCATGTTTGATGATACATGTTTACTTGTGTTTGTGTGAAGATTGAACCACGGTTAAATGAATGGTTGGGGTTATGATTATTTATTCATTCATTTATTAGTTTTGGAAAATAATTAGCATAATGAGAAAATGGTGGCTTTCTTTGTATGTATTATGAAACTTCATTTAGACTTGACCAAGTGACCATTTTGTCTCATGCTTAACCCTAACCATTCCATTCAACCATGATTAACTCTCTACACATTACCAGGGTTACATTATGATAAGTATTCTTATTATTTCTTTTTGAAAAAGAACTTATCATAATATTCATCTTCTTCTTCTTCCTTTCTTCACTTGAAGAAAGCAAGCTCCATCAATGGTGATTGATGGAAACAAGTGAGAAATCCAATTCTAAAGTCTACCCACTTCCTATTTCTTCATCCTCTACCTCTTGCCAAGTAGTAGAGTGTGTTTCCTTCACAAGTTTTCATGACTTGGTGAAGTGAGAGCTTGATCTAGTGATGCCTCGACGTAGATCATCTTCGGCACGTCGTCGATGACCTAGCCCGCTTCTTCTCCGATGAAGCCGACGCTTGAGCCCGGGTTTTCGATTTGGACAGCGGAGAGTACATCATTATGGAACCGTGGAGGTGGAGGACCGGATCTACAAAGGTTGTATTTCCGTATCTTATAGTTTAGTTGTAAACTAGCTCATGTTTCGCCTAGACATCTAGCAAACGATCCGTACACTAGGGTTTCTCGGCACCGTAATTTTTGGAATTGGCATGGTTGATGCCTTGTGAGACCTTTTGAGAGTACCTAGGAACCCTACAAATTATTCCCGGTGTCAATATCTTCAATCAAGTGAAAATCAATATTCTCAGACACCTCATCAAAAGCATGGATTTCAATCGATTCTGGTTCTAAGATGGAGGTGTAGAGGTCAAAAGGATAGGGTGTGGTTTCACTTGGCAAGTTCCCTTCACAATCGGGTAAATCAAACAATGCAATGTCGCACAACTCATTAAACATTCTATCTTCAATTGATAATTCAGTTGGGACACTTGATAGCCTTTCAACACAGGAGTTCTGGGATTCAATTTGAAACCGGTAGGTTTGATTTGGAAGGGGGTACAGCTCACTCTCTCCACTCAAATTCTCAATCTGTCCAACCGCCTCATCATACAGTGGAAAATTAGGAGCTAGTTGGAAACTAGCTACCAGGTCAGTAGGTTGTATGAGGGTGGCCATAGACGCATTCAAATCCATCATCTGTTGGCATGGCGCTACCCTAAAGTCTTCCAACGACTGTTCCAGACTAGACATGGGTTGTGACGGGGTTTCAGTAAAAGATTCAAAGTTGTTTGGATACTGAAAACTCCTAAATGGCGGTTCAGAAGCAATGTCTAGGGAAGGTGCAAGAGTCGGGTAGGACTGGTAGGAATTGAATGGCTGGACTGTGGTAGGATCAACACTTGAATACGAAGGTGAATGGAATTGTTGATCCAAAGAATTTGAAGTGGTGAAAGGAGTGAAAGATCGTCTATGAGATTGTTCAATATGTTCAGCGATGGACAAAGGACGACTTGCAAAAGGGGTATCAACATAAGCGGGTGCGGGAGGTTGAAAAGGTTGATACAAAGTGGAATGCGGAGTGCAAGTGTTTGTCCTAGACGCTTCTATCCGATCTTTCAAAGAGATTTTGGGCATGGAGGGATCGTTCGACGTTCGGCCAAAGCAAGAACTGTAAGAAGTAATGTCTGGTTGTAGGTACCAAAGTTCGGCAAGAGTTTTTCTAGGTGGAGTACCCATGATATGAAAAGAAGAAAGAAAGAAAGGAAGAGAAAAGGAGGGGAAAAAGGATGTGAATTTTTTTTAGATATTAACAAAAGAATGAAATAAATACATAAAAAGAATCTGGACAAAAACAATCATGACACAAAAATACCACACACCTAATCGTTCTAGGGTTCACCTAGGTCAACTAGACCTACTCCAGAACTTGATTTTCGAAGTAAAACTGTGTTGAGAAAGGGGCTCAAGATACACTGATCACGAGGCCAGGTAAGTGCAGAGATAAGGGGAGGTTTTCCAACGCTTTCGCGAAGTTCCTTAATTAAATAACCCTTTCTCTTTTGGCAGTTTCGCCGTTAACACTTTCCTAGAAACCCAGTAAACAATATACGTTAAGCAAGGTTCTAAACACAGTTAACTTCTCCTAGTGAGCGCGAAGTCCTTAAGGCTTAAAGTCTAATTTCTTTTAAAGTTTGAGCGGGTAAACGTTATGCTCAAGTTCGTGATTTGTGGGCCACGGAAAAGGTGATGAAATCCTTTACCGTATATTGTGGGGTTCGCTTGCCCTTATGTCCGTATTAATGTATGCAATGCGCAATTCAATAAAAATTCTATAAAGAATCAAACAATCGTTTTTTAGTTTAAGCACGGCACTGCAACAAATACGGGTTAGTCAATTTTTAGCGTTTGCTAGCGAACTTGCAAAGAATCCTGCAAAGAATAGTATATTGGATGCGTCGGATTTGAGAAGAAGGTGTTAGTAAAGTATGTACCGTTAAGTTTTTGGGTTAGGAAAACCCCCGTTGAATCAAATCCGGTAAGCTTGAAAAGTTCGCTTGCGCGGGTCAAACTACCCGGATCTTTGGCACCGTACTTTGCAATCACCTTAGGCTTGAACGTACACCTTGCTCCCCACAATCGCCGTTTGCAAATCCGTAAAAATCTGCAGACTTGCTCAAAAAAATTATCAAAAAAAAAAAAGATTTTTTTATAAATATATACAAAAAGAATATTAACCCGAATAACAAGAAAGAAAATACGCTACCGTCTCCCCGGCAACGGCGCCATTTGATCGCACGCTTTTGGCGTGTCGGATGTTCAAAGTTCTAAAGTTTACCGCGATCAGGACGGTGTCGCTTTGCAGCTAGCCGGTTGAGCAAGGGTCGATCCACGAAGAGATGGTTGTATTTCCTTTCTTGTTTTAGACGAGTCAATAAAGAATGTGTATGTGTTTGTTCAATCTAACCTATGTGTATTATTTGCAAGTATAAAGTTGTTAAGAAAAGATACGAAAGTGTAAGCTAAAGAAATCCGTACTCAAAACCTTTGAGCCGAGTCTTGACCAATTGAAGCTAGAGCAATCGGCAACAACGTGGATTAGGGGATTTAAGCGCGGTATTCGTGGAATCCGGCTTATTTACCCTTGTCCTTCCATTCTTGTCTCTTGCTTTCGCCTCCGGCCAAACCGAACGCAACCGGTCGCGGTTAGGAATCACCGTTACCTTGGTAGGGTAGGGTGCCTAACGGAGCGCTTGTGTATCGTTTGGGCGGAGTTCAATGGAAAATAACAGGAAAAGGAAATGAGCAAAGAAATGTTAACTTACAATACCGTATTTATTCTTAACAACGATAATTGCAACCATTCACAAAAACGAACCAAAAAGAGCAAAAGAAAAGAAAAGATTACAAGTAAGTAAGTGCATGGAATTTAAGTGAAAGAAAGTAAAGCATGAATGTAAAGCAAGTAATAAAAAGCAAGAAAGAGATAAGCAAGAAAATAATTACAAGAACACTAGAACTCAAGACAAGCATGGGATCAATAGCCAACCCTTAAACTTGCAAGATCAATCAAGAGGTTGCAAGATCAAGAGAACGGTAAAGAACTCATGTGAAATGAAGCACAAAAGAGTGAACAAAATGATACAATCCCTTGAGATCAATGACCAAAGCTTAAACTTGCAAGCTCACTTAAGAGGTTGCAAGATCAAGTTAAGGTAGAGAGATCTAGGGGGAAGCTAGGCAAAAAAGAATGATACAAAAACCCTCATATTCATTTAACATCCACTCAATGCTCTCACTACATTTTCATGGAGGAAAGAATGAAGAAGAAGAAGAAGAAGTCTAAAAACTAACAAAAAAGAGGCATAAGAATGGACCCCCTTGGTTTGGCTCAGAACTGGGGTATTTATAGGCAGGGAACTGGAAACCTAGGGCAAGAATCTGGCTCCACATAGAGTTACCAAAATACCCCCAGAAAACGACACAGTGAAGAGCTTATATGGCCGTGGTTCCGCGGCCTAAGCGCGCTAATGCCGCGGAACCGCGGCGCTTTAGAGGAGTTAGGCCATAGGATTTTGTGGTTATCCTTGGTTTGCTGTTGTCTACTGTGTGGTATATGACTTTTCTCAGAAACTCTTCACAATTCTTCCAGAGTTTCAGTATATCAAAAGGTGATGTGATGTGGATCTTTTGCCATGATTTCCTCGAGCTCCGCGTAGATTTCTTGGATCTTGTGTTGATATTGAGCTTTGTGCATGAAAATGACAATCGATGTGCCATTTTGTCCCTTAAACTGGTTTGTGGAAACACACGGATAGAGAGTGGAGACCCGTGTTTTATCTGTTGTTGGGAGTAATCCGGAATTTGTCGTACTTTTCCATGTTATTCATTGTTTAGAGCTGAGACCAGTATCCTGCAATTATGTAGCAAACACTGATTAAAAGCACCTGCCTATAAACAAACGAGCGTAAGAATGGGCGGTATAAAATGCAATATTCTGGTATGAACAGGTCCCATGTCTACACATGCCAGGGATGGTTCTTCGTACTTCATTACATTCACTGACGATCTCTCAAGATACGGAAATGTGTTCTTAATAGGACACAAGTCTGAAGCTTTTGAGAAATTTAGTGAATATAAACAAGAAGTCGAGAACCAAACCGGAAAAAGTATTAAAATCCTACGATATGATCGAGGAGGTGAATACATGAGCAATGAATTCCTGGACTTCCTAAAAGAGAATGGGATTCTCTCTCAGCTGACTCCTCCATATACACCACAGTACAACGGTGTATCAGAACGGAGGAATCGCACCGTATTAGATAAGGTGCGCTCTATGATCAGCACAGCTGAGTTACCTATTTCCTTCTGGGGGTATGCGCTAGAAACAGCCATACATCTATTGAATATGGCCCCCACCAACTCTGTGCCTATCACTCCATATGAGATATGGAAAGGGAAGAGACCATGTCTTAACTATGTAAAGATATGGGGTTGTCCAGCCCATGTCAATCGACAAAATCCGGACAAACTCGAGGCACGGTCTGTTCTATGCAAATTTGTAGGATATCCTAAGAATTCACAACGGTATATCTTCTACCACACCGAGTAAACAAAGGGTGTTTGTTTCTCGGCATGCCACCTTTTTAGAAAAGGAATTTCTTGCAAAAGAGATTAGCGGTCATGAGGTAGAACTGGAAGAGGTTCCAGCTACAGAAGCTGCGACAGAAGATCTGGTGGAACAAGAAGATTCGGTAGTTCGCGATGAACCCCAGCCACTCCGCCGATCTAGTAGGGTTCCTCACCCACATGAGAGATACTACGGTTTTCTCATGGATGGTGGGAGCGAGGATTTCATCATGGTTGATGATGACCCAACTAGCTTCGAGCTGGCCATCACGAGTGGGGACTCAGTGAAATGGCTGGAGGCAATGTGGTCCGAGATGGAATCCAAGTACACCAACAAAGTATGGACTTTGGAAGTTGCTCCTGAAGGGGTAAAACCCATTGAGAGCAAGTGGATCTTCAAGAAAAAACTTGGTGTAGATGGGAAAGTGGAGACTTTCAAAGTTAGACTTGTTGCAAAGGGTTTTCGTCAAAGACCAGGTGTGGACTATGAAGAAACCTTTTCTCCAGTGGCTATGCTTAAATCCATCCGGATCATGCTTGCCATCGCTGCATATCATGACTACGAAATTTAGCAAATGGATGTTAAGACCGCCTTTCTAAACGGTGATTTAGAAGAGTGCGTGTACGTGACTCAGCCAGAAGGCTTCGTAGATAGTTGGAGCAGCGGGAAGGTGTGCAAGCTGCTTAAATCCATTTATGGATTAAAGCAAGCATCGCGGAGTTGGAACATATGCTTTGACGTCGTTATCAAAGTGTTTGATTTCGTCAAAAACGTAGATGAACTTTGTATCTACAAGAAGGTGGCAGAGAGTAAGGTTGTCTTCCTCGTATTGTACGTGGACGACATACTCTTGATAGGAAATGACATTCCTATGCTGCAATCGGTCAAGCTCTTCTTATCACAAAGATTCTCAATGAAAGATCTTGGTGATGCCTCCTGCATATTGGGAATTATGATCTATAGAGATAGATCTAAAAGGATATTGGGATTGTCCCAATCCAGGTACATTGACATCATACTAAAGAGGTTTAGTATGGAAGAGTCCAAACGTGGGTTTTTACCCACAATCTCAGGGCTCACTCTCTCCAAAGAGATGTCTCTCAAGACTGATTTGGAGAGAGCTCGCATGCAAGGGATACCCTATGCTTCGGCAGTAGGCTCTATTATGTACGTGATGCTATGTACCAGACCCGATGTAGCATACTCACTAAGTGTTGTGAGTAGGTATCAAGCTGATCCTGGAGAGAGTCACCGGACAGCTGTGAAGAGCATTCTCAAGTACTTACGAAGGACTAAAGAGATGCTCTTGGTGTATGGTAACGGAGAACTCCAAGTGGAGTCCTTTACCAATTCAAGCTTCCAGAGTGATAAGGACGACTCTAAGTCGTAGTCGGGATTTGTCTTTACCCTTTACGGAGGGGCGGTTAGCTGGAAGAGTTCCAAGCAGGAAACCGTGGCAGACTCGACGATGGAGGCTGAATACATCGCTGCCAACGATGCTACCAAAGAGGCTGTCTGGATCAAGAAGTTCATTACTGAACTTGGAGTGGTTCCATCCATTGAGCATCCAATATCTTTGTATTGCGATAACAATAGAGCGGTGGCTTTGGCCAAGGAACCCAGGTCCCATCAGCGATCCAGGCATATTCTGAGGCGGTATCACCTGATCCGGGAGAGAGTTGATCGCCGGGAGATCGAGGTCAGGAGGGTTGAAACGAAGAATATCACCGTGGATCCACTCACGAAGGCAATTCCTCAGATATAGTTTGAGAGACTCTTCGGGATGCTCGGTATGCGATACTACAGCAGCTGGCCCTAGTGCAAGTGGGAGATTGTTAGTTGTATGTATGCCCTAGAGGCCAATATTGTACAGTTGATGTATATTATATTCGATGCTTGGACATATATAGAGAGGTCTTTCTTGCTCGATATGATAGTATGCTATCTGGTTGCCCTTTACTTTAACATGTATACTTGTCTCTTTATACTGTCTTATAGTTACATGTTGGTAAAGCCCTTAGGATGTGTACTTGATTACCTGGACTATGATGCGGATTATACTAGTGGGGACATGGTATTCCATAAGTACATCCTTCAAGGTCCCTAGTCGAGGGTTTATCGAGACAGGGCATCGATATACCGGTGTAGACTAGCGTATACGCTTCTCGACCCATGAGATGGGCGATGGATGATCCCATATCCATTGGTGATTGACATCAGAGATGGTATTCGGGTGCTCAGTGGAGACTGGGTACACTGGACGGACTCGCCGAGAACTCCCAGATGGTATTATACCTCACGTCAGATGGCAGTTCTCTGGTGACACTTGTGCAGGTTAGTCTGTAGACCCGAGATCGTCATAGAGTCTTGTGTGATTCCTATTGTGCTTTGATTTCCACCTTACCACGTCCATGAGGGCGTGCAAAAAGGTGGTTTTTGGGTACAGTCCCGAGTCACATGGAGGCAATGAGCGATAGAAGGGGTTTCGTCTCTCCCGGTATTGGGGGTTGATGTTGCGCTGTGCTCGATTGGCCGTGACCGGGAAGTCCCAGGCCAGGGCTGATTTAAAGATTTACTGGTAAGTGTTACCAGTAGTTTCTCGACCCGTTATGAGCCTCACATCGGCACGACTTATCGGTTTTTGGGGTCTGACGTTTACCACCCCTAGACTTGATATGCGACATATCTGACGAGGAGACCGGACTGTACGGGATGTGTTACCGACAGGCTTTTACAGGAGTTGGAGCGGGCTTGTTTGCTGATCTTCTGATCGCTCAATACCCGGGTAGCCGTTACGTCCTGCTAGTACCGCTGACGTCTTGTGGGTGCGTGATGTGATCATCACCTACTGCCGGCGTATTGACGAGTTTTTAGAGTCCTACATAGAGGTTTTACTGGCTCAGGCAAAACGAAATATATGTGATATGTGCGGGACCGAGAATAATGCGTGTATATGATACCGTATTCTATTCTCGCGACTTTTTGTATCGATCGGTTATATATGATATAGCCGGGTTATCGAATCAAGTGTTGATTCGATAAGTCGATACATTGAACGTTAGTCGGTTATATATGATATGACCGGATTATTAAGTCAAGTGTTGATTTAATAATTTATTGTATAATTGTATATTTGATATACTAGTTTACATTAACTAAGACATGTTCACTTAGGGTTTTTTCTCACATGTACACATCTTTACTATATATATATTATATATTAAAATGTGTTATATTATTGTATCATGGTTGATGATACATCACACTTGGGTGTATGAGACATACACCATGCTATTTGTTATGTTGGGTTTTAACATTTAAAAATAATTACAAAATTAGTGGTTAATTAGAAAATGCATGAAGCTTGTGGACGCTTGTGGATGCATTGACTAAAGTCCACTAAATTTGTTTTTACTTTGGGTTTTAACCTAACCTTAACACTTAGCCATGGTAATGTCTCTACAAGAGTTAGTATATGATACTCACTCACCATGGTTAGCTCACTTACTTGATCATTATCCTCTTCATTTTCTTTTGTTCATCTTCTTCTTGGTTCAAAAGAAAAAGCTTGCTAGGGTTTGATCCAAAGTGAGAATCATTGTGAGAAATAAAATTCCAAAGAGAACCCACTTCCTATTTCTCCATCCTCTTCTAGATTAGCACTTTAGTTTAGAGTGTTTACTTCACTAATTCTCTAGTTATTGAAGTAGTAGCTTGAGTCGGAATTCCCAAGACGTAGATCATCTTCGGCCTCGGAGACTTCAAGCAAGGTCGCATCTTTCGCCTCGTGAAGCCATACAAGAGACCGGGAGAACTTTGATCGCAGCGAAGGGACTACGACAAAGAGCTCTAGAAGTGAAGGACCGATCTACAAAGGTTGTATTTCGCATACCCTTAGTAGTAAAGTTGTTTACTTGCTATTTTCTTCGCCTAATCTCTAGTATACGATCTAGCTTAGGGTTGTTCGGCACATAAAAATTTAATTTTGGCATGGTTGATGCCTTGTGGAGCCTTGTTAGTGTGCCTAGTAACCCTACAATATATGCCCTTACACCAATATTAGTGGAATGGGACGCTAATATTTGTGTATTGACATTAAATTTATACATCATCATATTTGTTCATGCAAATATACCTAGAATGTAAAGTACTCATTGACATTGGATTTAGGACATTTGAGAATTCAATTGATATTGATTACAGGATATATGTGAGATCTACTTGATATTGTACATTGGGGGTATACGAGATGTAAGTCCATGCTACCCTTCCCCGGTACTTACGGGGTTGCGGAATTGGTGAAAAACGATTTTCAAGAGGGTGGTAACATGGACTACCAATACGGATCTTTGTTAAACTACTAGCTAAAAACCTAACAAGAGTTTACCTACTCGGTTAGGGGGCTATACCTTTCTTGAACTCCTTCGTCTTCGACTCCTCCCGGTGTACGGATCGGCCTCACCTCGTCGTCTCCTTGCGCCGAAGATGGATCCACCCGAAAGCTTCTATATTTGGCTTCTTCTTCTATCTTTGAAGAAAACTAGATCACTTGGCTTGCTAGGCCTTGTGAACTAAAATGAGTAGAGGAATGTTTTGGTGTCTTTTTATCTCTAAGGCAATGAGTCTTAACACATGAGAATGGTTTGCCTTGAGGTAGAGAGAGCAAGATGAAGAGGGAGAGCTTGAGAATGAGAGAGCTCAAGAGAGAGAAAGTAAAAGATAGAATGAACCATACTCTTCTCATTCTCACCTCTCATAACCCAAAAGCCATCATCACAAAAATAGTAATCAAGTATTGTGTAAATGGTGTAAGTCAAAATGGCTATATCATTTCATGCACTCATCTTGCATAAATAAACAAGCAAGCAAAAGTCTTTTCCATGGAATGATAGCGATTGTCATGATGATGGTCAACTAGTCCAACCTAGTCAACTGGTCAACAAAGTCAACAAGTCAACAATGTCAACCCCTCAACAACCATGTCACTATAATACTTAATTAATATTAATGTTAATCATATATCTTATTCTCATTAGGGTTAAGAAAAAGTCAATAGTCAACAGTCAACTGTCAACAGTCAACAGTCAACAACCCCAATGAGAATACTCTGCCTCTGTCTCTCTGTCAACTGTGCATACACACCCGCATCCGTGTTCCGAGGAACACGAATACATACGAGATAAAACCAACCCCAAAACGTACACTAGGATCTGGCTTAAACCAAAGCCCGCTAGTGTTAACTGTCCGGACACTGTACGTGCACAAGTGCACGGATGTGACCGAACCCTGTCGCAAAACCATGCGACCTGTCGCAAAACCATGCGACCTCTACGCTTTTGCCTAAAGGCGAATAGCTTTCTGTGTGAGACTCTAAAGACTCGACAATACGCTGGCAGTGGGTTTAACCACAGACCGCAAGTGGCACTAGCTGTGCATAACGGTCCCCAGGTAGATGCCGACAAGAAGACTGACGAGGTGAAACCCATCTGAACTCCTACTGAGTCTGACTGTGACAATCTCCATACGGTCCGGTCTGTTCGTCTGATACATCGCATGGCGGGCCTAGGAGGCGGTAAACGTCAGTCCCCCAATAGCGTTACAAGTCGTGTCGGAGTGAAGCCCAGAACACCCTGAGATAATACTGGAAACCTACCAGTATATCTCGCTTGCCCTGGCCAGGGACTACTCGTGTAATGGCTCTCCTAGACACAGCGCGATGTCAACCCCCAATACCGGGAGAGACGAATCCTGTCTAACCGTCACTGCCTCCAAGTGCGTCGGGACTGGACCAAAAAACTACCTGCTTGCACGACTCCTTTGAGCCGTGGTAGGATAGTAATCAAAGTGCAGTGGGAACAAACTCGAGGCGAAGTGACAGTGTCAAGTCAGCGGACTAAGCTGTACTCATGTCACCTGGGAACTGATATCTGACGATAGGTATAGTACCAACCAACTGTTCCCGACGAGTCCTGTCCAGTGTACTCGTAACCCAACGAGCACCCGCATACTATCTCCAGTATGACGTGCTGATGGCTGTGGGACAGACCATCTCCCACACTGGGATGAGAAGCGCATACGCTAGTCTACTCCGGAGTATCGATGCCCTGTCTCGATAGTCCTGCGACTAGGGACCGGCATAAAGATGTGCTTATAGATTACTAAGCCCCCACTAGTGTGACTGCCATCACAACGCTGGTAATCAAGCAAAGATCCTAAGGGCTCCACTAATGTGTATAGGTGATATACTAAAATAAACACATGTACACATTGAAGTAGAAACAAACCAAGTAGCATACTACTATATTGAGCAAGATTGTTTATACAACTGTGAATATCCCAAGCTTCCATTAAGTAATATACAAACTAGTATGATACAGTAATGGCCTCTAGGGCATATACACTAACAATCTCCCACTTGCACTAAGGCCATGTACTGGCGTACCGAAGACCTATCATCTCGATCTGCCGCTCGAACTGAGTCTGGAGCAAGGCCTTTGTGAGTGGATCAGCGGTGTTGTCTTCTGTAGAAACTCTCCGAACCTCGATCTCCTGGCGACCCACGATCTCCCTGATCAGGTGATACCGCCTTAAGATGTGTCTGGACTTCTGATGGGACCTTGGTTCCTTTGCTAAAGCTATAGCCCCGTTATTGTCGCAATACAGAGGTATTGGATCAACAATGGACGGAACCACCTGAAGTTCAGTTAAGAACTTCCATACCCAGACAGCTTCTTTTGCGGCATCTGCAGCAGCGATATATTCCGCTTCCATCGTCGAGTCAGCAACGGTTTCCTGTTTGGAACTCTTCCAACACACCGCCCCACCATTGAGGGTAAAGACATAACCCGACATGGACTTGGAATCGTCCTTGTCACTCTGGAAGCTGGAGTCAGCAAAGGCCTCGATCTGGAGGTCTTTTCCGCCATACACCAAGAACATCTCCTTAGTCCTTCTCAGGTACTTGAGAATGTTCTTTACTGCTATCCAATGTTTCTCCCCAGGGTTTGACTGATACCGGCTTACCACACTCAGTGCACAAGCTACATCTGGTCTGGTACACAACATCGCATACATTATAGAGCCTACCGCAGAAGTGTAGGGTATAATAGACATGTGATCCCTTTCCAAATCAGTCTTGGGAGACATCTCTTTGGAGAGGGTGATCCCGTGACAAGCCGGTAGATTACCGCGCTTGGAATCTTCCATACTGAATCTTTTCAGTATGGTGTCGATGTACCTGGACTGTGAAAGTCCTAATATCCTCTTGGATCTGTCACGATAGATCCGGATCCCCAGAATGTATGAGGCATCACCCAGGTCTTTCATGGAGAACCTGTGTGACAAGAACCCCTTGACAGATTGTAGCATAGGAATGTCATTTCCTATTAAGAGAATGTCATCCACGTATAAAACGAGGAATACTACAGTTCTCACTACAAATCTACTATTGATGCATGGTTCATCTGGATTTTTGATAAAGCCAAATTCCTTGACCGTCTCATCAAAACAGATGTTCCAACTCCGCGATGCCTGCTTTAGTCCATAGATGGACTTAAGCAACTTGCACACCTTTCCGCTGCTCCCACTCTGAATGAAACCCTCTGGCTGGTCCATATAAACACACTCCTCTAAATTTCCATTTAGAAAAGCGGTCTTTACGTCCATCTGCCAAATCTCATAATCGTGGAAGGCAGCAATGGCAAGAAGGATCCGAATGGATTTCAGCATAGCCACTGGAGAAAAGGTCTCGTCATAGTCCAAACCAGGTCTTTGACGAAAACCTTTTGCAACCAGTCTAGCTTTATAGGTCTCAACCTGTCCATCTACACCAATCTTCCTTTTGAATATCCACTTGCATCCAACTGGTTTTACCCCATCTGGAGCAATGTCCAACGTCCATACATGGTTGGTGTACATGGACTCCATTTCTGTCCGCATTGCATCCATCCATTTTACCGAGTCAACGCTCTGAATGGCCTGCTGGAAGCTAGTCGGCTCATCATGATCTATGATGCAATCCTCTCTATCCCCGTCTATGAGAAAACCATAGTATCTCTCGGGTGGATGAGACTGCCTACTACTCCTGCGGAGCGGCGTAGGAATGCCATTTTCTTTTGAACCCTCTGGTTCCACTAAGCTTTCAGTAACAGTCTGTGGTTCTGGAATTTCTTCGAGTTCTATTTCGCTCCCACTTGTTTCTTTTTCTAAGAACTGGTGTTCTAGAAAATGGGCATTATGAGAAACAATGATCTTCTGTTCCTCTGTGTAATAGAAGAGATATCCCTTGGAGTTCTTTGGATATCCCACAAACTTTCACTCTACTGAGCGTGCCTCGAGCTTGTCCGCATGCTGCTTTTTGACAAAAGCTGGACTTCGCCATGTCTTAATGTGATTAAGATAGGGCCTCTTCCCACACCACATCTCATATGGTGTAGTAGGCACAGTCTTAGTTGGAACTCGGTTCAAAAGGTATGCAGCTGATTCTAGTGCATATCCCCAGAATGATCGCGGTAACTCAGCGTTACTCATCATGGACCGTACCATATCCAATAGGGTTCGGTTCCGTCTCTCCGATACACCGTTATGTTGCGGAGTGTATGGAGGAGTAAGCTGAGAGAGAATTCCGTTCTCTTTTAAATAGTCCAGGAACTCGGCACTTAAGTATTCACCACCTCGATCCGATCTTAGAATCTTGATACTTTTGCCGGTTTGTTTTTCTACTTCATTCTTATATTCCTGGAATTTTCCAAAGGCTTCGGACTTATGTTTCATTAAGAAGACATAACCGTACCTTGAAAATTCATCCGTAAAGGTAATGAAGTACGAATAACCGCTTCGCGCATGTGTAGACATTAGACCGCACACGTCGCTGTGTACGAGTCCCAAGAGCTCGCTCGCTCTTACTCCGTGTCCAATGAACGGAGTCTTTGTCATCTTTCCTTTGAGACAAGATTGACAAGTGGCATATGATTGATATTCGAACGGATTCAAATATCCTTCTGTATGTAACTTCGTCAACCTTCTCTCATTGATGTGACCCAGTCTACAATGCCATAAGAAAGTCTGATTTATTTCCGGAGACTTTCTTTTGTGTGTATTCTGGACATTGAAAATCTGTGGTTGGTTTAGTACGTATATACCATTGGTTAATGTACCTGACCCAATCAGAACTTGATTAAGGTGATTGTTTACAACATTACTTACAAACGCAAATTCATAACCTTCTTTAGAAATCAAAGATACAGAAATGATATTACAAGTTGCGTTCGGTACAAAATAGCAATTATGCAAAACCAAAACATGTCCATCTGACATTCCGAAGTGATAGTCCCCCACGGCCTTAGCATCCATGCTATCTCCGTTTGCAACTTTGAGGGTCATGTCACCTGCCTTCAAAACCCTATGGTTTCTCAGCGCCTGCAAAGAATTACAGATATGAGATCTTGATCCGGTATCCAATACCCAGGAAGTAGAGTTTATTGATAGACAGTTTTCAATAACATACACACCTGAAGCTGAAGCCGCAACTTGCTTCAGTCCCTGTGTCCTGGCTTTCCAAGCCCTGCAATCTTTCTTCGAGTGACCACTCTTATGACAGAAAAAGCACTCTTCCTTCCATATAAGCTTCCCCGCTATTTTTGTTTCTTTTTCTTTTCCCTTCGTATCTACTTTACTAACACCGCCCCTTGGTTTGGCGGAGGCTTTCTTCTTCTTTCCCTTGGCTTTCGCCTTAGACCTAGAAGATGAAGATCCTCCTACAAACAAAGTGGATGTTTCCCTACCTTTCTGTAGGGTGCCCTCTGCACTCCTCAGCATGTTGAGGAGTTCTGAAAGTTCAACTTCTTTTTCTTGTAAGTTGAAGTTCAGGATAAACTGGGCGTAAGTGGAAGGAAGGGACTGGAGAATCAAGTCCGTATAGAGCTCGTTCTCTAACGTGGTCCCAAGTTCCGCGAGCTCCTCAATGAAGCCAATCATCTTAAGCACGTGTTCCGCTACCGATGATCCGATGGCCAACCTTGCCGAAAATAACTTCTTCGATACTTCGTATCTTGCGATACGAGATTGCTCTCTATACAGTTCTTTTGTATGGAGAAATATGGATTCGAGGTCCATATTCTCGTACCTCCTCTGACGTTCGTTGTCCATAGAGGCAAGTACGAGGCACTTGGCCTTTGTGCTATCAATCTCCCAAGTCTTACGGATTTCCTTATCCGCGACGCTGGAGGTGGGACTTGGGACAGGGGGAGCTTTGGTGGTAAGGAGATACCCCAACTTGTCATAAGTGATTGCCATTTTGACATTCCTGAGCCAATCTTTGTAGTTTGGCCTTGTCAGTATGTTTTTATCTAGAAGTAACTTAAGTCCAGTCATGTTGATTGGTCGCTGCAATTAGGAGAGAGATAAGAAACACTCAGCATGATGCTCTTGCAAGTTTAGAGTGGTTTTTAATTTGTCTAAACAGGATGGCTCCTACTGTCTCTCCAATCCCTCCTCAAACCAGAAAGGAAGAATTAGTCAGGATCAATCTCACCGTACAATACTTGCTTAACTGTTCGGCCAGGCTGGTGTTGGTACTTCGAGGGAGGTTTTCCAACGCTTTCGTGAATTTCCTTAATTTAAGAACCTCTTTTCCTTGGGGGCGTAGCCCCGCTAACACCTTTCTAGACACCTACTTGGTTTATAGCATTGATCGTTAAGTGAGAAATTTTCCGAGGAGTAGCATATACTCACAGTAGGATCGGGATCCAAATATCATCGCGTGACGAAACTGAAGGAATCCTACCAGAATCATCACACTCCAAATGGTATGCAACACTAGCAAGTTTCAGTTCTTTTGAAACTCCCTATGTGGATTTTTGCCCCATGCTCTTATGACCTTGACTTTGGCCAAAATATCATAAGTCACATGTCAAGTTCTACCCGTCATTCTCCAGGTTAATTGGATCCCATCCGCATATACCCTTGACTTTGGCCAAAATGGTAGTACGACTGCCCCAAACCAACACATCTATCTATCCTGCACACGAATACCCAATAGCTACCAATCACTATGCCTTGACTTTGGCCAACATACATACCTTGAATACTATTGACCATCCATGTGAAACGACGGAGGGCTATGAATGGTTTTGGCGAAACCGTGAACGTAGTGAACTTGATATGCTCGATGGAACGAGATAGCTTTTAAAAGGAGTGGCTTAAACTCCGCGTTTAAAAGTTATTTTGAAAAGAAACCGAGTGGTTTTTGAAAGTGTTCCAACGACTTTTACTTGGTTTATTTTTCTTTGCATTAGTTCTTTTAATGCGTATTTTTCTTGCATTAGTTCTTTTAATGCGTCCTATCATTTAATCCTACCATTGCAGAAAACAACCAAAATATGACGTACGCTTATGCCATTCGCATTCTCCACGAGGCCCCATCAATACCCGTTAGGTTACTTAACTAACGACAGAGCGGGGGTTGGACTAGCGCGGCTGCAAAACATAAGCAACGCCTAAATAATATCATATAAAGATATATTGCAATGATAGTCATTTCAGATCACAGATGAACACATTGGATATACTAGGAATCCACAATTCTTACGAGCCTGTAACGAAAAGCAGATTACACGGTCGCGGTGAATAGCCAATACCCTACCCAAGACCCCTACGGGTGCGGCAAACTACCCGCCAAGTACCCGAAGCAAAGCAACCTCCCTCAAGTCCATGAGTAGGCCACTCGGCACTTCGGGATACCCGGTAGTTTGTGCACCCCCTCCATGGGTCTATCCTAGGAGCAAAAACAGTAAAAAGAAATTATACAATGACGGGTACAACCCCGACCCGGTTCTGCGGCCATACAAATAATTATTACATCAATTTACAAATTTACATGAATTGAAAAAAAAGAAAACTCTCGTCTCACAACCCCCGGCTATTCACCCGCGACAATCCAATGAATTCATATACACATTCCAATGCCATTACAGATCACAGATTTGTATAACCCCCACTAATCGACATATAGCGATTAGCAGACGTTCAATACAAATATCACATCACAGATATAAACCCGTTAGCCTTAGTCTTTAGAAACTTGATCAAAATACGGTTTTTAAAGCCCCAAAAACAAAATTTTCTTTCTGGAAAATCTGTGCTGAAAAAACATACACCAAAATTCCCAAAATACCCCACTGAATATACTGTAGCAAAGAGGATCCAGAGAAGAGGCAATACGGCCGCGGAACCGCGGAAATAGTAAGCTATTGCCGCGTTTCCGCGGCTCTTTGTTGAGATCACATGACCGTATTTCTACAGTATACTCTAAAAACCCTGAGTCGATTTTTAAAGCATGATTTATTACTTTTACAGCACTTTGAAAATCGACAACAAGTTTGAAAACCGGGTGTATTTCGCGACTTTTTCTCCAATCGAATTTCTAGTTACTATGCTAACATGTTAGGTAGTGTTTAACTAGGCTCTGATACCACTGTAAGTCCATGCTACCCTTCCCCGGTACTTACGGGGTTGCGGAATTGGTGAAAAACGATTTTCAAGAGGGTGGTAACATGGACTACCAATACGGATCTTTGTTAAACTACTAGCTAACAACCTAACAAGAGTTTACCTACTCGGTTAGGGGGGCTATACCTTTCTTGAACTCCTTCGTCTTTGACTCCTCCCGGTGTACGGATCGGCCTCACCTCGTCGTCTCCTTGCGCCGAAGATGGATCCACCCGAAAGCTTCTACCTTTGGCTTCTTCTTCGATCTTTGAAGAAAACTAGATCACTTGGCTTGCTAGGCCTTATGAACAAGAATGAATAGAGGAATGTTTTGGTGTCTTTTTATCTCTAAGGCAATGAGTCTCAACACAAGAGAATGGTTTTCCTTGAGGTAGAGAGAGCAAGAGGAAGAGGGAGAGCTTGAGAATGAGAGAGCTCAAGAGAGAGAAAGCAAATGATAGAATGAACCATACTCTTCTCATTCTCACCTCTCATAATCCAAAAACCATCATCACAAAAATAGTAATCAAGTATTGTGTAAATGGTTTAAGTCAAAATGTCTATATCATTTCATGCACTCATTTGGCATAAATAAACAAGCAAGCAAAAGTCTTTGCCATGGAATGATAGCCATTTTCATGATGATGGTCAACTAGTCCAACCTAGTCAACCGGTCAACAAAGTCAACAAGTCAACAATGTCAACCCCTCAACAACCATGTCACTATAATACTTAATTAATATTAATGTTAATCATATATCTTATTCTCATTAGGGTTAAGCAAAAGTCAATGGTCAACAGTCAACTGTCAACAGTCAACAGTCAACAACCCCAATGAGAATACTCTGCCTCTGTCTCTCTGTCAACTGTGCATACACACCCGCATCCGCGTTCCGAGGAAAACGAATACAAACGAGATAAAACCAACCCCAAAACGTACACTAGGATCTTGCTTAAACCAAAGCCCGCTAGTGTTAACTGTCCGGACACTGTACGTGCACAAGTGCACGGATGTGACCGAACCCTGTCGCAAAACCATGCGACCTGTCGCAAAACCATGCGATCTCTACTCTTTTGCCTAAAGGCGAATAGCTTTCTTTGTGGGACTCTAAAGACTCGACACTATGCTGGCAGTGGGTTTAACCACAGACCGCAAGCGGCACTAGCTGTGCGTAACGGTCCCCAGGTAGATGCCGACAAGAAGACTGACGAGGTGAAACCCATCTGAACTCCTACTGAGTCTGACTGTGACAATCTCCATACAGTCCGGTCTGTTCGTCTGATACATCGAATGGCGGGCCTAGGAGGCGGTAAACGTCAGTCCCCCAATAGCGGTACAAGTCATGTCGGAGTGAAGCCCAGAACACCCTGAGATAATACTGGAAACCTACTAGTATATGTCGCTTGCCCTGGCCAGGGACTACTCGTGTAATGGCTTCCTTTTACACAGCGCGATGTCAACCCCCAATACCGGGAGAGACGAATCCTGTCTAACCGTCACTGCCTCCAGGTGCTTCGGGACTGCACCAAAAAACTACCTGTTTGCACGACTCCTTTGAGTCGTGGTAGGGTAGTAATCAAAGTGCAGTGGGAACACACTCGAGGCGAAGTGACAGTGTCAAGTCAGCGGACTAAGCTGTACTCATGTCACCTGGGAACTGATAGCTGACGATAGGTATAGTACCAACCAACAGTTCCTGACGAGTCCTGTCCAGTGTACTCGTAACCCAACGAGCACCCGCATACTATCTCCAGTACGACGTGCTGATGGCTATGGGACAGACCATCTCCCATACTGGGATGAGAAGCGCATATGCTAGTCTACTCCGGAGTATCGATGCCTGTCTCGATAGTCCTGCGACTAGGGACCTGCATAAGGATGTGCTTATAGATTACCCAGCCCCCACTAGTGTGACTGCCATCACAACGCTGGTAATCAAGCAAAGATCCTTAAGGCTCCACTAATGTGTATAGGTGATATACTAAAATAAACACATGTACACATTGAAGTAGAAACAAACCAAGTAGCATACTACTATATTGAGTAAGATTGTTTATACAACTGTGAATATCCCAAGCTTCCATTAAGTAATATACAAACTAGTATGATACAGTAATGGCCTCTAGGGCATATACACTAACACGAGATACACTTGACATTGTACATACGGGATTTGCGAGATCTACTTGATGTTGTACATTAATGTTATGTGAGACTTACTTGATATGATAGCCAAATTGGGGGCTGATTTGAGGAAATTGGGATTTGGATTGTCTTGATGGATTTTGATCCTACCACGATGTCAGGATTCCGTGGAAATGACATGTTTCATTCCATACTCTACATTTGTTGTTTATGCACTGCTTCATGTATTAGTAGTACCTGTTAGAGTACCTTCCTTGACTGTTGCATTTACATATCTTTATTCATATCATTTCTTCATGTATTAGTAGTACCGATATAGTACCTTACAAGATGCTGCATACAGATTGTCATATTATTACCGCTTCATGTGTAGTTTTACCTGTTAGTGTACCTTTCATGATTATTGCATTACATATGAATATTCATTGGTATTAAATGCTTATGTTAGATTCGCGTTGTACGTGCATACTCGCGATTACCTACATATGTTATTTACTATTCACGAGTTGGCAACTCACCTCCGTTGTGCCACAGTGTTTGCAGGTGTTCCTCAGGATAGTCAGATGCAGGGCTATTTTCATCCATCGTATCATCTTTTGCTGCGGATACCACTTCGCCTGACAGTGTGCAGTTTTGCCCAGGTGGGTTTTGTGATTATCTGACGTTGTATTATATATTCGTTGTATCCATGTACTCTCCATCTACCAGTTTTATGTATGACTTATTGACTTTGTGTGAGGACGATATTGTATATTATTTTGTGACTTGGAGGTTTTATACAGTTTCCTTTCTATCGTCTTCAATTTCTTCGCTACGGCGTCGTATATCTGTTGTGGTGGTTGTTTTCCGCCGTTGGGCGTGGAATTTGCTCCCGTTGGGGATGCTTTACTTTATATTCATGTTGTACCCATTTTGGGGGCTTGTTTTTACAAAGGAGGTGCTGCCAAAATTTTAAAGAATAAAAGTTAGAATTTAAAGAATTTGGTTTGTGATTTCAAAGGTTTTGAAAATACTATTATCACTTTCTTGCTACTTTTGATGGTTTGGATTTCTGCGTTTTGGCTTTCTTTTACCGCGTTACGTCTGTAGGCGTTGCGTAGTATTAGGGCCGTCACGTGCCAATTTCGTGTCGTGACCCGAAATTGGCACGTGACGGCTCTAATACTACGCAACGCCTACAGACGTAACGCGGTAAAAGAAAGCCAAAACACAGAAATCCAAACCATCAAAAGTAGCAAGAAAGTGATAATAGTATTTTCAAAACCTTTGAAATCACAAACCAAATTCTTTAAATTCTAACTTTTATTTTTTAAAATTTTGGCAGCACCTCCTTTGTAAAAACAAGCCCCCAAAATGGGTACAACATGAATATAAAGTAAAGCATCCCAAACGGGAGCAAAATCCACGCCCAACGGCGGAAAACAAACACCACAATAGATATACGATGCCGTAGCCAAGAAAGAGACGATAAAAAAAAAACTGCATAAAAACCTCCAAGTATATGTATGTATGTATGCCAGATGTACAGGTAGCTATATCTCATATGTGTATATACCTGTCACAATGGTACAATACCATATATAGGTATAAGGGTAACTAGAATGTAAGTGTACAGGTATGCTATATGTCATAAGCACAATAATAAAAATATGAATCAATGTCTCAATGTCCCTAACCAGACAATATCATTTCTATATATTGGTTGTGCGTGACATGGCAATTATTGACGGTGTGTGTGGCATACAATCAGTGCTCGTGCAACATAAGCCGTCAATAATATGTGCAGTGTCCTAAGGATACTAGTCCAATCACAACAATAGCTAAGCAGTAGGGTGAATGCGCAATTCTAAACATGACATAGAATATGCGACAAGTCTAATCATTTCTAGCCCAGACGCATAACGCCATGCGGGCGATTCCCCTGTAGATGTTAAATCTACTCACCGATGGTCTCGAGCTATGAAAATACGACCACCTGCTTCCCCTTGTCCGCAGCACCTGAAATCCCTTCTTGCAAACCTAAAATTTCATAAATACAACACATAAGCTAAATATCCTATAATGACGAAAAGACAACGAAACGCGATGAAAACGCCCGGAAAATTTCACTGCGCGCTTAGCGCATCTATCGCGCACGATACCTGCCAAAACCCTAATTGGCGTCGCTGAACTACAAAACAACAAGTTTGTGTTAGGTCCACGTTACCTCTCCTGGTACTTTCGGGGTTGCGGAAACGGTAAAACCAAATTTTTTCTTGACTTGGTAACATGGACCGTAAAAGCCGGATCTTTGCTAAACTAGAAACTAGCAAACTACAAGAGGTGTTAACTACTATGCCGTAGAAATTATACCTCACCATACCGGTCCTTCGGGTCTTCATTCCGCTGTCGCGCTCGTCGATCCATGCTCCGAGTGTTGATCCGTACTTTGGTCACCTCCACGGCCTTCTTGAGTCGAAGACAATCCACCCGAGAGTTGTACACCGAGCTCCACCTCGAGCCGAGGCAACTAGGGCAACAAGATCGCTAGTCTTGATACCCTAGGTTGTGTAGAAGAGAAAGATGGAGGTATTTGTCTATGTGGATTCTTTTTCTCTCAACACATGAGATCAAAAGAATTTATGAAGAGGAGGAAGATGAAGGAGGTCAAGCATCCATGGAGCTCTTTCTTTCTTCTCACTTCCAAGAGAGAGAATGAGAGAGTTAACCAAAGAAAATGAACCATGGTTGCAAAAAAATACTAAACACCATCACTACAAATCTACCATGATAAAGTTGATGCTATATTGATTTGACCATTTTCATAATCCAATTACCATTTTCATAATCTAAAATGAAAAAGAAAACCAAAGAAGTGTGTAGACCTCTCATGAAGGTCAATGTTCAACTTTGGTCAACGGGTCAAGAAAGTCAAGAGTGGTCAAGGTGGTCAAATGGTCAAAGCAATTAGCCATCACATAATTATCACTAAAAGGATTAGTAAATAATGTCTCCGGCTGATAATGGTTTTGACCGAATGAATTGCCAAAACCCTAATGAGTCCACCTCAAAATGGTTTTGACTGAATCAACTGTCAAAACCCTAATGAGCCTGCCACATAACGGTTTTGGCCGAACCAACTGCCAAAACCTTAATGAGGCACCTCCTCCTTCATCGCTCCTCAAAACTGTGCATACACACCCGCACCCACATTCCGTAGAATGCAAATGCACAGAAGACAAAACAAATCCATCCGTGAAATACTAGGATCCGGCTTAAACCAAAGCCCACCAGTATTGCCTGCCCGAATTGCATACGCACACAAGTGCACGTAAGTGATCGCAGCCCTGCCGTAAAACCATACGGCCTCTACACGTTTCGCTCAGTGCAGGGAAACTCTCTGTGTGGGACTCTAAAGACTCGACACTACGCTGGTAGTGTGTTTAACCACAAAACGCAAGCGGCACTAGCTTCACGTAACGGTCCCTAGGTAGATGTCGGTAAGAAGGCCGATGTGGTAAACCCATCCTAACTCCTACTGAGCCTGTATGTGACAATCTCCGTACAGTCCGGTCTGTTCGTCTGATACATCGCATGGCGGGCCTAGGGGGTGGCGAACGTTAGTCCCCTAATAGCGATGCAAGTCGTGTCGGAGTGTAGCCCAGAATACACTGAGACAGCACTGGAAACCTACCAGTATATCTCGCTAGCCCTGGCCAGGGACTTTGTGTAATGGCTCTCCTAGACACAGCGCGATATCAACCCCCAATACCGGGAGAGACGAATCCTGTCTAACCATCACTGCCTCCAAGTGCTTCAGGACTGCACCCAACTACTACCTGTTTGCACGACTCAGTAGAGCCGTGGTAGGGTAGTAATCAAAGTGCAGTGGGAACACACTCGAGGTGAAGTGACAGTGTCAAGTCAGCGGACTAAGCTGTACTCATGTCACCTGGGAACTGTTAACTGACGATAGGTATAATACCAACCAACAGTTCTCGACGAGTCCTGTCCAGTGTACTCGTAACCGAACGAGCACCCGCATACTATCTTAAGTACGAGGTACTGACGGCTGTGGGACAAACCGTCTCCCGCACTGGGATGAAAAGCGCATACGCTAGCCTACTCCGGAGTATCGATGCCCTATCTCGATAATCCCACGACAAGGGACGTGAATAAGGATGTACTTGTGGATTACCCATCCCCACGAGTGTGATCGCCATCACAACGCCGGTAATCAAGCAAAGATCCTAAGGGCTCTACTAATGCGTATAAGTGATATAATAAAGAATCATATGTACACATTAAAGCAGAGACAAACCAAGTAGCATACTACTATTTCGAGCAAGATTGTCTATACAACTATGAATATCCCAAGATTCTATCAAGTAATATACATACTAGTATGATACAGTAATGGCCTCTAGGGCATATACACTAACAATCTCCCACTTGCACTGAGGCCATATTCTGGCATATCGAAGACCAATCATCTCGATCAGCAGCTCGAACTGAGTCTGGGGCAAGGCCTTCGTGAATGGATCCGCCGTGTTTTCTTTTGTGTCCACTCTCCATACCTCGATCTCCTGGCGATCAATGATCTCCCTGATCAGGTGATACCGCCTTAAGATGTGTCTGGATTTCTGATGGGACCTTGGTTCCTTCGCTAAAGCTATAGCCCCATTGTTATCGCAATACAAAGGTATTGGGTCAACAATGGACGGAACCACCTGAAGTTCACAAATGAACTTCTTCATCCAGACCGCCTCTTTTGCGGCATCGCTTGCAGCAATGTATTCAGCGTCCATGGTCGAGTCGGCGACGGTATCCTGTTTGGAACTCCTCCAACATACCGCCCCTCCGTTGAGGGTAAACACAAAACCCGAGACAGACTTGCTGTCATCTTTGTCACTCTGGAAGCTTGAATCGGTAAAGGACTCGACCCTGAGGTCTCCATTACCGTAAACCAAGAACATCTCCTTAGTCCTTCTCTGGTACTTGAGAATGTTCTTCACTGCCGTCCAGTGGTCCTCACCTGGGTCTGACTGATACCGGCTCACCACGCTCAGCGTGTAAGCTACATCTGATCTTGTACATAGCATCGCATACATTATAGATCTTACCGCCGAAGCGTTGGGTATAGTACTCATGCGAACCCTCTCCTCGTTAGTCTTAGGAGACATCTTCTTGGAGAGGGTAATTCCGTGCAATGCGGGTATGTTACCGCGCTTGGAATCTTCCAAACTAAATCTTTTTAGTACGGTCTCTATGTACCTGGACTGCGAAAGTCCCAGCAGTCTCTTGGATCTATCTCTATAGATCTTGATCCCCAGAATGTACGAGGTATCAATCAGGTCCTTCGTGGAGAACCGCTGTGACAAAAATAGCTTGACCGATTGTAGCATAGGAATGTCATTTCCTATCAAAAGAATGTCGTCCACGTACAAGACTAGGAACACGACAATTCGTCTTACAATCTTCTTATAAACACAAGGTTCATCTTCGTTCTTAATGAAATCAAATTCCTTGATTGCCTCATCAAAACAGATGTTCCAGCTCCGGGATGCCTGCTTTAATCCATAAATGGATTTAAACAACTTGCACACCTTCCCGCTGCTCCCACTGTTTATGAAACCTTCTGGCTGATCCATGTAAACGCACTCTTCCAAACAGCCGTTTAGAAAAGCCGTTTTAACGTCCATCTGCCAGATTTCATAGTCATGGAAGGCAGCAATGGCAAGTAGGATCCGAATGGATTTCAGCATAGCCACTGGAGAAAAGGTTTCGTCATAGTCCAAACCAGGTCTTTGACGAAAACCTTTTGCAACGAGTCTAGCCTTATAGGTCTCCACCTGCCCATCCACACCAAGTTTCCTTTTGTAGATCCATTTGCATCCAACGGGTTTTACCCCAGGTGGAGCAATATCCAAGGTCCACACTTTATTGGTGTACATGGACTCCATTTCGGATTGCATTTCTTCCTGCCACTTATAAGAGTCCCTACTGATAATGGCCTGCCTGAAACTGGTAGGGTCATCTTCTTCCAAGATGCAATCCTCTCGATCCCCGTCTATGAGAAAACCGTAGTATTTCTTGGGCGGATGAGAAATGCTACCAGATCTGCGGAGTGGCTGAGGTTCGATAGGTGTAACTGAATCTAGCGGTTCCTCCAAATCATTAGTTAAAGTTCGTGATTCTGGAATTTCATCCAGTTCTACCATGCTGCCACTAATATTTTTAACAAGAAATTCTTTTTCCAAAAATGTGGCATTCCTGGAAACAATTATCTTCTGTTCCTCTGTATGGTAGAATAGGTACCCACTTGAATCTTTTGGGAATCCCACAAACTTACATAAAACTGCCCGTGCCTTAAGTTTGTCTGGGTTCTGCATTTTGACGTAAGCTGGGCAACCCCAAATCTTAATACGTTTAAGATACAAAAACTTACCACTCCATATTTCATACGGAGTCTTAGGCACGGATTTGGATGGAACTTGATTCAATAGATGCGCTGCAGTTTGAAGTGCATATCCCCAGAATGAAAGAGGCAACTCGGCACTACTCATCATGGAGCGAACCATATCCAATAGGGTAAGATTCCTCCGCTCCGGTACACCGTTGTGCTGTGGTGTATAAGGAGGAGTAAGATGAGAGAGAATACCATTCTCTTTTAAGTAATCTAGGAATTCCGTGCTTAAGTACTCCCCTCCTCTATCAGACCGGAGGATCTTGATACTTTTGCCAGTCTGGTTCTCTACTTCGTTTCTGAATTCCTTGAATTTCTCAAAAGCTTCAGATTTGTGTTTCATAAGATACACATATCCGAATCTAGAGAGATCGTCAGTGATTGTGATGAAGTACGAGAACCCACCCCTTACATGTATAGACATCGGACCACATACATCACTGTGTATGAGTCCTAAGAGTTCTGCTGCCCTTTCTCCATGTCCGGTGAACGGTGATTTGGTCATCTTCCCTTTGAGACAAGACTGACAAGTTTCATAAGATGAAAACTCGAACGCATTCAAGAGTCCATCTTTATGCAACTTACTTAGTCTTTTCTCTCCGATATGACCAAGTCTATAATGCCACAAGTAGGATTCATTCGTATATGAATTCTTTCTCTTGCGTGTGTTTTGTATATTGAGAACTTTATTCTGATTTAGAACGTAGATAACATTACACAGTGTAACTGCTGCAACCATTACCTTATGAAGGTAGATTTTCATGATATTTCTATCAAGAACAAAGTTATATCTATCTTTATCGAGTAAAGAAAATGATATGATGTTGCAGACCATGGAAGGTACATAGTAGCAATCATTCAAAATCATAGTATTGCCATTTGGCAACACAAGGTGATATTCACCGACGACTGCAGCATTAACTTGTGCTCCGTTCGCTACTCTGAGCGACATTTCACCAGGTACAACTTTCCTACTTTTTCTCAGTCCCTGCAATAAATTACAGATATAAGATCCTAATCCGGTATCAAGTACCCAGGAGGTAGGGCTGACCGTAAAGCAGTTCTCAATTACAAGAACACCTGAAGTAGATGCAAAACCATGCTTCTTCTTCAACTGGGTATCCTTGGAATCCATACAATTCTCTTTCCCTTGCTCGTACTTATGACTGTTGTCACAAGTTAGAACCGAACCAACGTTCCCCAGCCCCGAATAAGAATTCGGATCGGTCAAGTGATACATTTTATTATCTTGATTAGGGTGTGAAATGGTTGCTACCTGGAGAGAGAGAAAAGAAACACACAGCGTGCGCTCTTGCAAGATTAGATTGGTTTATTGATTTATCTAACCAGGATGGCTCCCACTGTTTCGTCAAATTCTTCTTCAAACCCTAAAAGAAGAACTAGTCAGGATTAATCGCACGTCACAATACTTGCTTAACCTTTTAGCCAGGCTGGTGTTGGTACATCGAGGGAGGTTTTCCAACGCTTTCGCAAAGTTCCTTAATTAAATAACCTCTTTTCCCTGGGGGCTTAACCCCGCTAACACCGTTCTAGACACCTACTTGGTTTATAGCATTGATTGTTAAGTGAAATAATCTCCCGAGAGTAATCCAACTCATCAGTGGGATCGGGATCCAACTATCATTGTGCGATGACCTAGATGGAACCCACTCTAGTCACTACACTCCAGAAGGTATGCTAAATCTGCAAGTTTCAGTTTCTTTAGAAACTCCCGATGTGGATTATTGCCCCTAGGACCCAAGTGACCTTGACACAGTCAACAAATCAAAGAGTCCTACTCAAGTTAAACCCGTCATTATCTTGATCGCATTAAACCCACCCGCATAACCCTTGGCACAGTCAACAAGGTTACACGACTGTCCTAACTAATTACATTGTATCCAGCAGATAAGCAATACTCAGCTACCGTTCACTTCGCCTTGACACAGTTAACAAACGCAGCACGAATACTAAGTATAACTTATAAGAAATGACGGAGGGCTACGGCTGGGTTTTAACGAAAAACCCGTTATCGTAATGAACTTGATATCGTTGAAGGAACGTGATACCCTTTTTTGAAAATATAATGGCGAAAACTTTTGCTAAAGAGGTCACTCCCTGTGAAGGGATCTCGGCTCTTTCCTCGTCGAATGAGGTGCAGGATATTCCAAACTGAATACCTCGATACAAAGCAAGAATAATTGACTATAGTGAAGTTATTACCCTGACGCAAACTTTTGTCCAAGGGGTCACTCCCGATGAAGAGATCTCGGCCCTTGCCTCGTCGACTGAGGTGCTGGGCATTCATAACCGAATACCTCTGTGCAAAAAAAAAGTGAACGTCCTTGCAATAACAGCTTTTTGAAAATTGTTCCAACAACGTCTTTTAGGTTTATTTTCTTGCATTAATTTAATGCGTCCCATCAATTAATCCTACCATTGCAGAAAACAACCAAAATGTGGCATACGCTTATGCCATCCGCATTCGCCACGGGGCCCCGTCATCACCCGTTAGGTTACATAACTAACGACAGAGCGGGGGCTGGACTAGCGCGGATGCAAAACATAAGCAACACCTAAATAGATATCATATATAGATATATAGCAATGATAGCCAATCCAGATCACAGATGAACACTTTGGATATACTAGGAACCCGCGATTCGTTCGATCCTGCAACGAAAAAGCGGATTACACGGTCGTGATGAATAGCCAAAACCCCACCCTAGACCCCTACGGTTGCGGCAAACTACCCGCCAAGTACCCGAAGCGAAGCAACCTCCCTCAACTCGTGAGTAGGCCACTCGGCACTCGAGATACCCGGTAGTTTGTGCACCCCACCTTGGGTCTATCCAAGGAGAAAAAACAGTAAAAAGAAATTATGCAATGGCGGCTACAACCTCACCCCGATTGTGCGGCCAAACAAATAATATTACATCAATTTACAAATTTTACAATGAATGAAAGAAAAAGAAACTCTCATCTCACATCCACCCCGGCTATTCATCCGCGACAATCCAACGAGCTCATATACACAAACCATCAGCATTACAGATCACAGATATGTATAACCCCCACTAATCGACGTATAGCGATTAGTAGACGTTCAATACATATATAACATCACAGAAAATATCCATTAGCTAAAGTCTACGGAATATCGATCAAAAATACGGATTTGTAACCACCCGAAAAATCAATTTGCACTCTGGAAAATCTGGGCAGAAACAACATGTACTAAAAATCCCAAAACAGCCCAAATAGAACACTGCAGCAAAACGGAGCTACGGCCGAGTCAACTCGGCCGCGGATCCGCGGCCAAACCCATGGTTTGGCCGCGGTTCCGCGGTGAATTGGCCGAGTCAGCAGCTCATTTTTGCTGTGTGTTTTATAAAAACCCTGAGACGATTTTTCTTGTATGTTAAATTATATTTTGAACAGTATAAAAAATCGACAGAAACTTGGGTTTTCCCGGACGTGTTTTGCGATTTTTTTCCGATCGATATTCTAAACACTTTTCTAACTTTCTAGTTTAAGTTTAGCTAGGCTCTGATACCACTGTTAGGTCCACGTTACCTCTCCCGGTACTTTCGGGGTTGCGGAAACGGTAAAACAAAATTTTTTCTTGACTTGGTAACATGGACCGTAAAAGCCGGATCTTTGCTAAATTAGAAACTAGCAAACTACAAGAGGTGTTAACTACTATGCAGTAGAAATTATACCTCACCATACCGGTCCTTCGGGTGTTCATTCCGCTGTCCCGCTCGTCGATCCATGCCCCGAGGGTTGATCCGGACTTTGGTCACCTCCACGGCCTTTTTGAGTCGAATACGATCCACCCGAGAGTTGTACACCGAGCTCCACCTCGAGCCGAGGCAACTAGGGCAACAAGATCGCTAGTCTTGATACCCTAGGTTGTGTAGAAGAGAAAGATGGAGGTATTTGTCTATGTGGATTCTTTTTCTCTCAACACATGAGATCAAAAGAATTTATGAAGAGGATGAAGATGAAGGAGGTCAAGCAACCATGGAGCTCTTTCTTTCTTCTCACTTCCAAGAGAGAGAATGAGAAAAGAGAAATGAAAGAGTTAACCAAAAATAATGAACCAAGGTTGCAAAAAAATACTAAACACCATCATTACAAATCCTATCATGATAAAGTTGATGCTACATTGATTTGACCATTTTCGTAATCCAATGACCATTTTCATAATCCAAAATGAAAAAGAAAACCAAAGAAGAGTGTAGACCTCTCATGAAGGTCAATGGTCAACTTTGGTCAACAGGTCAACAAAGTCAAGAGTGGTCAAGGTGGTCAAATGGTCAAAGCAATTAGCCATCACATAATTATCACTAAAAGGAGTAGTAAATAATGTCTCCGGCTCATAATGGTTTTGACCGAACGAATTGCCAAAACCCTAATGAGTCCACCTCAAAATGGTTTTGACCGAATCAACTGTCAAAACCCTAATGAGCCTGCCACATAACGGTTTTGGCCGAACCAACTGCCAAAACCATAATGAGGCACCTCCTCTTTCATCGCTCCTCAAAACTGTGCATACACACCCGCACCCGCATTCCGTAGAATGCAAATGCACAGAAAATAAAACAAATCCATCCGTTCAATACTAGGATCCGGCTTAAACCAAAGCCCACCAGTATTGCCTGCCCGAACAGGATACACACACAAGTGCAAGCAAGTGATCGCGGCCCTGCCGTAAAACCATACGGCCTCTGCACGTTTCGCTCAGTGCAGGGAAACTCTCTGTGTGGGACTTTAAACACTCGACACTACGCTGGCAGTGGGTTTAACCACAGACCGCAAGCGGCACTAGCTGTACGTAACGGTCCCCAGGTAGATGTTGATAAGAAGGCCGATGAAGTAAACCCATCCGAACTCCTCCTGAGCCTGTATGTGACAATCTCCGTACAGTCCGGTCTGTTCGTCTGATACATCGCATGGCGGGCCTAGGGGGGTGGCGAACGTCAGTCTCCTAATAGCGGTACAAGTCATGTGGGAGTGTAGCCCAGAACACCCTGAGACATCACTGGAAACCTACCAGTATATCTCGCTAACCCTGGCCAGGGACTTTGTGTAATGGCTCTCCTAGAAACAGCGCGATATCAACACCCAATACCGGGAGAGACGAATCCTGTCTAACCGTCACTGCCTCCATGTGCTTCAGGACTGCACCCAACTACTACCTGTTTGCAAGACTCAGTAGAGCCGTGGTAGGGTAGTAATCAAAGTGCAGTGGGAACACACTCGAGGCGAAGTGACAGTGTCAAGTCAGCGGACTAAGCTATACTCATGTCACCTGGGAAATGTTAACTGACGATAGGTATAATACCAACCAAGAGTTCCCGACGAGTCTTGTCCAGTGTACTCGTAACCTAACGAGCACCCGCATATTATCTCAAGTACGACGTACTGACGGCTGTGGGACAGACCGTCTCCCGCACTGGGATGAGAAGCGCATACGCTAGCCTACTCCGGAGTATCGATGCCCTGTCTCGATAATCCCATGACTAGGGACGTGCATAAGGATGTGCTTGTGGATTACCCAGCCCCCACGAGTGTGATCGCCATCACAACGCCGGTAATCAAGAAAAGATCCTAAGGGCTCTACTAATGCGTATAGGTGATATAATAAAGAAACACATGTACACATTAAAGCAGAGACAAACCAAGTAGCATACTACTATTTCGAGCAAGATTGTCTATATAACTGTGAATATCCCAAGCTTCCATCAATTAATATACATACTAGTATGATACAGTAATGGCCTCTAGGGCATATACACTAACAGTCTGGACCCCGATCGTCCCGATCGCGCAACACAACACAAAAATTATGAGGAATACACTAGATATAACCTCGCAACGACCAAACGAACCCTACGTCAGAAAAACCCCGAAATCTAGTAAGCAACCTATCGCAATATTTTGCACTAGATTCAAGATAACGCATATGTAGCGACTACAAATACCTTAAAATAGCCTAACTAAGCAATCTAAACCATTTCTATATTTTTAACACTCGCTAATTATGTTTTAGCAAACACCTAGTAAGCAACTTTGCTTAATTAAACAAAATATTCATGATTTAAAAACTAAGCTAAACACATAAATAGCTAACTAAATTAGCAAGATTAAGATAAAAGCAAAAAATATAAGGATTAAGGTAAGAATTATACCTCCCCAAAGAAATCGTTACATGTGCACGGGTGGCCATCACCAGAAATTCTTGGCCAAGGTAGTTGAGAATTACTGGTCTAGGATCGGTAGTTTCTCACGAGGTGATAGGCTTCATACCGACACTAAATGTCGCGTTATTAGGGGTCTGACTTTATCCACCCCCCTAGACCCAATATGCGATACTCATAGATGAACAGACAGGACTGTACGGATATTGTCACTGTCATCCTCAGTTGGGTTTCAGGATGAGCTTACTCGTCGGCCTCCCTTTCGCTCAATACCTGGGTAGCCGTTACGTACAACTAGTGCCACTGACGTGATTGTGGTTAAACCCACTGCCAGCGTATTGACGAGTCTTTAGAGTCCCACACAGATGGTTTCCCTGCTTCGGGCGAAACGATGTAGAGGCCGTATGGTTTTACGGCAGGGTTCGATCACATACGTGTACTTGTGCACGGATGATGTTCGGACGGATAATACTAGTGGGCTTTGGTTTAAGCCGGATCATAGTATTATATTTGTTGGATTATTTTCGTCTCATTGTATTCGTATTCTTCGGAATACAGATGCGGGTATGTATATACGGTTGATGGGTATTCTTGTAATTTATTACAAGATTACACCTCATCATGGTTTAGATCTTTTTGGATTAAAAGGTTATTGAGGTGTAGGATGAGGTGTTTATTGCATTTTTGTGGCATGGCTAATTAGTGACCCATAGTTACTATTCTAGCATGTTTAGGGTTTTTGTTTGTTGTGAGATTGTGTTGACTTGAGATATTTTTTGTTGACTAAGATATTTTGGAGACATGGACATTTATGTGAAGGCTCCATTATTTCTTATTACACTCACACAACAAACAAAAACACAAGCCATTATTCATTTTCTTTCTCTCTTTCTTGAGTTGCTCTCAACACCCCATTCTCATGGCATCTTCTTCTTCCTCTAGCTCCACCCAAACCCTCTCATGAGTTGAGAATCCTTGGGTGTCTTGAGAAAAATTAATCCTTCACCGCTCTCTACTTCATCTTGGCTATCTAGGGTAGCAAACTAGATACCCGAGTTGCTTTGGTTTTGAGGTCGGAGCCCGTATTACTAACCCTCGACATGGATCTTCTTCGAGGGAGGTAGACCGGAGATCAAGCTTGATCAAGGAAGCCCTAGGTGCTTACGTTGATGGTTGAAGACCGAAGGACTTGGATCTATTCTGTATAACCATTCTAACTCTTTTGCATGTTTTGTTATCTAGGGCTTATGGGTAGACCGGGGAATTGGTTGTGGCAGCGCCAAGTTTTATAAATTTTTGTTCCGTATTTGATCACAGATTGATGGCAGGGGCGCTGCCGTAAGCCAACACGAACCTGCTCCATGATCTCTGAAAATCGGCCATCGCCGGACTATGCCTCACGGATACGGTCAAGTAGTTGTGGACGTGCACATACATAGGCATGTTCTTCCTCGGTCGAAGTAAACTCGAACTGTACTCGGCTGTCACATAGAATCTGCCAATCTGTCATCGACTGCCTCTGAACTGCACTCAAACAAGACAAGCTACCTCCGGGCCTCCGACTCAAAGCATCTATCACAACATTCGCCTTGCTCGGATGATAAATAATCTCATAGTCTTAGTCTTTCACAAGCTCCATCCAACTGTAAGTCAATGTACTACACCCCAGAACTTGTGGGGAGGCGGAATTTTCAAAAACGATCTTGTTTAGTGAACGAACATCGACTAACCGCTTGAATCGAAGCTAAACTATAAATAACCAAATACAAAGTGTTTCTAAACTACTGTGTTTATGGATTATACCTAATGAACCAACTCCTTCGTCTTTACGATCTCCTTGTCCTCCTCGGCTTTCTCTAGGTAGTAGACGATCCACCCGAGAGCAAAACTCCAAGCTAAACCTCTAAACTTGAGGCAACTAACCTTCTTGGATTGCTAATCAAAGAAGCTAGGTGTAATATATAGATGGTTATGGATTAATTAGTCTTACTAACCCTTGTACTCAACTCATGAGAGGGGAGGATTAGTCTTTTGAAGAGGGAGAGCTTGAGGAGAGAAAATGTGAGAATGATAATTGAATAAAGTTATGAGTATCATAATAGATATGAAGCATTTTCTAATAAGAAGAAAAGAATAAAGAGTGATGAATAATCATGCTTCATAAAATATCAAGTGGTGATTCATTAGCATGAGTCATTAAGCAATAAATGTGCATTAATGAGATGAATGAATCACCCTCATGACTCATATAACTCATTCAATGTATATTACACATAACCCTCCTTAGTCACCATCTTCTAGAAGCTTCTCGTACAATTACGAGAACGCCCCTCCAATCCGCAAAAATACGGAAAAATTTTAGACTGTAAAAATCCAATAACCGGATACCAGTAACTGGCTTAAACCAAAGCCGACTGGTAAAAACTGTCCGAAAGTCGTACGCGCGTAAACGCACGTATGCGTCCGAACCCTTGTCGTAAAACCATACGACCTCTATATCGTTTCGCCTGGAGTAGGAAACTCTCTGTGTGGGACTCTAGAGACTCGACTACTACGCTGGCAGTAGGTTTAACCACAGACCGCAAGCGGCACTAGCTGTACGTAACGGTCCCCAGGTAGTTGTCGATAAGAAGGCCGATGAGGAAACCCATCCGAACTCCTACTGAGTCTGATGTGACAATCTCCATACAGTCCGGTCCGTTCGTCCAAGACTATCGCATATCCGGCCTAGGGGGCGGCAAGCGTCAGTCCCCTAATAGCTGTATAAGTCGTGTCGGAGGGAAGCCCATTACACCCTGAGAAACTACTGGAACCTACCAGCAAATCTCGCTTGCCCTGGCCAGGGACTTTGCGTGATGGCTCTCTGACACAGCGCGATATCTACTCCCAATACCGGGAGGGACGAATCCTGTCTAACCGCCACAGCCTCCAAGTGCTCGGGACTGCACCCAACTGCTACCTGTTTGCACGACTCCTTTGAGCCGTGGTAGGGTAGCAATCTAAGAACAGTGGGACACACTCGAGGTGAAGTAGCAGTGTCAAGTCTGCGGACTACGCTGTACTCATGTCACCTGGGAACTGTTCACTGACGACTGGTATAAAACCAACCAACAGTTCCCTGTGAGCCCTGTCCGGTGTATCCGTAACCTAACGAGCACCTGTATACTATCTCCAGTACGACGTACTGACGGCTGTGGGACAGACCATCTCCCCAACTGGGATGAGAAGCGTACACACCAGTCTACTCCGGAGTATCGATGCTCTGTCTCGATAATCCAACGACCAGGGACCTGAATAAGGATGTGCTTGTAGACTACCCAGCCCCCACTACTGTGACTGCCATCACAACGCTGGTAGTCAAGCAAGATCCTAAGAGCTCTATCAATACGTACACTCACATATTAAGATAGAAAAACCAAGTAGCATACTACCATGTTTAGCAAGACTGTTATATACATGTGAATATCCCAAGCTTCCATTAAGTAATATACAAGCTAGTATGATACAGTAATGGCCTTCTAGGGCATAAACACTAACAATCTCCCACTTGCACTAGGGCCATGTACTGGCATATCGAAGACCAATGATCTCGAGTAGCCTCTCGAACTGCGTCTGAGGTAGGGCCTTCGTGAATGGATCAGCAATGTTCTCTTCTGAAGCAACTCTCCGAACCTCGATCTCCTGACGATCAATGATCTCCCTGATCAGGTGATACCGCCTCAAGATGTGTCTGGACTTCTGATGGGACCTTGGTTCCTTCGCTAAAGCTATAGCTCCGTTGTTGTCGCAATACAGAGGTATTGGATCAACTATGGTAGGAACCACCTGAAGTTCTGTTAGGAACTTCTTCATCCAGACTGCTTCTTTTACGGCATCGCAAGCAGCTATATACTCCGCTTCCATCCTCGAGTCAGCAACGGTGTCTTTCTTGGAGCTCTTCCAGCACACCGCCCCTCCATTGAGGGTAAAGACATAACCCGACATGGACTTGGAATCGTCCTTATCACTCTGGAAGCCGGAATCAGCAAAGGCCTCCAACCTGAGGTCTTTTCCGCCGTAAACCAAGAACATCTCTTTAGTCCTCCTCAGGTACTTGAGAATGTTCTTTACTGCTATCCAGTGTTTCTCCCCTGGGTCTGACTGATACCGGCTTACCACACTCAGTGCGTAAGCTACATCTGGTCTGGTACACAACATCGTATACATTATAGAGCCTACCGCAGAAGCGTAGGGTATAATAGACATGCGTTCCCTTTCCAAATCAGTCTTGGAAGACATCTCTTTGGAGAGGGTGATTCCGTAACAAGCCGGTAGATTACCGCGCTTAGAATCTTCCATACTGAATCTTTTCAGTACAGTGTGGATATACCTGGACTGCGAAAGTCCCAACATCCTCTTGGATCTATCATGATAGATCCGGATCCCCAGAATGTAAGAGGCATCACCCAGGTCTTTCATGGAGAACCTGTGTGACAAGAATCCTTTGACAGATTGTAGCATAGGAATGTCATTTCCTATTAATAGAATGTCATCCACGTACAAGACGAGGAATACGACACTTCTAGCTACAACTTTACTATATATGCACGGTTCATCTGGATTTTTGATAAAGTCATATTCTTTGACTGTCTCATCAAAACAGATGTTCCAACTCCGCGATGCCTGCTTTAGTCCATAAATGGACTTAAGCAGCTTGCATACTTTCCCGCTGCTCCCACTCTGATTGAAACCCTCTAGCTGATCCATATAGACGCACTCTTCTAAATTTCCATTCAGAAAAGCCGTCTTTACGTCCATCTGCCAGATTTCATAATCATGGAAGGCAGCAATAGCAAGAAGGACCCGAATGGATTTGAGCATAGCCACTGGAGAAAAAGTTTCGTCATAGTCCAAACCAGGTCTTTGACGAAAACCTTTTGCAACAAGTCTAGCCTTATAGGTTTCCACCTGTCCATCTACACCAATCTTTTTCTTGAAGATCCATTTGCATCCTATGGGTTTTACCCCATCTGGAGCAAAGTCCAAAGTCCATACTTTGTTGGTGTACATGGACTCCATTTCGGTCCGCATTGCATCTAGCCATCGTACCGAGTCGCCGCTCTGGATGGCCTGCTGGAAGTCAGTAGGTTCATCATCTTCTATGATGCAATCCTCTCTATCCCCGTCTATGAGAAAATCGTAGTATCTCTCAAGCGGATGAGACGGCCTACTACTCCTGCGGAGGGGTGCGGGAATGTTCTGTTCTTCTTGAACCTCTGGTTCTACCAAACTTTCAGTAGCAGCTTGTGGTTCTGGAATTTCTTCCAGTTCTACTACGCTCCCACTCTTCTGATTTTCAAAAAATTCAGTTTCTAAGAAGCGGGCATGACGAGAAACAAAAACCTTTTGTTCCTCTGCGTAATAGAAGCAATATCCTTTAGAGTTCTTTGGATATCCTACAAACTTACACTCTACTGAGCATGCTTCGAGCTTGTCCGGATGCTGCTTTTTTACAAAAGCTGGACATCCCCATGACTTCAGGTACTGAAGATAGGGTTTCTTCCCACTCCACATCTGATATGGTGTGGTAGGCACAGTTTTAGTTGGAACTCTGTTCAAAAGATGTATCGCTGATTCTAGCGCATACCACCAGAAAGATCGCGGTAACTCAGCATTACTCATCATGGATTGTACCATATCCAATAGGGTTCGATTTCATCTCTCCGATACACCGTTGTGCTGTGGAGTGTATGGAGGAGTAAGCTGAGAGAGAATTCTTTTCTCTTTTAGGTAACCTAGGAACTCGGCACTTAAGTATTCTCCACCTCGATCAGATCTCAGTGTCTTAATACTTTTGCCTGTTTGGTTTTCCGCTTCACTCTTGTATTCCAGGAATTTCTCAAAGGCCTCGGATTTATGCTTCATCAAGAAGACATGTCCAAACCTAGAGAAATCATCTGTAAAAGTAATGAAGTAGGAATAACCACCTCTTGCATGTGTAGACATTGGACCACATACATCGCTGTGTATGAGTCCTAAGAGCTCGCTCGCTCTTACTCCTTGTCCAGTGAATGGAGTCTTTGTCATCTTTCCTTTGAGACAAGATTGACAAGTGTCATAAGATTGATATTTGAACGAGTCCAAATATCCTTCTCTATGCAACTTAGTCAACCTTCTCTCATTGATGTGACCCAGTCTACAATGCCATAAGAAAGCTTTATTTAAATTTGGAGACTTTCTTTTTAGTGTGTTCTGGACATTGAAAATTTGGAGTTGGTTTAAAACATATATGCCGTTATTTAATGTACCTGACCCAATCAAACCATGATTAAGGTGGATGTTTACAACATCTCTTACAAACGTGAAATCATAACCTTTATTTGATAACAAGGAAACTGATATGATATTACACGTTAAGCTTGGCACAAAATAACAGTTATGTAAAACCAAAATGTGTCCACTCGTCAATCCTAGGTGATAATCCCCGACGGACGCAGCTCCCACGCTAGCTCCGTTAGCAACCTTTAGGGTCATATCACCTTCCTTCAGCACTCTACGGTTTCTCAGTGCCTGCAATGAATTGCAAATATGAGATCCTGATCCGGTATCCAATACCCAGGAAGTAGAGTTGATCGACAGACAATTCTCAATTACAAACACACCTGAAGTCGAAGCCACAGCTTGCTTCGGTTCCTGGTTCTTGGCGTTCCACGCCTTGCAATCCTTCTTCCAGTGCCCTTTCCTGTGACAATGGAAGCACTCATCCTGGCCAACTACTGGTGCTGCAAACTTTTTCTTTCCCTTCCCTCCCACCTTACTAACACCTCCTCTAGGTCTGGGTGCGGCCTTCTTCTTCCTTCCTTTGGCCTTAGCCTTGGACCCGGAAGAAGATGTACCGCCAACAAACATAGCGGGTGTTTCCCTTGAATTCTTCAAGGTGCCCTCTGCACTCCTTAACATGTTCAGGAGTTCCGGAAGTTCAACTTCTTTTCTTTGAAGGTTGAAGTTCAGGATAAACTGGGCGTAGGTGTGAGGAAGGGACTGGAGAATAAGGACTGTATAGAGCTCATTATCCAAAGTCGTCCCAAGGTCTGCGAGCTCTTCTATGTAGCCGATCATCTTTAGGACATGTTCTCCTACTGATGACCCGACAGCCAACCTCGCTCGAAACAAGTTCTTTGAGGTCTCGTATCTTGCTATACGAGATTGCTCTCCATAAAGTTCCTTTGTATAGAGAAATATGCCATCAAGGTCCATATCCTCGTGCCTCCTCTGATGTTCATTGTTCATCGAGGCAAGCACGATGCACTTGGCTTTCGCGCAATCTAAATCCCAGGTTTTGCGGATTTCCTTATCCGCATTGCTGGATTTGGGACCAGGGACAGCAGGTGCCGTAGCGGTGAGGACGTACCCCAGTTTGTCATAGGTCAAAGCCATTTTGACATTCCGCAGCCAATCTTTATAGTTTGGCCCTGTCAGTATATTTTTCTCTAAAAGTAACTTAAGTACAGACATTTTCAGGGTTGCTGCAATTCGGAGAGAGAGAAGAAAACTCTTTAGCATGATGCTCTTGCAAGTTTAGAGTGGTTTTTAGTTTATCTAAACTGGATGGCTCCCACTGTTTTTCGAATCCTTCCTCAAACCATAAAAGAAGAATTAGCCAAGACTATTCTCACCGTACAATTCTTGCTTAACCGTTCAGCCAGGCTGGTGTCGGTACTTCGAGGGAGGTTTTCCAACGCTTTCGCGAAGTTCCTTAATTAAATAATCTCTTTTCTCTGGGGGCGTAACCCCGCTGACACTTTTCTGGACACCTACTAGGTTTATAGCATTGATCGTTAAGTGACGAATATCCTGATAAGTAGCATATACTCACAGTAGGATCGGGATCCAAATATCATCGTATGATAATGTTGAAGGAATCCTACCAACATTCATCAAACTCCAAATGGTATGCATCTCTTTGCAAATTTCAGTTTCTTTAGAAATTCCCGATATAAGTTTTTGCCCCATGCTCTTATGACCTTGACGTATGCCAGCAAATCATAAGTCACATGTCAAGTTCTGCCCATCATTATCTTGTTAATTTGAACCCACCCGTATATACCCTTGACGTATGCCAACAAGGTAATGCGACTGTCCCAAACCAACACATCTATCTATGCAACAAATGAATACCCCAGCAGCTACCAAACACTATGCCTTGACGTATGCCAACAAGCATAGCTTGAATACTACTGACCATCCAGAAGAAATGACGGAGGACTACGACTGGTTTTGGCGAAACCAAGAACGTAGTGAACTTGATATAACCGAAGGAACCTGATAGCTTTTAAAAGGAGTGGTTAAAGCTCCGCATTTAAAAATATCTGTTTTTAAAATAACCGAGTGGTTTCTTTTAAATTGTTCCAACGATTTAAACTTGGTTTATTTTCTTTGCATTATAGATAATGCGTCCCATCATTAACCTATCATTGCAGAAAACAACGAAAATACAACGTCCTCTTATGCCATCCGCATTCGCCACGGGGTCCCGTCATCACCCCTTAGGTTACTTAACTAACGACAGAGCGGGGGCTGGGCTAGCGCGGGTGTAAAACATAAGTGACGTCTAAATAGCTACAATATATATAGATATTTTACATTCGTCTGACGCAATGATATACATTCCAGAACACAGATAAACTTTATTGGATTTGCAAGCAATCTGTATTTCTTTCGAGCCTGCAAGAAAAGACAGATTACACAGTTGTGATGAATAGCCATTACCCCACCCTCGACCCCTACGGGTACGGCAAACTACCCACCCGGCAGTTTGTGTACCCCACCTTGGGTCAGTCCTAGGAGCAAAAACAGTAAAATGAAATAATACATCGGTGGCTACAACCGCAACCTAGATGTGCCCCGCAAAATAATATTACAACAAATTACATTTACAACAAATGAATTAAATAATAACCCATTGCTAAACCCCGGCTATACACCACAACAGTCCAATACAGTTTATATGCACAAACAGATATAACCATTTCAGAAATATGCAACCCCCTGCCAACCGACATACTAGCAGTTAGGGGAGGTTTACGAACACATTAAACAATCACAGATATAATCAAATATGCAAATACTGTACAATTTCGATCGATTAAATATCTTTAATATTGCTCCAAAAACTGCTCTGTTAAACTGAAACCTGAGCAAAATTAAAATATACCAGAAAATCACAAATATTACAGAGAACAATCACCAGAAAAATGAGTCCCTGGATCGTCTAATCGGCGGCGGAAGCGCGGCGGATAGGTGATATCCGCCGCGGATCCGCGGCGCCGTAGGCGATTCAGGGGACCAAATTTTTTGTGTGTTCTACTGGTGTCATTTCAAGCTTTCTGAACATCCCTGAAAAATTTTTGGACTTCATTTAAAATTCGACTGAAACTTAATTTTTCGGGACTTTCCGGTTTCGTTTTTTCCGTTCGAAATTCGTACAAATTTGCAATTAAGTTATTTATTGTTTAGCGAGGCTCTGATACCACTGTAAGTCGATGTACTACACCCCAGAACTTGTGGGGAGGCGGAATTTTCAAAAACGATCTTGTTTAGTGAACGAACATCGACTAACCGCTTGAATCGAAGCTAAACTATAAATAACCAAACACAAAGTGTTTCTAAACTACTGTGTTTAGGGATTATACCTAATGAACCAACTCCTTTGTCTTTACGATCTCCTTGTCCTCCTCGGCCTTCTCTAGGTAGTAGACAATCCACCCGAGAGCAAAACTCCAAGCTAAACCTCTAAACTTGAGGCAACTAACCTTCTTGGATTGCTAATCAAAGAAGCTAGGTGTAATATAGAGATGGTTATGGATTAATTAGTCTTACTAACCCTTGTACTCAACTCATGAGAGGGGAGGATTAGTCTTTTGAAGAGGGAGAGCTTGAGGAGAGAGAATGTGAGAATGATAATTGAATAAAGTTGTGAGTATCATAATAGATATGAAGCATTTTCTAATAAGAAGAAAAGAATAAAGAGTGATGAATAATCATGCTTCATAAAATATCAAGTGGTGATTCATTAGCATGAGTCATTAAGCAATAAATGTGCATTAATGAGATGAATGAATCACCCTCATGACTCATATAACTCATTCAATGTATATGACACATAACCCTCCTTAGTCACCATCTTCTAGAAGCTTCTCGTACAATTACGAGAACGCCCCTCCAATCCGCAAAAATACGGAAAAACTTTAGACTGTAAAATTCCAATAACCGGATACCAGTAACTGGCTTAAACCAAAGCCGACTGGTAAAAACTGTCCGAAAGTCGTACGCGCGTAAACGCACGTATGCGTCCAAACCCTTGTCGTAAAACCATACGACCTCTATATCGTTTCGCCTGGAGTAGGAAACTCTCTGTGTGGGACTCTAGAGACTCGACTACTACGCTGGCAGTAGGTTTAACCACAGACCGCAAGCGGCACTACCTGTACGTAACGGTCCCCAGGTAGTTGTCGATAAGAAGGCCGATGAGGAAACCCATCCGAACTCCTACTGAGTCTGATGTGACAATCTCCGTACAGTCCGGTCCGTTCGTCCAAGACTATCGCATATCCGGCCTAGGGGGCGGCAAGCGTCAGTCCCCTAATAGCTGTATAAGTCGTGTCGGAGGAAAGCCCATTACACCCTGAGAAACTACTGGAACCTACCAGCAAATCTCGCTTGCCCTGGCCAGGGACTTTGCGTAATGGCTCTCTGACACAGCGCGATATCTACTCCCAATACTGGGAGGGACGAATCCTGTCTAACCGCCACTGCCTCCAAGTGCTCGGGACTGCACCCAACTGCTACCTGTTTGCACGACTCCTTTGAGCCGTGGTAGGGTAGCAATCTAAGAACAGTGGGACACACTCGAGGTGAAGTAGCAGTGTCAAGTCTGCGGACTACACTGTACTCATGTCACCTGGGAACTGTTCACTGACGACTGGTATAAAACCAACCAACTGTTCCCTGTGAGCCCTGTCCGGTGTACCCGTAACCTAACGAGCACCTGTATACTATCTCCAGTACGACGTACTGACGGCTGTGGGACAGACCATCTTCCCAACTGGGATGAGAAGCGTACACACCAGTCTACTCCGGAGTATCGATGCTCTGTCTCGATAATCCAACGACCAGGGACCTGAATAAGGATGTGCTTGTAGACTACCCAGCCCCCACTAGTGTGACTGCCATCACAACGCTGGTAGTCAAGCAAGATCCTAAGAGCTCTATCAATACGTACACTCACATATTAAGATAGAAAAACCAAGTAGCATACTACCATGTTTAGCAAGACTGTTATATACATGTGAATATCCTAAGCTTCCATTAAGTAATATACAAGCTAGTATGATACAGTAATGGCCTTCTAGGGCATAAACACTAACACCAACGGCGTTGTCACAAATTTAGATCTCGCTGCTGAAAGATGCACTTTAAGCTCATATGGTCCATGAATATCTGGCATGACTCGCCGTATAGGTAGTGTCTCCAGATCTTTAGTGCAAAGACCACTGCAGCCATCTTTAAGTCATGAGTGGGATAGTTTCGCTCGTGCTTCTTCAACTACCGAGAAGCATAAGCGATGACCCTGCATGCTGCATCAACACACAACCTAGTCCCACTCGAGAGGCATCTCAATAAACAACAAAACCGCCGGATCCTGAAGGCAAAGTTAGTACTGGTGCAGTCATCAAATGATTCTTCAACTGCTGAAATCTCTGCTCGCTGGCCTCATTCCAAAGAAAAAGAACTCCCTTCTGGGTCAACCCGGTCAGCGGTGCAGTGATACGAGAAAAATCCTGAACAAAGTGCCGGTAGTATCCGACCAAACCCAAAAAGTTGTGAACCTCCGTCACTGATACAGGTATGGGCTAGTGCTGAACGGCCACGATCTTCTTCGGGTCCACACATATTCCATCTATCGTAACTATGTGACCTAAGAAATCGACGCTGTCAAGATAAAAGGCACACTTGGAGAATTTAGCGAACAGCTGATGCTCCCTCAAAGTCTGCAATGTGATCCTCAAATGCTGCTCGCGCTCCTCTCGATTTCAGGAGTAAACTAAAATGTCATCAATGAACATGATAATAAACTGATCAAAAAACGGCCTGAATATGCGGTTCATCAAATCCATGAACGCTGTTGGGCATTGGTGACCCCGAACGATATCACCAGAAACTCATAATGTCCGTAGCACGTGCAAAAAGTAGTGTTCAGAATATCATCCTTCCGAACCCGCAACTGATGATAACCCGACTGGAAGTCAATCTTCGAGAAATGTCCCGTACCGTGGAGCTGATCAAAAAAATCGTCAATGCGAGGTAGGGGATATCGATTCCGTACAGTAACTCAATTCAACTGATGATAATTGATGCATAATCGCAGACTGCCGTCTTTCTTCTTGACGAACAGGACATCAGCTCCCCAAGGTGACACACTAGGACAAATAAACCCTTTATCCAGCAAATCTTACAACTGATCCTTCAGCTATTTAAGCTCCACCGGGGCCATCCGATAAGGCAGTATAGAAATAGGCCCTGTGCCGAGGATCAAGTCATTACAGAACTCAATATCGTGCTCTGGCAGCAAACCAGGAAGCTCTTCAGAAAAGACATTTGGAAATTCCCTCACAATCGGGATCTGGTCCAATGGGACCTCTGCTGCTCCAGCATCATGAACATAAGCCAAAAATCCATGACATCCTTTCCTCAAGAGCTGACTAGCGTGAAGAAAATAAATGAAATTGGGAAGGGTGGCGCTACGGTCTCCCTGAATAACAAGAATTGGCTCACCCGGAAAACTAAATCTGACTGCCTTCTCACGGCAGTCCATGGACGCATAACATGTGGCTAGCCAGTCTATGCCTAGAAGAACGTCAAAGTCTAACATATCATGGAGAATCAAATCAACAAAAGAATCTATCTCCCTGATATGAACGGAACATGATCGAAACACATATCAAGCAACAAAAAACTCTCCTACGGGAGTAATAACAACAAGTGGCTGATCTAGCAAAGACGACTCTCGACCCAACCTCGGTGAAAAGTGTGTAGATACATAAGAATGTGTAGAACCTGGGTCGAATAATACCCGCGCGTCGAAAGACCATACTGGAAGAGTACCAGTCACAACGGTATTGGATGCCTGCGCATCTTAAAGAGTCAAAGTGAACACTCGGGCCTGTCCCCAGCAGTAGCGGGTTTTCCTCTACCTCTGTCGCCTCGTCCTCTCTGAACAGGACCGCCATGCCCACGGCCACTAGGCGCATCTACCTGGCGTGGTGTATCATCAGCAGTAGGAAGTAAATCTCTCGGAGGAGGGGGTAAAGGTGGTAATGTCACATGTGGAACTGTCGCCTCGCCCTGGCGCCTCACAGTACAGTCTCTGATACGGTGATACTGACTCCCGCACCGAAAACATCATGGCGACGAATGCTGACCCTATGGATAAGAGCCATATAAGTGACACTGTCTTAATCCTCTGCCGCTACCGTCTCCCGAAAAGAACCTATCGCGGCGTCTACCTAGCCGCTTCTGAGCTGGCACACCGGTACGAATCCGCTTCGGTCATGAAATGACCAAAGTCTCAGAAATGCGCTCCTCCAACAGTATGGCTGTGTCCATAGCAGCCGCATAAGTGCCAAAATGTTGGGCGCCGATAGCAAGAAATAACTGCGTGTCAAGTCCCCACACGAACCACTTTATTCGTTTCTTTTCAGTGTCCACCAGGTAAGGAGCATATTGGGACAACTGAGTAAACTGGATGTCGTACTTTGATACTGTCATCCCATGAGTCTTATACGAAGGCTCGAAACTATGAGCTCGAGCATCTCGGACGCTCTCTGGAAGGAAACGAGCAAGAAAAATAGCTGTGAACTCATCCTAAGTCATAGGAGGTAGAACTGCAGCTCGGCCTCTCACAACTGACTCGCACCATGTCTGAGCAAGACCCTCGAGACGAAAACTCGCAAGCTCGACCGATCTCTCGTCAGAACATCTCAGCAAAAAGCAAATCATAGCCATCCTATCGAGGAATGTCTGTGGATCCTCCGCGGCATCTATGCCAGTAAAAACTGGAGGCTTCAGCCTTATAAACTCCTGCAAGGATACGGGGATAGTTTCGGTAACAGCAGGAACAGCTGTCTGGGCAGCAGGTACAATCATAGTCCCCGCAGAAGGAGGAACATCATCGGATCTCGGAGCTCGGCTAGCATCAACTAATGATCCAACCATCTGGCGTAAGTCCTGAATACTCGACTCCAGTTTAGCTATCCGGCCTTTAGAAGGCGGATCACTCTGTCCCAGAGGGATAGGCGTACCTCCCAGATCGGTCCTCATCTCAGACGAGCCCGCTCTAATCTCATCTATGGCGACAACTGTTGGGAACTCGCCCGCGCGCGCAAACGCGTATGTTTTGAAAATAGAATCGGTTTGGAAATAGATGTGAATGAGAGCTCGGTCTCGTTTTAAAATTTATAAAAACTACAAGTGCACGGCGCGTTGTAGCGAGCCGGCAAGCACGGGTCGATCCGCAAGGAATTGTGTATTAGGTTTTGTTGCTTTCAGGTTCGAGAACAAAGAATAGTTTTAGTTGTCACTAAAAAAATAAAAATACGAAAATATAGGAAACACGTTTAGAAGAAATATAGCCGTGGCTTTGGCTCGGATGGTTGAATCTCGGTGATTCCTTCGACGCACCCTTGATCATGAGTTGTCCTTCCTTGTGTCGATCCTGTCGTCAAGCATGACTTGTCAAGGCGGTTGCGAAGCACAGATCATCAAAATACCAATATTCGACGCAAAACATGAAACGAGTCTGTTTTGTTCACTTACAGTTTGTATGTCAAAGCTTGAGATATCAACACTAAGCACAAGGGTTAGTAAGCATACCACAACATCAAAAACACAAATTTGTAAGTGCACGGCGGCGCCCCGGCGTCAATCCGACGCCGGAATGCGGAAGCGGTGATAAACTTTAATTTTGCGAACTTAGCAAACCGGCACCACCGCGCACTAAACACCCGGATCGAACCATTAACTAGTCTAAGCTAACTACAAGACGGGTTAGAGATATACCAACTCATCCGAGTCCTCCGGTCTTCTCGTCATCGTCCCGATCTCCTGCGGATACTCCGGTCGTCACCTCCTCGCCGGAAGGGCACCACATCGCCTGTATCTTTTACGGGCTCCCACCTCAATACCGAGGCAACTCGGACGCGAAGCTGGCATGTCGACGCGTCCAAGATTTGCTGTAGAAAGTGTAGTGCTTTGTCTCTTTGGGGTTATGTTGCCTTGATGGAGGAATCAAGATAAGAAAAATGGTGCTTGCATTTTTCCTAGCATGAGAATGAGATCAAGAAAAATGCCACAAGCTCAAAATGAAACTCTCTCATTCTTTTCTCTCAAGTGTGGCCTCTCTTATCTAGTGAGAATGGTGGAGGAATGAATCTATGAAACATCACAAGAAGGGAGGTGAGTGTAGGAAAAGAGAAAGGGTGACCATATCCAAACATCATCATAACAAACTCACATCAAACTCTAATCACCTTTTAGTGGTGTAAAGAGAATCAAATGATGGTTGAAAAGAAAAGATGCCATCATAAACAATACACTTGCAAGAAACCCCTCCACAATGTGTTATTTGCAAACTTGCAAATAAGCCCCTCCATCGGAAAAGTCCGGCCGGGAAAGAACAAAGGAAAACCGGCCGGAACGGAATGCAAACTGGCAACTCCAGAAAACTGGTCCCGTAGTAAATTACAGGAAAACCCCGATACTGTGCAAACACACCCGCATCTGTATTCCGACCGGATACAAATGCAAAGAGACAAAATCTACACTGTACTATACTAGGATCCGGCTTAAACCAAAGCCGGATAGTAATATCCGTCCGATCCTGATCCGTGCAATACCGCACATATTTGATCGAACCCTACCATATCTCCATACGGCCTCTACAGCGTTTCGCCCGAAAGCTTGAGTAACTGAAAGTGTGGTGGACTCTAAAGACTCGTCAATACTATGGCTGTGGATTTAACCACCAGCACGTCAGAGGTATAAGCCAATACGTAACGGGCCACCAGCTATTGACCAAAAGGGACATCGATGAGCGAACTCATCCTGACACCCTACTGAGCCTGTCAGAGACAATATCCGTACAGTCCGGTCCGTTCGTCTATGAGCATCGCATGGCGGGCCTAGGGGGTTGGTAAAAGTCAGACCCCCAAAAGCGGTACAAGTCGTGTCGGAGTGTAGCCCAGAACACCCTGAGATACTACTGGAATACCTACCAGTAAATCTCCTGCCTTGGCCAAGGACTTCGTGTAATGGCTCTCCTAGACACAGCGCGACCTCACCCCCAATACCGGGAGAGACGAACCCCTGAAGATCCGCTCACTGCCTCCATGTGGCTCGGGACTGTACCCAACTAAAACCTGTTTGCATGACTCCTTTGAGCCGTGGTAGGGTAGTAATCAAAGCACAGTGGGAACTCACACGAGACAAATGACGATCCTCAGGTCGATGAACTAACCTGTACACATGTCACCAGGGAACTGCTATCTGACGTCAGGTATAAGACCAACTAGCATGTTCCCGGCGAGTCATGTCCGGTGTACTCATAACCCAATGAGCACCTGTATACATCGTCGGTGATCCAACTGACACCAGTGACTTGTGAGACCGGCCACCGCCCCTCGTCGGGGTCTCGACTGTATACACTAGTCTACTCTGGAGTATCGATGCCCTGTCTCGAAACTCCCACGACTTGGGACCATTTAAGGATGTGCTTATAGACTACCAGCTCCCACGTATATGATTGCCCTCATACTGCCGGTAGTCAAGCAAGAATCCTAGGGGCTCTATCAACGTGCAATAGTGACCTGTCATGTCACCTAAAGCAGTACACGATGATAAAGGTAAACCCGATAGCATACTATCATCTCGAGTAAGACTGTCCTACCGGGATAGGTCCTCCCTCAATCATTGCAATCACGTGCCTGTGATCCAATAATTGACTCTGAGGGCACTATCTCCAACAATCTCCCACTTGCACTCAAGGCTAATTATTGCGATGTCGCATACTCACAGCCCGTGTGATACCGAACACCCAACTCCTCTACTTGTCAGTCTCATAAAACTCGTTTGTGAAACTAATGCGTTCGAGGAATAGCCTCAGTGAGCGGATCCGCCTGTGGTGTTTCTTTCTATGTCCCTCTATAACTCAGGTTCGCGGAAAAAGCCATCTCCCGAAATGAGCAATACCTGTCTTAGAATGTCTGGATGTCTGATGGGACCTAGCTCATAAATGAACTCCAAATCCAAACTTCTTAGACTGTATCGTCAACTGAACTTAATCAGTATCCTGCGCCATGCCTCCCTCAGTATTGTCTTGGACCATCTGTCCAAAATACTGCCCCTCGTCAGAGGGAAAACTATAACTCTGACAACCTCCCTGTCGTCCAGGTCACCTTGGAAGCCTGGAATGATAACTGTCTCCCTTAAAGAGGCTGTCGTTATCAAATCCCTAGAACATACACTTATGTTCTAAAACTGCTTCCGACTGTTTCTCCAGGATTGGATCAATTTCAACTTATTGCATGTAGTGCAAGAACAACATCTGGTGTGGTACTTGACATCTCATGATTGACTCAATTGCCTAAGCAAGTGATCTGCCAATCATGAACATCCCTCTCCCCTTTAGTCTGTAAGACATCTTTAGAGAGGGTGACTCCATCACCTGCAGCTATACTACCGTGCCAGGAGTCGTCCATTCTAAATACTCTTATAATGCTGTCTAAGTACCCTGATTGGGAAACCACCCAAATCTAGATCTAAAACCATAGATCTAGTAACCAGTATGTCTGATATAATGTCCAAGTCCCATGTGGAGAAACCACTGTGTGACGACCAAAGTATAACCGATCGTAGTATAGGAATATCACTTCCTACTCTGTGTATGTCATCCAAATAACATGACATCACACCCTACTACCTTCTCAACAGATCCATCCCCTATTCTGATGAAGTCAAACCTATGACTGTCACATCAGAAATAGATGATCTATCTCCGCTATATCTGTTTTAGTCTATAAATAGACATAAGCCTGATATCCACAAATGCTTCCGCTGCTCCCACTGACTACGACAACCCTCTGGCAGAGTCATATAGGCGTACACTTCTAAAGCTTGTTTAGAACGACGCTATACTCATCCTCCTGCCGGGTCTCATAGCCTGGAACAACAGCAATGGCAAGTCTGGGTAAACAAGAACCTCTCTGCCACCGTCCTTGAGTATACCAAAGTACCTCTCGGGTGCCTGAGGTTACCCACCTTTTCTGCGGAGTGTCCAATGGAATGTCAAACCAGATTGAATCTTTAGGTTCTTATCAAATCTTCAGTAATCGTTTGCGGTTCTGGAATCACTTCCAGTTCTACCATACTCCCACTACTGTTTTCTGAAAAAAATCCATTTTTAATAAAACTGTGGCGAGTCAAGAACAATATCACTATTGATCTTCCAGATGGTAGAATATCAACCCTCGTCATAGCCTGGGTCAAACCACAAACAGCCATTACAGAAACGTGCCTTGAGTTATCCAGAGTCTGGTTTTAAGCATAAACCGGACAACTCCACGTACCTTAACATCGTTAAGATATGAACTGTTCTATATCCAATATAGAACCAGAGGCACTGATTTAATTGAACCAGATTCAAATCATGCAGCTGTCTCCAGTGCATGTCGACTAAATGGAATGAGGCCGATCAGCGTTACTCAACTTAGGAATGCTTCCAATTATGAGTAACCTGAAAGTGAAGCAAGTTCTCTTAATCATTACTATCAACTGAATACCATACACAAGTATCTACATCTTCGATCACTTTGAAGAATCTCGATACTTGCAATACCTGGTTCTCTACTTTATTCAAATACCTATAACTTCTCAAAATTCAGACCCTGTGTTTCTACGAAACACCTGTCTAAGAACTAGAGGAGTCATAAGTAAACCGAATATAGTACGAGAACCAACCCCTCTGTCCTCATGGACGCTGGACAACATACAATACTCTGTATAAGTCCCTTGAGTCTGATAACTCATTCACTGTGTGTCGTAGGTTGAAAACTGTACTTATGGTTAAGAAGAATTACACCGCTGTTTAATGCTCCTTACCTAACCATCCACAGATATAGGTAAATGTCGTAGACATAATTTCGAAAAGGTATATCTCACTCTATAAAAATAGACATGCAGATATATCAATTTGAAATTGGTGCATAACAACGGATATTCAAAACCAAATATTTGCCGTCTGGCAAACAACCCAGGTGACTTCCTCAAATATCACCGATTACAACGAATCCCGATATAATGAGGATGATCACCCAATTCCCAATAACTTACTCCCACTCATCATCTGTAAAACCATACAGATGTGAGAATCATACCTGGTAAATACATACCCTGGAGCAAGTGTCTAATTGGGAAATCAGTTTTCCATTAACAGTACACAGTGAAACTGAAACATTGAAATGTTTCGATGGGGTATCCTGGTATTCCTAGTAATGCCTCTTCCATTATCCAGATTCACAACTATAACCGTATAATTCTTTGCCACTTCTCCAAATTCCTTTATATGTCTTTAGTCATTACCTTCTGTACACCGCTTTAAGCCAAATGGTTTTCTTCCTTCCCTACCGTTCGGCACCAGCCTATGGTTTGGAAGAAGACTATCCAATAAGCATAAAGGGTGTACTGTCCTAATCCTAGGAGCACTCGCAACGCGAGAGAAGGTGAAGATAAAAGACACATGAATGTACTTTATTCCTATTTCTCCTGAACCAGGATCCATCCCCGAACAGGAACAAGTTCCTTTCGAGTTCGTATATAACCATACGATGGATTATCCAATAAACTTGGGATCTTCGTAGTGATACGGAGTGTCCTGGATAAATACAAAGGTGATTTAGGATTGGCGAAGAAATACTTGGTTTGGTCGTGAATAGTAGTCGCAATTTACTTTGCCCTCTTATTAATCCCTTGCTTTGTCTGAACTTAATACCTTCTGTACACCGTTTAGGCTAATTGGCTTTCTTCATTCCCTACCGGTCGGCACCAGCCTATGGTTTGGAAGAAGACTATCCAATTTGCGTAATAGGTGTACTACTCCTAAACCAAGGAGTACTCGCAACCTGAGAGAGGGTGAAAAGAAAAGACAACTGAATAATCCTATCCGTTTTCTCCAGAACCGGAAACCATCCTCGAAGTCCTTCGAGTTCGTATATAACCTTACGATGGTTTTGTCCAATGGAAGTGGACGTTCGTAGTAATACGGGGTGTCCTGGAGAAGAGGGTAAAAGTAGGAGTGGCAATGAGGTTAGCGACTCTGACAATCCAAAAGCCAGTGTTAAGTAGGTTCGGTCAACTTGGTCACTGAGTCATAGTCTAGGGTCGGGTCAATGGTCGCTGCCCAAGAAAGAGAGAAAAGAAACACTCAGCGTGCACTCTATCCTAGATCAGAATGGTTATCACTTTTTCTAATCAGGAAACCTCCCACTGTACCTCAAATTCTCCTCCAAACCTGAAAGAAGAATTAGTCGGGGTCATCCGAGGAGTAAACTAACTCATCAGTGGGAATCGGGATCCAACTATCATTGCATGATAACGTGACAGAATCCGCTCATGGTGTCACACTCCAGAAGGTATGCGCATATCTGGCAAGTTTCAGTACTTTTGAAACTCCCGATGTGATTTCTACCCCATGCTCTTATGACCTTGACTTTGGCCAACATATCATAAGTCACATGTCAAAATCTACCCGTCATTCTCCAGGTTAATTTGAACCCACCCGTACATACCCTTGACTTTGGCCAAAATGGCAGTACGACTGTCCCAAACCAACGCATCTATCTATGCTGCATATGAATACCCCAATAGCTACCAATCACTGTGCCTTGACTTTGGCCAACATACACAGCTTGAATACTATTGACCACCCATATGAAATGACGGAGGGCTACGAATGGTTTCTGGCGAAAACCTTTAACGTAATGAACTTGATATCATTGAAGGAACAGATAGCTTTTTAGAAAATATAGTGACGAAAACCTTTACTAAAGAGGTCACTCCCGGTGAAGGGATCTCGGCTCTTTCCCCGTAGAATGGGGTGCAGGATATTCCAAATGAATACCACGATGCAAAGCAAAAGTAATCGGCTATAGTGAAGTTAATGCCCTGACTCAAACTTCTGTCCAAGGGGTCACTCCCGGTGAAGGGATCTCGGCCCTTGCCTCGTCGACTGAGGAGCAGGATATTCCAAATGAATACCGCGATGCAAAACAAAAATGAACGTCCTTGCAATAACAGCTTTTTGAAAAGTGTTCCAAGAACATCAGATTAGGTTTGTTTATCTTGCATTGATCCGAATCAACGCAGTCCCATCAATTAATCACACCACAAAGAACGAAAATATACTGATGTACGTATATGCCATCCGCATTCGCCACTGGGTCCCGTCATTACCCGTTAGGTTAGCTAACTAACGACAGAGCGGGGACTGGACTAGCGCGGATGCAAAACATATACAACATCTACTAATATATATACCAATATATTATATTCGCTCAAGGCGTGATAAAAATGCAACATCACAGAAATGTACAGCATCACAGAACAATACAGATATCTGGGATCCCCGGGTTTCACAGAGCCACTACTCCCGATGTTCCCCTGGTCGTGTGGATAGCCTGTGCAATGAAATCCTAGACCCCTATGGGCACGGCAAGTTACCCGCCAAAACCTGAAGCGAGGCAGCCCCCTTCAGCGCCGTGAATGGACCACCCGACACTTCACGGAATCCGGTAACTTGGGCACCCCTCCTGAGTCAACCTGTACCCCCTACGAGTGCGGCGAATAGCCCGCCAATTCTAGAGTGAAGCCCCCTCCGTCTCAATGCCATGAGATGCGGGCTTGTTGCCTTCTAGAACCCGGCTATCCGTGCACCCCACCGCGGGGTAATCCTAGTACAGAAAGTAAAATATACATACAACGGGTACATCGACCGCAACCAGGTCGTGCCCTAAAAGAATAATACAACCAGGCAGTGACGGCAGTGCACATGTCGGACGCTCGCCCCGCAATATCAAATGTACATAATACAACAGCTCTGTACTAGCATTGCATCGAGGCTATCCCCCACGACCGATCCGCAACATCACAGCATAAATATAGAACATCAACGTGAAAGTCACGTTCGCAAATCCGTCTAACCGGGCTATAGCAGTTAGACTGGATTTACCGATCAAGTGACATTCACGGTCGCAGATATAATGTAAATACTGTGAAATAATGTGTTTAAAATATCCGATCGATCAAAAATTAACAAGTGGCCCTCCAAGCAACACTGTAGCACTCACAGAAATTCTGGGCCCAATTTTAATATTCCAAAACCCCTATTTTCAGCCCACAAGCCCACTACAAAAAAACGAAGACATGAACCCACATTCCTGCGGTGGACCAGCGGCCAAAGAGGGGTTATAGCCACGGTTCCGCGGTCGTATGGAGGGATCGTGTCATCAAATTTTTTCAGTGTTCTTAGAACTCCCTGCACATCATTATGAGACAACCTGAAAAAATTTTGGACTCCAAAAAATTTCGACAGAAACTGATAGTGCTTGAAAACGCGGTTTCGGGATTTTGTTCAATCGGAAACGTAAAACACATTAAACCAAGCTAGACTATGTTAATGGCAAGGCTCTGATACCACTGTAAGTGCACGGCGGCACCCCGGCCGTCAATCCGACGCCGGAATGCGGAAGCGGTGATAAACTTTAATTTTGCGAACTTAGCAAACCGGCACCACCGCGCACTAAACACCCGGATCGAACCATTAACTAGTCTAAGCTAACTACAAGATGGGTTAGAGATATACCGACTGATCCGAGTCCTCCGGTCTTCTCGTCATCGTCCCGATCTCCTGCGGATACACCGGTCGTCACCTCCTCGCCGTAAGGGCACCACATCGCCTGTATCTTTTACGGGCTCCCACCTCAATACCGAGGCAACTCGGAAGCGAAGCTGGCAAGTCGACGCGTCCAAGATTTGCTATAGAAAGTGTAGTGCTTTGTCTCTTTGGGGTTATGTTGCCTTGATGGAGGAATCAAGATAAGAAAAATGGTGCTTGCATTTTTCCTAGCATGAGAATGAGATCAAGAAAAATGCCACAAGCTCAAAATGAAACTCTCTCATTCTTTTCTCTCAAGTGTGGCCCCTCTCATCTAGTGAGAATGGTGGAGGAATGAATCTATAAAACATCACAAGAAGGGAGGTGAGTGTAGGAAAAGAGAAAGGGTGACCATATCCAAACATCATCATAACAAACTCACATCAAACTCTAATCACCTTTTAGTGATGTAAAGAGAATCAAATGATGGTTGAAAAGAAAAGATGCCATCATAAACAATACACTTGCAAGAAACCCCTCCACAATGTGTTATTTGCAAACTTGCAAATAACCCCCTCCATCGGAAAAGTCCGGCCGGGAAAGAACAAAGGAAAACCGGCCGGAACGGAATGCAAACTGGCAACTCCAGAAAACTGGTCCCGTAGTAAATTACAGGAAAATCCCGATACTGTGCATAACACCCGCATCTGTATTCCGACCGGATACAAATGTAATGAGACAAAATCTACACTGTACTATACTAGGATCCGGCTTAAACCAAAGCCGGCTAGTAAATCCGTCCGATCCTGATCCGTGCAATACCGCACATATCTGATCGAACCCTGCCATATCTCCATACGGCCTCTACTGCGTTTCGCCCGAAAGCTTGAGTAACTGAAAGTGTGGTGGACTCTAAAGACTCGTCAATACTATGGCTGTGGATTTAACCACCAGCACGTCAGAGGTATAAGCCAATACGTAACGGGCCACCGGCTATTGACCAAAAGGGACATCGATGAGCGAACTCATCCTGACACCCTACTGAGCCTGTCAGAGACAATATCCGTACAGTCCGGTCCGTTCGTCTATGAGCATCGCATGGCGGGCCTAGGGGGTTGGTAAAAGTCAGACACCCAAAAGCGGTACAAGTCGTGTCGGAGTGTAGCCCAGAACACCCTGAGATACTACTGGAATACCTACCAGTAAATCTCTTGCCATAGCCAAGGACTTCGTGTAATGGCTCTCATAGACATAGCGCGACCTCACCCCCAATACCGGGAGAGACGAACCTCTGAAGATCCGCTCACTGCCTCCATGTGGCTCGGGACTGTACCCAACTAAAACCTGTTTGCACGACTCCTTTGAGCCGTGGTAGGGTAGTAATCAAAGTACAGTGGGAACGCATACGAGACAAATGACGATCCTCAGGTCGATGAACTAACCTGTACACATGTCACCAGGGAACTGCTATCTGACGTCAGGTATAAGACCAACTAGCATGTTCCCGGCGAGTCCTGTCCGGTGTACTCATAACCCAATGAGCACCTGTATACATCATAGGTGATCCAACTGACACCAGTGGCTTGTGAGACCGGCCACCGCCCCTCGTCGGGGTCTCGACTGTATACACTAGTCTACTCTGGAGTATCGATGCCCTGTCTCGAAACTCCCACGACTAGGGATCATTTAAGGATGTGCTTATAGACTACCAGCTCCCACGTATTGTAGGGTTGCTAGGCACGCGCACAAGGGTCCACGAGGCATCAACCATGCCCGAATAAAAATTTAGCCGTGCCGAACAACCCGAATACGGAACTTTAAACTAGAGATTAGGCGATAACTTGCATGCTAAACATTTTAACACTAAGTGAGAGGGATTACAACCTTTGTAGATCCGGTCATTCACTTCATATGCTCCATGTTGTGGTCCCTTCGCTGCGATCATCGGGTTCCGGGCTCTCGAGAGGTTCCACGAAGAGAAAGACGCAACCTTTGCTTCCGATCTTCGATACTAAGATGAACTACCTCGATGTTTCTTTAACACAAGCTAACACTCATGAAATGATGTGAACACCCTCATCTAAATGGCAAGGGAAGATGAGGATGATGAAGTAGGAATTTTGCTCTATTTATTTATCATTTTCTCACTATTATTCATCACTTGGAAAAATCAAGAAAGGTTTTTCCATGAAAAGAAAATGGAGGAAGAAGATGAATGAATAATGTTCATCCCTTTGTGATGAATAGGAAAAGGAGACATGATAGAATTATGCAACCATGGTTCACTTAACCATTGTAGAGAATTGACTAGGGTTAGGGTTTTGGGTAAAGTTAAAGTATGAGTCATGAACAAATATCTTTCACAAAACAAAACAAATCCTTCTAGAAACTTCTAGAAAGATTAACCCTAATCCGAACCCTAATCAAGTTTAAACTCCACTAAACGAGTTGCATTAGTTATCATATCATGTTACAATATTATATATCACATATATAATATTTACCGTAACAAAATAAAATAATACAATTAACATATATCGCATATATATCAATGTATTACCCGAGTGAGAAAAAGAATCTTTTAGTGAGCAAATATTAGTTAATGCAATTTAATATATCACATATATTATTATACATTAAATTATCGAATCAACACTTGATCCGACAATCCGGCTATATCGCATATAACTGGCTAATATTTATCCGTACAGATTCATCGAATCAACACTTGATCCGATGACCCGGCTGATATCAAATATCGTGAGAATACAATACGATATCACATACCGCATTATCCTCGGTCCTGCACATATCACATATGTGCTCCTACTCCGTTTTGCCTGAGTCAAGAAACCTCTGTGTAGGACTCTAAAGAATCGTCAATACGCCGGCAGTAGGTGATGATCATATCAAACACCCACAAGCTGCAAGCGGCAGCTAAACGTAACAGCTACCCAGGTATTGAGCGCTCAGAAGATCAACAAGCAAGCCTGTACATTCTCCTGTGGATCCAAACAGTAACACTCCCGTACAGTCCGGTCTTGTCGTCTGATATTTTGCATATCTCGCCTAGGGGTGGTAAACGTCAGACCCCAGTAGCTCGATAAGTCGTGTCGATATGAGGTCTATAACAGTTCGAGAAACTACTGATAACACTTACCAGTAAATCTCAGCAACCCTGGCCAGGGATTTCCGGTTATAGCCAATCGAACACAGCACAACATCAACTCTCTATACCGGGAGAGACGAATCCCCTCCTATCGCTCATTGCCTCCATGTGATTCGGGACTGTACCCAAAAGCCACCTTTTTGCACGCCCTCTTGGACGTGGTATGATGGAAATCAAAGCACAGTGGGAACCACACAAGACTCTATGACGATCTCGGGTCAACAGACTACTCTGTACCAGTGTCACCGGAGAACTGCCATCTGACGTATGGTATAATACCATCTGGGAGTTCTCGGCGAGTCCGTCCAGTGTACCCAGTCTCCACTGAGCACCCGTACACCATCCTTGATGTCAAACACCGATGGATATGGGATCATCCATCGCCCATCATATGGGTCAAGATGCGTATACGCTAGTCTACTCTGGTGCATCGATGCCCTGTCTCGATACACCCTCGACTAGGAACAGTTATAGGATGTACTCGTCGACTACCGTGGCCCCACTAGTATGATCTCATCATAGTCCCTGTAGTCGAGTACATATCCTAAGGGCTTTATCAACATGTAATATAGAGACAATCAGAGTACATGTTAAGATAAAGTACAACCAGATAGCATTCTATCATGTCGAGCAAGAAAGTCCTCCCTATATATGTCCAAGCATCCACTACAATATACATCGTATGTACAGTAATGGCCTCTAGGGCATACATATAACTAACAATCTCCCACTTGCACTAGGGCCATCTGTTATGGTATCGCATACCCAACAATTAGCTGCGGTTGAAGTATCTCATACTCAACCATCCCATAAAAGTCTCTATCGGGAAAAAGGCCTTTGTGAGTGGATCCGCGCTGTCGTCCTCTGTGTCTGCTCTCCTAACCTCGATCTCCCAGGAGATCAACCATCTCTATGATCAGGTGATACTGCCTAAGAATTATATCTGGATTTCTGATGGGACGGTAGTTCCTTGACTAAAGCCACAACTCCATTGTCACACAATGGTAGGAACGAAGTTCATCTTATGAACTTATATATATCCAGACTTCCTCTTTGGTATTATCCTTGGTAACGATGTATCTTGCCTTTAATCGTCTAGTCTGTCACGGTATCTAGCTTGGAACTCTTCCAACATACCGTCCCTCCACTGATGGTATAGACAAGCCTGCGACTGACATTTAGTCATCCTTATCACTCTGGAACCCTTCCAGTGATTCTCCCCAGGATCGATTGATACCATCTCACTATAACTAGTGAGTATCCTAACATCCAATTAGATCTATCTCATAGATCCAAAACCCAGGATTTAGGAGGTATCACCAGATCCTATATGGAGAATCCTTGTGATAAGCGGAGATTGACCGAGCGTAGCATAGGAAACTCTTTCCCTATCAAGAGTATGTCATCCACGTACTCTACGAAGATCACCACCATACTCTCTACTACCTTTTTGTATATACAAGGTTCATCTACCATTTTGATGAAGTCAAACTCTTTGACTACCACATCAAAACAGATGTTCCAACTCCGCGATGCCTGCTTTATCATATAAAACATCTTGCACACGTTTCCGCTGCTCCCACTGTCTACGAAGCCCTCTGGCTGTGTACTTATAGACACTCTTTTCTAAAACATCATTTAGAAAAGCAGTCATGACACCCAACCACCAGATATCGTAGTCATGGTATGTAGCCGTGGCAAGTAGGATCTGGATGGACTTAAGCATAGCTTTGAAAGTCTCAACTTTTCCATGTACACCAAGTAATCTTCTCAAGATATACTCGCTCCTGATGGGGATCTAACCCTTCAGATAAAGCAACCAAAGTCCATACTTTGTTGGTGTATAAGGATTCCATCTCAGATCGATAAGCATCCAGCCATTCTTACAGAGTCCCACTCCTGATGGCCAGCTCGAAACTAGTTGGGTCATCATCTCATGATGCAATCCTCGCTCCCACTGTCATAGAGAAACCGAAGTATCTCTCAGGTGGGTGAGGAACCGTACTAGATCGGCGGAGAGGCTGAGGTTCGTTGGAAACTATTGAATCTTTTGGTTCTACCAAATCATCAACTGCAGTTTGTATAGCTGGAACCATTCCAGTTCTACATAACAGACCTTGCCTCGAGCTTGTCCGGATTTTGCTTTTAGACATAGGCCGGATAACCCCAAATCTTAACAAACTTAAGATATGGGCTCTTCCCATTCCATATCACATATGAAGTGGTAGGTGACTGATTTGATTTGAACCCTATTCAATAGGTATGCAGCTTCTCAAGTGCATAACTCCCAAAAGGAAATAGGCAACTCAGTAGTACTCATCATAGAGCACACCATATCACATAGGGTGCTATTGCTCCGCCCCGATATACCGTCGTGCTATGGTGTATACGGAGGAGTAATGCTGAGAGAGAATCTCATTCTCCTTTAGAATAGTCCAGGAATTCCGTGCTCAAGTATTCTCCTCCTTGATCACATCAATGGACATAATACTTATACCCGTATTTTGGTTCTCTACTTCTAACTTATATTCTGTGAATATCTCAAAAGGTTCGGACTTGTGTTTCAACAGGAACATATGTCTGAATCTTGAGAGATTATCAGAGAATGTAATGAAGTACAAAGAACCAGTCTTGGCATGTGTAGACAGGAGACTTTCATACATCAGCATGTATCAATCCCAAAAGTTCTCTAACTCTTTCTCTGTTTCCAATAAACAGAGTTGTGGTCATCTTATCTTTATGACATGATTGGCAAGTTTCACAAGATGTAAATTCAAACAGATTTAAATATGCATCTAAATGTAACTTCAGCCAGTCGGGTCGCATTGATATGACCTAGTCTACAATGCCTCAAGAAGGATTCGTTCATTTCTGAACTCTTCCTCTTGTGTGTATTCCGTATACTAAGAACTGTAGTTTGATTTAGAACATCAATGCTTTTAGATAACGTGCCTGAACCGATCAACTCTTGATCTAGGAAATGTTCAAAACATTATCCAATCAATACAAAATTATATCCTTTCTTTACTAATAAAGAGACTGATATGATTTTGTATATCAGGTTCGGTATCTAATAACATTCGTTCAGAATCAATGTATTCTGGTAATACAGGGTGACAGTGACCAACAGACTTGGCTGCAACACTTGCACCGTTTTCTGTCTCATGAAACTTATCACCCGTTCTCAGTTCTCTACCTATCTGTGGCCCATGTAACAAATTACATATACGGGATCCTGATCCGGTATCACATACCCAGGACGTAAAGGATACTGAGAAACAATTCTCTGTAATGAACACACCCGAAGATGATGCATCAGCATGCACTTTCTTCGTTTGGGCGGCACGGGAAATCTGGTATTCCCCAATTTCCTGCTCTATCTTATAACAATTATAAGTTGGAGCGGGACCAACGTTCCCCAGCTCAGTATAATAAGCGGGTTCGGTCAATATATCCATTTAATTATCTTGATTAAGGCGTGATATGGTCGCTACCTGGAGAGAGAGAGAAGAAAACACTCAGCGTATGCTCTTGCAAGATTAGATTGGTTATATAATATATCTAATCAGGATGTCTCCCACTGTTTTAGTCAAATCTTCCTTCAAACCCTAAAAGGAAAGACTAGCCGGGATTAATTACACGCTACAAGTTCGCCAATCTTTCAGCCAGGCCAGTGTCGGTACTTTGAGGGAGGTCCCCCATGCTTTCGCACGAACCTAATTACAGTAAACCTCATTTTCCCAGAGGCGTAACCCCGTTAACACCTTTCTAGACACCTACTTGATCGGCTAATTGTAATGTGTAAAACTCTCCCAGGAGTAACTCTTACTCGCAGCGGGTATCGGGATCCAACTATCTCATAGAAGGCATGCAATCTCATTGCAAATTCCAACACTTGAAATTCCCGATAATATTTTGCCCCAAGCGTCCTATGACCTTGACAAAGGCCAACAAACCATAGGCTGCTAGTCAAGTTCAACCCGTCATTTCTTGATTGTATTAAACCCACCCGCACGGCCCTTGACAAAGGCTAACAAGGTCGCACGACTACCCTAATCCAATCTGCATCATATGCATAAGCAGATAAGTACTATTCAGCTACCGCACACTACGCCTTGACAAAGGCCAACAAACGCAGCACGAATACTAAACAGTCCTTATCTGAAATGACGGAGGGCTACGACAGGTTTTTAAGAAAACCCTTTGCGTAATGAACTTGATATCGTTGTAGAATCGAGTGATTTTAAATGGAGTGTTTTTTAGGCTTTTCTAGTTTTGCTAAAGGGGTCACTCCCGGTGAAGGGATCGTCGGCCCTTTCCTCATCGAATAAGGTGCAGGATATATCACATATACCGCTGTGCAAAGCAAGAACTATAGAAGCAATCAAAAGACAAACCGAGTTTGTAGCATCTGCCAGTTATTGCTAAAGGAGTCACTCCCGGTGAAGGGATCTCGGTCCTTTCCTTATCGAATAAGGTGCTGGATGTTCTACAAGGAACACCGCTATGCAAAGCAAGAACTGTAGCTACCAGTTTTATAAACAAGTTTCTACAACATCTTAGGTTTCTTTTATTTCATTAATCTCATTAATGAAGTCCCATTTTAATTATGCTTCACAAGCATCTCTTTTGAAACGAAATCTGCAATATAACATATATCTCATATATATAATATATAAACATTCGTCTCAGGCAGTAATATGATCTCATCACAGAACATTGCAGCAGAAGAACATATATGAAATATTGGATATACTAGGACGTCCGTGTTTTCAATACGAGCCTGTATAAAACACGGATTCCACGGTCGCGATGAATAGCCAAACCCACATCCCTAGACCCCTACGAGAGCGGCAAGTAACACTGCCAATTCTAGGGTTAGGAGACCCGGTCTCGACTCCTTGAGATGGTCTCCCACTGGACCCTAGAACCCGGTTACTTGTGCTCCCCGCCTTGGGTCTACCTAATGCGGAAAAGTAAATAATATACAACGGTGACATCTTCCGCTACCTGGAAGTGCCCCAATAAAAGAATATTACATACAAATGAATTTTACATGAATGAAAAAGAAAAACTCTCATCTCACATAAAACCCCCGGCTATTCAAACGCGACGATCTAGTATAACATATCACAGCAACACATAATATCTCATATCATCAACGTAAGCAAGTATGCGTATCCCGATTGTCGTTGATATATAGCAACGAAGCCGGCGATACACCACATACTATGCTTACGGTCACAGAAAAGAAAGTGTAAAACTACAACAGTTGGAATCCGCAACTTCCTTAGACATCGCATGCCTAACCAAATGAATTCCTTATACATCGCATGCCGAACAATTATAAACCCCACATTTTAATCTCATTTATCGACAATTCTTTTCAATACCAAGTCGGGCAATTCAACAAGATTCCCGACGTCCTGATCGAATGCTCGTCGCAAACTTTAGTAGACGGCCGCACCCCCGATACCGTCGATGAAGTGCACCAAGGCGGAACACCGCTACCGTGAGCATCCTAACGGATGCTTTCGGCGACGGGGTTCTCCTACAGTCACTTGGTCGGGGCTATGGGGCGTAGCTGTCTATTAAGTTTACCCGGCGAGTATCCGCGTACCCTACGTGATTGCGACGGACTTTTGATCACATCAAAATTCCGTAGCAACCGATCAACTGAGACTAAACTACTATGTTTATAATATTCAAATCAGTTATCTCATAACTATTTGTGGATTCCAATTATTGTATCACATTCCAGATAAACAGAAAAAGTTAAACTTTCCGATCGAATCATCAAGCACCCAAGATTTCCCCAATATATCTCAACACTTGAAATCAGTTTAAAAACGTCCATCACATGCCACAGTACCAATGGTCCAGCCGTAGAAGGGTCAAGCCAACGCCTCACATGTGGCACGCCGTACTGCCCCAAACCCTAAGGTTCAAAGGGCAGTTCAAGACGGTCACATAATCGAGTTAAGGTTTGTTGTCTTCTAGAGGGTCCATCGAGTTACTTGTACGACTTAGAACATTCTTAAACACGAGGAAAAATCCAACTTTTGAAAAATTTTCCGACAGGGGAAAAAGTGAGTTATTGATATCCGTTCGAACATTTTAACAGTTTCTAAAAGTTATCCGGAAAACCATATAGATAAAATTTGATACCCCGATCGAAACACCGAATCCCCAAAACAACTCCAGAAAATTCAACTCTTGAAAAAATATTGAAAATTCCCAGAAAACCCAGAAAATTAAAATAGGAATTACTGTTCAACAATTGGGAGGTGACGTCATCACCTTGCCGCGGAACCGCCGCAGAAGCTGGGCTTCTGCCGCGGTTCCGCGCTCTGTTGGATGAATTGTTCGCCTGAGTTTGCACAGTAATTCTTATAATTATTTATTGAATTTTTTGGGCATTTTTAATACGGAAAAATCCACGATTTAAAATCCGGACAGAGAGCATGCTAGGTTTGGGTTTTCGGGTTCGTTCGGACTTCAAATTCCGTCTAGACTTCGCCTAAAGCTCTAGCTTGGCTCTGATACCACTGTAGGGTTGCTAGGCACGCGCACAAGGGTCCACGAGGCATCAACCATGCCCGAATAAAAATTTAGCCGTGCCGAACAACCCGAATACGGAACTTTAAACTAGAGATTAGGCGATAACTTGCATGCTAAACATTTTAACACTAAGTGAGAGGGATTACAACCTTTGTAGATCCGGTCCTTCACTTCATATGCTCCGTGTTGTGGTCCCTTCGCTGCGATCATCGGGTTCCGGGCACTCGAGAGGTTCCACGAAGAGAAAGACGCAACATTTGCTTCCGATCTTCGATACTAAGATGATCTACCTCGAAGTTTCTTTAACACAAGCTAACACTCATGAAATGATGTGAACACCCTCATCTAAATGGCAAGGGAAGATGAGGATGATGAAGTAGAAATTTTGCTCTTTTTATTTATCATTTTCTCACTATTATTCATCACTTGGAAAAATCAAGAAAGGTTTTTCCATGAAAAGAAAATGGAGGAAGAAGATGAATGAATAATGTTCATCCCTTTGTGATGAATAGGAAAAGGAGACATGATAGAATTATGCAACCATGGTTCACTTAACCATTGTAGAGAATTGACTAGGGTTAGGGTTTTGGGTAAAGTTAAAGCATGAGTCATGAACAAATATCTTTCACAAAACAAAACAAATCCTTCTAGAAACTTCTAGAAAGATTAACCCTAATCCGAACCCTAATCAAGTTTAAACTCCACTAAACGAGTTGCATTAGTTATCATATCATGTTACAATATTATATATCACATATATAATATTTACCGTAACAAAATAAAATAATACAATTAACATATATCGCATATATATCAATGTATTACCCGAGTGAGAAAAAGAATCTTTTAGTGAGCAAATATTAGTTAATGCAATTTAATATATCACATATATTATTATACATTAAATTATCGAATCAACACTTGATCCGACAATCCGGCTATATCGCATATAACCGGCTAATATTTATCCGTACCGATTCATCGAATCAACACTTGATCCGATGACCCGGCTGATATCAAATATCGCGAGAATACAATACGATATCACATACCGCATTTTCCTCGGTCCCGCACATATCACATATGTGCTCCTACTCCGTTTTGCCTGAGTCAAGAAACCTCTCTGTAGGACTCTAAAGAATCGTCAATACGCCGGCCGTAGGTGATGATCATATCAAACACCCACAAGCTGCAAGCGGTCAGCTAAACGTAACAGCTACACAGGTATTGAGCGCTCAGAAGATCAACAAGCAAGCCTGTACATTCTCCTGTGGATCCAAACAGTAACACTCCCGTACAGTCCGGTCTCGTCGTCTGATATGTTGCATATCTCGCCTAGGGATGGTAAACGTCAGACCCCAGTAGCTCGATAAGTCGTGTCGATATGAGGTCTATAACAGTACGAGAAACTACTGATAACACTTACCAGTAAATCTCAGCAACCCTGGCCAGGGATTTCCGGTTATAGCCAATCGAACACAGCACAACATCTACTCCCTATACCGGGAGAGACGAATCCCCTCCTATCGCTCATTGCCTCCATGTGATTCGGGACTGTACCCAAAAGCCACCTTTTTGCACGCCCTCTTGGACGTGGTATGATGGAAATCAAAGCACAGTGGGAACCACACAAGTCTCTATGACGATCTCGGGTCAACAGACTACTCTGTACCAGTGTCACCGGAGAACTGCCATCTGACGTATGGTATAATACCATCTGGGAGTTTTCGGCGAGTCCGTCCAGTGTACCCAGTCTCCACTGAGCACCCGTACACCATCCTTGATGTCAAACACCGATGGATATGGGATCATCCATCGCCCATCATATGGGTCAAGATGCGTATACGCTAGTCTACTCTGGTGCATCGATGCCCTGTCTTGATACACCCTCGACTAGGAACAGTTATAGGATGTACTCGTCGACTACCGTGGCCCCACTAGTATGATCTCATCATAGTCCCAGTAGTCGAGTACATATCCTAAGGGCTTTATCAACATGTAATATAGAGACAATCAGAGTACATGTTAAGATAAAGTACAACCAGATAGCATACTATCTTGTCGAGCAAGAAAGTCCTCCCTATATATGTCCAAGCATCCACTACAATATACATCGTATGTACAGTAATGGCCTCTAGGGCATACATATAACTAACACGTATATGATCGCCCTCATACTGCCTGTAGTCAAGCAAGAATCCTAGGGGCTCTATCAACGTGCAATAGTGACCTGTCATGTCACCTAAAGCAGTACACGATGATAAAGGTAAACCAGATAGCATACTATCATCTCGAGTAAGACTGTCCTACCGGGATAGGTCCTCCCTCAATCATTGCAATCACGTGCCTGTGATCCAATAATTGACTCTGAGGGCACTATCTCCAACAAAATTTGCGAGTGAGAGCAAATGATTTTAGTGTTAAGTTTGCTAGGTGTTTGTGATAGTATATAATATAAGAAACCAAGAGATTTGTCAAGTCACTTGATCACAAAATACCATATCTAAACCTAGCAACCACAACACTAAATTGATTCTAAGCTTAGGCTTGCAAGATGTGGTTTGTGGGGAGAATATGGCATGCGATGAGGTTACAAAGTAACCATGGAATCAACATACCATATCAACCCATCAAAGTTGCAATGCTAAGTTTATATTCACATTATACAAATTGAACATTAACAAGAGGGGGAGGAAGGCAAAGCCATTCATCTCACATCCTCACCATAACCACAACCAAAGATATTAGTTAAACATCATAAAAGAATAGCAAGTAAAAAGAAGAAAGCAAATAAACAAAGAAAGACAAATATATTAGCAAAGAAATGAGTTGAGGTACAAGATGTTGGTTACTTGTTCAACCTCTATAATGAAGCTCTCAAAAGAAAGTTCAAGTGGGAAGAAGAAGAAGAAACCAAGCTAAAGCTCACACAACTCTCAAAAGCTAAACCAAAAACTAAACTAGAAATGGGTATATACATATGGTTCCCCCGTCTAAATCTTTTCTGGTATTTATAGGCCTCATACCAGAATAATCAAACAATAAAAATGTACTGATGTGACCCTAATAAATAGCCATAAGTAAAATGGGGACAAGGGGGGCGACCATGACGGTTTTTGGGCAAGTTTCACCGGTTTGGGTCCGAGCAAAGTAGCTAGTTTTTGTGTGGTAAACTTTAGTGCACTCCATGATCTCTCTGGTGCTGTTTGATTTGTCTATAAAAACCTTGTTTGCATTCAAGTATTTGGAGGGAAACTTGAAGTTTTATATCACATCACAACTTTTGGCATTAAACACTTACAAGCCCACTCGCACAAGTCATGATGCCCACATGTGCCAAGGCATCCCCACCAGAGTCCAAGGATCAGAAGAGCTATGTGCACACTTGTATTGTATTGGACCAAAATTGTGCGCACACATTTATTTGAAAAAGAACTCTTTAGTCATTGATCGGTTTTCTGTTCTACTTGCAGTTTCGGCTCCCAAACGTTATATCCGTGATTTTGAGTGTGTTTCCAGTATTATGTCATGAATACCTGTAATCTCTATTTACTGAGCAGATACTGGTTAATAGTACCGATATATAACAAAATAGATAATGAATGAGTGGTATTAAAATGCAGTTTTCTGTGATGAACAAATACCCCCAAACTTATCATTTGCTTGTCTCGAGCAAAACAGAAATCCTAGCCACACTTTCGCAGGGAACACGATTACACTGAGCATGTGCAACAAGCCGTTAAAGCTCTAGGTGTCCCTCGTAGGAGGAGTGTTGTCTCCTGAGGGTTTTCAGCGGATTGCACCCACAAAATCCAGTCAAGTTAGCGTTGTGAGGAAAATGTTGATTCTAATCTTAAGGTTAAGAATCAAATCTAGATGTTCTATCATCCTAATTAGAAATTTCAAACCCTTATTTTTCACTCCTCACAATTTATTTAATATAAGCTAATATACGTCTTTACGTGATTGTGCAAATAGTGTCCATACTGATTAGGGTCATCATGTCATAAATACGGACCATGATAGACTTCTAAAGGATCACACGAGTTTGAAAGGAGTTAAGATTTTCTCATGTTTCATTCTCTAGTTAGGTTTCAAGTTAGAATTTATATCATTTTTAACAGAGAACCTAAGTCTTATTTTTCACTCCTACCTTTCACTGTTGTTGTTCATACTCACCTTCGTGATACTGCACCACGTCTTTATAAATATAAACCATCATATCTCCATGAAAAACTATTTTAATAGAAAACTCGTCTCCGCCAAGATTATTCTCCTACAAAGAACCGTGAGGACTTTTAACTCGGGCAGAACACTTGCTTAGCTTGTTTTATTTAGCGATTGGAAACTCAGCGAGCTTTGGGTTAATGACTCCCAAACCAGATGGTTTTAGAGCATTAGGTGTCGATACACCCCAAGGACTTAATTACCTAAGTTGATATATTCTGAAAGCAGTGAAAACGGAGATATAGCCAGCCTTTCTTTTTTATCCGAAGACGTGTTCATGTGAATAAGGTGTGTAATCACTCCAACAAGGTTTCAGATGGGTTATTTTTCAGGCTTATAGCTTCTATTAAACTCAATAATATCCTTCATATTCACTTCACCTTGTGAACTATTCTCAGAACAAACCTGTTTGATCCTAAAGTTGTTTATCAACTTTTAAAAGGTTTGAGACATGTCAGACATTTCATCTAATTCTCAAGAACTCATGACATGTGTAAAGTGATATAGAAGACGTATAACAGCTACGGTTAAACTCAAAGGAGGGTTATCTTTCGGGTTTTCAATCTCTTGAAAAAGGATTTAGTCGTTTCTATCTTATCAACCGATCCGTCAGACATCGAGTCGAAGTTCCCCCGCTAGCTAACATGACGAAAAAGTTTTTATGTTTTTGAAGAAAAAATTTCAATTTTTAATGGGTTTTTTAATATGTATGCAATGAGAATATACACATGATGCAGCAAAATAAACGCAGCGCTCACCCCCAAACCTAAGTTTTACGATGTCCTCATCGTTGCTCCCATCACCGGTAGCTAGACTTAGACATGATGGTAAGTATTTATTCAAAGAAAAAGAAAATACCTAAGACTAATTACAGCATATACAAGTTTAAAGATTGAGATAGTCCAGAAATTAATACCAGCCATTTAAAATTTTTGTCTATATAATGCAAGGGCTGGTAAAGAATATGTAGATAAAAAAGAAAATGAAAAAGAAAATGTATATGTTAGTTGTTAGTAAAGGGCATGGGTGTGTGAAAGTTGGGATCGGAAGATGTTGAATGCGAAGATGATGTTTTGAAGGAGTCAAAGAATTGTTGCCCTAATGAATTGAATTTTCAACAAGCGCGTGTTGAGTTTCGAAGTCAAGTTCGTTTAAAAACTGGAGTTTATCCGCAAAAAATTCAGAAAATGAAAGGTTCATAGGATGATCCCGAATTGATCCTGACTCAAACTCACCAAGAATATCAAGTTCATCAACAAATATCACCTCAAAACTCTGCATGAAAGACCGTTTTTCCAGGCCGTCTTCCTCTTTAAGATCCCCCACAATGCTATTCTCATTGCTACAACCCACAATTCCCAAAACAAGTTCTCCTTCATCACATTCATATCATCACATTCATATCTGGGTAGGTTCATGTCATTTAAAAAGGTTGGTTCCCACACTACCGTTTTTTCTGAAACAATATCAACAGGGGATACAAAAATTGTGGGTTCTTGATCATTGATTTCCCCTAACAATTTATCCCAACCATACCCGTCAAAGTCACAAGTTTCCTCCTCTAAAATTGGAGTGCAAAAATCAGTCGGTTCAACGATTTCCTCTTCAAGCAGTACCATGGTTAAATCAACTTCTAAATCACAAGTGGCAAGAGATTCAGTTGGTACCTGAACGCTAGTGTCGGACTGACTCAGAAGGTTTTCTTGTGTGTTCTGATAACACTCAGTCAATTCAAATGCATCATCATTTATGAAGTCATCAAAATTTGTTAGATCGTTTATCTCCATCAGGTGACTTCCTAGATGACAGACATTGATATTATTTGGATCCAATTGACCGTGTTCACTCCCTAGATTCCTCAGAGCCACAAGCTTTTCGATTCTAGCCAAAAATTAAGCTTGAGCGTGAAACAATTGCTCAGACTGTTGTATGAACAGGGCTAACGTCGTAGCTGTTTGTTTCTTGACCGCAGTCATCACTTCAATACACTTCTCTAAACCAGTCAACCTAGCATCCATCTCACTATCATTCCCTAATGATGGTTCAGTTGTTTCGGGAAGGGAGGGTTGTGACAGTGGTGATGCTAAGCTATTATCCTGTCGACTTCTTTCTCTAAATTTTCAATCAATTGGTCTATGTTTGTAGTGGGACTGGGTTCAAGACTGTTAGGTGGGTGACCGTTATCAAAAATCTGGGACGGTTGGTCACCCTCTAGAAAAAGACAGTATTCATGAATGTGGCAAAAATCTTGGCAATTTGAACAAACGAATTGGAACTGAGTGTAAATAAAAGAATAAGAATCGTGAAAAATTGAATTGAATTATGTGCACCCATATCAACAAGAATTCACAAATATCACAAAAACAAAGAATATCACACCCCTAGCAGTCTATGTTATGCTAATTCAACTAGAACTGTTCAACAACCTGATATTCGAAGTAAAACCATGTCAAGAAACGTGCATAAGATATACGGATCACGAAGCCAGGTAAGTACAGAGATAAGGGGAGCTTTTCCAACGCTTTCGCGAAGTTTCTTAATTAAAATAACCCTTTATCTTTTCGCGGTTTCGCCGTGAACACTTGCCTAGACACCCTGTGAACGATATACCGTTAAGCGGTATTCTAAACACAGTTAACTTCTCCTAATGAGCGCGAAGTACTTAAAGTAAGAGTTCTAATTGATTTTAAATTACTGTGGGTATGCAAGAATGCAGTTTTATGATTTGTGGGCTACAGAGAAAGGTGATGAATTCCTTTACCGTATCTTGTTTGGTTTCGTTCCCTTAAGATCCGTATTAAGATGTGAATGCGCAATCAATAAAAGAATTTAAGAAATTAATCAATCAAACAATTCTTTTTCATTTAGGCTTAAGCGCTGCAACAAATATGGGTCAGTTCCATGTGCAATTCGTAGCAAGGTTGTGCGAAGAATCCTGCAGAAGATAGAATATTGGAATGCGTCGTATTTGAGCGAAAGTGTTAGAAAATTACGTACCGATGTGATTTGGGTTAAGAAACCCACTTTGAAGTGAATACGGGTATTTGAATGTTCGCTTGCGCGGGTCAAACTACCCAGATCTTTGGGACTATACTTCACTAACGTTTTTCAATTGAATTTGAGACTCGCTCCGCAAGATCGTTCCTCGTAATTCCGTAAAAATCTGCAAATGTCGGAAAATACGATATTTAGTTCCAAAAGCGATATATCTGCCCTAATTCCTGCACACACAAAATTTTAAAAATCAAACAACACTAATAGAATACAAACAAGATACTAGAGACACCACAAAAGAAAAAATTCCAAAACATCACACATGGACTGGAGGCGTCGGACATTTTACCAATGTCGCCGGCTAAATTTAATTCTTAGGTGCTCGAATTTTTGGTGGGTTCACTAGGCCAGTTAAGTGTTCTTATGGTATACATTGATTTTTAAATTAACTTTCAGGGTGTTAGCAAGTTACAACAACAGAGCGTAAAGTTAGAAAAAAAAATAGTGTTGTGTTAGTTTTTAAAAAAATTTGAGTTAGTAGTTAATTTGTTAGTACGAACCAGAAATAACAATACCTAATGACTACCAACTCCCCGGCAACGGCGCCAAAAACTTGATGGGAACTCACCAGCGCGCGCAAAAGCGTATGTTTTGAAAATAGAATCGGTTTTGAAAATGGTTGCGCAAGCGAGCTCGGTCTCATTTTAAAATTTTTAAAAACCGCAAGTGCACGGCGCGTTGTAGCGAGCCGGCTAGTACGGGTCGATCTGCATGGAATTGTGTATTAGGTTTTGTTGTTTCAAGGTTCGAGAACAAAGAATAGGTTTGTTTGTCACTGAAAAAATAAAAATACGAAAATATAGAAAACAAGTTTAGAAGAAATATGGCCGTGGATTTAGCTCGGATGGTTGAATCGCGGTGATTCCTTCGACGCTCCCTTGATCATGAGTTGTCCGTCATTGTGTCGATCCCGACGTGAAGCATGACTTGTCATGGCGGTTGCGAAGCACAAATCATCAAAATACCGATATTCGAGGCAAAACATGAAACGAGTCTGTTTTTTCAATTACCGTTTGTATGTCCAAGCTAGAGGTATCAACACTAAGCACAAGGGTCAGTTAGCATACCGCAATATCAAAAACATAAATTAGCGAGTGAGAGCAAATGATTTTAGTGTTAAGTTTGCTAAGTGTTTGTGATAGTATATATTATATGAAACCAAGAGATTTGTCAAGTCACTTGATCACAAAATACCAAATCTAAATCTAGCAAGCTCAACACTAAATTGATACTAACCTTAGGCTTGCAAGTTGGGGTTGTGGGGAGAATATGGTATGTGATGATGTTAAAAAGTAACCATGGAATCAACATACCATATCAACCCATCCAAGTTGCAATACTATGTTTAGATTCACATTATACACATTAAACATCAACAAGAGGAGGAGGAAGGCAAAGCCATTCATCTCACATCCTCACCAAAACCACAACCAAAGATATTAGTTAAACTTCATAAAAGAATAGGTAGTAAAAAGAAGAAAGCCAATAAACAAAGCAAGACAAATATATTAGCAAAGAAATGAGTTGAGGTACAAGATGTTGGTTACTTGTTCAACCTCCATAATGAAGCTCTCAAAAGAAAGCTTCAAAAAGAAAGAAGAAGAAGAAACCAAGCTAAAGCTCACACAACTCTCAAAAGCTAAACTAGAAATGGGTATATACATATGGTTCCCCTCTCTAAATCTGTTCTAGTATTTATAGGCCTCATACCAGAATAATCAAACAATAAAAATGGACTGATGTGACCCTAAAAATAGGCAGAAGAAAAATGGGGACAAGAGGGACAAGGGGGGCCGGCCATGCCGGTTTTTTGGCAAGTTTCGCCGGTTTGGGTCCGAACAAAGTGGCTCGTTTTGGTGTGGTAAACTCTAGTGCACTCTATGATCTCTCTGGTGCTATTTGATTTGTCTATAATAACCTGGTTTGCATTCAGGGATTTGGAGGGAAACTTGAAGTTTTATATCACATCACAACTTTTAGCATTAAACACTCACAAGCCCACTTGCACAAGTCGTGATGCCCACTTGTGTCAAGGCAGCCCCACCATGGTCCAAGGATCAAAAGAGCTATGTGCATACTTGTATTGTATTGGACCAAAATCGTGTGCACACATTTATTTGCAAAAGAACTCTTTGGACATTGATCGATTTTCTGTTCTGTTTGCAGTGTGTGCTCCCAAATGTTATATCCGTGGTTTTGAGCGTGTTTCCAGTATTATGTCACGAATACCTGTAATCTGTATTTACTGAGCAGACAATGGTTAATAGTGCCGATATATAACAAAATATATAATGGATGAATGGTATTAAAATGCAGTTTTCTGTGATGAACAACAGCCCTCTGGGCCCTCATAGTCTTCGGTGGCATAGTGGCTGGAATAAGAAAAGCATTGATAAGAACATTGCAATCGAATCAAGAGGATATATGGAATCAAGGAAGGAAATACAAGCAGACATATATCCTAAGGTCACTTAGGCGGAGAAGCGTATCATAAGTATGTCGCCGAACATACACACGCTACGTCACTCTGCTTAAGTCACCTACTCCATCTACCAAGGGTCATCCTACACTAAGAAAGGTAAAACCTATCGCTCTGATACCAACTTTGTCATGACCCGAATATGTGGAACATGATTGGCACTTAAATTACGCAATATCTAGAGACGTAACGTAATCTAAGTAAGCCAAGGCCCAGAAATCTAAACCGTTTAAAGAAATAGAGTGAAGGAAAACTTGTTTTAAAAAGGTGGTTTAAACATAGAAAAGTTACTTTCAAAACCCTTTTATAATAATTCAAGTTTATAAAAATTTCGGTAGAGTTTCCTTTGTAAAAACTGGCCCCAAATGGGTACAACACATGAATATACATAAGTAATGAATAAAGGCATCCCCAAGCGGAAGCTAGCTCTTTGACGAACGGCGGAACACAACCACATGCAAGATATATCATCATAATTTAAAATCAAGAAAATAGAAACAAAGTATAAAGTCGGCTCATATGTTCTTGACACCAGAAACAGATTATACACACACACACACGCGCACACACACGCACACACATACACAAATCTCCCAAGCTCACAGTCCAAGTCCAATATACAAATGGTGGAAATGGTTGATAGGGTAGATGGAGTGTACTAGATATAACAATAAATACACATGGTGGGAACAAAAGAGTATCCTCACAAACCCACCTATAAGCAAGCCGCAAGTCGATGCAAAGGGAGCCGAAGAAGAAATACACCCGCCGCTACTATGTTGACGGGTCAGACCTGCAAGATACTGTAGCACAACGGGGGTGAGTTGCTAACTCGTAAGTAGTAAGAAACATCTAATAAGGCTATCATAAACATGCACGCAAATGCGTCACAACCTATATATAAAATAAGGATGCGATGTACTAATATGAATGCAACATGAATAAAAAATCAAATGCGAAATCTGGATATATCTGGTATGAGAAAATCTATATTCTTATCTTAGTAAAACTTTTCTATTATAAACTGGAGTATCATCAGTGAAATCGACAGAAAATCCGTGTCAAGCATCGACACAATATATGTATCTCAATATCTCAATTACCGTCTCTCTGATCGGCCCTCAAATCTGTCACATCCCATAACTCTGGCCGGTATCCTCCGGATAACCGCCGAGCTAATAATAACCGGTAGGTCGTGCTCCCCTGCCAGGCTCATCATCTACAACTCGAGCTTCTTGCCCTGGGGCACCTTACCGGGTCCACCATGTACCCAAGATGGTTCATCCTACTCCTCGAATCGGGTCTTGAAAACTAACTCAAATCAGAAAAACTCATGGTGGACGCCATATACATCATATCACGAGAAAACCGCAACTTGCAATTTTAAAATGATAATAGGTTTATAAAATTCTTGCGGTTTTCCGCCAAATCCAGAAATCTCATAAATACTGAAATCTCCAAGAAGAATCATAATATATGAACATGTCGGTAATGATGGATGTCTATGATATCGTTAATATGTTGTTGGATATAGTGCCCTCAAAGACAATTATGGGATCGCAGTATGATTTAGGGATGACCTATACCGGTAGGACAGTCTTACTCGATAGGATTGTGTACTATCTGGTTTGTCTTTAATCATCGCGTACATGCTTTAGGTGACATTGCAGTTCACTATTACACGTTGATAGAGAATATTATGCTACCCGATTTACCTTGATCATTGTGTACATGCTTTAGGTGACATTACAGATCATTATTATACGTTGATAGAGCCCATAGGATTCTTGCTTGACTGCCAGCAGTATGATTGAGATCATATACGTGGGAGCTGGAGTCTATAAGCACATCCTTAAAAGGTCCCTAGTCATAGGAGTTTCGAGACTGGGCATCGATACTCCATTAGTAGACTAGTGTATACGATCGAGACCCCGATGAGGGACAGTGGCTGGTCTCACAAGCCATTAGTGTCAGTTGGTTCACCTAAGACGTATATAGGTGCTCATTGGGTTATGAGTACACCGGACAGGACTCGCCGGGAATATGCTAGTTGGTATTATACCTAGCGTCAGATAGCAGTTCCCTGGTGACATGTGTACAGGTTAGTTCATCGACCTGAGATCGTCATTTATCTCGTGTGAGTTCCCACTTTGTATTGATTACTACCCTACCACGGCACAAAGGAGTCGTGCAAACAGGTTTTAGTTGGGTACAGTCCCGAGCCACACGGGGGCTGTGAGCGGATCGGCAGGGGTTTCATCTCTCCTGGTATTGGGGGTGAGATCGCGCTGTGTCTAGGAGAGCCATTACATGAAGTCCTTAGCCAAGGCGGGAGATTTACAGGTAGGTATTCCAGTAGTATCTCAGGATGTTCTGGGCTACACTGCGACATGACTTGTACCGCTTCTGGGGTCTGACTTTTAACAACCCCCTAGGCCCGACATGCGATACTCATAGACGAACGTACCGGACTGTACGGATATTGTCACTGACAGGCTTAGTAGGGTTACTGGATGAGTTCGCTTATCAGCCTCCCTTTTGGTCAATACTGTCACGACCCGAAATTGGCACGTGACGGCCCTTAAACTACGCAACGTCTACAGGCGTAACGCAATTTAAGTAAGCTGAAAACCCAGCAATCTAAACCATCACAAGTAGTAAGAAAGGGATAATAGCATTTTCAAAACCATTGAAATCTCAACCAAAATTATTTAAAGTCCAACTTTTCTTCCTTTAAAATTTTGGCAGCACCTCCTTTGTAAAAACCAACCCCAAAAATGGTTACAACATAAATATAAGTAAAGCATCCCCAACAGGAGCAAATCCATGCCCAACGGCTGAAAACAACCACCACAACAGTTATACGACGCCGTAGCGAAGAAATAAAAGACTATATAAGTAAAACTGCAAAAAAGACATCCAAGTCACTAAAATATACAATATCATCCTCACATCAAGTCTCTAAGTCATACAAGATAATAGTGGATGGAGAGTACAGGATACAACGAATATACAATAAACATGAACGGATAACCACAAAACCCACCTAAGCAAAACTGCACAATATGAGCTGAAGCGGTATCCGCTGCAAAAGATGATGTGATAGATGAATAGCCTGCCTCGACTACTCAGGGGAAACAACCTGCAAAACCCTGTGGCACAACGGGGGTGAGTTGCCAACTCGTGAATAGTAAATAACATATGCAGGTAAATCGCAAGTATGCACGTACAACGCGAATCTAACATAGGCAAGCTAACAGCAATAAAAGTCATATGTGTGCAATAGTCATGAATGATACTCTAGCAGGTACATCTAATACATTAAGCAATAATATGACAATCTGTACGCAACAATCTTGTAAGGTACTCTATCAGGTACAACTAATACATGAAGCGATGATATGATAATGTATATATGCAACAGTCATGAAAGGTATTCTAGCAGGTACAACTAATACATGAAGCAATGCATATAAAATAAATTCGAAGTATGGGATGCACCATGCCATTTCCACGGAATCCTGACATATTGGTAGGACCAAATTCCATCAAGACAATCCAAATCCCAATTTCTCAAATCAGCCCCCAAATTGGCTCCCATTTCTTGTATGTCTCATAAATCTTGAATGTACAATATCAAGTAAATCTCATATATCCTGAATGTACAATATCAAGTCAATCTCATATATATCTTGTATACAATTATCAAGTAAATCTCGTATATCTTAAGTGTCCAATATCTTGTAAATTTCATATATCCTGTAAGTTTCAGCGAATCCTAAATGATCCAAAACAGCGAATCCTAAGTGCCAAACACCGACACTTATGATCCAAAACATATTTATACTTCCTTCGAATCTTAAGTGCCAAACACCGACACTATCGATCCCGTATCGGTATTATACGTCCTTCGAATCTTAAGTGCCAAACACCGACACTCTCGATCCCGTATCGGTATTATACGTCCTTCGAAACTTAAGTGCCCAACAACGACACTCTCGATCCCCGTATCGGTATTAAACAAATCTCAGAGTGGATGCATCCAAATATCAAGTAAGAATAAAAATACTTGCATAATTTCATGAAACCACCACAGTCCTCAAATCCAGAACACATCAAGTAATGAATAAGTATAAATGCTTGAATTAATACACATATATTAGCGTCCCATTCCACTAATATATGTATATAGGCATATATAACAGCGTCCCATTCCACTATTATATATACTTAGGAGTAAAAATATCAGAGAACATCATATGAAATCCAGGAATGTAATATATGCAACATGAAACAGTAATATAAGCATATAAAGGAAAAACCGCTATTTAACTGCAACAAGTTAATATATATATCACGCGGTTCCTAATTTCTCCATGTCTATATAACATCAAATAAAGGTATACATGTAGCTACAACCAGATATGTGTGTAAACATGAAAGCATAGCAAGGTATACGTATCTACCTATCAATAATGATGTAATATACCCTCCAGGTATAAGTGAAGTATGTACGCAAGGTATACATGTAGCTATGTCATTATGTGTGTATGTACCTATCGCCAATGGTACAATACCCAATAGGTATACAGGTAACTAGCATATAAGCATGTCAAGGCATATGTGTAAGCATGTAGGTATACAGGTATGCTATATGTCATATGCATAAAGAAATATGAATCAATGTCACATTGTCCCTAACCCAACAATATCATATCTATATGTGTGGTGTGCGTGTCATGGCAATTATTGACGGTGTGTGTGGCATACAATTGGTGATCGTGCAACATGAGCCGTCAATAATAGTGCAGTGTCCTAAAGGTACAAGTCCAAGCACAACAAATAACTAGGCAATAAGGTGTATGCGCAACTCTATATATTAAATAGAATATGCGACAATATATAACATCTCTAGCCCAGACGCATAACGCCATGCGGGCGATTCCCCTGTAGATGTTAAATCTACTCACCAACGCTCCTGGCTAAGTAAAGCCTACTACTCGGTTTTCCCTGTTCGCAGCGCCCGAAGTCCCCGCCTGCGATCCTGAACACATATAACAATAAACAAGCATATAAAAGTAATCGGCCAAAAATACGTACAACTACGTTTAACCGACGCACCAACTCCAAACATACTCTCGAGTGTCCGTTAAGTGGCTAACGCACGTAGCGACACTACGAAACCAACTCAAGAGCAAAAGCTACACAAAGACACGAACGACATCGGCACGACCCTAGCTAGGAACGCAAAGCGACACAACTACCAAGCCTAGACCCTGATCGTACCGATCACGCATTCAAAACACAAGATATAGCGTGGAATCAATATACATAACATCGCAACGTCAAAAGAAACCCACGCCTGAAATATCCGTAAATCTAGTAAGTAGTATTTATCATTTTAGCACAAAACTACAAGTTTTACCAAAAACTAGAGTTTGCAAATATAACAAAATAGCAAGGTTAAACCATTTAAACCTTTACTAAAATTTTAGATCTTACTAAATAGGATTAGCAAAAGTTTAGTTTGTTAATTAGCTTAATTATCCGATTAGGAAAATATCATTTAACAAATTAGCAACTTCATTAAGTTATCATTTGTCTTAGGTTAACACTTAACCATTCCACTAATCAAAACCCTAATTTGATTATAAAAATGATATCTTGAATTTCTGAATATTAATTTAAAAGCTTAAATTAAACATCTAATTAAGCTAATTAAAGTTATTAAGCAACAAAAGAGATTAGGGTTAAGCTTTTATACCTTCCAAGAACACAACTTGAAACAAGAACAATCCACACTTTTGCCTCCAAAATCCTCACTAGAATGAAGATCTAAGCATGATTGTATAAGAAGACTGATGGGTTTGATTTATATTTGAATTTGTATGAATTTATTTGGATTTTTCATGATTTATTTGAAACAAAATGAGTTGAAATGGGGTGGAAATGATGAGGGGCAGCCAAGGAAAGAGGTGGGGCCAGCCAAATTGGAGGGGTGGTAATTTGTGGAAATTGTGGAGAAGTTTCTAGCAAAAAAAATCATTTGATGCACATTTAATACAAATGCCACCATTTCATTTATTTTTAAAATTAATTCCAATTACTCACAAAATATCTAGATATTAGAAGAGAAGGTTTAAAAAAATATCCAGTGATTAGATTAGCATAAAACCATATTCGTAGTAATTAATCCAAGCCCAAAAGTAATTACCACTAATAAAGTGTACAAATAGAGCATTAAAATAATATTTTATTAGGGAAAAATTCTATGTGAACTAAAACTTCCCATTGACCCCCAAAGTTCGCGCACTATATTTATTCTAGCTAAACTAGGTGCCGGCAAGACTATATTGAAATTTGATCACAATCGGGTTAAAACGGAAAATACCGCTATTTTGCCCTAAAACGGAAAATTCGCAAAACGATCCTAAAACGTTATAAATACCTCGGCGGCCATTACGCACAGCTCGTTCCACTGACGTGCTAGTGGTTAAATCCATATCCAGTGTATTGACGAGTCTTTGGAGTCCCCCACAGACAGTTTCTCAAGTTTCGGGCGAAACGTTGTAGAGGCCGTATGACATTATGGCAGGGCTCGAACATATACGTGCACTTGTGCACGGATCTAGTGGGCTTTGGTTTAAACCGGATGCTAGTATTAGATTTGATGGATTACTTTAGTCTCATCGCATTCGCATTCAGTCGGAATGCGGATGCAGGTATGTATATACAGGTGAGGGGTATACTTGTGATCCGTCACGAGTTTACTTTAGATGTTGCCGTATCTTTTTGTTGGATTAAAAATTTGGGTTAATGTTTATTTTGGTGGAAATTATGAGCTTAAATCATCATGTGGAGCATTTATTGTGACATGTACATAAGTGGTGACTCATGGTATCTTTCTTTGTGCATATGCCACATTTTATTTTGATTAATGTGTTGAAATGGTAAGTGGAGAGAGAAGGGGCAGCCATGAGGCAAAGGGTTAGCTCTTGGATTGGATTCTAACTCTCACATTATTATTCCAACACATTAAGAAAAGAAACCTCTTCTTCTTCTTCTTCCTCTAGCTCACCATTTCCACCAATGGCATCATCTTCAACCTCCATCCATACACTCTCATGTGTTGAGAATCAATGGATGCTTGAGACAAAGTTATCACACACATTCTCTACATCGCCTAGGACATGTCTGCTAGCAAACTTCATGTTCGAGTTGCTTCGGATGAAGCGGGTGCCCGTAAAAAGACTCATTGATATGGTGCCCTTCCGACGAGGAGACCAGTAGTCGGAGATGCCGCGAGGAGCTTGCGATGGTGGCCAAAGATTGAAGGACACAGATCAATCGGTATAGCCACTCTTACTTCTTAGTAGTTGCTAGTTTAGCGTTAATGGTTCGATCCGGGTGAAAGACTACGATAGCGTCGGTTTCCTAAAAAGTTTTTGTTTCCGCATTTGGCCTCAGATTGACGGCCGGGGCGCTACCGTAGACTTACATGGTATCAGAGCCACGCCATTAACCTTTACTAGCTTTTTCTAACTTTTTTAAAACATCGATCGGACGAAATTTCCAAAAACGCAAATCCATTTTCAAAGTTTCTGCCGAATTTTAATGTCGTCGAAAAATTGTTTTCAGTGTGTCAGAAAATCGTGCAGGCTTTTTTAAGACACTGGAAGAAATTTTGAAGCACGATTCTACCATGAGACCGCGGAACCGTGGCAAAACTGGCATGTTTGTCGCGATTGCGCGGCGTAATGGTGGGAACAGTGCACCATTTTTCTTCCTGGGTTTTTCACATGGAATTGTGGTTTCTGGATTTTTTTGTTTGGGCCCAGATTTGTTACAGTACTGGATTTGTGCTTAGGGCCCACTTCGGCAAATTTTGTCGATCGAAAATTTTAAATAAGTTAGTTCACAGTTCTTAAATTATATCTGCGACCGTGAATGTCACTCGAGCGGTAAATCTGGTCTAATTGCTATAGCTCTCTTAGACGGGTTTGCGAACGTGACCTTCACGTTGATGTTCTGTGTTGTGCTGTGATGTTGCGGATTTATCGTGGTGGATATCTTGGTGCAATGTTAGTACAGTTTAGTTTTATTTGTACATCTGATATTGCGGGGCTAGCGTCCGACATGTTGACTGCCGTAACTGCCTGTTTGTATATTATTCTTTTGGGGCACGACCGGGTTGAGGTCGATGTACCCGTTGTACATATATTATTTTCTGTACTAGGATTACCCCGTGGTGAAGTGCACGGATAGCTGGATTCTAGAGGGAAACGGGTCCGCATCTCATGGCTTTGAGACGGAGGTGGCTTCACTCTAGAATTAGCGGGCTATTCGCCGCACTCTTAGGGGGTATAGGTTGACCCAGGAGGGGTGCTCAAGTTAGCGGATAACATGAAGTGCTAGGTGGCCCATTCACTTTGCTGAAGGGGGCTGCCTTGCTTCAGGTTTTGGCGGGTAACTTGCCCCACTCGTAGGGGGTCTAGGTTTTCATTCCACAGGCTATCCACACGACAGGGGAACGTCGGGTTTCAGTTGCGGCTCAAAGGAAACCCGGGGCTCCAGGATAATTGTATTGTTCTGCGATGCTTTTTACATTTCTGTGATGTTGCATTTATCACGCCTGGAGCGATTATTATATATTGATATATATACTAGTAGATGTTGTATATGTTTTACACCCGCGCTAGTCCAGTCACCACACTGTCGTTAGTTAAGTAACCTAATGGGTGATGACGGGACCCAGCGGTGAATGCGGATGGCATATACGTACATCATATTTTCGTTATTTTTGGTGCAATTAATTGATGAGACTGCGTTGATTCTGATCAATACAAAGAAAACAAACCTATTCGATGTTGTTGGAACAATTTTCAAAAAGCTGTTATTACAAGGACGTTCTCTTTTGTTTTGCATAGAGGTATTCGGTTATGAATATCCAGCACCTTATTCGACGAGTGAAGGGCCGAGATCCCTTCATCGGGAGTGACCCTTTGGACAGAAATTTGCATCAGGGTAATAACTTCACTATAGTCGATTACTTTTTGCTTTGTATCGTGGTATTCAGTTTGGATTATCCTGCACCTCATTCTACGGGGAAAGAGCCGAGATCCCTTCACCGGGAGTGACCTCTTTAGCAAATGTTTTCGTCACTATATATTTGTAAAAAGCTATCCGGTTCCTTCAACGATATCAAGTTATTTACGTTAAAGGTTTTTCGCCAAAAACCATTCATATACCTCCATCATTTCAGACGAGTAGCACTTAGTATTCATGCTACGTTTGTTGACCTTCGTCAAGGCATAGTGTATGGTAGCTGCTTGTTACCTTTCTATTGCATAGATAGATGCGTTGGTTTGGGACAGTCGTACAGCCTTGTTGACCTTCGTCAAGGGCTTGTACGGGTGGGTTCAAATTAACCTGGACAATGACGGGTAGAACTTGACATGTGACTTATGATTTGTTGACCTTCGTCAAGGTCATAAGAGCATGGGGGTAAAAATGACATCGGGAGTTTCAAACATAGAGGAAACTTGCCTGATATGCGCATACCTTCCGGAGTGTGATAACGTGAGTGGATTCCATCACGTTATCATGCGATGATAGTTGGATCCCGTTTCCCACTGATGAGTTGGTTTACTCCTCGGGTGATCCCGACTAATTCTTTTAGGTTTGGAGAAGAATTTGAGGATACAGTGGGAGGTTTCCTATTTAGATAAATTGATAACCATTCTGATCTAGGTTAGAGTGCAGGTACAATGTTTCTTTTCTCTCTCTTTAACAGCGACCATGGCCCGTCCCAAGACTATGACTCGGTGACTAAGTTGACCGAACCTTCTTAAAACACTGGCTTTTGGATTGTCAGAGTTGCACACTTCATTGCCACTCCTACTTTTAACCTTTTCTCCAGAACACCTCGTATCACTACGAACATCCACTTCCATTGGATAAAATCATCGTATGGTTATATACGAACTCGAAGGAACTTGTTCCAGATTCGAGGATGGTTTCCGGTTCTGGAGAAAATGAATATGACTATTCAGTTGTCTTTTCCTTTTACCTTCTCTCAGGTTGCGAGTGCTCCTTGGATTAGGATGGTACACCTATTACGCTAATTTGATAGTCTTCATCCAAACCATAGGCAGGTTCCGAAAGGTAGGGAATGAAGAAAACCGATTAGCCTAAGTGAGGTGTACAGAAGGTAATAAGTAAAGACAAATAAAAGGATAAGAAAGAGGGCAAAGTAAATTGCGACTGCTATTCACGACCAAACCAAGTATTTCATCACCACTCCTACTTCACCTTTGTATTTCTCCAGAACACCTGTATCACTACGAAGATCCACAGTTATTTGGATAATCCATTGTATGGTTATATACGAACTCGAGGGAACTTTTTCCAGTTCGGGGATGGATTCTGGTTAAGGAGAAATAGAATAAGCTTTATTCAGTTGTCTTTTATCTTTACCTTCTCTCGCGTTGAGAGTGCTCCTAGGATTAGGAGAGTACACCCTTTATGCTTATTGGATAGACTTCTTCCAAATCATAGGCTGGTGCCGAACGGTAGGGAAGGAAGAAAACCATTTGGCCTAAAGGTGGTGTACAGAAGGTAATGACTAAAGACATATAAAGAGATTTAGAGAGATGGCAAAGAAATATACGGTTACAGTCTAGAATTGGATTATGGAGGAGGCATTACTAGGAATACCCGGATACCCATTCGAAACATTTTCATTTTTCAATTTCATTGTGCATTGTTAATAGAAAACTGATTTCCCAATTAGACACTTGCTCCAGTGTATGTATTTACCAGGTATGACTTTCACATCTGTATGGTTTTACAGATGATGAGTGGGAGTAAGTTATTGGGAATTAGGTGATCATCCTCATTATATCGGAATTCGTTGTAATTGGTGATATTTAAGGAAATCGTCTGTGTTTTTTCCTGACGGCAAATATTTGGTTTTGAATATCCGTTGTTATGCACCAATTTCAAATTGATATATCTGTACGTTTATTTTTATAAATTGAGATATAACTTTTTGAAATTATGTCCATGACATTTACCTATACCAGTTGATGATTAGGTAAGGAGCATTAAACAGGGGTGTAATTCTTCTTAAACATAAGTACAGTTTTCAACCTACGATGCACAGGGAATGAGTAATTAGACTCATGGGACTTATACAGAGTATTGTATGTTGTTCAGTGTCCATTAGGACAGAGGGGTTGGTACTCGTACTATATTCTGTTTACTTGTGATTTCTCTAGTTCTTAGACATGTGTTTCATAGAAATACAAGGTCCAAGTTTTGAGAAGTTATAGGTATATGATTAAAGTAGAGAACCAGGTGTTGCAGTATCAAGATTCTTCATGGTGATGAAAAATGTAGATACTTTTGTATGGTATTCAGTTGATAGTAATGGTTTTGAGAACTAGGTTCTCTTTCAGGTTATTCATATCTGGATGCATTCCTAAGTTGAGTAATGATGATCGGCCTCTCTCTATTTAGTTGACATGCATTGGAGATAGCAGCATGATTTGAATCTGGTTCCAATTAAATCAGTGCCTCTGTTTCTATATTGGATATAGAATAGTTCATATCTTAAAAATGTTAAGGTACAAGGAGTTTTCCGGCTTATGCTTAAAACCAGACTCTAGATAACTCAAGGCACGTTTCTGTAATGGTTGTTTGTGGGTTAACCCGGGCTATGACGATGATTGACTTTCTACCATATGGAAGATCAATAGTGATATTGTTCTTGACTCGCCACAGTTTTAGTAAAATGTATTTTTTCAGAAAACAGTAGTGGCAGTATGGTAGAACTGGAACTGATTCCAGAACCGCAAACGATTACTGAAAATTTAATAGGAACCTAAAGATTCAATCAGGTTAGACATTCCATTATCCACTCCGCAGATATGGTGGGTAACCTCAGGCGCCCGAGAGGTACTTCGGTAGCATCAAGGACGGTAACAGGGAAGTTCTTGTTTACCCAGATATGCCATTACTGTTCTTCCAGACCATGAGACCCGGCAGGAGGATGAGTATAGCGTCGTTCTAAACTAGCTTTTGAAGTGCACGTGTATATGACTCTGCCAAAGGGTTGTCGTTGTCAGTGGAAGCAGCTGAAGCGTAGTGGACAAGTAGCTTATGTCTATTTATAGACTATAGCAGATATAGAGGAGATAGATCATCTATTTTTGATGTGAATGTCATTGGTTTTGACTTCATTAGAATAGGGGATGGATCTGTTAAGAAGGTAGTAGTGTGTGATGTCCTGGAATTTGGATGACACACACAGAGTAGGAAGTAAAATTCCTATACTACGATCGGTTATACTGTGGTTGTCACACAGTTATTTCTCCATATAGGATATGGATATAATAACAGGCATTCTGGTTAGTAGATCTATGGTTTTAGATATAGATTTGGGTAGTTTCCCAATATGGGTACTTAGACAGCATTCTAAAGTTGTTTTAGAATGAACGACTCCTGGCATTGTGGTGTACCTGCAGGTGATAGAGTCACCCTCTCTAAAGGTGTCTTATAGACTAAAGGGGAGAGGGATGTGCAAGATTGGCAAATCACTTGCTTAGACAATTGAGTTGATCATGAGATGCCAAGTACCACACCAGATGTTGTTTTTGCACGAGATGCAATAAGTTGATATTAATCCAATACTGGAGAAACGTTCAGAAGCAGTTATAGAACATAAGTGGATGTTCTAAGGATTTGATAACGGCGGCCTCATTTAGGAGACAGTTATCATTCCAGTCTTCTAAGGTGACATGGATGACAAAGTGACTGTCAGAGTTATGGTTCTTCCCTCCGACGAAGGGGGTAGTATTATGGAGAGGTGGTCCAGCAGGATACTGAGGGTGGTGTGGCGCAAGATACTGATTAGGTTCAGTTGACGATACAGTCTAAGAAGTTTGGATTTGGAGTTCATTTATGAACTAGGTCCCATTATATATCCAGACATATTCTAAGACAAGTATTGCTCATTTCGGGAGATGGCTTTCTCTGCGAACTTGAGATAAAGAGAGACATAGAAAGGAACATCAGAGCGGATCCACTAGCTAAGGCTATTTCTCGAACGCAATAGTTTCACAAACAAGCTTTGTGAAACTGATCAGTAGAGAAGTTGGGTGTTTGGTATCACACGGGCTGTGAGTACGCGACATCGCAATAATTAGCCTTGAGTCCAAGTGGGAGATTGTTGGATATAGTGCCCTCAAAGTCAATTAATGGATCGCAGGCACGTGATTGCAATGATTGAGGGATGACCTATACCGGTCGGACGGTCTTACTCGAGAGGATTGTGTACTATCCGGTTTGTCTTTAATCATCGTGTACATGCTTTAGGTGACATTGCAGTTCACTATTACACATTGATAGAGAATAGCATGCTATCCGGTTTACCTTTATCATCGTGTACATGATTTATGTGACATTACAAATCACTATTACACGTTGATAGAGCCCATAGGATTCTTTCTTGACTGCTAGAAGTATGATGGCGATCATATATATGGGAGCTGGAGTCTATAAGCACATCCTTAAAAGGTCCCTAGTAGTGGGAGTTTCGAGACTGTGCATCGATACTCCATTAGTAGACTAGTGTCTACGATCAAGACCCTGACGAGGGGCAGTGGCTCGTCTCACAAGCCATTGGTGTCAGTTGGTTCACCAAAGACGTATACAGGTGCTTATTGGGTTATGAGTACACCGGATAGGACTCGCCGGGAACATGCTAGTTGGTATTATACATAGCGTCAGATAGCAGTTCCCTGGTGACATGTGTACAGGTTAGTTCGTCGACCTGAGATCGTCATTTGTCTCGTGTGAGTTCCCACTGTGCTTTGATTACTACCCTACCACAGCTCAAAAGAGTCGTGCAAACAGGTTTTAGTTGGGTACAGTCCCGAGCCACACGGAGGCAGTGAGCGGATCGGCAGGGCTTTCGTCTCTCCCGGTTTTGGGGGTGAGATCGTGTTGTGTCTTGGAGAGCAATTACACGAAGTCCTTGGCCAAGATAGGAGATTTACTGGTAGTTATTCCAGTAGTATCTCATGGTGTTCTGGGCTACACTCCGAAACGACTTGTACCGCTTTTGGGGGTCTGACTTTTACCAACCCCCTAGGCCCGACATGCGATACTCATATACGAACGGATCGGACTGTACGTATATTGTCACTGACAGACTCAGTAGGGTTACTGGATGAGTTCGCTTATCCGCCTCCCTTTTGGTCAATACCTCGGCGGCCTTTACGCACAGCTAGTACAACTGACGTGCTAGTGGTTAAATCCACAGCCAGTGTATTGACGAGTCTTTAGAGTCCCCCATAGACATTTTCTCAAGTTTCGGGTGAAACATTATACAAGCCGTATGACATTATGGCAGGGTTCGATCATATACGTGCACTTGTGCACGGATCATGATCGGATGGATCATACTAGTGGGCTTTGGTTAGCCAGATCCTAGTATTAGATTTGATGGATTACTTTAGTCTCATCGCATTCGCATTCAATCGGAATGCGGATGCTGGTATGTATATACAGGTGAGGGGTATCCTTGTGATCCGTCATGAGTTTACTTTAGATATTGCCGTATCTTTTTTTTGGATTAAACATTTGGGTTAATGTTTATTTTGCTGGAAATTATGAGCTTAAATCATCATGAGGAGCATTTATTGTGACATGTACATAAGTGGTGACTCATGGTCTCTTTATTTGTGCATATGTCACATTTTATTTTGATTAATGTGTTGAAAAGATAAGTGGAGAGAGAAGGGGCAACCATGAGGCAAGGGGTTAGCTCTTGGATTGGATTCCAACTCTCACATTATTATTCCAACAAATTAAGAAAAGAAACCTCTTCTTCTTCTTCTAGCTCACCATTTCCACCAATGGCATCATCTTCAAGCTCCATCCATACACTCTCATGTGTTGATAATCAATGGATGCTTGAGACAAAGTTATCACACACATTCTCTACATCGTCTTGGACATGTCGGCTAGCAAACTTCATGTTCGAGTTGCTTCGGATGAAGCGGGAGCCCGTAAAAAGACTCATTGATGTGGTGCCCTTCCGACGAGGAGACCGGAGATCGGAGATGCCACGACGAGTTTGGGATGGTGGCCAAAGACCGAAGGACACGGATCGATCGGTATAGCCACTCTCACTTCTTAGTAGTTGCTAGTTTAGCGTTAATGGTTCGATCCGGGTGAAAGACTACGATAGCGCCGGTTTTCTAAAAAGGTTTTGTTTCCGCATTTGGCCTCAGATTGACGGCCGGGGCGCTACTGTAGACTTATATATGCAATGCGATGTATGACTAGAAGCTATGTATGAATGATGATGCGATGAGTATATGACTAATAAACCAGTATATCCATCCTAATAAAATGAAAATACAACTAAAAGTCTACATATAATACATGATGCAAATGCACAAATACCGATTTTAGCAAGTTCTATAATGTTCGTGACACAGCAATTACCAATGGCGTGTATGTTCGCATAAAATAGTGCACGTGCGGCATGAACAATGGTAATGGTGTAAATGTCCTAGGTAATAATATCTTATGTAAGAAGTTGCAATGCCATGATATGAATGATTGGGAGACTATGCATATGAATACAAGAAATACTAATAATCCTAACAATCGGGTGCCTTGCGCCAGCTAGACGATCCCCCCATAGATGTGTACATCTATTTACCGGATCGCCTCAACTAATCTGATCCAATCATAGCCTTTCCTTTCCTTGCTGCGTCCGACGTTTCCGCTATCGATCCTAGAATTTCTCAAATATCAATATATAGAAAGCTAAACATTCGATAATACACGAAGACAACACGATACGAAAGAATTAACGCTACGAGTTAAAATACGTGTGCACTTTGTGCACATGACGTGCGTAACATCGCTCAACCCAACCCGATTTGGCCGATCTCACCGAAACGCCAAACCATTACTCGAATCGTACGTATCGCGCAAGAAACAACATTAAAAATATAGGTAAATGGTCCCAAATTTTATCTGGAGCAAAACTATGTAAAACAAACAAAACCAGATACCAGAAAGTATACACAGAGACCAACCACAAAAGTTTAAGCACCCAACTCATCTAAGGGACCGGCGGCGCCGGGGATTTGGATATTCTCGTTGGGCGAAGTCAGGTGAAAGGGGTCCGGGTTTCTACAATACACTCATATCTCAATATATATTCTACTGTATATGTTTGTTTAATTCAAAAACTATCACAGTGATAGAAGATTCGCAGTATCATAAAACTTGATTAAAAACCTTATTAAAACTCTAATTTGAGACATTAAGGTATTTTAGTGCAACTTGTTGGATTAATAGGATTATCAGGAACAAACTACTCTTAATTACCCTAATTAAGGCATAAAAACCCTAACTTAACCTAATCTTCTCATAAACACACACAAAACATGCAATAAAACCCCATAAACAATATATTAAGGTTTATTAATACAAGGATTACTAAAACAAGTTAAGATTTGTTTTATAGCTCAAGAATTATTAGGAAGAGATCCTACAAGGGAAGACTTGCCATCCAAAAAGAAGACTTTCCGCAAGAACTCTTAAAGATGGATTTGTGTTGAATTGGTGAGATTTATTAGATGAGGTATGCAGTTTTAGCATGAAAGAAAGAAGAGGGAAGAGGGGAAGCAGACCAAGAGTGGGAGAGAGAATTCTAGAGAGTGAGAGAGAGAGAGAAAGAAGAGACCATGCAATAAATGCCCCCGCATACCTATATTTTCCATTTATTTTTTTTCATTTTCATAAAAAAGTGAATTCTAGAACCATGAGAAAAGAAAGAATACATGTTACATTTAAAATAAAAACTAAGTTTTCATGGTTAAAACATATAGTAACCTAGGATTAACACAAGATGTATGTGGTCATGTTTTTAAAAAATAGTTTAGTAATTAATAAATAAGTAAAATAAATAATTAAGTGAACAATAATTTAAATATTAACTAGTAAAAAACAATTATAGATATAATCACATAATCAAAATATATATATTCATGTTTATGTGGAAAATAATTATTAACTACGTTTTACGAAAGACACGTATTATCACTTATTAACATAAAATTAACCTAAACGAATTTTAAAACGTTAAACTCTATGACGAACTCGGGTTTACAGACTAACCTGTACCAGTGTCATCAGAGAACTGCTATCTGACGATAGGTATAATACCAACTAGGAGTTCTCAGCGAGTCTTGTTCGGTGTACCCATTCTCTAATGAGTACCTGTGTACAATCTTTGATGTCGAACACCAATGGATATGGGATCAACCATCGCTCCATACAGGGTCAAAAAACGTACACACCAATCGATGTCCTGTATCGATATACCCACGACTAGGAACAATTGAAGGATGTGCTTATGGACAACCCAGGTCCCAGTAGTATAATCTGCATCATAGTCCTGGTAGTCAAGCCAATATCCTAAGTGCTTTATCAACATGTATATGAGAGACGGTATAATAATACCACTGAACATGTTAAGATAAAGGCAACCAGATAGCATACTATCATGTCAAGCAAGAAAGTCCTCCATATATATGTCTAAGCATCCACTATATCATACAATAATGGCCTCTAGGGCATACAAATCACTAACAATCTCCCACTTGCACTAAGGCCACTTGTTGTAGTATCTCATACCCAACATCCTAAAAAGTCTCTCGATTAGCATCTGGGGAGGGCCTTATGGGTGGATCCGCTGTGTTATCCTCAGTGTCAACTCTCCTGACCTCGATCTTCCGGCGATCTACTATCACCATGATCAGGTGATAACGCCTAAGAATATGTCTGGATCACTAATGGGACCGGGGTTCCTTGGCCCAAGCCACAGCTCCATTGTTATCACAATATATAAGTATTGGATGACCGATGGATGGTACCACACCAAGTTTATCTTATGAAATTCTTTATCAAGACAGCCTCTTTGGCAGTATCGTTGGTAGCGGTGTACTCAGCCTTCATCGTCGAATCTGCTACGGTATCTAGTTTGGAACTCTTCCAACATACCGTCCCTCCACTGAGGGTGAAGATAAAACCCGAGACCGACTAACTGTCATCCTTATCACTCTAGAAGCTCGAATCGGTAAAGGACTCCACCTGGAGTTCACCGTTACCATACACCAAGAACATTTCATTAATCCTTCTCAAGTACATAAGAATGTTCTTCAAATCTGTCAAGTGGTTTTCCCAAGGATCTGATTGATACCTACTCACTACACGTAGTGAGTAAGCTACAACCGGTTTGGTACATAACATTGCATACATGATTGACCCGACTGCCGAAGCATAAGGTATCCCTTGAATGCGGGCCCTTTCCAAATCAGTCTTTTGAGACATCTCTTTGGATAGAGTGATTCCTGAACAAGCAGGTACATTACCACTCTTAGAATCATCCATACTAAACCACTTTAGTATGGTGTCAATGTACCTGGATTGGGACAATCCCAACATCCGTTTAGATCTATCTCTATAGATCTATATCCCCAGGATGTAAGAGACATCACTTAAATCATTCATGGATAACTTTTGTGATAAGAAGAGCTTGACCGAGTGTAGCATAGGAACATCGTTTTCTATCAAGAGTATGTCATCCACGTGCAATACGAAGAAGACAACCTTACTCTCTGTTAGTTATATATATGCCCTAGAGGCCATTACTGTACATAGGATGTATATTGTAGTGGATGCTGGGACATATATAGGTAGGACTTTCTTGCTCGACATGATAGTACGCTATCTGGTTGCTCTTTATCTTAACATGTATACTTTCAGTCTCTCTATTACATGTTGATAAAGCCCTTAGGATGTGTGCTCGACTTCCAGGACTATGATGTAGATCATACTAGTGGGCCCTGGGTAGCCATGAGTACATCCTTCAATGTTCCTAGTCGTGGGAATATCGAGACGGGGCATCGATATTCCAGAGTAGACTAGCGTATAACTTCTCGACCCATGTGATGGGCGATGGATGATCCCATATCCATTGGTGTTTGACATCAGAGATGGTATGCGGGTGCTCAGTGGAAACTGGGTATAATGAACGGACTCGCCAAGAACTCCTAGATGGTATTATACCTCACGTCAGATGGCAGTTCTCTGGTGACACTGGTACAGCTTAGTCTGTTAAACCGAGATCGTCATAGAGTCTTGTGTGTCTCCCACTGTGCTTTGATTTCCACCCTACCACGGCTCTACCAAGTCTTGCAAACAGGTGGTTTTTGGGTACAGTCCCGATTCACATGGAGGCAATGAGCGATAGGAGGGGATTCGTCCCACCCGGTATTGGGGATTGATGTTGTGCTATGGACGACTGGCCATGACTGGAAATCCCTGGCCAGGGTTGCACTGATTTACTGGTAAGTGTTATCAGTAGTTTCATTCTTGTTATGGACCTTACATCGGCATGACTTATCAAGCTACTGGGGTCTGACGTTTACCACCCCTAGGCGAGATATGCGACATATCAGACGAACAGACCGGACTGTACGTTAAGTGTTACTGGTTGGATTCACAGGAGTGTGAGCGGGCTTGCTCGTTGATCTTCTGATCGCTCAATACCCGGGTGGCCGTTATGTTTAGCAGACCGCTTGCGGCTTGTGGGTGTTTGATATGATCATCACCTACTGCCGGTGTATTGACGAGCCTTTAGAGTCCTAAACAGAGGTTTCCTGGCTCAAGCGAAACGAAATATGAGCGCATATGAGATATGTGCGGGACCGAGAATAATACCAGTATGTGATACTGTATTCAATTCTCGCGATTTGTATCATTGGACGGTTATATAAGACATAGCCGGGTTACCGAATCAAGTGTTGATTCGATACATTGATACACTTGATATTAGTCGATTATATGCAGTATGACCGGATCATTAAATCAAGTGTTGATTTAATGATTTAATGTATAATTATATATTTGATATATTACTTTACATTAACTAGTATTTGTTCACTTAAGATTGATTTTCTCACTTGATGTGCACAAGTAGTATATGTGATATATTTTTGGGCACTTGATTGTATCATGTTTGATGATACATGCAAACTTGGGTGTGTGTATGCTATACACCATGTTTAGTTAATGGTTAGGGATTCATTTGTTTTATTTATTTACTTTATTTATTTTTGGCAATAAATAAAATGGTGGCTTGTTTTGTTTTACTCTTGAAGCTTCATGAAGCTTTGAAAGTCTTAACCATTTTGTTTCTTTCCTTAACCCAACCATTAGCCTAAACCCTAGTTTACTCTCTACATGAGTTTACTCACCCATGGTTGCTAAATGATAAACATCACTTGATTTTCTTTTTGAGATAATTCATTATTCATTTTTCTTTTCTTCTTCTTCTTCTTCTTCTTCATGAAGAGAAGAAAGCTCTCTTGAAAATTTTCCAAGTGATGAATCCAAGTGAGAAATCTAATTCCAAAGTGAACCCACTTCCTATTTCTTCATCCTCTACCACTTGCCATGTTGTATTGGGTGTTTTCTTCACAAGGTTCATGACCAAGTGAAGATGGAGCTTGAGTTTGAGTCGCCTCGACGTGGATCATCTTCGGCATCGAAGTCAACGACCTAGCCCGATCATTTCTCCGACGAAACCATCGCTAGAGTCCAGGATCCCGATGATCGCAGCGGAGGGACGTCATCACGGTGCTAAAGAAGTGGAGTACCGGATCTACAAAGGTTGTAATCCGTTTCACTTAGTAGCAAAGTAGTTTGCTTGCATTTGTTTTCGCCTATCCTCTAGTTAACGATCTATATTAGGGTTTCTCAGCACATAAAATTTGAATTGGACATGTTTGATGCTTTGTTGAACCTCTTGAGTGTGCCTAGGAACCCTACACTCTCTACTACCTTCTTACATATAGATGGTTCATCTACATTTTGATGAAGTCAAACTCTTGGATACTTTCACCTAAACATATGTTCCATCTCTGCGATGCCTGCTTTAATCCGTAGATGGATTTAAGCAGCTTGCACACACTTCCGCTGCTCCCACTTTCTACGAAGCCCTCTGGCTGTGTCATGTACACGCTCTCTTCTAAATCACCATTTAGAAAAAGTGGTCTTGACATCCAACTGTCAGATTTCGTAGTCATGGTATGCAACAACGGCAAGTAGTATCCTGATGGATTTAAGCATAGCCACTGGAGAAAAGCTTTCATCATAGTTGACACCTGGTCATTTGACGAAAACCTTTTGCTACAAGTATAGCTTTGAAAGTCTCAACTTTTCCATCTACACCAATTATCTTCTCAACATCCACTTGCTACCGATGGGTTTTACCCTTTCAGGAGCAACTTCCAAAGTCTATACTTTGTTGGTGTGGATTCCATCTCAGATCGCATAGCATCTAGCCATTTCACAGAGTCTCCACTTATGATAGCCTGCACGAAACTAGTTAGGTCATCATCTTCCATGATGCAATTCTCGCTCCCACCATTTATGAGAAAACCGTAGTATCTCTAAGGTGGATGAGGAACCCTACTAGATCTTTGGAGTGGCTGAGGTTCGTTGGGGACTATTGAATCCTCTGATTCCACCAAATCATCAGTTATAGTTTGTGTTGCGGGAACTTCTTCAAGTTATACCTCATTGCCACTGATTTCTTTCACAAAAAAATTCCTTTTCTAAAAATGTTCCATGTAGAGAAACAAACACCTTTTGTTCCTCGGTGTGGTAGAAGATATACCATCACGAATATTTGGGATATCCTACAAACATGCATAGAACTGACCTTTCCTTGAGCTTGTCCGGATTATGCTTTTAACATAGGCCGAAGAACCCCATATCTTAACTCATTTAAGAGATGGTCTCTTCCCATTCCATATCTCATATAGAGTGGTAGGCAACAAATTTGGTCGCAACCCTATTCAATAGGTATGCAGCTATCTTAAGTGCATAACCCAAAAATAATATAGGTAACTCAGCAGTACTCATCATAGAGCGCACCATATCTAATAGGGTGCGATTCTTCCGCTCCGAAACTCCACTGTGCTGTGGTGTATACGGAGGATTAAGCTGAGAGAGAATCCCATTCTCTTTTATGTAGTCTCTGAATTCCGTGCTCAAGTATTCTCTTCCCCGATCATATCGAAAGATATTAATACTTTTACCCGTCAGGTTCTCAACTTCGTACTTATATTCCTTGAATTTCTCAAAAGATTCAGATTTGTGTTTCAATAGGAACACATGTTCGAATCTTGAGAGATCATCGGTGAATGTAATAAAGTAAAAGGAACCATTCCTGGCATGTGTAGACATATGACCGCATACATCACTATGTATTTGTCCCAAGAGTTCAGTAGCTCTTTCTCCGTGTCCAGTAAACATAGATTAGGTCATCTAGCCTTTAAGACATAACTGGAAAGTTTCATAAGATGTAAATTCGAACGGATTCGAATATGCATCCTTATGCAACTCAGCGAGTCTTGTCGCATTGATATGACCTAGTCTACAATGCCACAAGAAGTCTTCGTTCATTTATGAACTGTTCCTCTTGTGTGTGTTATGTATACTTAGAACTGTAATTTGATTTAGAACGTTCATACCGTTATATAACATATCATACCTAATCAACACTTAATTTAGGAAAGCATTCACAAAAATTTTGGTACGAAATAACAGTCACCCAGAATCATTGTGTTACCACCTGGTAATAAAAGGTAATATTCGCTAACTGCTTTGGCTGCAACAATTGCACCATTCCCTACTACTAGTGACATATCATCCTTTCCCAGTTCACTACCTCTCTATAGCCTATGTAAAAAATTACATACGTGGGATCCTAATCCGGTATCCAAAACCCAGGACGTAGAGTTAACTTAGAAACTGTTCTTGGTAATTAACACAAGCGAAGAAGATGCATCAACATTCTTATTCTTCGTTTGGGTGGCATGGGAATCTGGATATTGCCCTATTCCTTGCTCAGACTTATGACGATTATATGAAAAAGAGGAACCTAGCCCAGTATAATAAGTGGGTTTGGTCAATACATCAATATTATTATCTTGATTAAGGTGCGTCATTCGTCGCTACCAGGAGAGAAAGAAGGATTAATCACTTTGTGTGCGCTCTTTGCAAGATTAGACTGGTTATTATTTTATCTAATCAGGATGACTCCCACTGGTTTTTTCAAATCTTCCATCAAACCCAAAAAGGTAAGATTAGCCGGGATTAATTACACCCTACAAGTTCGCCAATCGGTCAGCCAGGAAGGTAATGGTAATCCGAGAGAGTCTCCCCATGCTTTCACATGGAACAAATTAAATAACCACCTTTCCGCAGGGGCATAACCCCGTTAACAGCTTTCTTAGACACCTAATGGATCGGCTAATTGTAAAGTGCAAAACTCTCTCAGGAGTAACTATTGCTCGTAGTGGGTATCATATAAAAGTTATGCAATCTCATTGCAAATTTCAACACATGAAATTCGCAATAATTGTTTTGCCCCTAGCCACTTATGACCTTAACAAGGTTAAGAAATAATAAGCGCTAGCCAAGTTCAACCTGTCATTTCTTAATTGAATTAAACCCACCCGTACGACCCTTAACATAGTGAATAAAACCGTATGAACACCCTAATCCAATCACATCATATGGTTGCAGATAAGCACTAATTAGCTACCGCACACTACGCCTTAACATAGTCAACAAATGTAGCACGAATACTACATAGCCCTTAACTGAAATGACGGAGGGCTACGGCTGGTTGTGAAGAAAACCTTTAACGTAATGAACTTGATATCGTTGTAGAATCTAGTGATTTTGAAAAGGAGTGGTTTAAGCTCCGCTTTTAAAATCGAGAAGTTTTCAAAAACAAACTGACTACCTTTTACTAGCTTTTGCTAAAGTGGTCACTCCCGGTGAAGGGATCTCGGCTCTTTCCTCATCCAACGAGGTGCTGGATATCCATCAAGGAATACCACTATGCAAAGAAAGAACTACAAAAGCTATGATGATTAACCGAGTGGGTTGTAGCATTTACTGGTTTTGCTAAAGAGGTCACTCCCGGTGAAGGGGTCTCGGCTCTTTCCTTATCGAATGAGGTGCAGGATATTCATCAAGCAATACCACTGTGCAAAGCAAGAACTAGAGATACTGTCACGACCCGAAAGAGCACGTGACTGGCCTTTGAACCATATGAATTCTATATGACCCCATCTGATCCAAGTAAGCCAAAAGCCCAGAAATCTAAAACCATTTAAAGACTAAATAAGGAAAGCTGGTTTTAAGAAGTAAAGAAATCATGTTTCGAAAATCAAAGTTTTTAAAAGACTAAGCCGAATATGCATTTTAAAAATGTGTAACCTTTCTTGGAAATTTCGGCAGAGTTTCCTTTGTAAAAACTGGCTTCGAACGGTGTACAACAAGAATAATATATATGAAATGATAAGAGGCATCCCCAAGCGGGAGCTAGCTCTTCGTCAATAGACGGTCAAAACCACGCAAGCAATAATAATATACAATGCCAAAGGGCGAGGATCAAAACCCAAAAAGAAACTCAAAACAGCCAGAAAACCATAATACTACAAGCGTGACTCTATGGTCGAAATAATACAACACTGTTTTCTAAGTCTGAAACAATATACAAGTTTTGGTTGATGGAATTTCTAGATATAAATGAATAGTACAGGTACAATGGCGGTTCTGATACAAAGGAACCCACCTACCCAAAGCAAGTCACCCATATGGAAGCAGTGTGCCAGAAATGCCGCTATAGAATCTGTACGGCAAAAACCTGCAAGAACTGTAGCAAAATGGGGGTGAGTTGCCAACTCGTGAATAGAAAATATCTACAAGCAGAGATCGAATGTATGACCCATCCTAGGTCAATTCGATCAGATATATATATAAACCTCATTATGAACAAGTCTGAAGCATGCTAAACTGGCAATGTAATCTCTATACATGAGTGTAGTGCCAAGTGCTCATGCCTGTGCCTCAGGTAATAGCATATCATAAATGTGAGGTATAATCAATGTAATCAAATCTGCATGTACGTGGATCCCGTCCACTCGTCACCCAATGAAAATAACCATCATGCATGTAAATATCATCAGCATATGCATGGAAATATGAGGATATAAACCACCCGTGTCCCTCGCGACACGTCAAAATCATGGAACCGGAGTGCCCAGCATCGACACTCGAAAACATCATGAAAACTGTGCCCAGCTTCGGCACGTAAATCCTCATATATATCGGGCTCCGTCAATCCAGATCAGCCCACGGGCTCCGTCTGCGGAATCGGCCCTCGGCCCCGGCAGTACGCCCATATCCATCTATCGACTCTGGTCTGTATCCTCCGGATAACCGCCAGGTCCAACCAATCATCGGTAGGTACTCGCCACCCGGCTAGGCTCATCGTCTACTCCACGAAAAACATTTCTTGCCCCGGGGAACCATATCGGGTCCACCATGTGTAAGTACGCGGCGGCGCCCCGGCCGTCAAACAGACGCCGATATGCGGAACAAAACTTTTACGACTGGCGCTATCGCGTACTTTATCCCGGATCGTCCATTAAATCTAAACTAACAAATTGTAAAGAGGGTAGAATTGTTATACTGAATGATCCGAGTCGTTCGGTCTTCAACCATCATCCCACGCTATGTTGCAACTGATCCGAACTTGCTCGATCTCCGGTCTCGTCGTCCAGGTGGCACCACGTCGACGGATCTTTAAACGGGCTCCCGCCTCTGAACCAAGGCAACTCGCTCGTCAAGTTTGCTAAAAGAGACGACCAAGATGAAGTAGAGAATGGGTAGAATACTCTGTCTCTTACGTCCAAGGTCACGGACGAACAGTTTTAGAAGTTGCCTTTTGGATCGATATGAAATGAGAAATGGAGTATGCTAATTTTCATGAATCCAAACTATCATAATCTTTTGCCTAAAAATGAATTCATCAAAAATCCCATGACCACAATGAAGTGGCCGGCCACTATATGAAAAGGGGAGGAGGGTGAGTGTAGGAGCAAGGAGGAGGGTGACCATATCCCTTCATGCTTATCACAAAGAATGAATCATCAACTAGCATTAAAAGCAAACCTATCACAATTAACCTAGTCACCTTCATCATTAATGAACCATTAATTACTCAAATGAGTCACTAGCCTTGTCACCCTCTCTAGAATCTTCTAGAACACTGACTCACCACAAGGAGAAAAGATAAATCCGTATTTAACCGAATGTCAAATACGGCTGATAGAACACTGAAAACTGGCAACTTCCAAAAATCATCCCGAAACGAATTTCAGGATAACCCCGTATCGGTATAAACATACCCGCATTTGTATTACGACCGAATACAAATGCAACTGAGACAAAGATATTATATCTACACAGTATAATACTGGGTTCCGGCTTAAACCAAAGCCTACCAGTATTATCTGCCCGAAAACTGACACGTGCGAAAACGCACGTGCTTTTTCCGAACCTTGCCATAATACCATACGGCATCTACAACGTTTCGCCCGAACTTTGGAAAGTGTCGGTGGGGGACTCTAATGACTCATCAACACACTGGCACTGGGTATAACCACTAGCACGTCAGAGGTACTGGCTGTACGTAACGTTTTGCCTATGTATTGATTGGAAGGGAAGGTGACGAGCGAACTCATCTATAAACCCTACTGAGCCTGACAGTGACAATAACCGTACAGTCCGGAACATTCGTCTATGAGTATCGCATATACGGCTTAGAGGGTCGGTAAACGTCAGACCCCCAATAGCTGCATAAGTCGTGTCAGAGAGCAGCCTAGAACACCCTGAGATTCTACTGGTATACCTACCAATATATCTCTATTACCCTGGCCAGGGATTTCGTGTAATGGCTCTCCTAAACACAGCGCTATCTCACCCCCAATACCGGGAGAGACGAATCCCCGACGATCCGCTCACTTGCCTCCAATGTGGCTCGGGACTGTACCCAACTAAAACCTGTTTGCACAACTCCTTTGAGCGTGGTAGGGTAGTAATCTAAGCACAGTGGGAACTCACACGAGACAAATGACGACCTCAGGTCGATGAACTAACCTGTACACATGTCACCAGGGAACTGCTATCTGACGATATGTATAATACCAACTAGCATGTTCCCGGCGAGTCCTGTCCGGTGTACTCATATCCCAATGAGCACCTGTATACATCTTAGGTGATCCAACTGACACCGGTGGCTTGTGAGACCAGCCACCGCCCCTCGTCGGGGTCTCGACTGTATACACTAGTCTACTCTGGAGTATCGATGCCCTGTCTCGAAACTCCCATGACTAGGGACACTTTAAGGATGTGCTTATAGACCCCAGCTCCCACATATATGATCGCCATCATACTGCTGGTAGTCAAACAAGAATCCTATGGGCTCTATCATGATGATAAAGACAAACCAGATAGCATACTATCATATCGAGTGAGACTGTTTTATCGGTATATGTCCTCCCTCAATCATTGCAATCACGTACCTGCAATCCAATAATTGACTTAGAGGGCACTATATCCAACAATCTCCCACTTGCACTTAAGGCTAATTATTGCGATGTCGTGTACTCACAGCTCGTGTGATACCGAGCATCCAACTCCTCTACTAATCAGTTTCGCAAATCTCGTTTGCAAAACTATTGTATTCGAGAAATAGCCTCAGTGAGTGGATCTGCTTCGGTGTTTCTTTTTATGTCTCTCTTAATCTCAAGTTCGCGGAGAAAACCATCTCCCGATTTGAGTAATACCTGTCTTAGAATATGTTTGGATATCTGCTGGGACCTTGTTCATAAATGAACTCCAAATCCAAACTTCTTAGACTGTATCAATCACTGAAACTAATCAGTGTCCAACACCATGCCTCCCACGGTACCCCTTTGGACCACCTGTCCATAATACTGTACCTCGTCTGAGGGAAAACTATAACTCTGACAATCACTCTGTCATGCATGTCACCTTTGAAGCCTGGAATGATAACCGTCTCCCGAAGGAGGCCGCCGTTATCAAATCCATAGAACATTCAGTTATGTTCTAAAAACTGCTTCATAATGTTTCTCCAGGATTGGATTAATATAAACTTATCGCATCTAGTGCAATAACAACATCTGGTGTGGTACTTGACATCTCATGATTGAATCAATTGCCTAAGCAAGTGATCTGCCAATCATGCACATCCCTCTCCTATTTAGTCTGTAAGACACCTTTAGAAAGGGTGACTCCATCACCTGCAGGCACACCACCATGCAATGAGTCATCTATTCTAAAATACTATTAGAATATAATCAAAGTACTCACATTAGGAAACTACCCAAATCTAGATCTAAAACCATAGATCTTGTATCCAGAATGTCAGATATTACATCCATGTCCTTTGTGGAGAAACAACTTTGTGACGACCAAAGTACAACCGATCGAAGTATAGGAATTTTACTTAGGCTCTATGTATGTCATCCGAATATCAGGACATCACACCCTACTACCTTCTTAACAGATCCATCCCCTATTCTGATGAAGTCAAACCCATGATTGTCACATCAAAAATTAGATGATCTATTTCTGCTATATCTTCTCAAGTCTATAAATAGATATAAGCTTCTTGCCCACTATGCTTCCGCTGCTCCCACTGACTACGACAACCCTCTGGCAGAATAATATATACGTACATTTCTAAAACTAGTTTAGAACGACGGTATACATAATCTCCTGCCGGGTCTCATAGCCTGTAACAACAGTAGTGTCAAGTCTGGGTAAACAAGAACATACCTGTTACCTTCCTTGAGGCTACCGGAGTACCTCTCGGGTGTCTGAGGTTACCCACCATATGTGCGGAGTGGTTATTGGAATGTCAAACCTGATTGAATATATAGGTCCTATTAAACTTTCCGTAATCGTTTGTGGTTCTGGAATCACATCCAGTTCTACCATGCTCCCACTACTGTTTTTCTGAAAAAATCTATTTTAATAAAACTGTGGCGAGTCAAGAACAATATCACTATTGATCTTCCGGATGGTAGAAAATCAACCCTCGTCGAAGCTAGGGTCAACCCGCAAACTGCCATTACAGAAACGTGCCTTGAGTTATCCAGTGTCTGGTTTTAAGCATAAGCTGGACAACTCCCCTTAACTTAACATTGTTAAGATATGAATCGTTCTATATCCAATATAGAAATTTGGCACTTATTTAATTGGAACCGAATTCAAATTATGCAGCTGTCTCCAGTGCATAATAACTTAATAGAGAGAGGCTGATCAGTATTACTCAACTTAGGAATCCATCCAATTATGAGTAACCTGAAAGAGAAACAAGTTTCTCAAAAACCATTACTATCAATTGAATACTAATCACAAGACTCTACATCTTCGATTTCTTTGAAGAATCCCGATACTTGTGACACTTGGTTCTCTACTTTATTCCTATACCTACAACTTCTCAAAACGTAGACATTGTATTTCTACGAAACACTTGTCTAAAAACTAGAGAAGTTACAAGTAAACAGAATATAGTTCAAGGACCAACCCCTTTGTCCTGACGGACACTGGACAACATACAATACTATGTATAAGTCCTCTTAGTTGAATAACTCAAAACCTGTGCATCGTAGGTTGAAAAATGTACCCAGGCGATTTCCTCAAATATCACCAATTACAACGAATTCCGATATAATGAGGATGATCACCTAATTTCCAATAACTTGCTCCCACTCAACATCTATATTCTCATACAGATGTGAGAATGAAACATGGTAAATACATACCCTGGAGTAAGTATCCAATTGGGAAATCAGTTTTCAATTAACAATGCACAGTGAATATGAATCATAAATATGTTTCGTAGGGGTATCTTGGTATTCTTTAGTAATGCCTCTTCCATAATCCAAATCATGACTTTCCGTATATTTCCCTGGCACCTTTCCATTTCCCTTTATTTGTCTTTAGTCGTTACCTTCTGTACACCATCATTAGGCTAAATGGTTTTCTTCCTTCCCTACCGTTCGGCACCAGCCTATGGTTTGGAAGAAGAATATCCAGTAAGCATAATAGGGGTACCCTCCTAATCTTAGGAGTACTCACAACTTTGAGAGAAGGTGATGATAAAAGACAACTGAATAATCTTTATTCCTATTTCTCCTGAACCGGAATCCATCCTCGAAAAAATATCCTTCGAGTTCGTATATAACCATACGATGGATTTATCCAATGGAATTGGATGTTCGTAGTGATACGGGTTGTTCTGGAGAAATCAAAGGTGAGGTAGGAGTTGCGATGAAATATGTGGTTTGGTCGTGAATATGAATAGTCGCAATTTACTTTGCCCTCTTTCTAATTCCTTTATCTTGTCTTTACATATTACCTTCTGCACACCCTTTTAGGCTAATTGGTTTTCTTCATTACCTACCTTTCGGCACCTGCCTATGGTTTGGAATAAGATTATCCAATAAGCGTAATAGGTGTACTCTCCTAAACCAAGGAGCCCTCGCAACTTGAGAGAAGGTGATAATAAAAGACAACTGAATAATTCAATTCTATTTCTCCTGAACCTGGATCCATCCTCGAAGAAATATCCTTCGAGTTCGTATATAACCATACGATGGATCTATCCAATGGAAGTGGATGTCCGTAGTGACACGGGGTGTTCTGAGAAATACAAAGGGTAAAAGAAAAAGCTGTAATGACTTATGCAATTATAGACAATCCAAAAGCCAGTATTTTAAGAAGGTTCGGTCAACTTTGGTCACTGAGTTGTAGTCTAGGGTCGTTCAAAGGTTGCTGCCATAAGAGAGAGAGAAAAGAAACACTCTGCGTGCACTCTAGCCTAAATCAGAATGGTTATCACTTTATCTAATTAGGAAACCTCCCACTGTTTTCTCAAATTCTTCTCCAAACCTGAAAGAAGAATTAGTCGGGGTCACCCGAAGAGTAAACCAACTCATCAGTGAGAATCGGGATCCAACTATCATCGCATGATAACTTGATGGAAGCCACTCAAGTCAACACACTCCAGAAGGTATGCGCAAGTCTGGCAAGTTTCTTGTATGTTTGAAACTCCCGATGTAATTTTTTATCCCATGCTCTTATGACCTTGACGTAGACCAACAAGTCATAAGCAACATGTCAAGTTCTACCCGTCGTTGTCCTGATCAACTTAAGTCATCGTACAAGCCCTTGACGTAGGCCAACAAGGTGTACGTCTGACTTAAACTAATGCATCTATCTATGCCACAAATGAATACCCAGCAACTACCAAAGACTATGTCTTGACGTAGGCCAACAAACATAGCTTGAATACTACTGACCATCCATAAGAAACGACGGAGGATTACGGCTGGTTTTTGGCGAAAAACCTTTAACGTAATGAACTTGATCTCGTTGAAGGAACCTGATAGCTTTATAAAAATATATAGTAGCGAAAACCTTTTGTTAAAGAAGTCACTCCCGGTGAAGGGATCTCGACTCTTTCCTCGTGGAATGAGGTGCAGGATATTCCAACTGAATACCACTATGCAAAACAAAAGGAAACGTCTTTGTAATAATTTTAAAATTTGTTCCAACAACATCAAATATAGGTTTGTTTTATCTTTGCATTGATAAGAGTCAATGCAGTCCCATCAATCAATCACACCAGAAAAGAACGAAAATAAAATGTACGTATATGCCATCCGCATTCGTCACTGGGTCCTGTCATCACTCGTTAGGTTACTTAACTAACGACAGAGCGGGGACTGGACTAGCGCGGGTGTAAAACATATACAACATCTAATAGTATATATACTAATATACAATAATCGCTCGAGGCGTGATAAAATGCAACATTACAGAAAAGTAATAAGCATCACAGAACAATACAGATAATCTGGGATCCCCGGATTTCACAGAGCTTCTACTGAAACCCGACGTTCTCCTGGTCGTGTGGATAGCCTGTGCAATGAAACCTAGACCCCTACGGGTGCGGCAAGTTACCCGCCAAAACCTGAAGCGAGGTGGTCCTTACGAAATAGTGAATGGAACACCCGGCACTTCACGGAATCCGGTAAATTGAGCACCCCTCCTTGGGTCAACCTGTACCCCCTACGAGTGCGGCGAATAGTCTGCCAATTCTAGAGTGAGGTCCCTTTGCCTCTCAATGCCATGAGATACGGACCCGTTGCCCTCCAGAACCCGGCTATTCGTGCACCCCACCGTGGGGTAAACCTAGTACAGAAATAAAAATAGTACAATAGGTACTTCGACCGCAACCTGGTCGTGCCCCAAAAGAATAATATACAAACAGGCAGTGACGGCAGTCCACATGTTGGACGCTCGCCCCGCAATATCAAATGTACAAATAAATCTGAACAAAACTATCATTGCACCCTGCTATCCACCACGACAAATCCGCAACATTACAGCACAACACAGAATATCAACGCGAATGTCACGTTCGCAAACCCGTCTAAAAGAACTATAGAAATCAGACGTGGTTTACCGATCAAATGACATTCCCGGTCGGAGATATAATGAAAGTACTGAAAAACTAACAAGTTTAAAATTTCGATCGACTAAATTTCCCGAAGTGGGCCCCACAAGAATCTGGTGTACAGTAATAAAATATGGGCCCAAACTAACATTACCAGAAACCACATTTCCCTGTGAAGAAGCCCCTGGAAAAATTTGGTGCACTGTTCCCACAAAAGCGCGGCGGATCAGCGGCCAAACCATGGTTTGGGCCGCGGATCCGCGGTCGTTTTGTGGGATCACGTGCCCAAATTTCACCAGTATTCTTCAAAAACACTGCATGATTTTCTGAAATGCTCAAAATGAATTTTAGAACAGTTTAAAAATCGACAGAAACTGTGGGCCTGAAAAATGTAGTTTTGAAAATTCCATTCGATCGATCTTTTAAACACGTTAGCACAAGTTAGTATAGCTTAATGGTGAGGCTCTGATACCACTGTAAGTACGCGGCGGCGCCCCGGCCGTCAAACAGACGCCGATATGCGGAACAAAACTTTTACAACTGGCGCTATCGCGTACTTTATCCCGGATCGTCCATTAAAGCTAAACTAACAAATTGTAAAGAGGGTAGAATTGTTATACCGAATGATCCGAGTCGTTCGGTCTTCAACCATCATCCCACGCTATGTTGCAACTGATCCGAACTTGCTCGATCTCCGGTCTCGTCGTCCAGGTGGCACCACGTCGACGGATCTTTAAACGGGCTCCCGCCTCTGAACCGTGGCAACTCGCTCGTCAAGTTTGCTAAAAGAGACGACCAAGATGAAGTAGAGAATGGGTAGAATACTTTGTCTCGTTACGTCCAAGGTCACGGACGAACGGTTTTAGAAGTTTCCTTTTGGATCGATATGAAATGAGAAATGGAGTATGCTAATTTCCATGAATCCAAACTATCATAATCTTTTGCCTAAAAATGAATTCATCAAAAATCCCATGACCACAATGAAGTGGCCGGCCACTATATGAAGAGGGGAGGAGGGTGAGTGTAGGAGCAAGGAGGAGGGTGACCATATCCCTTCATGCTTATCACAAAGAATGAATCATCAACTAGCATTAAAAGCAAACCTATCACAATTAACCTAGTCACCTTCATCATTAATGAACCATTATTGACTCAAATGAGTCACTAGACTTGTCACCCTCTCTAGAATCTTCTAGAACACTGACTCACCACAAGGAGAAAAGATAAATCCGTATTTAACCGAATGTCAAATACGGCTGATAGAAAACTGAAAACTGGCAACTTCCAAAAATCATCCCGAAACGAATTTCAGGATAACCCCGTATCGGTATAAACATAGCCGCATTTGTATTACGACCGAATACAAATGCAACTGAGACAAAGATATTATATCTACACAGTATAATACTGGGTTCCGGCTTAAACCAAAGCCTACCAGTATTATCTGCCCGAAAACTGACACGTGCGAAAACGCACGTGCTTTTTCCGAACCTTGCCATAATACCATACGGCATCTACAACGTTTCGCCCGAACTTGGGAAAGTGTCGGTGGGGGACTCTAATGACTCATCAACACACTGGCACTGGGTATAACCATTAGCACGTCAGAGGTACTGGCTGTATGTAACGTTTTGCCTATATATTGATTGGAAGGGAAGGTGACGAGCGAACTCATCTATAAACCCTATTGAGCCTGACAGTGACAATATCCGTACAGTCCGGAACATTCGTCTATGAGTATCGCATATACGGCTTAGAGGGTCGGTAAACGTCAGACCCCCAATAGCTGCATAAGTCGTGTCAGAGAGCAGCCCAGAACACCCTGAGATTCTACTGGTATACCTACCAATATATCTCGATTACCCTGGCCAGGGATTTCGTGTAATGGCTCTCCTAAACACAGCGCTATCTCACCCCCAATACCGGGAGAGTCGAATCCCCGACGATCCGCTCACTTGCCTCCAATGTGGCTCGGGACTGTACCCAACTAAAACCTGTTTGCACAACTCCTTTGAGCGTGGTAGGGTAGTAATCTAAGCACAGTGGGAACTCACACGAGACAAATGGCGACCTCAGGTCGATGAACTAACCTGTACACATGTCACCAGGGAACTGCTATCTGACGATATGTATAATACCAACTAGCATGTTCCCGGCGAGTCCTGTCCGGTGTACTCCTATCCCAATGAGCACCTGTATACATCTTAAGTGATCCAACTGACACCAGTGGCTTGTGAGGCCGGCCACCGCCCCTTGTCGGGGTCTCGACTGTATACACTAGTCTACTCTGGAGTATCGATGCCCTATCTCGAAACTCCCACGACTAGGGACACTTTAAGGATGTGCTTATAGACCCCTGCTCCCACATATATGATCGACATCATACTGCTGGTAGTCAAACAAGAATCCTATGGGCTCTATCATGATGTTAAAGACAAACCATATAGCATACTATCATATCGAGTGAGACTGTTTTATCGGTATAGGTCCTCCCTCAATCATTGCAATCACGTACCTGCAATCCAATAATTGACTTAGAGGGCACTATATCCAACACCATGTACACGCAATCGGCCTCATCCGCCTCCTCGAGTCGGGTTTCACAGGTCGCTCTCAACACCGAGAAAACACATGGTGGACGCACTAAAATTTCATATCAAGGGTAACCGGGAGCACCGAGAAAACACATGGTGGACGCACTGAAATTTCATATCGAGGGTAACCGGGAGCACCGAGAAAACACATGGTGGACGCACTAAAATATCATATCAAGGGTAACCGGGTTTTAAAACAGTTACATATTCACTTTTGAAACACCCACGGTTCCTAAAACCAGAAATATCATGGAAACAACATATCTCAATGCGTATAATCAGAAAGCATGATGTATGAGACATGTAAAAGAAATGTAAGCACATCAGTCTGTCCTGCAAGAATCATATCCCGAATACAACAGTACTACAATGTAGTGACATGGCATTTATCGATGATGAAGTGTGTGAGCCGGCAAACAGTGTACGTGGAACATACGCATCATCGATAATGGTGCTGGTGTCCTAGCAGCATGACTGTAATATATATCAATAAACACAATCAATGCAATGCAAATAGCAAGAATATGTGGAATCGAATAATCAACGCAGCAGTAAAGAATCTATCTCAATAAATATATCATGCAGCCTTACCTTTTTGAAATAAGTCGAATCAGGGTTTTTGGTAAAATAAGGGCTACGGTGTTTTATGAAAAGATGTGTCGTTTGAAAATATCCGTAGAATCCCTTTTTGCCTATCTTTAAAATATCCCCGATTCGTTAGTTTTGAAATAGGTATGACTCGGGTCTAGTCTAACGCCTACTATGCGAACTACGAACCCAACAATCAAGTCAATCGGGAGGGGTATGAAAACCACGTAAATCTAAGTCAATACATACATTATCTCATCACATAACAGGTATCACTACCATCATATCACATCTCAAATACGAACTCTGTCATATCGCCGAATCTCACGGCCTCAATCAAACCTCATCGACTCATCTCAACCCCACGTATCATCCTCAATCCCGTATATGAACACATAGTCCCATACCCATGAGTATATATACACACCTCCATATGCGCACAGATAAATGAAAGAATGTATGCAAGTATATGTGTGCGTGTATGTGTGAGTGCACCCACTACTCTAGGGTTTTGCACTACTCAACCAATACATCCTTGTCATCAATAATTCCATTATCACCATCAATAATCCTAAAAGCACATAAAAAAAATATGTGTGTATACGTATTCGTATACATCACCACGGACTGCGGGGGTGCTATACGCCATCCACCTGACTTCTCCCCGTAGATATAAATCTACTCACCTTGCTTCTCGTGTGCCGATGTCGCTATCTTCATCTTTTTGGCCTCAACATCACGTAGGGTACCAACAAGTATATCACAACACTAAAGCACATGAAAATCACATCGGAAACCAAAATAGCACACGCTACTCGCATAGGTAAAAACCTATCGTCTCGCATGTAAACACGATCAATATCCACTTGTCGTTGACGTCCAAACGCCACCCGACAGAAACGAATCACCAAATACCAAAATCCATGCTAAAACAAGTCGTAAATCATACGCAAACTCAAGAAAATCAACCCAGATTTTACCCTAACAGGAATTTTTCAAAACTAGACATACCCAGGGTCAAGACTACTGGAATAGGTCCATGCACCAAAATCGAGACGGTTTCTTCCTGCTCTGGCCGCAATTTGCGGCCAGAAGGAATTTATTGGCGGCCGGGGTTTGGAGTTGGGGGCTAGGGTTTGGTGTGGTGGTTCCATGGTGCCTGCACATCTCACTGTCAACTCAGTTTTATTTTTGGGGTCTCGGGGTGATAGCAGATTCCTAAATACGATCACAGAATCACAGTTTTTCTCCGACATCGTCTCATAAATCAATATTCTTGTTTCAAGTTCAGGTTTGGGTACAAATCAGCATCACACAAGGGGTTCTATGGTCACAACAAGCCTCAATTTCACTTTGATTTCAGATCAAACCCTAAACCCTAACTTGATGTTTCACAAATCCACTAAACAACACCATATCGATATGAAACTAGTATTGATGCACAAGAAATGAGATACTACTCTAATAGGTGCAGAAATTACCTCCTTTGGCAACTCAAGAAAATTCTTGAGTTGCTCAAAGTCCTCCAAATCCAATCTTGCTAGGTTCAAAGTGTAGCTAGTGAGCTTGAGAGCAAGTTTTGTGAAGTGGGAATGGGGTTTTGGGGTTGATTTCATTATGGATCTAGGGTTTCATGAAGAGGGAAAGAGAGAGAGTGGGGTAGCAGCAGCTCAAAGAGAGGGAGAGGAGAGAGAATGAGAAGGGGAAAATGATGGGAGTATGGTTCATAAAGTGAGGGCTGACTTGGTCTCTCTCTCTCATAATCATACCAACTTTTTTCTTTCTTTTCTTTTCCTTTCTTCTCACTCCAATTGTGAAACCAAATGAACAACCATGGCAATAGAAATGTAACACAAGTGTAACAAGTGTGGAAAATGATATGTGCACATTTTTGCACAAAAATGCTAAAAATCCAATTAGCGATTTTTAATCGCGATTAACACTAAATTAGCATATAGCTAATCATAAAAACTTGAAAATGGAATAATTCCATAAAATACCCTATTTTAGAATTTTCCATAATTTTTCCCCATTTATTTGTATTAAATTATACCCGAATATTAAAATATTCATTAAAATAATATTAAATTAAAAAAATTCCAAAAAATCATATTTTTATTATTTTGAAACGTTACAGATACCTTTTTAAAAACTTTTGTTACTACAACATCTTTAGCTTTCTTTTCTTTTCATTAATCTCATTAATGAAGTCCCATCATTTAATGTTTTCTAAACATCACAGAAAATAAAACGAAAATAGAACGTACGCTTATGCCATCGACATTCGCCACGGGGCCCCGTCATGCACCGTTAGGTTACATAACTAACGGCAGAGCAAGGGTTGGACTAGCGTGGGTGCAAAACATAAGCAACGTTTATTATATATCATATATATAAAGCATTCGTCTCACGCAGTTATATGATCACATCACAGAACCAAGAAGCAGAAGTCAACATATGAAATATTGGATATACTAGGAGTTCCATGTTTTAAATTCAGCCAGTAATGAAAAACACAAATTCAACAGTCATGATGAATAGCCAAACCAAAATCCCTAGACCCCTATGAGAGCAGCAAGTAACCCTGCCAATTCAAAAGTTAGGAGACCCGGTCTCGACTCCTCGAGATGGTCTCCTACTGGACTCTAGAATCTAGTTACTTGTGCTCCCCGCCTTGGGTCTATCCTAATGCGGAAAAGTAAATAATATATATCAATGGTGACATCATCCTCAACCCAGAAGTGTCCTAATAAAAGAATATTATATGAATGAAAATTGAAAAACTCTCATTTCATATAAAAACCCCGGCTATTCGGTCACGACGATCCAATATAACATATCACAGCAACACATAACATCACATGTCATCAACATAAGTAAATACGCGTATCCCAAATTCCGTTGACATATAGCAACGAGATTTGGGATATCCCATATATTACACTTATGGTAGCAGAAAAGAAATGAAAAAATACAATAATTAGAATCCGTATATCCTTAGAAATCATAAACCAGGAATATCTCATATTCCGGATTGCATGCCTAACTTACAAACCTTGCATTTTAGTCTCAAATTGAAAACTCTTTTCAATAAGCTGTCGGATAATACAATAAGATTCCCTACTAAGTGATCGCGTACTATATGCAATTGCGACGAAGTTTTTATCCGAATCAAAACTCCATGTCAATCGATCAAACGAGACTAGACGGCTAAATTTACAACATGCAAACTAGTTTTCACAAAACTAATTATTCCGAATTCTAACAATTGTATCATATATCATCAACATCTATACAACGTTAAACATTTCGATCGATTTGTCGAACAGCCCTAAATTCCAGAGATCACAAAAACTTGAGCATTATTAAAAACACCCAGAAAGTGCCAAATCTAACAATGGAGCAGCACAAGAAAAACCAATCCCTAAAGTCCCCAAACTTCGGCGGAACCGCAGCCAAACTAGGCTTTAAGCCGTGGTTCCTTTGCTATTTTAAGGATTTAGTGTTTGAAATTTCTTTGGGTTCCATAAAAAACCCTGCACGATTTTCTACATATTTTTAATCACCAAAATTTCAACTTTTGAAAAATCGACAGAAACTTGATAAATTCGGATCTCGAAAATTCGATCGAACACATTAACATTGTAAAGACCTACCGAAATGTTCGAGCTTGGCTATGATACTATGAAAGTATTTATTAGCACCGCGACGGGGTTTAAACGGGCATTACACATGCAATTTTCAAATTTTCATGGTGCTAATCAAACACTATCCAAAGATCTAACTAGAATATTAGGGTTTACTATGATGATATGATAAACTATACTAAGAGAAAGGCGCTACAACCTTTGTTGACCGTGTCCTTCTCTTCATATGTTCCGGGTAGTAGTTCACGCGACTCCACTAGGCTCCACTTAAAGAAGGTGCAAGCTTCGTCCGACGACCTTCGTGTTGAAGATGATCCACCCGAAGCTCCGCAATCCAAGCTATCTCTTCACTAAACATTTTAGAGAAGGAAACACGCTATACTTGATTGCTAATCAAGTATAGGATGGTGATGTAGGGGTGTTGGTTTGCTCACAAGATTTTATTCAAACACTATGGTTCACATCACATGTGAGGGGTTGGGTCTTGAAACATGAAGAGGAAGAAGAGAGCTAAAGTGCTCAAGTGAAGAAAAAGTCTAAGTATTGGAATGAGAGAAGAATGACACTTCTAAAAAAACCTCACTCATTGAAGCATCCAATATCCACACACTAAAATATAGCGCCATGCTTCAATAGTAAGTCAAGAGAAATAAAATATTAGATAAAGCCATGCTTCACCATCCCTCTTCATTTTCCACCTCAATTCTATTTTCTAAAAATAGAAAACACCATGCTTCATTTAACATATATATATATATCATATATATATATATATATTTTATGAAGAATAATTAGTGAGCTAATAATATTAGTTAATATATAATTATATCAAATATAAATATATATCATATTATCAAATCAACACTTGATTTAATAATCCGGTTATATCACATATAACCAACTAATATCATTTATCTGTATATCACATTATCAAATTAACACTTGATTCGATAATCTGGTTATATCACATATAACCTAACTTGATAACATATAACTGCCAGTTTACATTACGGTATCTCATACTCTTGTTTAATCAGGCCCCCGCACATATCAACATGTGTGCCCTACTTCGTTTCGCTTGAACCAGAAAGATTCTATGTGGGACTCTAAAGACTCGTCAATACGCCAGCAGTAGGTGATAATCATATCAATCACCCACAAGCCGTCAGCGGTACTAGCTGGACGTAACGGCTATCCAGGTATTAAGCGATTAGAAGATCAACATGCAAGCTTGTCCAAACTCCCATGAAGCCTATAAGTAACACATACCGTACAGTCCGGTATCTTCTTCTGATATGTCGCATATCGAGTTTAGGGGTGGTAACGTCAGACCCCAGTAACTTGAGAAGTCATGCCGATGTATGGCTCATAACGGTTCGAGAAACTACTGATAACACTTCTCAGTAAATCTCATCAACAACCCTAGCCAAGGACATACTGTTATAGGCAATCGAGCATAGCGCAACATCGACTCCCAATACCGGGAGAGACGAAACTCCTCATATCGCTCATTTCTTCCATATGACTCGGGACTGTACCCAAAATCCACTTGTTTGCACGGCTCCTTTGAGCGGTGGTAGGGAGGAAATCAAAGCACAGTGGGAGCCACACAAGACTCTATGACGATCTCGGGTCTACAGACTAACCTATACCAGTGTTACCAGAGAACTGCTATCTGATGATAGGTATAATACTAACTAGGAGTTCTCGGCGAGTCCTGTTCGGTGTACCCATTCTCTAATGAGCACCTTTGTACAATCTTTGATATCAAACACCAATGGATATGGGATCAACCATCGTCCCATACAGGGTCAAGAAACGTACACACCAGTCTACTCTGGTGTATCGATGCCCTGTCTCGATATATCCTCGACTAGGAACAATTGAAGGATGTTCTTTTAGACTACCCATATCCCAGTAGTATGATCCGCATCATACTCCTAGTAGTCAAGCCAATATCCAAAGGGCTTTATCAACATGTATATGAGAGATGGTATAATAATACTAGTGAAGATGTTAAGATAAAGGCAACCAGATACCATACCATCATGTCGAGCAAGAAAGTTCTCCATATATATATCCAAGCATCCACTATATCATACAATAATAGCCTCCAGGGCATACATATCACTAACACGCATGTGATGTTATCTTTTTGTAAAGGCTATTCGGAGTGTTTCGAAGTCATAAATTAACATCGTTTCGGGTTTAAGTTTGTTATGTGATAAAATATTTGCAATCCACATTAAATTAGTTTTGTGAAAACTAGTTTGTTATTAGTAAATCTAGCGTTTAGTCTCGGTTGATCGATTGCCACGGAGTTTTTATTCGGATCAAAACTCCGCCGCAATCTCGTATTGTACGCGAACACTCGCCGGGTAACACTACTAGATATCCACGCCCCATAGCCCCGACCAAGTGAATTTAGGAGAATCCAGTTGCCAAAAGTATCCACTTGGGTGCTCGCGGCCACGGTATTCCGCCTAAGTGCACTTCGTCGATGGCATCGGGGGTGCGGCCATCTACTAAAGTTCCCGACGAGAATTCGATCAGGTAGTCTGGAATCTTATTGAATTACCCGACTAAGTTATTGAAAAGTGTTTTCGATTTGAGACTAAAATGCAAGGTTTATAGGGTTAGGCATGAAATTCGGAATATGTGATATTCCGGGTTTATGATGTCTAAGGAATATGTGGATTCTAATTATTATAGTTTTTCATTTCTTTTCTCCGATCGTAAGTGTAATAGATGGGGTATCCCCGATCTCGTTGCTATAGGTAAACGGAATTCGGGATACGCATATTTACTTACGTTGATGACATGTGATGTTATGTGTTGCTGTGATATGTTATATTGGATCGTCGTGATTGAATAGCCGGGGGTTTTTACATGAGATGAGAGTTTTTTCAATTTTCATTCATGTAAAATTGTATGTAATATTCTTTTATTGGGACACTTCCGGGTTAAGGATGATGTCATGATTGATGTATATTATTTTCTTTTCTGCATTAGGATAGACACAAGGCGGGGAGCACAAGTAACCAGGTTCTAGAGTCCAGTAGGAGACCATCTCGAGGAGTCGAGACCGGGTCTCCTAACTCTAGAATTGGCAGGGTTTCTTGCTGCTCTCATAGGGGTCTCGGGATGTGGGTTTGGCTATTCAATATGACCGTGGAATCCGTGTTTTTCATTACTGGCTTAATTTAAAACACGGACCTCCTAGAATATCCAATATTTCATATGTTGGCTTTTTCTGCTTGAGTTCTATAATGTGATCATATAACTGTGTGAGACGAATGCTATATATATATGATATATATATAGTAAACGTTGCTTATGTTTTGCAACCGCGCTAGTCCAGCCCCCGCTCTGCCGTTAGTTAAGTAACCTAACGGTGCATGACTGGGCCCCCTAGCGAATGGAGATGGCATAAGCATATGTTCTATTTTCGTTTCTTCTTTGATGTTTAGGAAACATAAATGATGGGACGTCATTAATGAGATTAATGAAAAGATAAGAAACCTAAAGATGTTGCAGAATCAATTTTTTTTCAAAAAGATAGTTCTAGTTCTTGCTTTACATAGCAGTATTCTTTATGAATATCCAGCACCTCATTCGATGAGGAAAGTGCCTAGATCCCTTTACCAGGAGTGACCACTTTAGCAAAACATGTAAATGCTACAACCCACTCGGTTTGTTTTGAAAACTACTCGATTTTAAAAGCGAGGCTTAAACCACTCCTTTTTAAATCACTAGATTCTACAACGATATCAAGTTCATTACGTTAAAAGGTTTTCTTCAAAACCAGACGTAGCCCCCCGTCATTTTAGATAAGGACTATTTAGTATTCATGCTGCGTTTGTTGACCTTGTCAAACCGTAGTGTGCGGTAGCTGATTAGTGCTTATCTACAACATGTGATGCGATTGGATTTAGGTAGTCGTAAGGATTTGTTGACCTTGTTAAAGGTCGTATGGATGGGTTTAATTCAATCACGAAATGACTGGTTGAACTTGGCTAGCGCTTATGATTTGTTGACCATAGTTAAGGTCATAAGTCGCTATGGATAAAAACAGATATTTGGAATTTCAAGTGTTGAAATTTGCAATAAGATTGCATACCTTCTATGAGATAGATGGATCCCGATACCCACTGCGAGTAAGAGTTATTCCTGGGAGAGTTTTCCAATTTACAATTAGCTGATCCGGTAGGTGTCTAAGAAAGGTGTTAACAGGGTTATGCCCCTGGGAAAACGAGGTTATTTAATTAGTCCCATGCGAAAGTATGGGGTGACTCCCTCGGAGTGCCAATACCTGCCTGGCTGACCAATTGGCCAACTTGCAGGGTGTAATTAAGGCCGGCTAATCTTAACTTTTAGGGTTTGAAGAAAGATTTGATAAAAACAGTAGGAGCCATCCGGATTAGATAAGATAATAACCAATATAATCTTGCAAAGAGAGAACGCTAAAGTGTTTACTTCTTTCTCTCTCCTGGTAGCGATCATGACATGCCTTAATCAAGATAATAATATGGATGTATTGACCGAACCCGCTTGTTATACTGAGCTGAGGAATATTGGTTCCGCTTTTTTATATGATTGTCATAAGTCTGAGCAAGGAATATAGGAATATCAGGATTCTCACGCAACCCGAACGAAGAAAGAAAATGATGATGCATCATCTTCGTGTTTGTTTGTTACCGAGAACTGTTTCTCAGTATGCTCTACGTCCTGGGTATTGGATACCGGATCAAGATCCCACGTTTGTAATTTGCTACATGGGTTAAGAAGAAGTAGAGAATTGGGAAAGGGTGATAAGACTCTCGTAGTAGGGAATGGTGCAACTGTTCAGCCAAAGCAGTTGGAGAATATCATGTAGTATTACCAAATGGTAATACAATCATTCTGAACGAATGTTATTACGTACCAAAAATGATGTGCAATGTAATATCAATTTCTTTATTAGATAAAGAAGGATATAACTTTGTATTGGAGAAAAATGTTATGAACATTTTCTTAAATCAAGTGTTGATTGGGTTTGGTACACTACTACAAATAGGGTTTGCCCCTACGGATAAAGCCGTAGGAGCAAACCACTGCCCCTGCGGATATATTCGTAGGGCACAAAAAGTGACCATAGGTGCAAACGCCGCAGGTGCAAGTCTTTGCCTTAAACATGCCCCAACGGTTGAATATTTGCCCCTACGGCTTAATGGGTAGGTCCATATGTCCCTATGGTGTAATCCGTAGGGACAAAATATTTATTTAATTTACCGGTTTATAAAATAAAATGGTTGCCCCTACGTATTACGCCGTAGGGGCAAATACATGCCCCTACAGAGTAATACGTAGGGCCAGATTTATACCTCCGTAGGTCCATCCTTATGCTCCTACGAATTAATTCGTAGGGGCAAGTCTAACACCTTTTACTGAGTCCATAGGGGCAAAATATCAGGTATCCTGTTTTTTTGTCCCTACGGATAAATCTGTTAGGGCAAATTTTGTCCCTACGGATTAATCTGTTGGTGTAACTGTTAGCCCTATGAATTAATCTGTAGGGACAAATTATCAGTTTTTTAAAAAAAAAGGGCTGTATGTTTTTTTCTCGCCCTGTGCACAATAATATATACATCATATAACAAACAAACAGAATACGATATAAATCTAAATCTCACGCATCTCATGCATAATATATAAAAGAAATCAACAAACAGAATACGAAATAAATCTAAATCATCGTGAACACGCAAACACCACCAATATCATCCAAAATATATACAATATATATCATATAAGTATATACATGCTTAAAATATAAAAATCAAAAAGCTACCCTAGCTCGGTCCAGCTCCACCTCTGATAATCGCCGTAATCTGGCGCATCTGCTCCCTGGATAAACCCTGAGTCAACAACTCGACCAATGCGGACTGTGCGGGAGTCTGAGCGGGCCGTGGAACTGTAGGAGTGGTCTGCGCAACTGCAACCGAGGTAGTGGCTTGCGGAGCCGCAGCCGAAGGAGATGCATGTAGAGCCTCAGCCAAAGTACCTTGTCGCGTCTGTTCAGTTTTGTGTGTAACAAACGAGTAAGAACTGTGTATTAGTCGAATTCGTATCATTATCGGGTTATTGCGAAACCCCAATCTATGAATTCTTAGGGACTTAGGCCTCGTTTGGATATCTAGTTTGGAAAGCTGAAGTTTAATTTAATTAGAAATTTTTATGTATGTATGATTAATCAAAGCTATGTCTACAACCGAATAATCTCAGGCTACGTACTAATATTGGATATGTTGCTATCTATAATATGATATAATTTTTTTCTATTAAGTAGTATACATACCATCATCTCCTTCAACTCCTGGACGGTGGCCTTCAAGGTGGCAGCATCTTGCTCTAGACGTCGCTCACCGGAGATAGAGGAAGTAATCGCCGGAGTGGAGTCCAACCTCATATGGGCCCTTCTAGGACCCAATCCCCGGCCTCTCTCCCAACCTCCTTGGTGCCCTCCGTGTGCGGCGTCTAGGACTGGGGTCAGCAGCATAGGATCGTTCTGTCCAGTAAAATCGATCCCCGATGCCTCCGCCTGCTCATCCACCCGCTCCTACACCCATATTAACCGGTAAAATATAAGTATATCATTTAAATTTGAACTTTTCAAAACAAAAATTTCAAATAGGGGTTGAACAAATATTAACACTTACACAATACTCCTGGGTAGCGGTGTCGGGGTATGGAAGCTCTTCCATGGAGGGATCTGTCGAGGTGCCTGTTAGTTATATGTATGCCCTAGAGGGCATTACTGTACATACGATGAATATTGTAGTGGATGCTTGGACATATATAGGAAGGACTTTCTTGCTCGACATGATAGTATGCTATCTGGTTGCTATTTATCTTAACATGTACTCTGATTGTCTCTACGTTACATGTTGATAAAGCCCTTAGGATGAGTACTTGACTACCAGGACTGTGATGCGGATCATACAAGTGAGGAAAGTGTAGTCGCCATGTACATCCTTCAAATGTTCCTAGTCGTAGGAGTACCGAGACAGGGCATCGATACTCCAGAGTAGAATAGCGTATGCGCTTCTTGACCCATATGATGGGCGATGGATGATCACATATCTATTTGTGTTTGACATCAGAGAAGGTATACGGGTGCTCAGTGGAGACTGGGTATACTGGACGGACTCGCCGAGAACTCCCAGATGGTATTATACCACACGTCAGATGGCAGTTCTCTCGTGACACTGGTACAGGTTAGTCTGTAGACCCGAGATCGTCATAGAGTCTTGTGTGATTCCCACTGTGCTTTGATTTCCATCATATCACGTCCAATAGGGCGTGCAAAAAGGTGGCTTTTGGGTACAGTCCCGAATCACATGGAGGCAATGAGCGATATGAGGGGATTCGTCTCTCCCGGTATAGGGAGTTGATGTTGTGCTGTGTTCGATTGGCTATAACTAGAAATCCCTGGCTAGGGTTGCTGAGATTTACTGGTAAGTGTTATCAGTAGTTTCTCAAACTGTTATAGACATCATATCGATACGACTTATCAAGCTACTGGGGTATGACGTTTACCACCCCTAGGCGAGATATGCGACATATCAGACGAAGAGACCGGAATGTACGGGAGTGTTACCGACTGGATTCACAGAAGAATGTACAGGCTTGCTTGTTGATCTTCTGAGTGCTCAATACTTGGGTGGCTGTTACATTTAGCTGACCGCTTGCAGCTTGTGCGTGTTTGATATGATCATCACCTACTGCCGGCGTATTGACGATTCTTTAGAGTCCTACACAGTGGTTTCTTGACTCAGGCAAAACGGAGTAGGACCACATATGTGATATGTGCGGGACCGACAACAATACATGTATGTGATACCATATTAGATTCTCGCGATATGAGATATCGACCGGGTATATGAGATATAGCCGGGTCATCGGATTAAGTGTTGATTCGATGAACTGATACAGATTATATTAGTCGGTTATTTGTGAAATAGCCAGATTATCGAATCAAGTGTTGATTTGATAATTTAATGTATAATTATATATTTGATATATTAAATTACATTAACTAATATTAGCTTACTTATTGATTCATTTTCTCACTCGGGTAATACATTGATATATATGCGATATATGTTAACTGTATTATTTTCTTTTGTTACAAAATATATTATATATGTGATATATAATATTTTAACATATTATTATTACTAATGCAACATGTTTAGTGGTGATTAAACAAGATTAGGGTTTGATTTGGGTTAGTTCCTTCTTGATGTTTCTAGAAGGTTTCTTTTTGTTTTGAGCTAAGATATTATGTTTGATATTTTTAGTGACTCATTCTTAACCCAACCCAAACCCTTAGCCTTAGTTAATTCTCTACATGAGTTAGCCTTTTCATAGTTGACCATGGTTGCATTTGAATTGATATATCATTTTTCTTTATTCATCACAAAAGGAATTAATTCATTTTTCTTCTTCTTCTTCAACCTTGAGCTTTGAGAAAGCTTTCTAGGTTTTCATTTTGTGATGATTTTGAGTGAGAAAAAGAAAACAAACGAGAGCTAAAATCCTACTTCATCATCCTAATCTAACCTAGCCATTTAGATTCGGGTGTTCACTTCATTTAGTGAGTGAGAGCTTGTGTTAATGAAACTTCAAGGTAGATCATCTTTGTTATCGAAGATCGGAAGCAAGCATGCATCTTTCTCTTCGTGGAGCCTCTCGAGAGTCCGGAACTTGATGATCACAGCGAAGGGACCACAACACGAGGCTTATGAAGTTAAGGACCGTACTACAAAGGTTGTAATCCCAAACTCTTAGATGTTAAAGTGTTTAACATGCTTTGTTTCGCCTAATCTCTAGTCTAAGATCTTAGTTTAGGGTTGTTCGGCACGGCTAAATTTTAAATCGGGCATGGTTGATGCCTTATTGACCCTTGTACGTGTGCCTAGTAACCCTACAGTGGTATCAGAGCCAAGCTAGAGCTTTAGGCGAAGTCTAGGCGAAGTTTAAAGTCCGATCGAACCCCGAAACCCCGGTTAATACCCTTCTCTGGAAATTTTGTAAAAATGTGATTTTTTCTGCATTAAAAATACTCAAAAAAATCGGCAGGGAAATACAAGAATTAGTGTGCAGCATGTGCTTCCAATTCCATTAATGCGCCGCGGAATCGCGGCCGTACCATGGCTTGTGCGGCGGTTCCGCGGCCAAACTGTAGCAACATGGTTTGTTTTTAGCACAGTAATATCCATATGTATTTCCTGATTGTTCTGGGAATTTTTAATTCTACTCAAGTGTTGAGTTTTCTGGGTTGTATTGGGGACTCGTTGATTCGATCGGATAATTTAACTTCGTGTAAGTTTTTCCGTATAATTTTAGAACGTGTTAAAATGTTCGAACGGATATCAATAAATCACTTTTTCCCCTGCCGGAAAATTTCCAAGTGTTGCATTTTTTCGTAGTTTAAGAACGTTTTAAGTCGTGCAAGTAACGCGGTGGACCCTCTAGAAGAACAGAAACCTTAACTCGATTATGTGACCATCTTGAACTGCCTCTAAACCTTATTTTTTGTCGGAGTACGGCGTTGCCACATGTGAGGCGTTGGCTTGACCCTTCTACGGCAGGACCATTGGTACTATAGCATGTGATGGATGTTTTTAAACTAATTTCAAGAGTTGAGCTATTTGGGAAATCTTGGGTGTTTGATTATTCGGTCGGAAAGTTTAGCACTGTCTTTTTATCAGGAATGTGATACAATATTTGGAATCCACAAGTAGTTATGAGATAAATAATTTGAATGTTATAAATCTAGCAGTTTAGTCTCAGATGATCGGTTGCCACGGGATTTTGATGCGATTAAAAGACCGTCGCAATCACGTAGCGTACGCGGATACTCGCCGGGTAAACTTAATAGACAGCCACGCCCCATAGCCCCGACCAAGTTACTGTAGGAGAACCCCGTCTCCAAAAGCATCCGTTCGGGTGCTCGCGGCAGCGGTGTTCTGCTTTAGTGCACTTCATCGACGGCATCCGGGGGTGCGGCCGTCTACTAAAGTTTGCGACGAGCATTCGATTAGAATGTCGGGAATCTTGTTGAATTGCCCGACTTGATATTGAAAAGAGTTTTCGATAATGAGACTAAAATGCGGGGTTTATAATTGTTAGGCATGCGATGTCTAAGGAATTCATTTGGTTAGGCATGCGATGTCTAAGGACGTTGCGGATTCCAACTGTTGTAGTTTTACACTTTCTTTTCTGCGACCGTAAGCGTAGTATATGGTGTATCGCCGGCTTCGTTGCTATACATCAACGACAATCGGGATACACATACTTGCTTACGTTGATGATATGCGATATTATGTGCTGCTGTGATATGTTATATTAGATCCTCGTGTTCTGAATAGCCGGGGTTTTTATGTGAGATGAGGTTTTTTTTTTTCATTCATGTAAAATTCATATGTATGTAATATTCTTTTATTGGGGCACTTCCGGGCTGAGGATGATGTCACCATTGTATATTATTTACTTTTCCGCATTAGGTAGACCCAAGGTGGGGAGCACAAGTAACCGGGTTCTAGGGTCCAGTGAGAGACCATCTCGAGGAGTCGAGACCGGGTCTCCTAACCCTAGAATTGGCAGTGTTGCTTGTCGCTCTCGTAGGGGTCTAGGGATGTGGCGTTGGCTATTCATCGTGACCGTGGAATCAGTGTTTTATACAGGCTCGTATTGAAAACACGGACCTCGTAGTATATCCAATATTTCATATATGTTCTTCTGCTGTAATGTTATGTGATGAGATCATATTACTGCCTGAGACGAATGTTTATATTATATATATGAGATATATGTTATATTGCAGATTTCTTTTCAAATGTGATGCTTGTGAAGCATAATAAAATGGGACTTCATTAATGAGATTGATGAAATAAAAGAAACCTAAAGACGTTGTAGAAACTTGTTTAAAAACTAGTAGCTCTAGTTCTTGCTTTGCATAGCGGTGTTCCGTGTAGAACATCCAGCACCTTATTCGATAAGGAAAGAGCCGAAATCCCTTCACCGGGAGTGACCTCTTTAGTGAAACTAGCAGATGCTACAAACACGGTTTGTCTTTTGATTCCTTCTATACTTTTTGCTTTGCATTGTGATATTTATGAAATATCCCGCACCTTATTCGATAAGGAAAGAGCCGACGATCCCTTTATCGGGAGTGACCTCTTTAGCAAAACTGGAAAAGGCCTTAAAAACATTCCATTAAAAATCACTCGATTCTAAAACGATATCTAGTTCATTACGCAAAAGGTTTTCTTAAAAACCTGTCATAGCCCTCCGTCATTTCAGATAAGTACTACTTAGTATTCGTGCTGCGTTTGTTGACCTTAGCCAAGGCGTAGTGTGCGGTAGCTAATTGGTGCTTATCTCTATGTGCATATGATGCGATTGAGTTAGGATAGTCGTGCGACTTTGTTGACCTTAGCCAAGGGTCGTGCGGGTGTGTCACGACCCGAAGTTTGGCCCGTAACCGGCAACTTAACCACGTAACGTCTACAGGCGTGACGCAGCTAAGTGAACCGAAAACCCAGAAAATCAAACCAGTGAAAGTATAGAGTGATAGAAGTTTTAAATGGAAACACTTACGATCATGATAAGAAATCTAAGTAAACAAGCACCAGATAGTAATATACGACGCCGTAGCGAAGATCAAGATCCACAAGTGGGAACATCACAGGTAGAATAAACTGAAAGTACAGCCGGCTCACAACGAGCTCGACACCAGAATACAAAATAATACAACATCGTCCTCACACTGTTTCTAAGTCAAATACATACATGGTAGATGGAGCATACTAGATACAACAATGTACATACTGAAAGATAAACAGATACCGCACAAAACCCACCTATCAGCAAAAGAGCTAGTACACCAACTGTGGGGGTATCTGCGTCAAAAGATGCAAGGCAGCCTGCCGCGACTACTCCGAAGGGCAACCTGCAAACACTGTGGCACAACGGGGGTGAGTTGCCAACTCGTGAATAGAAACATCTACAAGCAGAAATCGAATGCAAGACATAATCCTAAGTCAACAATCAGTAATATAATCCACAAGAGTATATCTGAGAGTGATAAGGTGGCAAGGTAACATCTAAATATGTATGTAGTGCCAGGTACTCGGGTAATAACATGTCATCAGTGTAAGGTATGTCTGCATGAAGTAAATATGATGAAGTATCAAAGATATCAATACACATATATTAGCGTCCCATACCACTAATATTGGTGTAAGGGTATATATAACAGCGCCCTCATACCCTGTTATATATACAATGAAGTATGATCAGTGTAAATGCATGTCTGTAAATATATGTGGAACCCGTCCACCCGTCACCCACTGACAATAAGCCTCATGTATGCAATGCATATGCAATAAATAGGGGGTAGGGGAATATAATATACCATCTACCATAAAGGTCCCGAGCACAGAGGCTCCTCTCCAATCGAGCTCATAGGCTCCGAGCACATAGGCTCCCATCACATCGAGCTCATAGGCTCCGAGCACATAGGCTCCCATCACATCGAGCTCATAGGCTCCGAGCACATAGGCTCCCATCACATCGAGCTCATAGGCTCCGATCAGAGATCATCATGATAAAATATTAAGTATGCGATACAATGCGAGCTGTAGAGTGAATAGTAAATGAACAGTAACGCGGCTTGCCATTTAAAATGAGCATGACTCGGGAATAGAGAACACCACAATGACGAATCTACTATGCAAACTACATCTAAGTATCAAGTCAAATCAGGGGGGGGGGTAGGTGTGGAAACTACCTAAATCTGAGTCGATGTATATCTATAGGTATATAGTCGGTGATCTCGCCTCAATGTCATATTGTAAGATATCCTCAAGTATGAGTGCGGATCTATCATCAATATCGGCTCGTACGGTAAATCATCGTACGGCATCCCCAAAGCTGGGTACAGGTCAATACCTCACTATCTCGTCATATAACAGGTATCACTATCATCAGATCATACAGTCTGGGGGTACTACTCTATGTCTAGTACAAGTCGATACCATCAAAGAAATATACAAGTAATTGTGATGTGATATGTGTATCAGGTATGAATATCAAGTCATGTCACATATAGATAAGCTACAATGCAATGATCCAATGTGATATAGGTATCAAATATGAGTATCAAGTCATGTCACATACAAATGAGCTACAATGCAATGATCCAATGTGATATAGGTATCAAATATGATTATCAAGTCATGTCACATATAAATGAGCTACAATGCAATGATCCAATATGATATAGGTATCAAATATGAGTATCAAGTCATGTCACATATAAATGAGCTACAATGCAATGATCCAATGTGATATAGGTATCAAATATGAGTATCAAGTCATGTCACATACAAATGAGCTACAATGCAATGATCCAATGTGATATAGGTATCAAATATGAGTATCAAGTCATGTCACATACAAATGAGCTACAATGCAATGATCCAATGTGATATAGGTATCAAATATGATTATCAAGTCATGTCACATATAAATGAGCTACAATGCAATGATCCAATATGATATAGGTATCAAATATGAGTATCAAGTCATGTCACATATAAATGAGCTACAATGCAATGATCCAATGTGATATAGGTATCAAATATGAGTATCAAGTCATGTCACATACAAATGAGCTACAATGCAATGATCCAATGTGATATAGGTATCAAATATGAGTATCAAGTCATGTCACATACAAATGAGCTACAATGCAATGATCCAATGTGATATAGGTATCAAATATGAGTATCAAGTCATGTCACATACAAATGAGCTACAATGCAATGATCCAATGTGATATAGGTATCAAATATGAGTATCAAGTCAAGTCACATACAAATGAGCTACAATGCAATGATCCAATGTGATATAGGTATCAAATATGAGTATCAAGTCAAGTCACATACAAATGAGCTACAATGCAATGATCCAATGTGATATAGGTATCAAATATGAGTATCAAGTCATGTCACATACAAATGAGCTACAATGCAATGATCCAATGTGATGTATGTAGTAGGTATGCAATGCACTAGCTAGTAACTATGAACATGCAATATATATATATATATAGAACACTATAAGGTCCTATCAGCCCTGACGTAGAACGCCATGCGGGCGATACCCCCGTAGATGTGAAATCTACTCACCGTAGCCTTCCACTAGGTATAGCCAACAACCTGTGTCCCCTCCTGCGCCGCGTCCGTTGTACCCGCCTGCGAACCTAGAATTTCACAATATATCACACGTAAGCTTGAAATCACGAAAACGCGACATTTAAGCCGAACCAATAACTCGTGTCGCGAACCAAGCGCGCGTGTGCACGATACGCTAAAACGTGTGGTTACGCACCTAAACGCATCCTGACGCGTCGCGATACGCAGAAACCCAAAACCCACACACACACGTATCACGCGTGTCGCGAAAGGTTGAAAATACGGGAAAATAGGTATTCTACCCCAGATTTTTATACAGGAAAGATATTGCAAAAGTATATATACCAAAAACAACCCAAATAGAAGCAGACACCCACACCCCAAACCCGCAACCCATGGCTCCCCCATCTGGCCGCAGAATTGCGGCCAGAATGCAATATTTGGCGGCCTCACTTGGGAATTGGGCTCCCAGGTTTGGTTGGTGCACTCAAGTTTCCCCATACATGCTGCAGTAACATCTAGATTTCTACTGAAAAGTCTCGGGTGACAGCAGATCCTACAGTGCCCAAATTCTAGTTAAAATCCACACTTTGCACTAAAAATGGAACTTTAGGGTATTTTTGTGCAACCTGAGGTATAACCTAGTTAAAATAGCTCTAATAACACTTAAAGGAGCTAACCAAACTATGAGAACACCAATCTACCATATACATCACAAATATCCTATAATTTCACTAAAAATGCACGAAAAGGGGATTTTTGCTAAACAATACAACAAGTTATGGAAAAAGAGGTTAAGACTAGAGTTTATACCTTCTAGAGACCTTGCTAAACACCAAAGTCTCAGCTTTTTCCACTCGTGTATGCAGATTTGCCTCAAACACCCTAAAAAGCTCACTTTTCTTAAATTTTTGTGATGAAAAGGTGTGGTTTTTTGTGTAGGATTTGCTTGGGAATTGAAGGGAATGAAAAGAGGAAGAAGAGGTGAAGAGAATGGAGGGGTTTCCTCTGCTGGAGCTCCAGAATTTCTGAAGTGGGAAAAGGAGAGAGAGAGAAGGGAAGAAAAGGGTCTCAAGTCAACCTTGTACCTACCCCCCCATGCCTCATTGTTTAATGGTATTTTGAATTATGATAAAGGTTTAGAAAAGATCAAAATGGTGGGGAAAAGATAAGTTAACAACCATGCACAAGGAATGGTTAACAAGTCACAAGAAAAGTCTAAGTGTGCAAGTGTGCTCAACAAGGGGAAAATTTCTAATATGCTAACACCACCACTAATAACTATAAATCCTATGAACACACAAATATAAAAAACATGCACGACTACTAATTATCACCAAAACAATCAACGAAAATTTCAAAGTGTTACAATCTACCCCCCTTAAGGAAATTCGGTCCCCGAATTTAAAAATCTAACTATACGCACCTTCAAAAAGGTGGGGATACCTCTTTCCTCATCCCGCTCTCAGTCTCCCAAGTGACTTCCTCGACGCTCTGGCCACGCCAAAGCACTTTGACGGACGGTTATCTCTTCGACCTCAATTTCTTCACTCGTCGGTCTAAAGATTATCACTGGCTGCTCTGCGTAGGCAAGGTCGCGCTCACGCTGGGTCGTCGGATGCTGAATCGCATGCGAAGGATCATGAAGATATCTGCGGAGCATCGAAACGTGAAATACGGGGTGTACGTCTGGAAAACTGGGCGGAAGGGCTAAACGATACGCAACTGCACCAATTCGCTTCAAGGACCTCAAATGGGGCCCACAAATCTGGGACTAAGCTTCCCCTTCTTTCCAAACCTCATTACGCCCTTCATTGGGGAGACCCTCAAGAAAACATGATCACTAACATAAAACTTAAATCTGCTTCGACGACGGTCCGCATAAGATTTCTGCCTACCCTGGCTGCTCTCATCCTATCGCGAAACAATTGGATCTTCGCTGTCTTCCACAACCTGTGGCCCTAATACACTACTCTCACCGAGTTCCGTCCAACAGGTGGGTGATCTGCATCTCCTCCCATAGAGAGCCTCAAATGGTGCCTATCCTGAATGGTCTCCTGGTAGCTGTTGTTGTAGGAGAACTCTACTAAGGGCAAATGATGATCCCCAGCTACCTCCGAAATCTACAACGCATGCTCTGAGCATGTCCTCGAGAGTCTGAATAGTTCGCTCTGACTGTCCGTCGGTCTGCGGATGGAACGCTATGCTGAAACTCAACGGGTGCCCCCAAAGCCTCCTGAAGCCTCTGCTATGGCCGGCTGATAAAACTGGGTGCCTCTATCGGACACGATGCATGTCGGTGCTCGGTGCAGTCGTACAATCTCATCAATGTAAATCTGGCATACTGGGCAAATCCGGATGGCGTCCTTGCCGGTAGGAAGTGAGCCGCTTCCGTCAAACGATCCACGATCACCCAGGTGGAATTATACCCTTGACTAGTCCTGGGTAGACTTACAATGAAATCCATAGATATCTGTTCTTATTTCCACTCCGGATGGGTAACTGCTGTAGCTCTCCCGTTGGCCTCTGATACTCAGCCTCGACTTGTTGACAAGTCAGGCATCTCGATACAAAATCTGCAATATCCCTCTTCATACCGTCTCACCAGTAAACATCTCTCAAGTCATGGTACATCTTGGTGAAACCGGGATGAACACTATATACCGATCGATGTGCCTCCTCGACAATCTCGCGCCGCAATCCCTCAGCATCTGGTACGCACAGTCTAGCTCCAAATCGTAGTATCTCCTGATCATCGATCACGAACTCGGAAATTCTGCTATGTCCCATCTGTGTCCTGATCTCTGAACAGCGGTCAACACTGTGCTGTGCCGCTTATATACGGTCAAGCAACTGTGGGCATGCACGAACATGCGCAATCTGTCTTCCGGTCGGCGTAAACTCGAACTGTACCCGGCTGTCGCATAAGATCTGTCAATCTGCCGACGGTTGCCTCTGTACTGCGCTCAAACAAGATAGACTACCCCCGGGCCTCCTACTCAAGCATTCGCCACTACATTAGCCCTGCCCGGTTGATGCAAGATCTCACAATCGTAGTCCTTCACTAACTACATCCGTCGGTGCTGTATGAGGTTCGGGTCTCGCTGCTGACATATGTACCTTAAGCTCTTGTGGTCGGTGAATATCTGGCACGACTCCCTCATACCGATAATGTCGCCAGATCTTGAAGGCAAAGACCACTGCAGCCATCTCCAGATCATGAGTAGGGTAATTCTGTTCATGTTTCTTTAATTGCCGCGAAGCCTACGCAATCACCCTATCATGCTGCTACTCAAAACGCATCCTAGCTCCACTCGTGAAGCATCGCAGTAGACCACAATTCCGCCTGATCCTGAAGGCAATGATAGCGCTGGTGTCGTAGTCAGTAGAGCCCGTAGCTGCTGGAAACTGTGCTCACACTCCTCCGTCCAATCGAAGTGAACTCCCTTCCGGGTCAATCCGGTCAAAGGTGTAGCAAAAGCGAGAGAAGTCCTGCACAAATTGCCGGTAATAGCCTGCCAGCCCTAGAAAGCTGCGAATCTCCGTCACTGACGTGGGTCTAGGCCAACTCCGAACTGCCTCGACCTTTCTCAGTCAACACATAAACCATCTCGTGTAATCACGTGCCCCAAGAAGTCCACACTACCTAGCCCCGAAGGCATACTTGGAGAATTTGGCGAAAAGCTGATGCTCCCTCAACTCTGCGGTGAAATCCGCAGGTGCTGCTCGTGCACCTCCTCTACTCCGAGAATACACCAAGATATCGCCAATAACCACTATAATGAACAGATCAAGATACGGCCGGGGAAAAATACGGTTCATCATGTCCATAATCGCTGCTGGCACGTTGGTGAGTCCAAACGACATCACCAAAAACTCATAATGGCCGTAACGAGTACTGAAAGCTGTCCTAGGAATGTTCTCCTGTCTAACCCGCAGCTGATAGTAGCCTGATCGCAAATCGATCCTCGAAAAGTATCCTGCCTCCCCGAAGCTGGTCGAACGAATCATCGATGCGTGGCAAAGGATATTTGATTCCGCACTGTCACCTTATTCAGCTGGCGGTAGTCAACATACAAACGTAACCTGCCGTCCTTCTTTCTTCTTGACGAACAGGACTGGAGCACCCAAGGAAAAATACTGGGTCAAATAAGTCCTTTATCCAGCAAATCCTGCAACTGACCCTTCAACTCTCTAAGTTCCGCCGGGGCCATCCAATAAAGCGGTACCGAAATAGGTCCCGTGCCAGGAACCAAATCAACGCAGAAGGAATTACCACGCTCGGGCGGCTCGTCCAGGAAGCTCGTCAGGGAACGCATCAGGAAAACTCGCTACCAACCGGAACCTGATCCAAAAGAACCTCTATAGCCCTAGTATCGCAAACATATGCAAGAAATCCCTGACATCCCTTCCGCAAAAGCTGTCCCGCGCGAACCGAAGAAATCAACACCGTGAGGGGTGGCACTACGGTCCCCCAACACAACAACAACAACCGACTTGCCGGAAAAACAAAATCGAACTGTCTTCTCGCGGCCGTCAACAGAAGCATAGCACGTGGCTAACCAATCCATGCCCAAAAGAACGTCGAAGTCCAACATCTCATGAAGGATCAAAACGACCGGCAACTCTCTATCGCCGATACGGACGGTACATGATCGGAACACGTGCCTAGCAACAAACGACTCTCCCGCAGGAGTAGTCACAACTAGCGGTTGACCAAACAAACCGGACTCTCTACCCAAACTCAGCACAAAAAGTGTGTGGATACATAAGAGCACAAGGATCCGGATCAAACAATACGTGTGCAACAAAGGACAAACTAAAAGAGTACCTGAAACCACAGCATCGGACACACGCAAGTCCCGATGAGTCGAAGCAAAAACTTGTGCCTGTCCTTCATTTGCGACCCGACTGAACTCCTCCTCTACTAGCCTGACCCCTCTGTGCAAACCCCCCGTGTCCACGACGTCTCCGAGCACGACCCTGACGTGCTGTGAAGAAGCACTGCCTGATGAGGTGTTGAAGGCTTCCGCATCGTAAACACCTACGCACTGAATGCTGTCCTGCCTGGGGATGGAAGCCAAATGACTGTCCTCGTCCTAAGCCTCTGCTCTGGGCTGATATACCAGTGTGATTCCTCAACTGTTCCGGAATTCTCACGGCCTCTGGAAGACGTGTCTCGTACACGGGAGTTGCCTCCACCGGTGCTATGTAGGGAACGGAATACTGCATGATGATCGCAAGGAACAACTGGGTAACAGGGGTGGCAACCATCTGTCGCTGCGCTTCGAACGACCTCTACCAATGAGCTCATCGCCTGGCATAGGCCCTGCATCTCTACCACTAGTCTAGCGACCTGAGCTGCCGTAGGGGAAACAATCTGTCCTGGTGCAACAGGAGTACTACTCGGATTAGTCCTTGTCTCAGATGAATCAACTCGAACCTCGGCCCTCGCGGCCTATTGGCTATCAGCAACAACAGGATTCGATAAGGATACTGAAAATCGAATCACAAGAATGTATATACTCAAGGAGGAATTTAAATCAACAAGTCCTAAGGTCGCATAGGCGAAGTACCGTGTCGTGAGTATGCCGCGGAACATACACACGCTACGCTACCCTGCCGCAGCTACCTACTCCATCATACCAGGGTCATCCTACACTCCGAAAGGTAAAACCTACGCTCTGATACCAACTTTGTCACGACCCGAAGTTTGGCCCGTAACCGGCAACTTAACCACGTAACGTCTACAGGCGTGACGCAGCTAAGTGAACCGAAAACCCAGAAAATCAAACCAGTGAAAGTATAGAGTGATAGAAGTTTTAAATGGAAACACTTACGATCATGATAAGAAATCTAAGTAAACAAGCACCAGATAGTAATATACGACGCCGTAGCGAAGATCAAGATCCACAAGTGGGAACATCACAGGTAGAATAAACTGAAAGTACAGCCGGCTCACAACGAGCTCGACACCAGAATACAAAATAATACAACATCGTCCTCACACTGTTTCTAAGTCAAATACATACATGGTAGATGGAGCATACTAGATACAACAATGTACATACTGAAAGATAAACAGATACCGCACAAAACCCACCTATCAGCAAAAGAGCTAGTACACCAACTGTGGGGGTATCTGCGTCAAAAGATGCAAGGCAGCCTGCCGCGACTACTCCGAAGGGCAACCTGCAAACACTGTGGCACAACGGGGGTGAGTTGCCAACTCGTGAATAGAAACATCTACAAGCAGAAATCGAATGCAAGACATAATCCTAAGTCAACAATCAGTAATATAATCCACAAGAGTATATCTGAGAGTGATAAGGTGGCAAGGTAACATCTAAATATGTATGTAGTGCCAGGTACTCGGGTAATAACATGTCATCAGTGTAAGGTATGTCTGCATGAAGTAAATATGATGAAGTATCAAAGATATCAATACACATATATTAGCGTCCCATACCACTAATATTGGTGTAAGGGTATATATAACAGCGCCCTCATACCCTGTTATATATACAATGAAGTATGATCAGTGTAAATGCATGTCTGTAAATATATGTGGAACCCGTCCACCCGTCACCCACTGACAATAAGCCTCATGTATGCAATGCATATGCAATAAATAGGGGGTAGGGGAATATAATATACCATCTACCATAAAGGTCCCGAGCACAGAGGCTCCTCTCCAATCGAGCTCATAGGCTCCGAGCACATAGGCTCCCATCACATCGAGCTCATAGGCTCCGAGCACATAGGCTCCCATCACATCGAGCTCATAGGCTCCGAGCACATAGGCTCCCATCACATCGAGCTCATAGGCTCCGATCAGAGATCATCATGATAAAATATTAAGTATGCGATACAATGCGAGCTGTAGAGTGAATAGTAAATGAACAGTAACGCGGCTTGCCATTTAAAATGAGCATGACTCGGGAATAGAGAACACCACAATGACGAATCTACTATGCAAACTACATCTAAGTATCAAGTCAAATCAGGGGGGGGGTAGGTGTGGAAACTACCTAAATCTGAGTCGATGTATATCTATAGGTATATAGTCGGTGATCTCGCCTCAATGTCATATTGTAAGATATCCTCAAGTATGAGTGCGGATCTATCATCAATATCGGCTCGTACGGTAAATCATCGTACGGCATCCCCAAAGCTGGGTACAGGTCAATACCTCACTATCTCGTCATATAACAGGTATCACTATCATCAGATCATACAGTCTGGGGGTACTACTCTATGTCTAGTACAAGTCGATACCATCAAAGAAATATACAAGTAATTGTGATGTGATATGTGTATCAGGTATGAATATCAAGTCATGTCACATATAGATAAGCTACAATGCAATGATCCAATGTGATATAGGTATCAAATATGAGTATCAAGTCATGTCACATACAAATGAGCTACAATGCAATGATCCAATGTGATATAGGTATCAAATATGATTATCAAGTCATGTCACATATAAATGAGCTACAATGCAATGATCCAATATGATATAGGTATCAAATATGAGTATCAAGTCATGTCACATATAAATGAGCTACAATGCAATGATCCAATGTGATATAGGTATCAAATATGAGTATCAAGTCATGTCACATACAAATGAGCTACAATGCAATGATCCAATGTGATATAGGTATCAAATATGAGTATCAAGTCATGTCACATACAAATGAGCTACAATGCAATGATCCAATGTGATATAGGTATCAAATATGATTATCAAGTCATGTCACATATAAATGAGCTACAATGCAATGATCCAATATGATATAGGTATCAAATATGAGTATCAAGTCATGTCACATATAAATGAGCTACAATGCAATGATCCAATGTGATATAGGTATCAAATATGAGTATCAAGTCATGTCACATACAAATGAGCTACAATGCAATGATCCAATGTGATATAGGTATCAAATATGAGTATCAAGTCATGTCACATACAAATGAGCTACAATGCAATGATCCAATGTGATATAGGTATCAAATATGAGTATCAAGTCATGTCACATACAAATGAGCTACAATGCAATGATCCAATGTGATATAGGTATCAAATATGAGTATCAAGTCAAGTCACATACAAATGAGCTACAATGCAATGATCCAATGTGATATAGGTATCAAATATGAGTATCAAGTCAAGTCACATACAAATGAGCTACAATGCAATGATCCAATGTGATATAGGTATCAAATATGAGTATCAAGTCATGTCACATACAAATGAGCTACAATGCAATGATCCAATGTGATGTATGTAGTAGGTATGCAATGCACTAGCTAGTAACTATGAACATGCAATATATATATATATATAGAACACTATAAGGTCCTATCAGCCCTGACGTAGAACGCCATGCGGGCGATACCCCCGTAGATGTGAAATCTACTCACCGTAGCCTTCCACTAGGTATAGCCAACAACCTGTGTCCCCTCCTGCGCCGCGTCCGTTGTACCCGCCTGCGAACCTAGAATTTCACAATATATCACACGTAAGCTTGAAATCACGAAAACGCGACATTTAAGCCGAACCAATAACTCGTGTCGCGAACCAAGCGCGCGTGTGCACGATACGCTAAAACGTGTGGTTACGCACCTAAACGCATCCTGACGCGTCGCGATACGCAGAAACCCAAAACCCACACACACGTATCACGCGTGTCGCGAAAGGTTGAAAATACGGGAAAATAGGTATTCTACCCCAGATTTTTATACAGGAAAGATATTGCAAAAGTATATATACCAAAACAACCCAAATAGAAGCAGACACCCACACCCCAAACCCCAACCCATGGCTCCCCCATCTGGCCGCAAATTGCGGCCAGAATGCAATATTTGGCGGCCTCACTTGGGAATTGGGCTCCCAGGTTTGGTTGGTGCACTCAAGTTTCCCCATACATGCTGCAGTAACATCTAGATTTCTACTGAAAAGTCTCGGGTGACAGCAGATCCTACAGTGCCCAAATTCTAGTTAAAATCCACACTTTGCACTAAAAATGGAACTTTAGGGTATTTTTGTGCAACCTGAGGTATAACCTAGTTAAAATAGCTCTAATAACACTTAAAGGAGCTAACCAAACTATGAGAACACCAATCTACCATATACATCACAAATATCCTATAATTTCACTAAAAATGCACGAAAAGGGGATTTTTGCTAAACAATACAACAAGTTATGGAAAAAGAGGTTAAGACTAGAGTTTATACCTTCTAGAGACCTTGCTAAACACCAAAGTCTCAGCTTTTCCACTCGTGTATGCAGATTTGCCTCAAACACCCTAAAAAGCTCACTTTTCTTAAATTTTTGTGATGAAAAGGTGTGGTTTTTGTGTAGGATTTGCTTGGGAATTGAAGGGAATGAAAAGAGGAAGAAGAGGTGAAGAGAATGGAGGGGTTTCCTCTGCTGGAGCTCCAGAATTTCTGAAGTGGGAAAAGGAGAGAGAGAGAAGGGAAGAAAAGGGTCTCAAGTCAACCTTTTACCTACCCCCCCATGCCTCATTGTTTAATGGTATTTTGAATTATGATAAAGGTTTAGAAAAGATCAAAATGGTGGGGAAAAGATAAGTTAACAACCATGCACAAGGAATGGTTAACAAGTCACAAGAAAAGTCTAAGTGTGCAAGTGTGCTCAACAAGGGAAAATTTCTAATATGCTAACACCACCACTAATAACTATAAATCCTATGAACACACAAATATAAAAACATGCACGACTACTAATTATCACCAAAACAATCAACGAAAATTTCAAAGTGTTACAGGGTGGGTTTAATTCAATCGGGAAATGACGGGTTGAACTTGGCTAGCACTTATGATTTGTTGACCTTAGCCAAGGTCATAAGTTTCTAGGGGTAAAATATTATTGGGAATTTCAAGTGTTCAAATGTCACGACTCGAATATTTCGACTCGTGACCGGCACTTAACCACGCAACGTCTACAGGCGTAACGCGACTAAGTAAGCCGAACCTAGAAATCAAAACCATTTAAAAGTAGCTAGTGTTGAAAACATTTAATTAAGACATTTAGAAAACCTTAAATAGTTCAATAAGTTCTTTTAAAGTTACGTTATCATTTAAATAATTTTGGCAGCATTTCCTTTGTAAAAGTAATCCCGAAATCGGGTATAAAACAGGATATGAGTGAAAATGAGATATAATGAAACCAAAACATTCCCAAACGGAAGAAATCATGCCCACCGGCGGAAACCATCATCACAAGAGTAATATACGACGCCGTAGCGAAGAATGGGCAATAAATAAACATCACAGAATAATAAACTGCATATAAAAAAGTCGGCTCCCACGAGCTCGACACCAGAATACAAAGAAATATACATCATCATCCTCACACTGTCACTAAGTCCAGTACATATATGGTAGATGGAGAATACTAGATACAAAAGGGGTACAATAAAAGAAATCAGATACCACAACCCACCTAAAAGCAAAACAGCTCTCGCACCAACTGTAGTGGTATCTGTAGCCAAAAGATGCAAAAGGCAGCCTGCCGCGACTACTCCGAGGGGAAACCTGCAAATACTGTGGCACAACGGGGGTGAGTTGCCAACTCGTGAATAGAGATAACATATAAAGGTAATCGCGAGCATGCACGTACTGCGCTGCTCTATCATATGCCAGCAAGTAAGATCTATATGCGACAAGCAGTAGGTGAAATAATCATGCAAATGCTCTGTCAGGTAAAATAACTATAGGATGAGATACATGATAATCAATGCTGAGCAAGGGATAAATAACATCTAAACGGAATATCAACGTGGAAAGGTAATCGGTGCCCAAAAATGCACCCCAAATCCCAAATAAACTCAGGCGCTGGCACCCTCCTCGGCCCTCAAATCCTGTAAATCTCTGAGAAATCACGAGTGCCCAACATAGGCTCCCAAATATCATAAAATAATCGTGTCCAGCATCGACACGCAAATCCTCATATATCGAGCTCCGTAAGTCCAGATCAGTCCACGGGCTCCGTCTGCGGTATCGGCCCCGGCAGTACGTGTTAGTTGTATGTATGCCCTAGAGGCCAGTATTGTACAGATGATGTATATTATATTGGATGCTTGGACATATATAGAGATGACTTTCTTGCTCGATATGATAGTATGCTATCTGGTTGCTCTTTATCTTAACATGTACACTTGTCTCTTTAAACTGTCTTATAGTTACATGTTGGTAAAGCCCTTAGGATGTGTACTTGACTACCTGGACTATGATACAGATCATACTAGTGGGGACATGGTAGTCCATAAGTACATGCTTCAAGGTCCCTAGTCGTGGGTGTATCGAGACGGGGCATCGATATACCAATGTAGACTAGCGTATATGCTTCTCGACCCATGAGATGGGCGATGGATGATCCCATATCCATTGGTGTTTGACATCAAAGATGATATACGGGTGCTCAGTGGAGACTGGGTACACTTGACGGACTCGCCGAGAACTCCCAGATGGTATTATAACACACGTCAGATGGCAGTTCTCAGGTGACACTTGTGTAGGTTAGTCTGTAGACCCGAGATCGTCATAGAGTCTTGTGTGATTCCCACTGTGCTTTGATCTCCACCTTACCACATCCATGAGGACGTGCAAAACGGTGGTCTTTGGGTACAGTCCCGAGTCACATGGAGGCAATGAGCGATAGGAGGAGTTTCGTCTCTCCCGGTATTGGGGGTTGATGTTGCGCTGTGCTCGATTGGCCGTAACAGGGAAGTCCCTGGCCAGGGCTGATCAGAGATTTGCTGGTAAGTGTTACCTGTAGTTTCTTGACCCGTTATGAGCCTCACATCGGCACGACTTATCGGTTATTGGGGTCTAACGTTTACCACCCCTAGACTTGATATGCGACATATCAGACGAACAGACCGGACTGTACGGTAAGTGTTACTGGTTGGATTCACAGGAGTGTGAGCGGGCTAGCTCGTCGATCTTCTGATCGATCAATACCCGGATGGCCGTTATGTTTAGCAGACCGCTTGCGGCTTGTGGATGTTTGATATGATCATCATCTGCTACCGGCGTATTGACGAGTCTTTAGAGTCCTACACAGAGGTTTCCTGGCTTAAGCGAAACGAAATAGGAGCGCATATGAGATATGTGCAGGACCGAGAATAATGCGTGTATGTGATACCGTATTCAATTCTCGCGATGAATGTATCGATTGGTTATATACGATGTAACCTAGATATCGAATCAAGGATTGATTCGATAAGCCGATACATAGGATACTAGTCGGTTATATGCGATATGACCGGATCGTTAAATCAAGTGTTGATTTAATGATTTAATGTATAATTATATATTTGATATATTGCTTTGCATTAACTAGTATTGGTTCACTTTAAATGGATTTTATCACTTGATGTGCAAGTTCTATATGTGATATACTTTTGTGCACATCTTTGTATCATGTTTGATGATGCTTGCTCATTTGGTTAAGTGTAAAGAATTAAACCTAGGTTAAGAAAGTGATTAGGGTTTTAAATTATCCATTATTTTATTTATTGATTTTGGAAAAAGAATGGTATAAGAATTCAAAATGGTTGCTTTCATTCTCGAACCTTTGTGAAGCTTTGACCAAAGTGACCAATTTGTCTTCATGCTTAACCCTAACCACTCTTCTAACCTTGGTCAATTCTCTAAACCTAACCATGGTTCCTATTATGATAAGTATTCATTTCTTTTTCATTTTTGATTAACTTATCATAATATTTCCTTCTTCTTGATCTACTTCTTTAAGAAAGAAAGCTTGATGCCATCAATGGCAACTTGAGTTCTAAAGTGAGAAATCCAATTCTAAAGTGAACCCACCTCCTATTTCTTCACCCTCTACCTCTTGCCAAGTTGTTTTGGGTGTTGTCTTCACAAGTTTCACAAATTTGTGAAGTTGGAGCTTGAACTTGTGATACCTCGACGTAGATCATCTTCGGCACGAAGCCGACGACCTAGTCCGCCCTTTTCTCCGATGAAGCCGATGCTTGAGTTCGAGATTCGAGACGGACAGCGAGAGGACGTCTACGTGGAGCCAAGGAAGTGGATATCCGGATCTACAAAGGTTGTAGCTTCTTATCTTTAGTTAAGTTATTAACTAGATTCGTTTTTCGCCTAAACTTCTAGTCAACGATCCGTATTAGGGTTTCTCGGCACCCGTAAAATTTGAAATTGGCATGGTTGATGCCTTGTGAGAACTCTTAAGAGTGCTTAGGATCCCTATAGTGGTATCAGAGCCTAGCTAGAGCCTTAGGCGATGAGTAGACGACGTTTGAAATCCGAACGAACATCGAAACCAACATCCAAAATGCTCTCTGGAAATTTTCTAAAAATCTGGTTTTTTGTGAATTAAAAATATGCAGAAAAATCAGCAGGTGTTTATAAGAGTTACTGTGAAATTCGAGCATCTAATTCCATTAAACCGCCGCGGTTCCGCGGCATGAGCTTGCTCATGCGGCGGTTACGCGGCCGTACTGTCGCCATGTCCAATGAATTTTACACAGTAATTCCTATTTTGCAGTGCTATATTTTCTGGGTATTTTTATTATGACTTCAGAGTTGAGTATTCTGGGGTTGTATTGGGAATCAGAGATTCGATCGGATAATCAAACTTTGTCTGTGTGTTTTTCCGGATAACTTTACAATATGTTAAAAGTTTCGACCGGATGTAAATACCCAATCTTTCCCCTGCTGGGAAGTTTCCAATTGTTGGACTTTTCCGTAGTTTAATGACGTTCTAAGTAGTGCAAGTAACGCGATGGTCCCTCTAGAAGGCAAAAAACCTTAACTCGATTATGTGACCGTCTTGAACTACCCTTTGAACCTTCGGGTTTGGGATAGTACGGCGTGCCACATGTGAGGCATTGGCTTGACCCTTCTACGGCTGGACCGTTGGTACTGAGGCATGAAGTGAATGTCTTTGAACTTGTTTCATGTGTTGATCGGCTTCGGGAAAACTTGAGTGTTCGAATGTTCGATCGGAAAGTTTAATATTTTCTATTTATCCGGAATGGGATACAATAATTGGAATTCACAAACAGTTATGAGATAATTGAATGAATGTTATAAATCTAGCGGTTTAGTCTCACTTGATATTGAAAAGAGTTTTCGATAATGAGACTAAAATGCGGGGTTTATAATTGTTAGGCATGTGATGTCTAAGTATTTCATTTGATTAGGCATGCGATGTCTAAAGAGGTTGCGGATTCCAACTGTTGTAGTTTTACACTTTCTTTTCTGTGACCGTAAGTGTAATATGTGATATCGTCGGTTTCGTTGCTATATGTCAACGACAATTGGGATGCGCATATTTACTTACGTTGATGACATGTGATGTTATGTGTTGCTGGATATGTTATATTGGATCGTCGTGTTCGAATAGCCGGGGTTTTTTATCTGAGATGGGTGTTTTTCATTTTCATTCATATAAAAACTTGTATTTAATATTCTTTTATTGGGACACTTCCAGGTAGCGGAAGTTGTCACCCTTTGTATATTATTTACTTTTCCGCATTAGGATAGACCCAAGGAGGGGAGCATAAGTAACCGGGTTCTAGGGTCCAGTGGGAGACCATCTCGAGGAGTCGAGTCCGGGGCTCCTAACCCTAGAATTGGTAGGGTTGCTTGCCCCTCTCGTAGGGGTCCAGGGGTGTGGGATTGGCTATTCATCACGACCGTGGAATCCGTGTTTTATACTGGCTCGTATTGAAAACACGGACGTCCTAGTATATCCAATGTTTCATATGTTTCTTCTGCTGCGATATCTGATCGGAATGATTTCGGATGTGTCGTATGAAATTGTAAAGAAATCACAACCAAAAATATTTGACCGCAATCAAACAACGGTGTCAGTTGAAGTTAATGAATGAGTGCGGATCGTCCTCAGGGATCTCGAGATTCGTTTGTATTTTTATTTGTTTGAAATGAAATGTTAAGCAACAAGAAAACAAGATTCAGGAGTTGATTTGTATTTGTGTGTCACAATTCTTTATTAAAGAATCACGAAATTATAAACAATCAAGAATCGGGGTTTCAATGGTATTTTCCAAACAACAATCAAGAATAATAGAGAGGGGCTCGTAGGAATCGATCGGATCTTTAGATGTATTGTAGTCTACAATATTTCGTATTCTTGTCCTTCGAAAGATTGATACTAGATCGATGATCATCAACAAGAGTTAGGGTTTTCTCGTGAAACTAGGGTTTCATCTTATCCCTTGTTCTGTTGTCGATATCATTCACATTCTAGCCTCTAGCAATTTCAAGAAGCGATCGGATCACCCCAATCTCGAGCGATGTTGATCAAGAAAGCATCGCATCAAATTGGGTTGTCGATTCTTGAACTTGCTAGGGTTTACACACTCGTGGGATTCAAGAATTGATTACAAATTTGCTACATCATCATACTAAAGATCGTTTCGACTCCTTAACGAGCAGAGTTTTATTCACACATCACCACATAGACAATATTCAAGAATAGTAAAGATAACATGATGCGGAATTTAAAGAAAACAAGATAGAAGAAAATATCACCTTTTATTTCATCAACAATTTCAATACATTCTTTCAAGAACTACAAGAAGAAAGAAAATCGATCGTTGACTCGGCTTCGCTCGTCTCCGTGGATCGTGGATCTACTTTGATCTCTTGCCCGATGGAAGATCGGCTCGGCTCATAAAAGGGTTGAAGGAATCTTGCTTGGCTTGCACTCAAGATCTTGAATTGTGGTTGGATCTAGGGTTAGGGTTTCCTACAAGATTTCTCACTAATCTTGAGGAAGAAGAAGATGGAGAAAAAGAATGGCTAAAACTAAAAATGGGTTGAATCTATCTATCTCCAAGATTGAATCAAGATTTTTCCAAGATGAGAAATGAGTGAGCCTAGGGTCTTATTTATAGACCTAGGTTTAGGTTTGAATTAGACTTTCCCTCCCAAAGTTTGTTGGCCAAGTTTGTTGGGGTTTAGCTTAGGGTTTAAGCAAGGGTTTGGGAAAGTTCTAGAAGTTTTAGGCTAGTTTAGGAGCTTGATGATCTGGTGGAAGTGTCTGGACTCTTCTGGACTTTTGTATGCATTTTTTTAGCTGCAGGTACTAACACAGGAGTTGTGGTGCAATTCGTGGAGCTAAGTCCCTGGGCCTGCCGCTCTTCCGCCGCATGAGATGCCTTTAGGCCGCCCTTCCGCCGCACAATGATGAGGTTGGGATCTGTGCTTTCTTCTGTTGCTTGGTACTGCTGTATGGGTTATTCTTTGATGTTTAGAATTGCAGTTGCCCTTCTATGTTGATACCAGATTTGCTTTCAATGAGTTTACGAGCAATTGTAATGGTCGAGCAATGTATTGATCGAGCAAGTATCTCTTTTCCTGCATAGACTTCAAAATAGGGGTTGCAAGATATAGAAAATATGCTATGTAATGCAATGCAGTTAATTTCCCTAGAATTTCGGGTTTTAAGGTCGAATACATGTAATTTGATATTTTGCGACCGATTAGCTAATATGTGAATTATGAATACCGTACACTTCTAAGTGTATGCAAATGTTAAGGAAATTGCCTGCTAAAATATACAGTATTTTCGATTGATCAAATACCCCCAAACTTAATTTCGATCGTCTCGAGAGAATGTTTTATTAAAAAGAGAAGGAGAAAACAAAGAAAGAGAAAACTAACTAGCACACTTTCGTAGGCAACACGATTGCACTGAGCACGTGCAACAAGCCTTTAAACCTCTAGGTGTCCCTAATGGAGGAGTGTTGTCTCCTGAGGGTTTTCAGCGGATTGCACCCACAAAATCCAAAAAATAAAAGCAAGATCATGAATATTACATTTAAAGACAAGAATTGTAAAAGAAAAACCTTGAAAATTAGGGTTTCCAACTAAGCCAGCTTTTCGGTTGTCATGAGCCCTATCTTAATGGTCATGAAAAGATGTCAGAAATCACGTCCTCCCTCAATAAAACATCGTCTTATTCTTCATTCCTATCTTTCTTCCAAACATCGATCATATCACCCTGCGTGTGTGTAAAGACATCCCTACACCCGGAGAATTCAATTCAAGCTATCGTACTCTTGCCCATCAGCCTCAGTACTTTTTTGGCAAACGAGATTGCTTACACACTTTCATGCGACCGTTAATACTTCTTGAGGTACTAACCGACCGATTACTGATGTGCTTGCTAACTTGGTGTATTTTCCTAGTCTTGCACCACCTCAGGCCTAGCAGTGACTCCCAGACCAGTTGACCTTGGGGCACTAGGTGAAGAAGCACCCTTTTGCTATATATTTTTCTTACCCTTGGTGATAACAAAACCAGTATCCATTTTTCTCACCACTTTCAAAATACTTTTTTTTTTTCATACTTTTGGCTTTAAGACAAGAGCATTTCAAGGTATCCTCTACTATCCCAGGCTTCAAGACGTGTGTAAGTGCGAATAGCAGGGTAGCAACATTCAAAATGTTTGGCTTCCAGAATAGAAACTATTTTTCAGACTTATTTTTATCCTCAGATTAGTGACGTCTTTCATCTTACTAACCCTTGGGACAACGGCTCATAACTACTTATTACTAGTTCGTATAAGAAAACTTCTAATTTTCTTAGTTTTCTTAAATTTTTCCAATCTCATGGATGTAATTTTTCACTGTCTAAACTTTCATTATCTTATTTATATACAAAAAAAATATTTTTATAATTTTGAAATTTTTTAAATTTTTATGGTTTTCGAAAAAAAAATGTTTTGTGCTTATGCAGATGATATGCAAATGATGCGAAAATAAGCACAAACCTCCCCCAAACTTGTTTTCAACAGTGTCCTCACTGTTGTCTTCAGCTAAATCTTGCAAAAAAAAACCTGTAAGCTTGGAAGGAATTTATTAGTGGGGGCAAAATATTTAAGTGAAGAACCTCTCCCAAACTTATTTTTGGCTCAACATTTTATAAAACTTTTCTTTTTAGGAGCCAGAAAAATTATACCCCCCCAAACTTGAGTTATGCAATGTTAATCTTTTAAAATCACAAGTGGGGGTCAAAAATCATTGGTCGATGCCAAGCTTTACATAGACCAAATGTCAACACCAACCATTCAAAAATTTTATCAATGCAGTGCTCGGGTTGGTGGAAGAAAAAGTGGGGAAAAGGTAAGTGGTGGAATAGAATGTGTGTGCGTCTCATTTTGGAGAGACGATGCAGTGATTGTGATGGATTACTCGCATTCTTTTTACAGGTCAGAAAAAGGGGTGGAGGTTCAATTTCATTGATTGGAAGATGATTCATCTCAACACCCGTGTTATTCAAAAATGCGAGTTCATCAGCGAAGATCTCCTCAAAAGTTTCATCTATACCCCGAAGAATAATGTCACCACAAGGTGCGGGGTGATCTTCAGACTCTAAAAGCAGTTCAATATCCGTATTAATTGTTGACCCGGACATCTCAGTGGAAGAGTCCGTATGTGTATGATACATAGTTGGGTCAAACAATAACGTATGAAAAGAGTCAAGATCAGTTTCAGGAGGATCATTAAATTCGCTGCTGTCGACATCCATTAAGTCGACAGAACAAACCTGAGCAGTAGGTTCAGAGGGTACACTTCCTAACTTGTAAATGTTCATCTCAATCGTCCTGTTCCCGAAGGATAAGGTCATAGAACCGTTACGACAATTGATGATAGCATTGGAAGTGGCCAAAAAGGGGCGACCTAAAATCACCGGAATTTGATTCCGTGAGTTCGCTACAGGCTGTGTATCAATTACAATAAAGTCTACAGGGAAAATAAATTCCCCGATTTTTATTAACACATCCTCTAGTTCACCCCTAGGTCTGGTGATTGATCGGTCAGCCATCTGTAAAGTGCATAGAGATGGTTTCAACTCTCCGATTCCTAACTGCTCATAAACTGAGAAAGGAAGCAGGTTAACACTTGCCCCAAGATCTAGTAGAGCACGATTAATGTGTTTCTCCCCAATAGAGATGGAAATCGTAGATATCCAGGATCCTTACGTTTCCTCGGTAATTGCTGGGGGAAAGCTGTGTCTACTGTTTTAGCCATGAATATCTTCTTGGGCTTTTGTTTCTTCCTCTTTCTAGTGCAAAAATCTTTAAGAACTTTTGCGTATGCAGGTACTTGTTGGATAGCATCTAGAAGAAAGATATTGATGTTAACCTGTTTAAACATCTCAGTGATCTTCTCCATCTGTGGACTTAGTGTGTTAGCCGTTAACCGATTCAGGTAAGGTGCTTTAGCAATTAGCGCTGGGTCCATGGGAGAAGGAAGTGTGTGTGGAACCGATCCCTGAATAGAAGTGGGAATCGTCCGAGGAGGGGTAAAAGAGGTGGGCTGTAATGGCGAGCCTTTTGGGAAATGGAGAATAGGCTCGGAAGAAGATGGTGGGGTAGAAGAACTGGGGTCAGAAGTGTGTGTGTGTGGAAAGGTCTCAGCCGGGGTGTTGATATGATTTTCAGTATCATCAACTTCTTCCCCAACATGATTGTCAAGCACTCTTCCAGATCTCAATGTGGTGATTGCATTCACATGATGTGAATAACCAGGATTGGGCAAGGATTGAGCTGGAAGTTTCCCTTTCTCTCTTGCACTCAGTTCGGCTTTTAATCGTGCAATTTCTTCTTCCATCGATTTAATATTCTCGTTTTGGGACGCAGAGTTTTTCTTCATGTCATCGACGGAAGATTTCACTTCAGCCGAAACTTGCATGATATTTGTTAAGATCAAATTCATGTATTGTGCAAAAGAAGAGGATTCATCAGTTCCGGTCAACTGTAAAGGACTAGACAATGCAGGTGTGTTGACCTGATTTTGAAAATTATGTGCTTGAAAGGGGTGCTGAGTGAGTTGAAGTTGTGGCTGCTGTTGTGGTGGAGGGACCCTTTGGAAATTGTTTTGGTTTGGAACCGTTTTTTGTGATTGTGATTGGTTCCAAGTAAAGTTAGGGTGATTCCTCCAACCCTGATTATATGTGGAAGAAAAAGGATCGTTTCGAGGTCTTTGAAATGTGACATTGGTATGCTCACGACCTTGAAACGGACATTCTTCCGTCAAGTGAGACGGATCAGTACAGCACCCACAAACAGTTTTGGGGAGTGATACCGGGTTTAGGGAGGCTGCTGCAAATTTGTGTTCCATAGCGTCGAGCTTCTTTTGCATTGCTGCCATTTCAGCTCGAACACCTATGGACACATCTACTTGGTGTATGCCACCCCTATTCAATGGTTGAGTTCCACTCTCCCAAATTAGTGATTTTTCAGCGAACTCTTCTAAGTATTGCCAGGCTTCACCATCGTCTTTAGTCATAAATGTACCCTGACACATATTTTCAAGGCTCTGTTTCGTGCTAGGGTTACTGCCCTCATAGATGATTCGGCAAAGCTCCCATCTCGGGATGCCGTGATGAGGACATTGAACCATTAGATCCTTGAAACGTTCAAAGTACTTTGAAAATGGTTCGGTAGGGAGCTGGGCAAATTGGTTCAATTCGCTACGAATTCGAGCCGTTCTTTGGACTGGGTAAAATTTCTTTAGGAATGCAGCGACGAATTCTTCCCAATTTGTGATGGAGTGTGCGGTGGTGTTATATAGCCACTTCTCGGCTATATCGCACAAGGTAAAAGGAAGAAGTCGTAGACGCATCGCATCCACAGAAAGTTGAGACGTACCCATCATAGCACATACGTTTTCAAATTTGGTAATGAAAACGTAAGCGTCCTCGGTCTCGAGTCCGTGATATTTAGGTAAAAGGTTGATATACTGGGGCTTGATTTCAAAATTATCCCCATTGGCTGGTGGTGTGGATAAGCAGGTCGAAAGAGGACCTCTAAGTGGATAGCATCTTTCCTGAAGAGAAATGTGTGGAGGATTCTGCGCACCAACGGACGGTGGCAGATTAGGGTTAAAGAAGTTAGATGGATTCGGATCCATCGGTGTGGGTGTGGTAGTAGGTAAAGAAAAGGTAAATGGAGAATTATCGACTTCGGAGTCGATAAAAGGTACGCGGACTAAACGGGCACTAGAATCCCGTGTCCAGCCTATCTTGTACTAAAAAGGGTTAGTACAAGTGGCAGCATTGGCTTATAATTAGGGGTAAAAAAATGAATGCGGTGTTTGCTTTTGAAAAGGGACGGATTTTTAAAAAAAAAAAAAATTATGCGACAACCAAATGCAGCAACACAACCCTAAAATCTAATGGTCACCTAGGTCCGGCTCTAGACCGCTCCTAACTGCCAAAAGACAAGTCGCAGGATCAATCCTCCACTGCCTCTTTGTCTCCCTGTGGCCGGATAAGTGCCAGGTAAGTGGGAAGGAACCACCACTACAGTGGCCCTAATTAATAACCACTAGCCTTAGACACACTCGCCTTAGGCACCACAGAAAAACGCGGATAAGCAATGAATTACCCATGGCCCTCTCTTGTCCTAAATGAGCGCGACAGTCCTTAGAGTCATCTCTAGATTTCTTTTAGTTAATGGGGGTAAATGTGGATGCAAGTTTGGTGGTTTTCGGGGCCTAGGAAGGGTAATGAAATCCCCACCTAATTTGGATTTGGCCGTGCCTCTTAAATTCCGTATTTAATATGCAAAACAACCAAGAAAAGCAAAATCACGCACAATTTTAATTTGCTTTTGCAGCGCAGCTATTGTTTGCAAAGAATCCTGCAGAAAGGATTAGTTGGAGCTAAAAAGGGTGAGGGGAGAGAGCAAGAAATCACCTGCTGGAAAATTTTCCAGAGAACCCCCTACACTGCGGCGCTTCCGCCGCACAAAGCATGTATCTGCCGCCCTTCCGCGGCTTGTTGATGGGTTCACTGTACCAATTTTCTTCAGATGCTTACTGTTGCTATCTACAGCACTCTGGTATATCCCAAATAATTTTTCCACAGCTCAGGATGCTCCAGATCACCTTGCAATCAAATCACCACACACGTATAAGAGTTTGTACGAATTTTGAATTCAAGAAATGAAACGTAATAATTCTTTCACTTCAAACTATAAAATGTAAACGAATTAGCGCGCGATCCCCGGCAACGGCGCCATTTTGATCGGAATGATTTCGGATGTGTCGTATGAAATTGTAAAGAAATCACAACCAAAAATATTTGACCGCAATCAAACAACGGTGTCAGTTGAAGTTAATGAATGAGTGCGGATCATCCTCAGGGATCTCGAGATTCGTTTGTATTTTTATTTGTTTGAAATGAAATGTTAAGCAACAAGAAAACAAGATTCAGGAGTTGATTTGTATTTGTGTGTCACAATTCTTTATTAAAGAATCACGAAATTATAAACAATCAAGAATCGGGGTTTCAATGGTATTTTCCAAACAACAATCAAGAATAATAGAGAGGGGCTCGTAGGAATCGATCGGATCTTTAGATGTATTGTAGTCTACAATATTTCGTATTCTTGTCCTTCGAAAGATTGATACTAGATCGATGATCATCAACAAGAGTTAGGGTTTTCTCGTGAAACTAGGGTTTCATCTTATCCCTTGTTCTGTTGTCGATATCATTCACATTCTAGCCTCTAGCAATTTCAAGAAGCGATCGGATCACCCCAATCTCGAGCGATGTTGATCAAGAAAGCATCGCATCAAATTGGGTTGTCGATTCTTGAACTTGCTAGGGTTTACACACTCGTGGGATTCAAGAATTGATTACAAATTTGCTACATCATCATACTAAAGATCGTTTCGACTCCTTAACGAGCAGAGTTTTATTCACACATCACCACATAGACAATATTCAAGAATAGTAAAGATAACATGATGCGGAATTTAAAGAAAACAAGATAGAAGAAAATATCACCTTTTATTTCATCAACAATTTCAATACATTCTTTCAAGATCTACAAGAAGAAAGAAAATCGATCGTTGACTCGGCTTCGCTCGTCTCCGTGGATCGTGGATCTACTTTGATCTCTTGCCCGATGGAAGATCGGCTCGGCTCATAAAAGGGTTGAAGGAATCTTGCTTGGCTTGCACTCAAGATCTTGAATTGTGGTTGGATATAGGGTTAGGGTTTCCTACAAGATTTCTCACTAATCTTGAGGAAGAAGAAGATGGAGAAAAAGAATGGCTAAAACTAAAAATGGGTTGAATCTATCTATCTCCAAGATTGAATCAAGATTTTTCCAAGATGAGAAATGAGTGAGCCTAGGGTCTTATTTATAGACCTAGGTTTAGGTTTGAATTAGACTTTCCCTCCCAAAGTTTGTTGGCCAAGTTTGTTGGGGTTTAGCTTAGGGTTTAAGCAAGGGTTTGGGAAAGTTCTAGAAGTTTTAGGCTAGTTTAGGAGCTTGATGATCTGGTCGAAGTGTCTGGACTCTTCTGGACTTTTGTATGCATTTTTTTAGCTGCAGGTACTAACACAGGAGTTGTGGTGCAATTCGTGGAGCTAAGTCCCTGGGCCTGCCGCTCTTCCGCCGCATGAGATGCCTTTAGGCCGCCCTTCCGCCGCACAATGATGAGGTTGGGATCTGTGCTTTCTTCTGTTGCTTGGTACTGCTGTATGGGTTATTCTTTGATGTTTAGAATTGCAGTTGCCCTTCTATGTTGATACCAGATTTGCTTTCAATGAGTTTACGAGCAATTGTAATGGTCGAGCAATGTATTGATCGAGCAAGTATCTCTTTTCCTGCATAGACTTCAAAATAGGGGTTGCAAGATATAGAAAATATGCTATGTAATGCAATGCAGTTAATTTCCCTAGAATTTTCGGTTTTAAGGTCGAATACATGTAATTTGATATTTTGCGACCGATTAGCTAATATGTGAATTATGAATACCGTACACTTCTAAGTGTATGCAAATGTTAAGGAAATTGCCTGCTAAAATATACAGTATTTTCGACTGATCAATATCTGTGATGTGATCATGTGATGTTCTGTGATGGATACTGTATATAGTATATATGATATATTATATAGGCGTTACTTATGTTTTACACCCGCGCTAGCCCTGCCCTACTCTGTCGTTAGTTACCTTACCTAACGGTGCACGAGGGGACATCGAGGCGAATGCGGATGGCATAAGTGTACGTCGTATTTATCTGTGATGTTTAGGTGACTTAAATGATGGGACTTCATTAATGTGATTAATGAATAAAAAGAAACCTAAGATGTTGTAGAATCAAATTTTAAATAAAACAGGTAGCTACAGTTCTTGCTTTGCACAGCGGTATATGTGATATATCCTGCACCTTATTCGATAAGGAAAGGACCGAGATCCCTTCACCGGGAGTGACTCCTTTGGCAATAACTGGCAGATGCTACACACTCGGTTTGCTTTTGATTGCTTTTGACTTTTGCTTTGCACAGTGATATATATGATATATCACGCACCTCATTCGACGAGGAAAGGGCCGACGATCCCTTCACCGGGAGTGACCCCTTTAGCAAAACTAGAAAAGACTCAAAATCACTCCATTTCAAAACTTCATTTGATTCTACAACAATATCAAGTTCATTACGCTCATGGTTTTCAAAAAAGCCTGCGTAGCCCTCCGTCAATTCAGATATGTAATATTCAGTATTCGTGCTGCGGTTGTTTGGCATGCGTGAAGGCGTAGTGTACGGTAGCTGATTATTACTTGTCTGCAGCATGAGATGCGATTGGATTAAGATATTCGTACGGCGTTGTTTGGCATGCGTCAAGGGTCGTACGGGTGGGTTTAATTCAATCACGAATTGTACGGGTTGAACTTGACTAGCGGACTATGGGTTGTTTGGCATGTGTCAAGGTCATAGCACGCTAGGGGCAAAATATTATCGGGAATTTCAAGTGTTGAAATTTGCAATGAGATTGCATACCTTCTATGAGATAGTTGGATCCCGATACCCATTGCGAGTAAGAGTTACTCCTGGGAGAGTTTTACACATTACAATTAGCCGATCAAGTAGGTGTCTAGAAAGGTGTCAACGGGGTTACGCCTTTGGGAAAACGAGGTTTACTTTAATTAGGTCCGTACGAAAGCACGGGGATCCTCCCTCAAAGTACCGACACTGGCCTGGCTGAAAGATCGACGAAGTTGTAGGGTGTAATTAATCCCGTCTAGTCTTTCCTTTTTGGGTTTGAAGGAAGATTTGATAAAAACCAGTGGGAGCCATCCTGATTAGATAAGATAATAACCAATCTGATCTTGCACGAGCATACGCTAAAGTGTTTTCTTCTCACTCTCTCCAGGTAGTGACCATGTCATGTCCTAATAAAGATAATAATATGGATGTATTGACCGAACCCGCATGTTATACTGTGCTGGGGAACGTTGGTTCCGTTCTTTCTTATAAGAGTTATAAGACTGAACAGGATATAGGGGAATAGCAGGATTCCCATGCCACCCGAATGAAGAAAGTACATGATGATGCATTTTCTTCGGGTGTGTTCGTTACAGAGAACTGTTTCTCCATTTGCTCCACGTCCTGGGTATTAGATACCGGGTCAGGATCCCATATATGTAATCAGTTACATGGGCTCAGGAAAGGTAGAGAACTTGGAGAAGGTGATAAAGACATTAAAGTTGGAAATGGTGAAATTGTTGCAGCTAAGACTGTCGGGGAATATCACCTTGCATTACCAACTGGTAATACATTGGTTCTGAACGAATGCTATTACATGCCGAACCTGATATGCAACATTATATCGGTTTCTTTATTGAGTAAAGAGGGATATAATTTTGTATTACAGGACAATGTTATGAACATTTTCCGTAACCAAAAGTTGGTTGGATCAGGCACGTTGTGCAATGGCATTTATGTTCTAAATCAATCAACAGTTCTGAGCATAACAAACACACACAAGAGGAAGAGTTCAGAACTGAACGAATTCTTCTTGTGGCATTGTAGACTCGGTCACATTAATGCGACACGACTGGCTAAGTTGCATAAGGATGGATATTTAAATCCGTTTAAATTTTCATCTTATGACACTTGCCAGTCATGTCTCAAAGGCAAGATGACCAAGACTCCGTTTACAGGACACGGAGAAAGAGTTACCGAACTCTTGGGACTGATACATAGTGATGTATGCGGTCCCATGTCTACACATGCCAGGGATGGTTCTTCGTACTTCATTACATTCACTGACGATCTCTCTAGATTCGGATATGTGTTCCTGATGAAACACAAATCAGAAGCTTTTGAGAAATTTAGGGAATATAAACAGGAAGTCGAGAACCAAACCGGAAAAAGTATTAAAATCCTTCGATCTGATCGAGGAGGTGAATACTTGAGCAATGAATTCCTGGACTTCCTAAAAGAGAATGGGATTCTCTCTCAACTGACTCCTCCATATACACCACAGCACAACGGTGTATCAGAACGGAGGAACCGCACCCTATTAGATATGGTGCGCTCTATGATGAGCACAGCTGAGTTACCTATTTCCTTCTGGGGATATGCGCTTGACACAGCCATGGACCTATTGAATAGAGGTCCTACCAAATCAATGCCTACCACTCCATATGAGATATGGAAAGGGAAGAGACCACATCTTAATTACATTAAGATATGGGGTTGTCCAGCCTATGTCAAAAGACAAAATCCGGACAAACTCGAGGCAAGATCAGTCTTATGTAAGTTTATAGGATATCCCAAAAATTGACAGGGGTATATCTTCTACCATCCCGAGGAACAAAAAGTGTTTGTTTCTCGACATGCCACTTTCTTAGAAAAAAGTTTTCTTATGAAACAGATAAGTGGCATTGAGGTAGAACTGGAAGAGGTTCCAGCGACACAAACTATAACAGAAGACTTGGTAGAACTAGAGGATTCAGTAGTACCCGACGAACCTCAGCCTCTCCGCCGATCTAGTAGGGTTCCTCGTCCACCTGAGAGATACTATGGTTTTCTCATTGATGGTGGCAGTGAGGATTGCATCATGGAGGATGATGACCCAACTAGCTTCGAGCAGGCCATCACGAGTAGGGACTCAGTGAAATGGCTGGATGCTATGCGGTCTGAGATGGAATCCATGTACACCAACAAAGTATGGACTTTGGATGTTGCTCCTGAAGGGGTAAAACCCATTGGGAGCAAGTGGATCTTCAAGAAGAACTTGGTGTAGATGGGAAAGTGGAGACTTTCAAAGCTAGACTTGTAGCAAAGGGTTTTTGTCAAAGACCAGGTGTGGACTATGACGAGACCTTTTCTCTAGTGGCTATGCTTAAATCCATCCGGATCATGCTTGCCATCGCTGCATATCATGATTACGAAATCTGGCAAATGGATGTTAAGACCGCCTTTCTAAATGGTGATTTAGAAGAGTGCGTGTACATGACTCAACCAGAGGGCTTCGTAGACAGAGGGAACAGCGGGAAGGTGTGCAAGCTGCTTAAATCCATTTATGGATTAAAGCAAGCATCGCGGAGTTGGAACATCTGCTTTGACGTCGTTATCAAAGAGTTTGATTTCATCAAAAATCCAGATGAACCTTGTATTTACAAGAAGGTGGCAGAGAGTAAGGTTGTTTTCCTCGTATTGTACGAGGACGATATACTCTTGATAGGAAATGATATTCCTATGCTGCAATCGGTCAAGCTCTTATTATCATAAAGATTCTCAATGAAAGATCTTGGTGATGCCTCCTTCATATTGGGAATCAGGATCTATAGAGATAGATCCAAACGGATATTGGGATTGTCCCAATCAAGGTACATTGACACCATACTAAAGTGGTTTCGTATGGAAGAATCCAAGCGTGGGAACTTACCCACGATCTCTGGAGTCACTCTCTCCAAAGAGATGTCTCCCAAGACTGATTTGGAGAGAGCTCGCATGCAAGGGATATCCTATGCTTCAGCAGTAGGCTCTATCATGTACGCGATGCTATGTACCAGACCCGATGTTGCATACTCACTAAGTGTAGTGAGCAGGTATCAAGCTGATCCTGGAGAGAGTCACTGGACAGCTGTGAAGAGCATTCTCAAGTACTTGCGAAGGACTAAAGAGATGCTCTTGGTGTATGGTAACGGAGAACTCCAAGTGGAGTCATTTACCGATTCGAGCTTCCAGAGTGATAAGGACGACTCTAAGTCGCAGTCGGGCTTTGTCTTTACCCTTTATGGAGGGGCGGTTAGCTGGAAGAGTTCCAAGCAGGAAACCGTGGCAGTCTCGACGATGGAGGCTGAATACATCGCTGCCAACGATGCTGCTAAAGAGGCTGTCTGGATCAAGAAGTTCATTACTGAACATGGAGTGGTTCCATCCATTGAGCATCCAATACCTTTGTATTACGATAACAATGGAGCGGTGGCTTTGGCCAAGGAACCTAGGTCCCATCAGCGATCCAGGAATATTTTGAGGCGGCATCACCTGATCCGGGAGATAGTTGATCGCCGGGAGATCGAGGTCAGGAGGGTTGACACGAAGAACAACACGGCGGATCCACTCACGAAGGCCATTCCCCAGATACAGTTTGAGAGACTCTTCGGGATGCTCGGTATGCGATACTACAGCAGCTGGCCTTAGTGCAAGTGGGAGATTGTTAGTTGTATGATGCTTTAGAGGCCAGTATTGTACAGATGATGTATATTATATTGGATGCTTGGACATATATAGAGATGACTTTCTTGCTCGATATGATAGTTTGCTATCTGGTTGCTCTTTATCTTAACATATACACTTGTCTCTTTAAACTGTCTTATAGTTACATGTTGGTAAAGCCCTTAGGATGTGTACTTGACTACCTGGACTATGATATAGATCATACTAGTGGGGACATGGTAGTCCATAAGTACATCCTTCAAGGTCCCTAGTCGTGGGTGTATCGAGACGGGGCATCGATATACCAGTATAGACTAGCGTATACGCTTCTCGACCCATGAGATGGGCGATAGATGATCCTATATCCATTGGTGTTTGACATCAGAGATGATATACGGGTGCTCAGTGGAGACTGGGTACACTGGACGGACTCGCCGAGAACTCCCAGATGGTATTATACCTCACGTCAGATGGCAGTTCTCAGGTGACACTTGTGCAGGTTAGTCTGTAGACCCGAGATCGTCATAGAGTCTTGTGTGATTCCCACTGTGCTTTGATATCTACCTTACCATGTCCATGAGGACGTGCAAAACGGTGGTCTTTGGGTACAGTCCCGAGTCACATGGAGGCAATGAGCGATAGGAGGAGTTTCGTCTCTCCCGGTATTGGGGGTTGATGTTGCACTGTGCTCGATTGGCCGTAACAGGGATGTCCCTGGCCAGGGCTGATCAGAGATTTGCTGGTAAGTGTTACCAGTAGTTTCTCGACCCGTTATGAGCCTCACATCGGCACGACTTATCGGTTATTGGGGTCTGACGTTTACCACCCCTAGACTTGATATGTGACATATCAGACGAACAGACCGGACTGTACGGTAAGTGTTACTGGTTTGATTCACAAGAGTGTGAGCGGGCTAGCTCGTCGATCTTCTGATCGCTCAATACCCGGATGGCCGTTATGTTTAGCAGACCGCTTGCGGCTTGTGGATGTTTGATATGATCATCATCTGCTACCGGCGTATTGACGAGCCTTTAGAGTCCTACACAGAGGTTTCCTGGCTCAAGCGAAACGAAATAGGAGCGCATATGAGATATGTGCAGGACCGAGAATAATGCATGTATGTGATACCGTATTCAATTCTCGCGATGAATGTATCGATTGGTTATATACGATATAACTTAGATATCGAATCAAGGATTGATTCGATAAGCCGATACATAGGATAGTAGTCGGTTATATGCGATATGAACGGATCGTTAAATCAAGTGTTGATTTAATGATTTAATGTATAGTTATATATTTGATATATTGCTTTGCATTAACTAGTATTGGTTCACTTTAAATGGATTTTCTCACTTGATGTGCAAGTTGTATATGTAATATACTTTTGTGCACATCTTTGTATCATGTTTGATGATGCTTGCTCATTTGGTTAAGTGTAAAGAATTAAACCTAGGTTAAGAAAGTGATTAGGGTTTTAAATTATCCATTCTTTTATTTATAGATTTTGGAAAAAGAATGGGATAAGAATACAAAATGGTTGCTTTCATTCTTGAACCTTTGTGAAGCTTTGACCAAAGTGACCAATTTGTCTTCATGCTTAACCCTAACCACTCTTCTAACCTTGGTCAATTCTCTACACCTAAACATGGTTCCTATTATGATAAGTATTCATTTCTTTTTCATTTTTGATTAACTTATCATAATATTTCCTTCTTCTTGATCTTCTTCTTCAAGAAAGAAAGCTTGATGCCATCAATGGCAACTTGAGTTCTAAAGTGAGAAATCCAATTCTAAAGTGAACCCACCACCTAGTTCTTCACCCTCTACCTCTTGCCAAGTTGTTTTGGGTGTTTTTTTCACAAGTTTCACAAATTTGTGAAGTTTGAGCTTGAACTTGTGATGCCTCGACGTAGATCATCTTCGGCACGAAGCCGACGACCTAGTCCGCCCTTTTCTCCGATGAAGCCGATGCTTGAGTTCGGGATTCGAGACGGACAGCGAGAGGACGTCTACGTGGAGCCAAGGAAGTGGATATCCGGATCTACAAAGGTTGTAGCTTCTTATCTTTACTTAAGTTGTTAACTAGATTCGTTTTTCGCCTAAACTTCTAGTCAACGATCCGTATTAGGGTTTCTCGGCACCCGTAAAATTTGAAATTGGCATGGTTGATGCCTTGTGAGACCTCTTAAGAGTGCCTAGGATCCCTACAGTACGGATCATCCTGCATCCTTCTCTCGACTCTGGTCAGTATCCTCCGGATAACCGCCGGGTCCAACCAATCACCGGTAGGTACTCGCCACCCTGCTAGGCTCATCGTCTACTCCACGAAAATCATTTCTCGCCCCGGGGAACCATACCGGGTCCACCATGAACCCGCAAACGGATCATCCAACTCCTCGAATCGGGTTTCAAACACACGTCTCAGCACCGAGAAAACGTGTGGTGGACGCACCAAATTATCATATCACGAGGAACCAGGTTTTCAAATAGTGCATCTTTTCTTAAATAATCCCATGGTCCTCAAAACCAGAAATCACATGAAAATCCAACACCAAGAAGTAAATCAAATGTGATGTGCTATGTACATCAAGCCATAATATAGGTACAAGGGGAAACCGGTTTTAAAAATAGTTTTTGTTTTTAAAGACATCATGCGGCTCCCAATTTCTATGAAAATCATATCGAATCATATGTGAAATGAACTACAGCAATATAATCATGGCAGTTCTACAATGAGTGTGTCTTGGCAATTACTAACGGTGTGTGTGTAACATGCAGATTAGTGCTCGTGCAACATGAACCGTTACTAATAGTGTGGTGTTCTATCAATTCTAAGTTTACTTACATATAGCAAGGAATGCAGTATGCAATGACAGTCAATGGGGTAAATGCAACATGTAACTATAAGGTCCTATCAGCCCTGACGCATAACGCCATGCGGGCGATATCCCCGTAGATGTTAAATCTACTCACCGAAGTCTCGCGCTAAGAGTAGCCGACGACTTGCTTCCCCTTATTCGCACCGTCCGTCTAACTCGCCTGCGAACCTAGAATCACACAATATATTACATATAAGCTCAATTCCACAAAAACGTGATATTAAGGTCAAACTAGAAACCCGCGTCGCAAACCAAGCGTGCGTGCGCACGATACGCTAAAACGTGTGATCATGCGCCTGAAACTACCCCGACGTGTCGCGATACGCAGAAACCCCAAACCCACACACGTATCACGCGTGTCGCGAAGGTTAAAAATACGAGAAATATGTATATAGCTCCAGATTTTTCTACAGCAAGAATCAAATAAAATTATACATGTCATGAGTCTAAGGGTTGCAGCAGACACCAATAGAGACAAACCCCAACCCAATCCCTCCCCATCTGGCCGCAATTTGCGGGCAGAAACAATATTTCGGCGGCCTGCACAAGTCGTATGGGGGTGGGGTTCTACCTTGGGGATCAACACCTAACAAAGATACTGCAGTCATCTCAAAATTATTCTGAACTCACTGGGTCGATAGCTGTTTACAGAAAGTCAAAATTTGATTAAAAATGATGAATTTGCATCAAATTGGGATCTGGTGGTATTTTAGTGCAATTGGGGGCTAAGCTAGGTTAATATGGACTTAACAACACTCCATCAACTTACTAAAACCAGTTCAAACATCACTTGGTCATGGTTCCCACTAATCACCACATATCGCACTAAAACGCACCAATAAACACAAATCGAAGCTAAGCTACACTAATTAAGCAAACTAGGGGGTAAGTTCAAGAAGTATACCCCACACTCGACCCTAAGGAGCTGGAGGAAGAAGAAGGAGTGGAGGGAAGGAGCTGCAGTTGAAGTTGTGCTGTTGCTGCTCACTGGTGCTGCTGCTGTGATGCTTGCTGCTGCTGTTGTGATGCTTGCTGCTGCTGCTGTGCTGCTGCTGTGGATGTGGGTGTGTTGGTGTGAGAGTGAGGTTGAGAGAAATGAGCACAAGAATGAGAGGAAATCATAACTCCCAATGTCAACCCCTCCTTGCTCTCTCATCATTAATTGCAAGCATGGCTTTTGCCATGATGCATTCTCCCTCTCTCATTCTCACCAAGTCAACACTCCAAAAGAAAAATTCAAATTAAAGCAACCATCCATTAACTAAATAAACTTAATTAAAACCCAAAGACTTAATCCCCATGATTAAACCCACCATGGTTGCTAATCATGGTAATATCTCATTTTTAAACCCTAGTTTACATGCACATGTGTGTGCAAGCCTAGGAAAATTCTAGAAAAATATTTATTAAGTTTGGAAAAATATTTGAAACTCAATTTGGTAAACTTTTTGTTAAAAACCCTTTATTTAAATATAATTATCCACTAAACACATCCTTAGGTGTTACAATCTCCCCCCTTAAAAGAAATACATCCCCGAATTTGAAAATATAAAGCTACGCATACCTTCAAAGAGATGACGGAACTTGTTCCGCATCTCGCCCTCGGCTTCCCAAGTGATCTCTTCGCCACTAGGGCTGCACCAAAGCACCTTCACTGATGGCAAGACCCTTGATCTAAGTTTCTTCACCTGCCGGTCCAATATCACGACTGGCTGCTCGGTGAACGAAAGGTCGCGCTCGAGCTGAAAGGCCTGATGCTGAATCATGTGCGAAGGGTCATGTAGGTATCTGCGAAGCATTGACACGCGAAACACGGGGTGAACATCTGGGAAGTCGGGTGGAAGAGCCAAACGATAAGCTACTGCGCCCACATGCTCGAGGATCTCAAAGGGACCTATGAATCTGGGGCTAAGCTTCTCCTTCCGTCCAAACCTCATAACTCCCTTCATCGGAGAGACCCTCAGAAAAACGTGATCTCCAACTGCGAACTGTAATCTGCGGAGGCGCTTATCAGCGTACGATCTCTGCCTGCTCTGAGTTGTCCTCACCCTGTCTCGAATCAGCTGTATCTTCTCGGTCGTCTCCTGTACGATCTGGGGCCCCAAAATACTGCTCTCACTGAGCTCTGTCCAGCAGACGGGCGATCTACATCTCCTCCCATACAGAGCCTCGAAAGGTGCCATCTGAATAGTATCCTGGAAACTATTGTTATAGGAGAACTCCACCAAGGGTAAATGATTATCCCAGCTACCACCAAAGTCTAAAATGCACGCTCGGAGCATGTCCTCTAGAGTCTGAATCGTCCGCTCTGACCGTCCGTCGGTCTGCGGATGAAATGTTGTACTGAAACTCAAGTGTGTGCCCAAATCATACTGAAGTCTCTGCCATAGTCGGCTGGTGAACTGGGTGCCTCTGTCGGACACGATACTTGTCGGAACTCCGTACAGTCGTACTATCTCGTCGATATAAATCTGGGCGTACTGAGCAAATCCGAAAGCCGTCTTCACTGGCAGGAAGTGAGCCGCTTTCGTCAAATGATCCATGATCACCCAAATGGAGTAATACCCTCGCCTAGTCCTGGGTAGACCCACAACGAAATCCATCAAAATTTGCTCCCATTTCCACTCCGGAATGGGTAACGGCTGTAGCTCTCCCGAGGGCATCTAGTGCTCGGCCTTGACTTGCTGACAAGTCAGGCATCTCGATATGAAATATGCGATGTCCCTCTTCATTCCGTCCCACCAGTAAACATCTCTTATATCATGATACATCTTGGTGGAACCGGGATGGACGCTGTACACTGATCGATGTGCCTCCTCAAGAATCTTACGTCGCAGCCCCTCAGCATCTGGTATGCACAGTCTAGTCCTAAATCTCAGCATCCCCTGATCATCGATCATGAACTCTGAAAATCTGCCCTGTCCAATCTGCGTCCTGATCTCTGAACATCGGTCATCACTGTGCTGTGCCTCATGTACACGGTCAAGCAACTGTGGGCGTGCACGAACATGCGCAATATGTCCTCCGATCGGCGTGAACTCAAACTGCACTCGGCTGTCGCATAATATCTGCCAATCTGCAGACGACTGCCCCTGTATTGCGCTCAAACAAGATAGACTACCCCCGGGCCTCCTGCTCAAAGTATCCGCCACCACATTCGCCTTGCCCGGGTGATGCAAGATCTCGCAGTCGTAATCCTTCACTAACTCCATCCATCGGCGCGGTCTAAGGTTCAGGTCTCGCTGCTGAAATATATACTTTAAACTCTTGTGATCAGTGAATATCTGGCACGACTCGCCGTATAGGTAATGTCGCCAGATCTTAATTGCAAAGACCACTGCAGCCATCTCCAAATCGTGAGTGCGGTAGTTCTGTTCATGTTTCTTCAATTGTCGCGAAGCATACGCGATCACCCTGTCATGCTGCATCAATACGCACCCTAGCCCCACTCGAGAAGCATCACAATAGACCACAAATCCGCCTTACCCTGAAGGCAATGATAACTCGGTGCCGTAGTCAGCCGAGTCCGTATCTACTGAAAACTGTGCTCGCACTCCTCCATCCAATCGAAAGGAACTCCTTTTCGGGTCAACCCAGTCAAAGGTGTAGCAATAGTGGAGAAGTCCTGCACAAATCGCCTGTACTAACCGGCCAACCCCAAAAAGCTGCAAATCTCCGTAACTGATGTGGGTCTGGGCCAACGCTGAACGGCCTCGATCTTCCTCGGCTCTACACATATACCGTCTCGTGAAATCATATGCCCCAATAAGTCTACGTTGTCCATCCAGAAAGCACACATGGAGAATTTCGCGTAAAGCTGGTGCTCCCTCAAAGTCTGTAGTGTAATCCGCAGGTGCTGCTCATGCTCCTCACTACTCCGGGAATACACCAAGATATCGTCAATGAATATTATGATGAACAGATACATATATGGCCGGAAAATACGGTTCATCAAGTCCATGAATACTGCTGGCGCATTGGTGAGTCCGAACGACATTACCAAAAACTCATAATGGCCGTAGCGCGTACGGAAAGCAGTCCTAGGAATGTCTTCCTTTTGAACCCGCAGCTGATGATAGCCCGATCGTAAATCGATCCTCGAAAAGTATCCTCCCCCTCGAAGCTGGTCGAACAAACCTTCGATACGTGGCAAGGGATATCTATTCCGTACTGTCACCTTGTTCAGCTGGCGGTAGTCAATACACAGACGCAAACTGCCGTCCTTCTTCTTGACGAACAGGACTGGAGAACCCCAAGGAGAAACACTGGGTCGAATAAGTCCCTTATCCTGCAAATCTTGCAACTGACCCTTCAATTCTTGAAGTTCCGCCGGGGCTATCCGATAAGGCGGTATGGAAATAGGCCCCGTGCTAGGAATCAAATCAATACAGAAAGAAATGTCGCGCTCGGGCGGTAGCCTAGGAAGCTCGTCAGGGAACACAACAGGAAACTCGCTAACAACTGGAACCTGATCCAATGGAACCTCTATAGCGCTAGCATCGCAAACATAGGCGAGAAATCCCTGACATCCCTTCCTCAAAAGTTGTCCAGCGCGAAAAGAAGAAATCACACTGTGAGGGACGGCACCACGGTCCCCCAACACAAAAAAAACCGACTCGCTGGGAAAACAAAATCTAACTGTCTTCTCAAGGCAGTCCACAGAAGCATAGCACGTGGCTAATCAATCCATGCCTAAAAGAACGTCGAAGTCCAACATCTCGAGAAGGATCAAGTCGACAGGCAACTCTCTCTCGCCAATACAGACGGTACAGGATCGGAACACGTGCCTAGCAACAAACGACTCTCCCACAGGAGTGGTCACAACAAGCGGCTGAACAAGAAAACCGGACTCTCTACCCAAAGTCGGCACAAAGTGTGTGGATACGTACGAGTGCGTGGATCCGAGATCGAACAACACGTGTGCATCAACAGAACATACTGGAAGGATACCTGAGACCACCGCATTGGACTCCTGCGCGTCCCGATGCGTCAAAGCAAAAACCCGTGCCTGTCCTCCACCGGTGACTGACTGCCCTCTGCCTCGGTCATCTCGCCCTCTCGGAGCAACTCCTCCACGCCCACGACCTCTCTGTGTACGAGTCTGACACGGAGCAACGGTAGGTACAATAGGCAACGCCCTCTGGGGTGGTAAAGGTGGTAAGGTAACATGCGGTGTTGTTTCCTCCTTCCGGTGTATCTCAGGACAATCTCTAACAAGGTGAAGTAGACTGCCGCATCTAAAGCAACCCTGCGGCGACTGCTGGCTCTCCCGTGGATATGAGCTAAACATCTGTCATCGTCCCGAATCTCTACCACTCCTCGTACCAGAATGGTACCTGTCGCGGCGTCTGAATGTCTGTCTTCGTGCAGATATACTAGTACAAACTCTCTTCGGCTCTGGAACTACCGAAGTCTCAGCAAGGCGCTCCTCGACTAATAGGGCTGCGTTTACAGCTGCTGCATATGTCTCGTAATGCTACACGCGGATCACGAGGAACAGTGGCGTAAGCAAGCCTCGAACAAATCTCTTGACTCGCATCTCCTCGGTAACCACCAGGTACGGAGCATAAACTGCTAGCTCTGTAAACAGCACGTCATACTCTGCCACTGACATCTCCGGAGTCTGGCGTAAGGACTCGAACCTGCGTACTCTAGCATCTCTGACACTCAGTGGGAGAAAGCGAGCAAGGAATAGTGCCACGAACTCTGTCCAGGTCAAAAGAGGAAGACCTGCCGCTCTGCCCTTCTCAACTGAATCACACCACTTCTGCGCAAGACCTTCCAGGCGAAAGCTCGCGAACTTAACCTATCTCGCATTTGCTCATCTGAGGGAACGGCATATCCGGGCCATCCTATCAATGAAAGACTGTGGGTCCTTTACTGTATTGGTGCCTGTGAAGACCGGAGGTTTCAGCCTCATGAACTTTGATAGCGATACTGTAATCACCTCCGTGGCTGCAGGGGCAACTGGCTGTGCGGTAGGTACCATCGTGGTCTCTGTAACGGGTGGAGCTACCACTGGTCGCTGCGCTCGAAGCGTTTCAACTAGCGATCCTATCATCTCGCGCATCTCCTGCATGCTGGATCCCACCGTCTGGCGCATCTCCTGCATACCAGCCCCTAGCGTGGCGATCTGATCTGTCATGGGAGGAACAACCTGCTCAGGAACAACCGGTGTACTGCCCGGATTAGTCCTTGTCTCAGACAAATCAAGTCGAATCTCGGCCCTCGCGGCCGCTCTCTACGCCCTCGTAGTCTTTGGCGGCATAATGGCTGAAAGGAAATTAGGATTCGATAAGAATAAGGAAATCGAATCACAAGAATATATATACTCAAGAAAGAATTTAAATCAATAAGTCCTAAGGTCGCCTTGGCGGAGTACCGTGTCGTGAGTATGCCGCGGAATATACACACGCTACGCCACTCTGCTTCGGCTACCTGCTCCATCATACCAAGGTTATCCTACACTCCGAAGGTAAAACCTACGCTCTGATACCAACTTTGTCACGACCCGAATATTTCGACTCGTGACCGGTACTTAACCACGCAACGTCTACAGGCGTAACGCGACTAAGTAAGCCGAACCCAGAAATCAAAACCATTTAAAAGTAGCGAGTGTTGAAAACATTTAATTAAGACATTTAGAAAACCTTAAATAGTTCAATAAGTTCTTTTAAAGTTACGTTATCATTTAAATAATTTTGGCAGCATTTCCTTTGTAAAAGTAACCCCGAAATCGGGTATAAAACGGGATATGAGTGAAAATGAGATATAATGAAACCAAAACATTCCCAAACGGAAGAAATCACGCCCACCGGCGGAAACCATGATCACAAGAGTAATATACGACGCCGTAGCGAAGAATGGGCAATAAATAAACATCACAGAATAATAAACTGCATATAAAAACAGTCGGCTCCCACGAGCTCGACACCAGAATACAAAGAAATATACATCATCTTCCTCACACTGTCACTAAGTCCAGTACATATATGGTAGATGGAGAATACTAGATACAAAAGGGGTACAATAAAAGAAATCAGATACCACAACCCACCTAAAAGCAAAATAGCTCTCGCACCAACTATAGTGGTATCTGTAGCCAAAAGATGCAAAAGGAAGCCTGTCGCGACTACTCCGAGGGGCAACCTGCAAATACTGTGGCACAACGGGGGTGAGTTTCCAACTCGTGAATAGAGATAACATATAAAGGTTATCGCGAGCATGCACGTACTGCGCTACTCTATCATATGCCAGCAAGTAAGATCTATATGCGACATGCAGTAGGTGCAATAATCATGCAAATGCTATGTCAGGTAAAATAACTACAGGATGAGATACATGATAATCAATGCTGAGCTTGGGATAAATAAAATCTGCACAGAATATCAACGTGGAAAGGTAATCGGTGCCCAAAACTGCACCCCAAATCCCAAATAAACTTAGGCGCCGGCACCCTCCTCGGCCCTCAAATCCAGTAAATCTCTGAGAAATCACGAGTGCCCAACATCGGCACCCAAATATCATAAAATTCTCGTGTCCAGCATCGACACGTAAATCCTCATATATCGGGCTCCGTAAGTTCGGATCAGCCCACGGGCTCTATCTGTGGTATCGGCCCTCGGCCCCGGCAGTACGGATCATCCCGCATCCATCTCTCGACTCTGGTCAGTATCCTCCGGATAACCGCCAGGTCTAACCAATCACCGGTAGGTACTCGCCACCCTGCTAGGATCATCGTCTACTCCACGAAAAACATTTCTCGCCCTGGGGAACCATACCGGGTCCACCACGAACCCGCAAACGGATCATCCAACTCCTCGAATCGGGTTTCAAACACACGTCTCAGCACTGAGAAAAAGCGTGGTGGACGCACCAAAATATCATATCATGAAGAACCGGGTTTTCAAATAGTGCAACCTTTCTTAAATATTCCCACGGTCCTCAAAACCAGAAATCACATGAAAATCCAACACCAAGAAGTAAATCAAATGCGATGTGCTTTGTACATCAAGCCATAATATAGGTACAAGGGGAAACCGCTTTTAAAAATAGTTTCCGTTTTTAAGGACATCATGCGGCTCCCAATTTCTATGAAAATCATATCGAATCATATGTGAAATGAACTACAGCAATATAATCATGGCAGTTCTACAGTGAGTGTGTCATGGCAATTACTAACGGTGTCTGTGTAACATGCAGATTAGTGCTCGTGCAATATGAACCGTTAGTAATAGTGCGGTGTTCTATCAATTCTAAGTTTACATACATATAGCAAGGAATGCAGTATGCAATGACAATCATTGGGGGTAAATGCAACATGTAACTATAAGGTCCTATCAGCCCTGACACATAACGCCATGCGGGCGATATCCCCGTAGATGTTAAATCTACTCACCGAAGTCTCGCGCTAAGTGTAGCCGACGACTTGCTTCCCTTTCTTCGCAGCGTCCGTCTCACTCGCCTGCGAACCTAGAATAACACAATATATTACATATAAGCTCTAGTCCAGAGAAACGTGATATTAAGGTCAAACTAGAAATCCGCGTCGCAAACCAAGCACACGTGTGCGCGATACGCTAAAACGTGTGATCACGCGCCTGAAACTACCCCGACGCGTCGCGATACGCAGAAACCCCAAACCCACACACGTATCACGCGTGTCGCGAAGGTTAAAAATACGAGAAATACGTATATAGCTCCAGATTTTTCTACAGCAAGAATCAAATAAAATTATACATGCCATGAGTCTAAGAGTTGCAGCAGACACCAATAGAGACAAACCCCAACCCAATCCCTCCCAATCTGGCCGCAATTTGCGGCCAGAAACAATATTTCGGTGGCCTGCACAAGTCGTATGGGGGTCGGGTTCTACCTGGGGGATCAGCACCTAACAAATATACTGCAGTCTTCTCAAAATTATTCTGAACTCACTGGGTCGATAGCAGTTTACAGAAAGTCAAAATTTGCTTAAAAACGATGAATTTGCATCAAATTGGGATCTGGTGGTATTTTAGTGCAATTGGGGGCTAAGCTAGATTAACATGGCCCTAACAACACTCCATCAACTTACTAAAACCAGTTCAAACATCACTTGGTCATGGTTCCCACTAATCACCACATATCGCACTAAAACGCACCAATAAAGACTAATCGAAGCTAAGCTACACTAATTAAGAAAACTAGGGGGTAAGTTCAAGAAGTATACCCCACACTCGACCCTAGGGAGCTGGAGGAAGAAGAAGGAGTGGAGGGAAGGAGCTGCAGTTGATGTTGTGCTGTTGCTACTGCTCACTGATGCTGCTGCTGTGATGCTTGCTGCTGCTGTGCTGCTTGCTGCTGCTGCTTTGGATGTGGGTGTTTGAGTGTGAGAGTGAGGTTGAGAGAAATGAGCACAAGAATGAGAGGAAATCATAACTCCCAATGTCAACCCCTCCTTTCTCTCTCATCATTAAATGCAAGCATGGCTTTTGCCATGATGCATTCTCTCTCTCTCATTCTCACCAAGTCAACACTCCAAAAGAAAAATTCAAATTAAAGCAACCATCCATTAACTAAATAAACTTAATAAAAACCCAAAGACTTAATCTCCATGATTAAACCCACCATGGTTGCTAATCATGGTAATACCTCATTTTTAAACCCTAGTTTACATGCACATGTGTGTGCAAGCCTAGGAAAATTCTAGAAAAATATTTATTAAATTTGGAAAATTATTTGAAACTCAATTTGGTAAACTTTTTCTTAAAAACCCTTTATTTAAATATAATTATCCACTAAACACATCCTAAGGTGTTACATGAAATTTGCAATGAGATTGCATACCTTCTATGAGATAGTTGGATCCCGATACCCGCTGCGAGTAAGAGTTACTCCTGGGAGAGTTTTACACATTACAATTAGCCGATCAAGTAGGTGTCTAGAAAGGTGTTAACGGGGTTACGCCCCTGGGAAAACCAGGTTTACTTTAATTAGGTCCGTGTGAAAGCACGGGGAACCTCCCTCAAAGTACCGGCACTGGCTTGGCTGAAAGATTGGCGAACTTTTAGAGTTTAATTAATCCCGGCTAGTCTTACCTTTTAGGATTTCAAGAAAGATTTGACTAAAACAGTGGGAGACATCCTGATTAGATAAATTGATAACCAATCTAATCTTGTAAAAGCGCACGTTGAGTGTTTTTCTTCTCTCTCTCTCCAGGTAGCGACCATATCTCGCCTTAATCAAGATAATAATACGGATATATTGACCGAACCCGCTTGTTATAATGCGCTAAGGAACGTTGGTCCCGCTCCAACTTATAATTGTTATAAGACAGAGCAAGAAATAGTGGATTACCAGAATTCCCGTGCCGCCCAAACGAAGAAAGTACAAGTTGATGCATCTTCTTCGGGTGTGTTCATTACAGAGAACTGTTTCTCAGTATCCTTTACGTCCCGGGTATGAGATACCGGAACAGGATCCCGCAAATGTAATTTGTTACATAGGCTACAGATAGGTAGAGAACTGAGAACGGGTGATAAGTTTCATGAGATATAAACGGTGCAAGTGTTGAAACCAAGTCAGTTGGTAGTTATCACCCTGTATTACCAGAATACATTGATTCTGAACAAATGTTATTAGATACCGAACCAGATATACAAAATCATATCAGTGTCTTTATTAGTAAACAAGGATATAATTCTGTATTGTTGGATAATGTTTTGAACATTTCCTATATCAAGAGTTGATCAGTTCAGGCACGTTATCTAAAAACATAGACGTTCTAAATCAAACCACAGTTCTTAATATACAGAACACACACAAGAGGAAGAGTTGAGAAATGAACGAACCCTTCTTGAGGCATTGTTGACTAGGTCATATCAATGCGACCCGAGTAGCTGAAGTTACATATATATGCATATTTAAATTAGTTTGAATTTACATCTTATGAAATATATAGGTCATGTCACAGAGATAAGATGACCACAGCTCCGTTTATTGGAAACAGAGAAAGAGTTAGTGAACTCTTAGGATTAATACATGTTGATGTATGAAGATCCCATGTCTACACTTGCCAAGACCGGTTCTTTGTACTTCATTACATTCACTGATTATCTCTCAAGATCCGGACATATGTTCCTGTTGAAACACAAGTCTGGAACTTTTGAGAAATTCAATGAATATAAGTTAGAAGTAGAGAACCAAAAATGGGTATAAGTATTATGTCCTTTGATGTGATCAGGGAGGAGAATACTTGAGCACGGGATTCCTGGACTATTCTAAAGGAGAATGAGATTCTCTCTCAGCATTACTCCTCCGTATACACCACAACACATCGGTGTATCGGGGTGGAGCAGTCACACTCTATGTGATATGGTGTGCTCTATAATGAGTACTACTGAGTTGCCTATTTCCTTTTGGGAGTTATGCACTTGAGAAGTTGCATACCTATTGAATAGGGTTCCAATCAAATCAGATGCCCACCACTCCATATGTGATATGGTATGGGAAGAGCCCATATCTTAGGTATGTTAAGATTTGGGGTTGTCCAGCCTATGTCTATAAGCATAATCCGGACAAACTCGAGGCAAAGTCAGTTCTGTAGAAGTTTGTTGGATATCCCAAGCATACGCAAGGGAATATCTTCTACCTAACCGAGGAACAAAAGATGTTTTGTTTCTCAACATGCCACCTTTGTGAAAGGGAATTTCTTATCAAGAAATTAGTGGACATGAGGTAGAACTGGAAAGAGTTCCAGCTATACAAACTGCAGCTGAAGATTTGGTAAACCCGGAGGATTCAATAGTTTCCAACGAACCTCAGCCTCTCCGCCGATCTAGTAGGATTCCTCACCTACCTGAGAGATACTTCGGTTTCTCTATGACAGTGGGAGCGAGGATTGCATCATGAGATGATGAATCAACTTATTTTAAGCAGGCGATTAAGAGTGGGACTCTGTAAGAATGGCTGGATGCTTAGCGATCTGAGATGGAATCCTTATACACCCACAAAGTATGGACTTTCGTTGCTTTATCTGAAGGGTTAAATCCCCATCAGGAGTAGTATATCTTGGGAAGATTACTTGGTGTACATGGAAAAGTTGAGACTTTCAAAACTATGCTTAAGTCCATCCAGATCCTACTTGCCACGGCTACATTCCATGACTACGATATCTGGCGGTTCGGTGTCATGACTGCTTTTCTAAATGTTGATTTGGAAGAGAGCGTCTATAAGTACACAGCCAGAGGGCTTCGTAGACAGTGGGAGCAGCGGAAATGTATGCAAGATGTTTTATGTGATAAATCAGACATCGCGGAGTTGGAACATCTGTTTTGATGTGGTAGTCAAAGAGTTTGACTTCATCAAAATGGTAGATGAACCTTGTATATACAAAAAGGTAGAAGGGTGTATGGTGGTGATTCTCGTAGAGTACGTGGATGACATACTCTTGATAGGGAAGGAGTTTCCTATGCTACGCTCGGTCAACCTCTGCTTATCATAAGGATTCTCCATATAGGATCAAGGTGATACCTCCTAAATCCTAGGTTTTATATCTATGAGATAGATCTAAATGTATGTTAGGATTCTCACTAGTTGTAGTGAGATGGTATCAATCGATCCTGGGGAAAATCACTGGAAAGGTTCCAGGGTAATAAGAACGATTATATGTCAGTCACAGGCATTGTCTTTACCCTCAGTGGAGGGACGGTATGTTGGAAGAGTTCCAAGCTAGAACCTGACTTACTAGACGATTAAAGGCAAGATACATCGTTACCTAGGATGCTACCAAAGAGGCAGTCTGGATATATATAAGTTCATGAGATGAACTTCGTTCCTACCATTGTGTGACAATGGAGTTGTGGCTTATGCCAAGGAACCCCTGTCCCATCAGAAATCCAAATATAATTCTTAGGCAGTATCAGCTGATCATGGAGATGTTTGATCTCTAGGGAGATCGAGGTTTGGAGAGTAGACACAGAGGACAACAGCGCGGATCCACTCACAAAGGCCTTTTTCCCAGTAGAGACTTTTATGAGATGGCTGAGTATGAGATACTTCAACCATAGCTTATTGTTGGGTATGTTATACCACAACAGATGGCCGTAGTGCAAGTGGGAGATTGTTAGTTATATGTATGCCCTAGAGGCCATTACTGTACATACGATGTATATTGTAGTGGATGCTTGGACATATATATGGAGGACTTTCTTGCACGACTTGATAGTATGCTATCTGGTTGATCATTATCTTAACATGTACTCTGATTGTCTCTATGTTACATGTTGATAAAGCCCTTAGGATGAGTACTTGACTACCAGGACTATGATGCGGATCATACTAGTGAGGACAGTGTAGTCATCAAGTACATCCTTCAAATGTTCCTAGTCGTAGGAGTACCGAGACAGGGCATCAATACTCCAGAGTAGACTAGCGTATGCGCTTCTTGACCCATATGATGGGCGATGGATGATCCCATATCCATTGGTGTTTGACATCAGAGAAGGTATACGTGTTCTCAGTGAAAGACTGCGTACACTGGACGGAGTCGCCGAGAACTCCCAGATGGTATTATACCTCACCTCAGATGGCAGTTCTCTCGTGACACTGGTACAGGTTAGTCTGTAGACCCGAGATAGTCATAGAGTCTTGTGTTATTCCTACTGTGCTTTGATTTCCATCATACCACGTCCAAGAGGGCGTGCAAAAAGGTGGATTTTGGGTACAGTCCTGAATCACATGGAGGCAATGAGCGATAGGAGGGGATTCGTCTCTCCCGGTATAGGGAGTTGATGTTGTGCAGTGTTCGATTGGCTATAACTAGAAATCCCAGGCCAGGGTTGCTGAGATTTACTGGTAAGTGTTATCACTAGTTTCTCAAACTGTTATAGACCTTATATCGATACGACTTATCAAGCTACTGGGGTCTGACGTTTAACACTCCTAGGCGAGATATGCGACATATCAGACGAAGAGACCGGACTGTACGGGAGTGTTACTGACTGGATTCACAGGAGAATATACACGCTTGCTTGTTGATCTTCTAAGAGCTCAATACATGGGTGGCTGTTACGTTTAGCAGACCGCTTGCAGCTTGTGGGTGTTTGATATGATCATCACCTACTGCCGGCGTATTGACGATTCTTTAGAATCCTACATAGAGGTTTCTTGACTCAGGCAAAACGGAGTAGGAGCACATATGTGATATGTGCAGGACCGAGAACAATATGTGTATGTGATACCGTATTAAATTCTCGCGATATCAGTTATCGGCCGGATATATGAGATATAGCCGGGTCATCGGATCATGTGTTGATTCGATGAACTAATACAGATTATATTAGTCGGTTATTTGTGAAATAGCCGGATTATCGGATCAAGTGTTGATTTGATAATTTAATGTATAATTATATATTTGATGTATTAAATTACATTAACTAATATTAGCTCACTTATTGATTCATTTTCTCACTCGAGTAATACATTGATATATATGGGATATATGTTAACTGTATTATTTTCTTTTTTTACAAAATATATTATATATGTGATATATAATATTGTAACATATTATTATTAATAATGCAACATATTTAGTGGAGATTAAAGAAGATTAAGGTTTGATTTGGGTTAGATCCTTCTTAATGTTTCTAGAAGGTTTCTTTTTGTTTTGAGCTAAGATATTATGTTTGATATTTTTAGTGACTCATTCTTAACCCAACCCAAACCCTTAGCCTTAGTTAATTCTATACATGAGTTAGCCTTGTCATGGTTGACCATGGTTGCATTTGTAATGATATATCATTTTTCTTTATTCATCACAAAAGGAATTAATTCATTTTTCTTCTTCTTCTTCAACCTTGAGCTTTGAGAAAGCTTTCTATGTTTTCATTTTGTGATGATTTTGAGTGAGAAAAAGAAAACAAATGAGGGCTAAAATCCTACTTCATCATCCTGATCTATCCTAGCCATTTAGATTAGGGTGTTCACTTCATTTAGTGAATAAGAGCTTGTGTTAATGAAACTTCAAGGTAGATCATCTTTGTTATCGATGATCGGAAGCAAGCTTGCATCTTTCTCTTCGTGGAGCCTCTCGAGAGTCCGGAACTTGATGATCGCAGTGAAGGGACCACAACACGGAGCTTATGAAGTGAAGGACCGGACTACAAAGGTTGTAATCCCAAACTCTTAGATGTTAAAGTGTTTAACAAGCTTTGTTTCGCCTAATCTCTAGTCTAAGATCTTGGTTTAGGGTTGTTCGGCACGGCTAAATTTTAAATCGGGCATGGTTGATGCCTTATAGACCCTTGTGCTTGTGCCTTGTAACCCTACGGTGCCGTGGACGGCAAGATACGCGGTCAGCACGCTTGGTGTACCACCCTGCGCCAGGGTCTCAGATCGATGCAGTTCGAAAAAATTTACTTATATTATAAATTAACTCTTAATATTACCTTATATCATAATAGATCTATTGTAATTTACCGATGCCTCCGTAGCACGAGTAATATTCCTCGAGCCACCTGTATAAGTAGGGCGACCCCTCTTCGCCGACTTCCTATTCTCTTTATTTTGATCCGCCTGTTTCTGCACAACCCATTTATATTTAGTTTTCTAATTAAGCAACACAAAAAAATAAATTATATACTAAACAATGAATTACATATAAAATACAAACCTGTTTGCGTTGAGAGTTGAAATATTGCCACAAGAGAGGCCATGTATCTACGTCGACTCTCGCAAAAGCCGGAGTATGTAGGAGAGCCGCTCTCTCTGCCTCGGGGGTTGCCATCCAAAGGGAATAGCAGTAGATATTCAGCTCGTTCCTATTGTATCGGACCTTTGATTGCATGTTCTTCATCAGGCCATGGTACAGAGCGTGAAGATCGAGCACCCTCTCACGGTGATCAGGGTCGGGTAGAGGCTGAAAATCGTAATCCAACTGCAAATACAAAAAAAACAATGTTATTAAATTGCAAGTGTTAATAATAAATATATTGGATAAATCAAATGAAAATATATATTAGTACCTGAGCCTGATCCCAAAAGAGAGCGAGTGAGCGCCGGTGCTGGTCGCCCCACTCAACGTGAAGTGGATACTTCTTCACGAGGGGGATCTCATCCCCCATATACCGGCCGAACCACTCGACATAATCGCCGGTATAGCGATAATCAGGGGTAAAGAAGAGGGGGAATGCTGCATCCCCCTAGCTCTGTCGGGCCTCATCCTGTGGGACTGATTCGGGCCTCGTGTCCCCCTCTCCGGATGGGGATGCCCTGCATCTACAAGAAATATCAAGACAATCAATATTAAGTCAAAGTGGTATTAAGAAATCAAGGTTTAACAAAAATTGAAGTGTGATATATACCTCCGGTGACTGAAGCATGAGCCTGGGCCCGGGCAGCAGCACGAGCGGGACGATAGTTCTTCCGGTGAGGAACAGCCGGTGACCCGGACGTAGACGCATATCCAACTAGAAAATAAACATCGTTAAAATTACATGAAGTTCATGTTTATTCTTAAAGGATATGTAAAATGAATAAATATTTTATATTTATTCATACAAACCTGTAGACTGAGCGGAGGGTATGGAAGTGACGAGAGTGACCCCTACACCAGATGTGGACGCACCACCTATAATTAGACAATCAAACATTGACTATATAAGTAATTACAAAAATAATGTATATATCAATAATATAATATTCTAAATCAACATGTATACACTATAGGATATATAAACATACCCACAGGTGCGGTGGTGGGCTCTGCCGGAGAAGTGGAGGCATCACCTACAGCCCGAGTTGTAAGTACGTAAGAGCAAAAACAATGTATGTATATTTATGATATAGCATTCTAAATCAATATACATGCACTATATGAAATATAAACATACCTGGAGGTGTGGGTGTGGCCTCTGTCCCTGATGTGGACGCATCACCAACAGCTACACAATCAAACATTGACAATGTAAGTAATTTTGACATGAATATACATGTATATCTATAATATTACATTCAAAATGAATATGCGTGCAATATACCTGGAGGTGTGGCAAAGTCCATACGGAAGGAGGCATCTGAAGGGGTCTCCGATCGGGGTGCAAGACCGGCGCTCTGATGCTCCATACGCAGCTCTCCGGGCGGCAAAACTTCTCTGCCTCTGCCTCTGCCAGTGTCGTCGCTGGTGCTCCTTCCGCCCCTCGCTGCTCTTGTCATCGTCATCAAATCTAGATAAAACGGTTCATGGACTTATTAGACAATCATTACATATGCATGCTATATATGTATAGTGTTAGTGTATATGCCCTAGAGGCCATTACTGTATCATACTAGTTTGTATATTACTTAATGGAAGCTTGGGATATTCACAGTTGTATATACAATCTTGCTCGAAGTGGTAGTATGCTACTTGGTTTGTCTCTGCTTTAATATGTGCATGTGTTTCTTTTAGCATATTGCAGGTATGCATATTAGTAGAGCCTTTAGGATCTTTGCTTGATTACCAGCGATGTGATGGCGCTCGCACTCGTGGGAGCTGGGTAATCTATAAGCACATCCTTATACAGGTCCCTGGTCGTTGGACTATCGACACAGGGCATCGATACTCCGGAGTAGACTAGCGTATGCGCTTCTCATCCCAGTGTGGGAGACGGTCTGTCCCACAGCCGTTAGTACGTCGTACTTGGGATAGTTTGCGGGTGCTCGTTAGGTTACGAGTACACTGGACATGACTCGTCGGGAACTGTTGGTTGGTAATATACCTATCGTCAGTTATCAGTTCCCAGGTGACATGAGTACAGCTTAGTCCGCTGACTTGACACTGTCACTTCGCCTCGAGTGTGCTCCCACTGCACTTTGATTACTACCCTACCACGGCTCAGAGGAGTCGTGCAAACAGGTAGTTTTTGGGTGCAGTCCCGAAGCACTTGGAGGCAGTGACGGTTAGACAGGATTCGTCTCTCCCGGTATTGGGGGTTGACATCGCGCTGTGTCTAGGAGAGCCATTACACGAGTAGTCCCTGGCCAGGGCAAGCGAGATATACTGGTAGGTTTCCAGTGTTATCTCAGGGTGTTCTGGGCTACACTCCGACACGACTTGTACCGCTATTAGGGGACTGACGTTCACCGCCCCCTAGGCCCTCCATGAGATGTATCAGACGAACATACCGGACTGTACGGAGATTGTCACATACAGGCTCAGTAGGAGTGCAGATGGGGTTCACCTCGTCAGTCTTCTTATCGACATCTACCTAGGGACCGTTACGTACAGCTAGTGCCGCTTGCGGTCTGTGGTTAAACCCACTGCCAGCGTAGTGTCGAGTCTTTAGAGTCCCACACAGAGAGCTATTCGCCTTTAGGCAAAATGAGTAGAGGTCGCATGGTTTTGCGACAGGGTTCGTTCGCATCCGCGCACTTGTGCACGTTTGCTGTCCGGACAGTTTATACTAGCGGGCTTTGGTTTAAGCCGGATCCTAGTGTATGGTTTGAGATTGGTTTTTCTCATTGTGTTCGTGTTCCTCGGATCGCGAATGCGGGTGCGTATGCACAGTTGCTTGAGATTGAGGGCGAGGACCTTGTTTAGGGTTATTGACTATTGTCATTTTATTAACCCTATTGTTTTTGTGTGTATTATTGTTAATTAATAATTAGCTTAATTATTGTGCATGGTTGTTGTTGTTGACATTTTGACTTCATTGACTTGTTGACCATGTTGACAAGTTTGACCATGATCATTTCATTTAGAAGATGCTCTTTGATCCTTGCAATTTGCATTAATAAGTGAAATGATAATGGTCACCTCTTGATTAAACCATGACAATTTTCTTGCTAATTAATTAATTAAAATAACACACACATATTAGTGAGAATGGCTCACTAATAATTCATTCTATCATATCCTTTCTCTCTCTTGCTCATCCTCTCCCTCAAGCTCTCTCCCTCTCATGTGTTGAGAAACAAAAAAGCTTGAGAAAAACCTTCACTTGATCTTCTCTACTCACTTCTAGGGTTCAAGTCTTAGCATTTCATGCACTCTAGTTACTCCTAGCTTGGAGTTGAAGCTAAAGGTCGAGGCTTTCAGATGGATCGTTCTTTGACGGGAGAAGACAAGCAAGGTGAGGCCTTTCTACCATTCCGACGAGCAAGGAGAGAAGGAGTTCGAGCTCAAGGTATAACCTTTCTACAACTTAGCTAGTTGTTAGTTTACTTTAGCTAGTTTTCGTTTAGTAAAGATCCTCACAAGCAAGGTCCATGTTGCCTAAGTCATTAAAAATCCAATTTTTATTATGTTTTCCGCCTCCCCGTAAGCACCGGGGTGGGCAACGTGGACTTACAGTGGTATCAGAGCCTAACTAAACTCAAACTAGCTAGGTAGTGAAGTGTAACGAAGTTTCGAAACCGAAAATCCAAAAACCGAACTTTTGAAAAACCCTAGTTTCTGTTGAAATTTTTTCTGCTCAAAATGGAAAACTTTATATTTGTAAATTCGGCTCAGGGTTTTTTATGAACACCCATGAAAAACGGTACAGTGATTCGTTCAAACCGCCGCCCTTCCGCGGCACTAGGTAGGCATGTGCCGCGGATGCGCCGCGGTTTGTCGTCTTCTCTGCATCGTTTTTCGTGCAGTGTCTGTCTGTGTTGATTTTGGGATTTTTAGGATATATAATATATGCCCAGATTTTCCAGAACTAAAATTTACTTTTGGGGGCCTATAAATCTGTATTTTTTCGGAACTTCACTGCACTTTAACTACATCGGTTATATCTGTAATGCTTGCATGTATTGAACGTCGGCTAATCGCTATAAGACGATTAGTCGGGGTTATACATGATCTGTGATAGTTATTGGTTTGTGGATATGAATGGATTGGATTGTCGCGAATGAATGGCCGGGGTGGATGTGAGATGAGCGTTATTTTTCTTTCATTCATTTGTAACATGTAAATTGATGTAATAATATTCTTTGTATGGCCGCACAACCGGGTCGGGGTTGTAGCCGTCATTGTATAATTCTCTTTACTGTTTTTGCTCCTAGGATAGACCCATGGAGGGGTGCACAAACTACCGGGTATCTCGAAGTGCCGAGTGGCCTACTCACGGTGGTGAGGGAGGTTGCTTCGCTTCGGGTGCTTGGCGGGTAGTTTGCCGCACCCGTAGGGGTCTTGGGTGGGGTATTGGCTATTCACCGCGACCGTGTAATCCGCTTTGCGTTACAGGCTCGAACGCATTGCGGATTCCTAGTATATCCAATGTATTCATCTGTGATCTGTAATGTCTATCATTGCTATATATTTATATTTAATAACTATTTAGGCGTTGCTTATGTTTTACAGCCGCGCTAGCCCAGCCCCCGCTCTGTCGTTAGTTAAGTAACCTAACGGGTGATGACGGGGCCCCGTGGCGAATGCGAATGGCATAAGCGTACGTCACATTTTGGTTGTTTTCTGCAATGGTAGGATTAAATGATGGGACGCATTAAAAGAACTAATGCAAGAAATAAACCAAGTAAAAGTCGATTGGAACACTTTGAAAACCACTCGGTTCTTTTCAAAACTAAACTTTTAAACGCGGAGCTTGAACCACTCCTTTTAAAAGCTATCTCGTTCCATCGATTATATCAAGTTCATTACGTTCACGGTTTCGCCAAAACCATCTGTAGCCCTCCATCATTTCGGTTAAATATTCGGTAGTATTCAAGCTATGTATTTTGACCTCACGCCAAGGCATAGTGATTGGTAGCTGCCGGATATTTATCCGTTGCATAGATAGAATGCGTTGATTTGAGACAGTCATACTGCCGTTTTGGCCTACGTCAAGGGTAGGTACGGGTGGGTTCAAATTAACCAGGATAATGATGGGAAGAACTTGACATGTGACTTATGACATTTTGACCTCACGCCAAGGTCATAAGAGCATGGGGCAAAAATCCACATCGGGAGTTTCATAAGCACTGAAACTTGCTAGCGTTGCATACCATTTGGAGTGTGATGATTCTGGTAGGATTCCTTCGGTTTTATCACGCGATGACATTTGGATCCCGATCCTACTGTGAGTATATGCTACTCCTCGGGAAAACTCTCACTTAACGATCAATGCTATAAACCTAGTAGGTGCCTAGAAAGGTGTTAGCGGGGCTACGCCCACAGGGAAAAGAGGTTATTTAATTAAGGAACTTCGCGAAAGCGTTGGAAAACCTCCCTCGAAGTACCGACACTGGCCTGGCTGAACGGTTAAGCAAGTATTGTACGGTGAGAATGATCCCGGCTAATCCTTTTCTTTATGGTTTGAGAAGGGATTCGAGAAACAGTGGGAGCCATCCAGTTTAGACAAACTAAAAACCACTCTAAACTTGCAAGAGCATCATGCTAAAGTGTTTCTTTTCTCTCTCCTAATTGCAGCGACCATTCAACATGACCGGACTTAAGTTACTGTTAGATAAAAATATATTGACAGGGCCAAACTACAAAGATTGGCTCAGGAATGTCAAGATGGCTATCACTTATGACAAGCTGGGGTATATACTTACCACCAAAGCTCCCCCTGTCCCAGGTCCCACCTCCAGCGTCGCGGATGTAGAAATCCGTAAGACATGGGAGATAGATTGCGCGAGGGCCAGATGCCTCGTACTAGCCTCGATGGACAACGAACATCAGAGGAGGCACGAGAATATGGACCTAGAGTCCATATTTCTCCATACAAAAGAACTGTATGGAGAGCAGTCTCGTATCGCTAGATACGAAGTGTCGAAGAAGCTTTTTTCGGCAAAGTTGGCCGTCGGATCATCGGTAGCGGACCACGTGCTTAAGATGATCGGCTACATAGAGGAGCTCGCGGACCTTGGGACCACGTTGGAGAATGAACTCTATACCGATTTGATTCTCCAGTCCCTTCCTTCCACTTACGCCCAGTTCATTCTTAACTTCAACATGCAAGGAAAGGAGGTTGAACTTGCCGAGCTTCTGAACATGTTGAGGACTGCTGAGGGCACCCTACAGAAGGGTAGGGAGACATCCACTTTGTTTGTAGGAGGATCTTCCTCTTCTAGGTCCAGGGCGAAAGCCAAGGGCAAGAAGAAGAAAGCCCCCGCCAAACCAAGAGGCGGTGTCGGTAAAGTGGATACGAAGGGAAAGGGTAAAGCAACAAAAGTAGCGGGGAAGATGGTGGGGAAGGAAGAATGCTTCTATTGTCACAAAAGTGGTCACTGGAAACAGGATTGCAAGGCTTGGAAAGCCAGAACACAGGATTTGAAGCGAGTTGCAGCTTCAGCTTCAGGTGTGTATGTTATTGAAAACTGTCTATCAATAAACTCTACATCCTGGGTATTGGATACCGGATCAGGATCTCATATCTGTAATTCTTTGCAGGCGTTGAGAAAGCGTAGAGTTTTGAAGGCAGGTGACATGACCCTCAGAGTTGCGAACGGTGCTAGCATGGATGCAGAGGCCGTGGGGGACTATCACCTGGGATTATCTGATGGACACTTTTTGGTTTTGCGTAGTTGTTATTATGTAACAAATGCAACCTGTAATATCATATCTGTATCTTTATTATCTAAAGAAGGTTATGAATTTGCATTTGTAAGTAATGTAGTGAACATTCACCTTAATCAAGTTTTGATTGGGTCAGGTACATTGAACAACGGTATATACGTTTTAAACCAACCACAGGTTTTCAATATCCAGAATACACACAAAAGAAAGTCTCCAGAAATTAATAAAACTTTCTTATGGCATTGTAGACTGGGTCACATCAATGAGAGAAGATTGACTAAGTTACATACTGAAGGATATTTGGATCCGTTCGAATATCAATCGTATGCAACTTGTCAATCCTGTCTCAAAGGAAAGATGACAAAGGCTCCATTTTCTGGACACGGAGAAAGAGCGAGCGAGCTCTTGGGACTCGTACACAGCGACGTGTGCGGTCCAATGTCTACACATGCGCGAAGCGGTTTTTCTTACTCCATTACTTTTACGGATGATTTCTCAAGATTCGGACACATCTTCTTAATGAAACATAAATCCGAAGCTTTTGATAAGTTCCAGGAATATAAGAATGAAGTAGAAAAACAGACCGGCAAAAGTATCAAGATCCTAAGATCGGATCGAGGAGGAGAATACTTAAGTGCCGAATTCCTGAACTACTTAAAAGAGAATGGAATTCTCTCTCAGCTTACTCTTCCATACACTCCGCAACATAACGGTGTATCGGAGAGAAGGAACCGGACCCTATTGGATATGGTACAGTCCATGATGAGTAACGCTGAGTTACCGTGATCGTTCTGGGGATATGCGCTAGAAACAGCTGCATATCTTTTGAACCGTGTTCCCACTAAGACTGTGCCTACCACACCATATGAGTTATGGAGTGGGAAGAAACCCTATCTTCAATACTTGAAGATTTGGGGATGTCCAGCTTATGTCAAAAAGCAGCATACGGACAAGCTCGAGGCACGCTCAGTACTGTGCAAGTTTGTGGGATACCCAAAGAACTCCAGGGGGTATCTTTTCTATTACGCAGAGGAACAAAAAGTCCTTGTTTCTCGTAATGCCCATTTTCTGGAACATCAGTTTTTAGAAAAAGAATTATGTGGGAGCGCGATAGAACTGGAAGAAATTCCAGAACCGCAAGCTATTACTGAAAGCTTAGTAGAACCAGAGGGTTCAAAAGAACAGGACATTCCTATGCCACTCCGCAGGAGTAGTAGGCAGTCTCATCCGCCCGAGAGGTACTACGGTTTTCTCATTGACGGGGATAGAGAGGACTGCATCCTGGATTGTGATGAGCCTACTAGCTTCCAGCAAGCCATTCAGAGCGTCGACTCGGTAAAATGGCTGGATGCAATGCGGACCGAGATGGAGTCCATGTACACCAACAAAGTATGGACGTTGGACATTGCTCCAGACGGGGTAAAACCCGTAGGATGCAAGTGGATCTTCAAAAGGAAGATTGGTGTGGATGGACAGGTTGAGACCTATAAATCTAGACTGGTAGCAAAGGGTTTTCGTCAGCGACCTGGTTTGGACTATGACGAAACCTTTTCTCCAGTAGCTATGCTGAAATCCATTCGGATCCTTCTTGCCATCGCTGCTTTCAACGATTATGAGATTTGGCAGATGGACGTAAAGACAGCTTTTCTAAATGGTCATTTAGAGGAGTGTGTCTACATGGACCAGCCAGAGGGTTTCATTCAGGGTGGGAGCAGCGGAAAGGTGTGCAAGTTGCTCCAGTCCATTTATGGACTCAAGCAGGCATCGCGGAGTTGGAACATCTGTTTTGATGAGACGGTCAAAGAATTTGGCTTTATCAAAAATCCAGATGAACCATGCATCTATTGTAGATTTGTAGCGAGAACTGTAGTATTCCTCGTTTTATACGTGGATGACATTCTCTTAATAGGAAATGACATTCCTATGCTACAATCTGTCAAGGGGTTCTTGTCACACAGGTTCTCCATGAAAGACCTGGGTGATGCCTCATACATTCTGGGTATCCGGATCTACCGTGACAGATCCAAGAGGATATTAGGACTCTCACAGTCCAGGTACATCGACACCATACTGAAGAGATTCAGTATGGAAGATTCCAAGCGCGGTAATCTACCGGCTTGTCACGGGATCACCCTCTCCAAAGAGATGTCTCCCAAGACTGATTTAGAGAGGGATCGCATGTCTGTTATACCCTACGCTTCTGCGGTAGGCTCTATTATGTATGCGATGTTGTGTACCAGACCGGATGTGGCTTATGCACTGAGTGTGGTAAGCAGGTATCAGTCAAACCCTGGGGAGAAACATTGGATAGCAGTAAAGAACATTCTCAAGTACCTGAGAAGGACTAAGGAGATGTTCTTGGTGTATGGCGGAAAAGACCTGCAGATTGAGGCCTTTGCTGACTCCAGCTTCCAGAGTGACAAGGATGATTCCAAGTCCATGTCGGGTTTCGTCTTTACCCTCAATGGAGGGGCGGTGTGTTGGAAGAGCTCCAAACAGGAAACCGTTGCTGACTCGACTATGGAAGCGGAATACATCGCTGCATCTGATGCCGCAAAAGAAGCTGTCTGGATGAGGAAGTTCTTGAAAGAACTTCAGGTGGTTCCGTCCATTGTTGACCCAATACCTCTGTATTGCGACAACAACGGGGCTATAGCTTTAGCGAAGGAACCCAGATCCCATCAGAAATCCAGACACATCTTAAGGCGGTATCACCTGAGCAGGGAGATTGTGGATCGCCAGGAGATCGAGGTCCGGAGAGTTGCATCAGAGGATAACACAGTAGATCCATTCACCAAGGCCTTGCCCCAGACTCAGTTCGAGCGGCTGATCGAGATGATAGGTCTTCGATACGCCAGTACATGGCCTTAGTGCAAGTGGGAGATTGTTAGTGTATATGCCCTAGAGGCCATTACTGTATCATACTAGTTTGTATATTACTTAATGGAAGCTTGGGATATTCACAGTTGTATATACAATCTTGCTCGAAATGGTAGTATGCTACTTGGTTTGTCTCTGCTTTAATATGTGCATGTGTTTCTTTTAGCATATTGCAGGTATACATATTAGTAGAGCCCTTAGGATCTTTGCTTGATTACCAGCGATGTGATGGCGCTCGCACTCGTGGGAGCTGGGTAATCTATAAGCACATCCTTATACAGGTCCCTGGTCGTTGGATTATCGAGACAGGGCATCGATACTCCGGAGTAGACTAGCGTATGCGCTTCTCATCCCAGTGTGGGAGACGGTCTGTCCCACAGCCGTTAGTACGTCGTACTTGGGATAGTATGCGGGTGCTCGTTAGGTTACGAGTACACTGGACAGGACTCGTCGGGAACTGTTGGTAGGTAATATACCTATCGTCAGTTATCAGTTCCCAGGTGACATGAGTACAGCTTAGTACGCTGACTTGACACTGTCACTTCGCCTCGAGTGTGTTCCCACTGCACTTTGATTACTACCCTACCACGGCTCAGAGGAGTCATGCAAACAGGTAGTTTTTGGGTGCAGTCCCGAAGCACTTGGAGGCAGTGACGGTTAGACAGGATTCGTCTCTCCCGGTATTGGGGGTTGACATCGCGCTGTGTCTAGGAGAGCCATTACACGAGTAGTCCCTGGCCAGGGCAAGCGAGATATACTGGTAGGTTTCCAGTGTTATCTCAGGGTGTTCTGGGCTACACTCCGACACGACTTGTACCGCTATTAGGGGACTGACGTTCACCTCCCCACTAGGCCCGCCCTGCGATGTATCAGACGAACAGACCGGACTGTACGGAGATTGTCACATACAGGCTCAGTAGGAGTGCAGATGGGGTTCACCTTGTCAGTCTTCTTATCGACATCTACCTGGGGACCGTTACGTACAGCTAGTGCCGCTTGCGGTCTGTGGTTAAACCCACTGCCAGCGTAGTGTCGAGTCTTTAGAGTCCCACACAGAGAGCTATTCGCCTTTAGGCAAAATGAGTAGAGGTCGCATGGTTTTGCGACAGGGTTCGTTCGCATCCGCGCACTTGTGCACGTTTGCTGTCCGGACAGTTTATACTAGCGGGCTTTGGTTTAAGCCGGATCCTAGTGTATGGTTTGAGATTGGTTTTTCTCATTGTGTTCGTGTTCCTCGGATCGCGAATGCGGGTGCGTATGCACAGTTGCTTGAGATTGAGGGAGAGGACCTTGTTTAGGGTTATTGACTATTGTCATTTTATTAACCCTATTGTTTTTGTGTGTATTGTTGTTAATTAATAATTAGCTTAATTATTGTGCATGGTTGTTGTTGTTGACATTTTGACTTCATTGACTTGTTGACCATGTTGACAAGTTTGACCATGATCATTTCATTTGGAAGATGCTCTTTGATCCTTGCAATTTGCATTAATAAGTGAAATGATAATGGTCACCTCTTGATTAAACCATGAAAATTTTCTTGCTAATTAATTAATTAAAATAACACACACATATTAGTGAGAATGGCTCACTAATAATTCATTCTATCATATCCTTTCTCTCTCTTGCTCATCCTCTCCCTCAAGCTCTCTCCCTCTCATGTGTTGAGAAACAAAAAAGCTTGAGAAAAACCTTCACTTGATCTTCTCTACTCACTTCTAGGGTTCAAGTCTTAGCATTTCTTGCACTCTAGTTACTCCTAGCTTGGAGTTGAAGCTAAAGGTCGAGGCTTTCGGGTGGATCGTTCTTTGACGGGAGAAGACAAGCAAGGTGAGGCCTTTCTACCATTCCGACGAGCAAGGAGAGAAGGAGTTCGAGCTCATGGTATAACCTTTCTACAACTTAGCTAGTTGTTAGTTTACTTTAGCTAGTTTTCGTTTAGTAAAGATCCTCACAAGCAAGGTCCATGTTGCCTAAGTCATTAAAAATCCAATTTTTATTATGTTTTCCGCCTCCCCGTAAGCACCGGGGTGGGCAACGTGGACTTACATATAGATCGTAAAATGTGAAGTAATAATATAACATTATTGATAACCATTTTCGTTTTGTGGACGCATTAGACATATCTACTTGGATTTCATCATCGGTATCATATCTAACCTACGCAACTTCATGATCAGCCGAAGACAACCCGTCTTTCGAAATAGACGGTCGGAGCACTCTAAGTCTTCTCTCTTCTTGATCCTCAACGCTGTCCTCGAATTCTGGAACATCGTAAACATGACTGGGTTTCCAACGGCATACGTCACTCCATCCCGGATGCTTCATACACTGTGAGTAGTATACATGGAAAGCTTGGTTCGGAAAGATAAAAGGATCTTCCTGACCGTAAAATCGAAGCGTGTTCACACTGGTCAATCCATATTCATCTTTCCAAGTCCTGAGATTTCTTCTCCACTTATCCGTATCGGTTCGTGTATCGTACCAAGTACACTGAAATATATAAAACGGTTCTGATCGTCCGGGATATTGGATGCCAAGTATACAATTTAAGTATCCATAATAAATTACACCATCCGATCCTACCGTCGTAATCCTACTATTCTGAGTGGTTCTAGATGTTTCTATGTCCTAAACTTCGAATTTGTATCCAAGGACACTGAATCCTTTATAATATGCAACCTCCATACTAGGAAACTGAGCTAAAAATCTTGAATCACTCTCTAATGATGCAGACAAGTTCGGATCGTGGATCTAAGAAAACAAATTTTATGACAAATACTTAACGATATAAGTTTAGATTAAAACTGGTCGCAATAACATGTTATTCAAATAACTTACATGATCTGCAACCCAATCGCAAAAAATATCCTGATGATATTTTTCCAATCGTTCATCGTTCCAATCAGGATGCCCCTCACGTACCTCATTAAAATGAATTCTGTTCTCGACAATAAATTATGACATTAATATTATATCATTTCATACACACACAAACACAAATATAAAAATTAATCCAAAAAAACTTACTCTCTAATTTTTTTCAAGACATGCGCTATTGAGGAGGATAAACCGGTATATCTTGTTGATAAACATGGTGTCTACTCTCTTATAATCAGCTTTACCATATGGCCCGTCCTGAATTCTTCGAGGCCGGTTAAGTCTCGTCTCAATGTTCTCGTCGAGATAGCGGGAACAAAATGTGGTTGCTTCATCAAGAAGATAACCTTGCATTATAGAACCTTCTGGTCGATTTCTATTGCGTATATACTTTTTAAGTGTGTAGAGTTACCTAAAGAAAAATATGTTAAATAAATAAATACGGATATACAGGACAACAATAATTTTACAAATTGCACGAAACGAAAAATTCCACGTATCTCTCGACGGGATACATCCATCGATATTGTACTGGTCCGGCTAACTTAGCCTCAGTTGCAAGATGAACCGTCAGGTGTATTCTGATATCGAAGAATGACGGTTGGAAAATACTCTCAAACTTGCAAAGTATCAACGAAATATTACTCTCTAGTTTCTCCAGCGTCACAACATCTAGTGTTTTAGCGCATAATTCTCTGAAAAAACTACATATGTCATTGATTACTAGACCAACTGATTCGGGAAGGGAAGTCCTGAGGGCTAATAGGAGAAGGTGCTCCATAATAACATCGTGATCATGACTTTTTAGCCCATCGATCTTGCCTTTCACAATTTTTATCTTCTTGCTGAATGATTCTGAGAAACCTGTGGGAACTTTCAAATCATGCAACACCTGCATGAATCTTTTCTTCTCCGGTTGTGACATATGATACGCTGCATTGGGAAGTACAAACTTGCCTGGTTTACCCGCTAACGGTTTAGGATGCAATTCACATCTAATTTCTCAGTCCTGTAGATCCATCCGAGCATTGAGGTTGTTTTTCGATTTCCCGTCTTTACAAAGAAGCAAGTTGAGTATGTGCTCGGATACTCCTTTCTCTATGTGCATGACGTCTGTTCATATCAGGAAACTGTATTTTAATACTTCTCATTCATTTTCTATTTTTTGTATTTATCGGTACTATTAACCAGTGTCTGCTTAGTAATACAGATTACAGGTATCCATGACAAAATATATTCAAAATCACGGATATATCATTTGAGAGCCGACACTGTAACCTGAACCGCAAACCGACCAATACTTCATGAGTTTCTTCTTGCGACATGCTTGTGTACACACTTTTTATCTAACTGGACCAACACAATACAAGCGTGTACACAAGACTTTTTGGCATGGACTAGTGAGGGGGCTGCCCAAGACACAAGTGGGTGTGACATGCATTAAATGCTACAAGATGTGTGATGTGATGCATAGCAACATGTTTCCCTCCAAGCCCTAAGTGCAACCCAAGCTTCTATAGACTAATCTAGCAGCACCAAAGTGATGTTGGGGTACACACAAACCAACAAACCAAGCACGAGCCCCGGAGCTCGGATTTTGGCCGAGCACTTTTCCTCTTTGGCCGAGCAGGCTGGCCCTACAGTGCCAGATGGGCCCCATCTTTCTTTAGTCTCACCCTTGCTTCCACGTCGCCTCATTTTTATTGTTTGTTTATTCATTTTTTCAGCCTATAAATACAGAACCAGTGAGCAAGGAAAGGGGGTCTATTCTTTGCCTCATTTTTGTTTTGAACTCTTGCATTTGTAATTTGCTTTCTCTTTAACCTCTTGAGTTCTTTCCCCTTTGTTTTGACCTTGCAACTTCTTCATTGAACTTGCAAGCTTAAGGCTTGGTTCTTGACTTCAAGAATAGTTGTAATTTTTTGAAATTCAATAAATGGTTCTCTTTTCATATGTCTTGCTCTTTACATAATTGAACATGTGAAATCCTTGCTTTACTTTGATCTTGCAACCTCTTAAGTGAGCTTGTAACCTTAAAGTTTGGTATTTGGATTTCGCATTGATATGGGATCAAAGAACGCACCGAAGGTTTTTGCACTTTATTTATTGCTTCTCCTTCTTTGTCATTCTTTTCTTGCTATTTTTTATTAATGTTGCCTTGCACATTTCTTTTTCAATTTGGTCTTATAAATATGTGCGAGTGATCGATTCACTTGTTAAGAGTAGAATATGGTTAGCTTGTGTTTGAAGATGTGTTTTTGCTAAACTTTAAAAATCCTAACTTTGCAATTGAAACTCCGAGCAAACCACTCGCAATTCCGCTCCGTTAGGCATCCTATCCTACCACGATAGTGGTGAATCCTAATCGTGACCGGATTGCTAGTGGTTTGCCAAAGACTAAGATCAAGAGACATCAACGGAAGGACAAGGGACAAAGAGTACGGATTTACCTCAAAGCTGCAAATACCGTATTTCAAGTTCCCTAATCCACGTTGTTTCTTATTACCTTAGTATCAATACCAAAGTTGGGTCTATAAGGAAATGGCAAACACCATCCACGCACAAGCTAACCTAAAACTACCCTTAACAAGTCCTTTAATTGAACATATCTTAGTTACAACACTTAGCATAAACAACAACTGAAACCACGTTGTTAACTCGTTAAAACAAGCCGAAAAACCTACCATCTCCCTGCGGACGGCCCGTACTCATCACGGCTCGCTACACGCGACATCGTTTTTGATTGCAGTAATTTCAAAACTCTTTCTAAATACGACACGGTAAAAACGTAACAATCAAATGGCGCCGTTTCCGGGGAGACGGTAACGCTTTTAAACTTGTAGTCGCGGGTTAATTTGTGCATATTTTTGTATAAAACTAACTTTCTAACACATTCAACATATAAAACCATTCTTTTTAAAACCTACACGAAAACTTGAAACTGAATTCTCTGGATTTACGTTCTGCTGACACACTGATTTTTCAAATGAAAATCAAGTTATAAAATTGGAATTCTTTTAATTCATAGAGGAAACACACAAAATTTGAGCCCGATCCCCCACAGAAAAACCGGCGACATCTTTCAAATTCCCGAGCTCGCCGGTCTTGTTGTTATGTTTTAAAATTTGGTTTTTTGTGTTGCCTCCAGTGTTCTGTTAGTATCCCATTTTTATTATTTGATTTTCTTAATTATTTATGTTCCGAACTTTGGCTATCTATATCGCTTTCTAGCTCAAATATCCGTATTTTTCCGACATTTTGCAGATTTGACGGATCGACGAGCAGCGATTGTGCGGAACAAGGGGGCATTTGTCAAGTACAGGTGGAGTGAACACTTAGTGCCAAAGACCCGGGTAGTTGGACCCACGCAAGCTAACCATTCAACCACTCGGAGGCAATATCGACACGAGTTACTTAAACTCAATACTTTTTGGTACGTATTTTTTCTAAACTTCCCATTCTCAAACCCGACGCTCCAATATTCTTGTCTTTGCAGGATTCTTAGCAACATCGCCGCAAATAGCAAAAGAAAAGACTAACCGTATTTGTTGCAGCGCCACATTTAAAGTAAAAAATAAATTGATTGATTGTTTGAAAAAAAAAACATTGTTTAATTTGTGCACTACTTCATTTAATACGGACTTAAGGGGCTCTAACACCTATCCAGATTGAGTGGGGATTTCACCACACTTCCTAGGACCTCGGAAATCATTAATTGCATAAGTGTCACCTCAAGCTTAATAAAAAATATCTAGACTCAGCCAACTAAGGACTTGTCGCGCTCAATAGGACAAAGGAATATTGTGGGCATTCAGTCGTTTATCTAAACATGACTTTTGTGGTGCCTAGGCTAGACAAGTGAGGAGGTAATTTTAAAAGGCCCGTCTCACGGTGATTCGTGAGCGGAACCCTCCTTACCTCACTTGTGCTTACCTGGCCACAACTGGCTATGAAAAGGCGATTTGAGGGTTATCTCGCAATTTGACGCTTTGGAACAGTTAGGAGCAGGTCTAGTAGACTTAGAGGACCCTAGTCTAGGTGTTGATTGTGCATTTGTGACTATGCATTTGTGATTGTGTTTGTTGAACTGTCGTTTCATTTTCCCAATTTTTGAAACAAAAACAAATTAGCCATTTTTACCACCTTCACCCAGTTTTTCTTCATTTTCGTTTTCTTACACTCACATTCTACGCTTTGACTACACTAAACTCGCTTAGTGTATGTCCGCTTGGACTAGGGACCCTAGTGCCCGTTTAGTCCGCGTTTCGTTAGTCCCTATGGACTACGCGATCGACACCGCAGTCGAAACTCCTTCAATGCCTCTTTCACCCTTACCTTTGCTGGCCAACTCCGACGTTGACCGGGATTCTGTTCATACATCCTTACCTTCACCATCACCAAATTCTTCTTCTGAGATGTCAGGATTTCCTCCTAACATCCCTTTACCTGCCCCGGGACTAATTCCATCTTATTTGGGTGCGAATGACCCGCAACCATCTACTGTTGAAGAGCCACAGCGAATCGCGCTCTAGGATCGTTTCTATCCTACCCGCACCGCACTCCCTACCTGTCTTTCACTTCTACCGGCCAATGGGGATAATTTCGAAATTAAGCCCCACTTTATCAACATGTTGCCCAAATTTCACGGGCTTGAATCCGAAGATGCCTACATCTTCATCAACAAGTTCCAGAACGTTTGTGCAATGATGAAGACAACCCAACTGTCTGATGATGTTATACGGCTACGAGTCATTCCTTTCAGTCTGTGTCACCTTGCTGAGAAGTGGCTGTATAGCACTGCATCGCATTACATAACCAGTTGGGACGAGTTTGTAAAAGCGTTTCTTAAAAAATTCTACCCAAATCACAAAACCACGAGAATCCGAAATGAAATAAACCAATTTTCCCAGCTTCCTACTGAACCTTTTTAGAAGTTCTTTGACCGATACAAAGACCTTCTTGTTTAGTGCCCTCATCACGGTATTGAAAGAGGCAACTTTGCCAAACCTTATACGAGGGCCTGAATCCAGCAACTAAGCAGTTGTTGGAAACCATTTGTCAAGGCCATTTCCTATACAAATCTGACGAGGAAGCTTGGAAATTCTTCGATGATCTTGCGGAACAGACGCTTTAGTGGGAAAGCACTAGATCAAACACTTCTTCTTCTTCTACTTCTTCCGGTCTCTCCAGGGCAAGAGTTCATCAACTCGACATCTCAATTGCAATGAAGGCCGAGATGGCAGTAATCACACAAAAACTCGTAGCAATTGAGAGCAAATTCTTATCTCCTTCTCCTGCCCCTGCTCTTCCTCCTCGTACCATCTGCGCTTGTTGTTCTGATCCATCCCATTTGATCGAAGAGTGTCCTTATAACCCACCTTCTCAAGGACAAGATCATGTCAATGCTGCATTTAAGCAAAGACCAAGAAATGATCCATACTCTTCCAATTACAATCCCGGTTGGAGGAACCACCCCAATTTCGCCTGGAATCAGAACCGACATCATTTCCAAGGACACAACAACTTCCAGAGGCCTCCTCCTCCTCAACAACAAGCTCAGCAAAAAACTCAACAGCAATATCAGCAGCCCTTCCAACCCCAACCTTTTCAAAATCCGACGAACAACTTTGCACCCAACAATTCTTTACTTCAAAACAACTTTGTTCCGTTAAACAACGATAAGGTTTCCTCGCTAGAACGGAGTATGGAGGCATTTGTAAAGCAATCGACTCAATCCACCGCCAACATTCAGTCTTTGGTGCAACACACCGCTGCACATGAGCAAAGCATAAAGACCATCGAAGCCCAGATTGCACAGCTGAATGGGGCGATAAGCGAGCGAGAGAAAGGAAAGCTTCCATCTCAACCACTCCTAAATCCTGGTCACCCACATAATGTACATGTTGCTCTTGAACAACAGAAACATAATGAGAGCGTCGTGACTACGTTGAGATCTGAAAGGATGCTGCACAACAACATTGGCATGTGGATAAATGATGACACCCCGGCCGCTTCTTCTTCTTCTTCATCTTCTGAGCCTATTCTCCATTCTTAAAAAGGCTCTTCTTCTTCCGCTGCCCCGAACGGACCTACATCTCACTCCACTAAAACTCCAGCCCTGGGATCCATTCCAACTCCACAATCTCCTCCACAAGCAATGGACTCAACCAATTTCAGAAACGTTCCATTTCCAAACCGGTTGAGGTCCAATAAACAAAAATCCATAAATGGAGAAGATTCTGGAGTTGTTTAAACAGGTTAACATCAACATTCCCCTCTTGGATGCAGTCTAACAAGTCCCGTCCTACACAAAAATCTTGAAGGACTTGTGCACTAAGAAGAGGAAGTCTCAGGTACCCAAGAAGGTTTTCTTAGCTAGTGCCGTGAGTTATGCTCTAACCAAACATTACCTCAAAAACGGAAGGACCCTGGCTATCCTATGATTTCAATAACCATTAGGGATAAGAACATCAACCGCTCTCTTTTAGATCTTGGTGCCAGTGTTAACCTGCTTCCGTATTCTGTATATGAGCAACTAGGTGTAGGAGAGCTGAAATCCACACATTGTACTCACCAAATGTCCGACCGATCTATCATCCATCCTAGAGGTGAGCTAGAGGATGTGTTAATCAAAGTTGGGGACTTCATATTCCCCGTTGACTTCTTTGTTTTAGCCAAACAACCTGTAGCTAACCCCTGAAATCAAATTCCAGTTATACTCGGTCGCCCATTACTTGCAACCTCAAATGCTGTGATCAATTGTCGAAATAGTTCGATAAACCTATCTTTGGTAACATGACAATTGATTTTAGGTTAGGGAATCAGCCATCTGAACCTAGTGCTCATATACTAGATGTTTGTTCCATCCGGGAGATCTCCCAGAGGACTGTGAATTTGAGGAATTCTTGTTCGATCACAGCAATCTTGACGCCACTACTGCGTTCCTCTTTGAACATGCTGCTCCTTCCGCTCCCGACAATGATTATGAGTGTTTCACCTTTTCGAACGATCTTAGATTGTGGCCAACCGAGTTTGAATCTTTCGAATTTTCGGATGCGTTAGTTGAACCATCCAACTCTGTCGCATACACTCGTTTTGAGCCTCTTTTAGAATCCTTTGAGTTTTAGACAATTTCTCCAATCTTGCTTTCAATCGTTTCACCTCCGACGCTCGAACTTAAGTCTCTGCCGTCTCACCTCAAGTATGCTTACTTAGGTGAGAACGAGACCCTCCCTATCATCATCTCTGCTTTTCTCGCTCCAGAGCAGCAGAAAGCCCTTCTCACGGTCTTGCAAAGCAATCGACAAGCTTTTGGCTGGACAATGGCGGACATCAAGGGGATTAGTCCCCTGATTGTTGAACATCACATTCATATGATTGATGATGCCAAACCAGCAAGGGATCCATAGAGGCGAATAAATCCAGTCATGAAGGAGGCTGTGAAAATGTCACGACCCGAAAGAGCACGTGACTGGCCCTTGAATCATATGAAGTCTATAGGACTCCATCTGACCCAAGTAAGCCAAAGCCCAGAAATCTAAAACCATTTAAGGAGTAATTAAAGGAACTGATTTTTAAAAGTAGAGAAAGCATGTTTGAAATCAAAGTTTTTCAAATAACTAAGCCGAAATGCATTTTAAAAATGTGTAGTCTTTTCTGAAAATTTCGGCAGAGTTTCCTTTGTAAAAACTGGTCCCAAACGGGGTACAAGAAGAATAATATATATGGAATGATAAAAGGCATCCCCTGTAAGGCACGGCGGCGCCCCGGCCGTCAATCCGACGCCGGAATGCGGAAGCGGTGAAAAACTTTAATTTTTGCGGACTTAGCAAACCGGCACCACCGCGGACTAAACATCCGGATCGTAACCATTAACAAGTCTAAGCTACTAACAAGATAGGGAAGAGAAGTATACCGACAGATCCGAGTCCTCCGGTCTTCTCGTCATCGTCCCGATCTCCTGCGGAATGTGTCGTCTCCTCCTCCTCGCCGGAAGTGCACCACATCGCCTACTTCTTTTACGGGCTCCCACCTCAATGCCGAGGCAACTCGGGCACGAAGCCGGCTACTCGACGTGCCCAAGATTTGCTGTAGAATGTATAGTAGAACTTATGTCTCATGTAGGGTTCATGGAGGTGCCATTTTGGTGGAGGGATGATACAAGAATTATGTGGAGGAACTTGGGGATTTTTCTAGCAACTAGAGAGCAAAAATCCCCACTACAAAAAATGGGCAACCCCTCCTCCATGCTTGGCCGGCCATCAAGAGAGAGGAGAGTGAGAATGGAGAGAGTCACTAAAATATGGGAGCCATTCTCATATCATACAAGAGAGAGAAAGGAAAAGTTATCCTGAATAGCAATGATCACAAAGTCAAGCATGATTGCTCACAAATCCATACTCCAAAAACCTACCTACTACAACCATGATTGCTCACAAAGTCAAGCAATCATGATAGAAGAAGTCAAGGTCAAAAGAATGGTGCACCATCATGATACAAGGAAATATGCAAAGACCCCCTCCACAAATGCTTATTTGCAACAATGCAAATAAACCCTCCTCCACCAATCTTCGGCCAATGAACGGAACAATGGAAATTGGCCGAAACGGAAAGCAAACTGGCAACTCCAAAAAACTGGTCCCGTAATAAATTACAGGAAAACCCCGATACTGTGCATACACACCCGCATCTGTATTTCGACCGAAATACAAATGCAATGAGACAAAATCTCCACTGTACTATACTAGAATCCGGCTTATACCAAAACCGGCTAGTAATATCTGTTCGATCCTGATCCGTGCAATACCACACGTATCTGATCGAACCCTGCCATATAACCATACGGCCTATAGTACAAACTGTCCGATCCTGATCCGTGCAATACCGCACGTATCTGATCGGACCTTGCCATATCTCCATACGGCCTCTACAACCTTTCGCCCGAAATCTGAGTAACTGAATGTGGGGGACTCTAAAGACTCGTCAACACCTTGGTTGTGGATTTAACCACTAGCACGTCAGAGGTATAAGCCAATACGTAACGGGCTACCAGGTATTGACTAAAAGGGACGTCTGTGAGCGAACTCAGCCTGACAACCCTACTGAGCCTGTCAGTGACAATATCCGTGCAGTCCGGTCCGTTCGTCTATGAGCATCGCATGGCGGGCCTAGGGGTTGGTAAAAATCAGACCCCCAAAAGCGGTACAAGTCTTGTCGGAGTGTAGCCCAGAACACCCTGAGATACTACTGGAATACCTACAAGTAAATCTCCTTGCCTTGGCCAAGGACTTCGTGTAATGGCTCTCCTAGACACAGCACGACCTCACCCCCAATACCGGGAGAGAAGAACCCCTGAAGATACGCTCACTGCCTCCATGTGGCTCGGGACTGTACCCAACTAAAACCTGTTTGCACGACTCCTTTGAGCCGTGGTAGGGTAGTAATAAAAGTACAGTGGAAACTCACACGAGACAAATGATGATCCCCAGGTCGATGAACTAACCTGCACACATGTCACCAGGGAACTGCCATCTGACATCTGGTATATGACCAACTAGCATGTTCCCGGCGAGTCCTGTCCGGTGTACTCATAACCCAATGAGCACCTGTATACATCTTAGGTGATCCAACTGACACCAGTGGCTTGTGAGACCGGCCACCGCCCCTCGTCGGGGTCTCGACTGTATACACTAGTCTACTATGGAGTATCGATGCCCTGTCTCGAAACTCACACGACTAGGGACCATTTAAGGATATGCTTATAGACCCCAGCTCCCACTTATATGATCGCCCTCATACTGCTGGTGGTCAAGCATGAATCCTAGGGGCTCTATCAACGTGTAATAGTGACTTGTCAGGTCACTTAAAGCAGTACACGATGATAAAGGTAAACCAGATAGCATACTATCATCTCGAGTAAGATTGTCCTACCGGGATAGGTCCTCCATCAATCATTGCAATCACGTACCTGTGACCTAATAATTGACTCTGAGGGCACTATCTCCAACAATCTCCCACTTGCACTCAAGGCCAATTATTGCGATGTCGCATACTCACAGCCCGTGTGATACCGAACACCCAACTCCTCTACTAGTCAGTCTCACAAAGCTCGTTTGTGAAACTATTGCGTTCGAGGAACAGCCTCAGTGAGTGGATCCGCTTTGTTGTTTCTTTCTATGTCTCTCTATATCTCAAGTTCGCGGAGAAAGTCATCTCCCGAAATGAGCAATACCTGTCTTAGAATGTGTCTGGATGTCTGATGGGACATAGCACATAAATGAACTCCAAATCCAAACTTCTTAGACTGTATCGTCAACTGAACTTAATCAGTATCCTGCGCCATGCCACCCTCAGTATTGCCTTGGACCACCTGTCCAAAATACTGCCCCTCGTCAGAGGGAAAACTATAACTCTGAAAACCTCCTTGTCGTCCAGGTCACCTTGGAAGCCTGGAAAGATAACCGTCTCATGAATAAGGCTGTTGTTATCATATCCCTAGAACATCCACTTATGTTCTAAAACTGCTTCCGACTGTTTCTCCAGGATTGGATCAATGTCAACTTATTGCATTTAGTGCAAGAACAACATCTGGTGTTGTACTTGACATCTCATGATTGACTCAATTGCCTGAGCAAGTGATCTGCCAATCATGCACATCCCTCTCCCCTTTAGTCTGTAAGACACCTTTAAAGAGGGTGACTCCATCACCTGCAGGTATACTACCGTGCCAGGAGTCGTCCATTCTAAATACTCTTAGAATGCTGTCTAAGTACCCTGATTGGGAAACCACCCAAATCTAGATCTAAAACCATAGATCTAGTAACCAGTATGTCTGATATAAAATCCATTTCCTATATGGAGAAAACACTGTGTGACGACCAAAGTATAACCGATCGTAGTATAGGAGTTTCTTTTCCTACTTTGTGTATGTCATCCAAATACCAGGATATCACACCCTACTACCTTCTCAACAGATCAATCCCCTATTCTGATGAAGTCAAACCTATGACTGTCACGTCAGAAATAGATGATCTATCTCCGCTACATCTGCTTTAGTCTATAAATAGACATAAGCTACTTGTCCACTAATGCTTCCGCTGCTCCTACTGACTACGACAACCCTCTGGCAGAGTCATACAGACGTACACTTCTAAAACTAGTTTAGAACGACGCTATATTCATCCTCCTGCCGGGTCTCGCAGCCTGGAACAACAGCAATGGTAATTGTGGGTAAACAAGAACTTCCCTGTCACCGTCCTTGAGGCTACCGTAGTACCTCTCGGGTGCCTGAAGTTACCCACCTTATCTGCGGAGTGGCCAATGAAATGTCAATCCAGATTGAATCTTTAGGTTCCTTATCAAATCTTCAGTAATCGTTTGTGGTTCTGGAATCACTTCCAGTTCTACCATACTCCTACTACTGTTTTCTGAAAAAATCCATTTTTAATAAAACTGTGGTGAGTCTAGAACAATATTGCTATTGTTCATCCAGATGGTAGAAAGTCAACCCTCGTCATAGCCTGGGTCAACCCACAAACAGCCATTACAGAAACATGCCTTGAGTTGTCCAGTGTCTGGTTTTAATCATAAGCCGGATAACTCCCCGTACCTTAACAATGTTAAGATATGAACTTTTCTATATCCAATATAGAACCAGAGGCACTGATTTAATTGAACCAGATTCAAATCATGCAGCTGTCTCTAGTGCATGTCAACTAAATGGAAAGAGGACGATCAGTGTTACTCAACTTAAGAATGCTTCCAATTATGAGTAACCTGAAAGAGAAGCAAGATCTCTAAATCATTACTATCAACAGAATACCATACACAAGTATCTACATCTTCTATTCTTTGAAGAATCCCGATACTTGCAATATCTGGTTCTCTACTTTATTCAAATACCTACAACTTCTCAAAATTCAGACCCTGTGTTTCGAAGAAACACCTGTCTAAAAACTAGAGAAGTCATAAGTAAACCGAATATAGTACGAGGACCAACCCCTCTGTCCTGATGGACCCTGGACAACATACAATACTCTGTATAAGTCCCTTGAGTCTGATAACTCATTCACTGTGTGTCGTAGGTTGAAAACTGTACTTATGGTTAAGAAGAATTACACCGCTGTTTAATGCTCCTTACCTAACCATCCACTGGTATAGGTAAATGTCATCGACATAATTTCAAAAAGTATATCTCACTCTATGAAAATAGACGTACAGATATATCGATTTGAAATTGGTGCATAACAGCGGATATTCAAAATCAAATATTTGCCGACCGGCAAACAACCCAGGTGATTTCCTCAAATATCACCGATTGCAACGAATCCCGATATAATGAGGATAGTCACCCAATTCCCAACAACTTACTCCCACTCATCATCTGTAAAACCATACAGATGTGAGAATCATACTTGGTAAATACATACCCTGGAGTAAGTATCTAATCGAGAAATCAGTTTTCTTTTAACATTACACAGTGAAACTGAAAACATCGAAATGTTTCGATGGGGTATCTTGGTATTCCTAGTAACGCCTCTTCCATTATCCAGATTCACAACTGTAGCCGTGTAATTCTTTGCCACCTTTCTAAATCCCTTTATATGTCTTTAGTCTTTACCTTCTGCACACCTCTTAGGCCAAGTGGTTTTCTTCCTTCCCTACCGTTCGGCACCAGCCTATGGTTTGGAAGAAGACTATCCAATAAGCATAATGGGTGTACTGTCCTAATCCTTGGAACACTCGCAATGCGAGAGAAGGTGAAGATAAAAGACACCTGAATAAATCTTATTCCTATTTCTCCTGAACCAGAATCCATCCCTGAACTGGAACAAGTTCCCTTCGAGTTCGTATATAACCATACGATGGAGTATCCAATAAACTGTGGATCTTCGTAGTGATACGGAGTGTTCTGGAGAAATACAAAGGTGATTTAGGATTGGCGAAGGAATACTTGGTTTGGTCGTGAATATCTGTTGCAATTTACTTTGCCCTCTCACTAATCCCTTGCTTTGTCTTAACTTAATACCTTCTGCACACCATCGTTAGGCTAATTGGTTTTCTTCATTCCCTACCGTCGGCACCAGCCTAAGGTTTGGAAGAAGACTATCCAATTTGCGTAACAGGTGTACTACTCCTAAACCAAGGAGCACTCGCAACCTGAGAGGAGGCAAAAGGAAAAGGCAACTGAATAGTCCTATCCGTTTTCTCCAGAACCAGAAACCAACCTCGAATAAATCCCTTCGAGTTCGTATATAACCATACGATGGTTTTGTCCAATGGAAGTGGACGTTCATAGCAATACGGGGTGTCCTGGAGTAAAGGGTAAATGTAGGAGTGGCAATGAGGTTCGCAACTCTGACAATCCAAAAGCCAGTGTTAAGAAGGTTCGGTCAACTTGGTCACTGAGTCATTGTCTTAGGTTCGGGTCAATGGTCGCTGCCAAAGAGAGAGAGAAAAGAAACACTCAGCGTGCACTCTAACCTAGATCAGAATGGTTACCAATTTATCTAATCTGGAAACCTCCCACTGTACCTCAAATTCTCCTCCAAACCTGAAAGAAGAATTAGTCGGGGTCACCCGAGGAGTATACCAACTCATCAGTGGGAATCGGGATCCAACTCTCATCGCATGACAACGTGACGGAATCCGCTCACGGTATCACACTCCAGAAGGTATGCGCATATCTGGCAAGTTTCAGTTCTTTGGAAACTCCCGATGAGATTTCTGCCCCATGCTCTTATGACCTTGGCGTGAGGTCAAAATATCATAAGTCACATGTCAAGTTCTACCCATCATTATCCAGGTTAATTTGAATCCACCCGTACATACCCTTGACGTGGGCCAAAATAGTAGTACGACTGTCCCAAACCAACGCATCTATCTATGCAACAGATAAATACCCGGCAGCTACCAATCACTATGCCTTGGCGTGAGGTCAAAATACATAGCTTGAATACTACCGAATATTTAACTGAAATGATGGAGGGCTACGAATGGTTTCTGGCGAAAACCTTTAACGTAAAGAACTTGATATCGTCGAAGGAACGGATAGCTTTTTAAAATATAGTGACGAAAACCTTCGCTAAAGAGGTCACTCCCGGTGAAGGGATCTCGGCTCTTTCCCGTAGAATGAGGTGCAGGATATTCCAACTGAATACCGCGATGCAAAGCAAAAGTAATCGGCTATAGTGAAGTTAATGCCCTGACGCAAACTTTTTGTCCAAGGGGTCACTCCCGGTGAAGGGATCTCGGCCCTTGCCTCGTCGACTGAGGAGCAGGATATTCCAACTGAATATCTCGATGCAAAACAAAAGTGAACGTCCTTGCAATAACAGTTTTTTGAAAAAGTGTTCCAACAACATCAGATTAGGTTTGTTTTTAACTTGCATTGATCCGAATCAATGCAGTCCCATCAATTGATCACACCAAAAAGAACGAAAATATACTGATGTACGTATATGCCATCCGCATTCGCCACTGGGTCCCGTCATCACTCGTTAGGTTAGCTTACTAACGACAGAGCGGGGACTGGACTAGCGCGGATGCAAAACATATACAACATCTACTAATACATATACCAATATATTATATTTCGCTCAAGGCGTGAAAAGAAATGCAACATCACAGAAATGTACAGCATCACAGAACAATACAGATATCTGGGATCCCCGGGTTTCACAGAGCCACTGCTGAAACCCGACGTTCCCTTGGTCGTGTGGATAGCCTGCGCAATGAAATCCTAGACCCCTACGGGCGCGGCAAGTCACCCGCCAAAACCTGAAGCGAGGCAGCCCCTTTCAGTACCGTGAATGGACCACCCAGCACTTCACGGAATCCGGCAACTTGGGCACCCCTCCTGGGACAACCTGTACCCCCTACGAGTGCGGCGAATAGCCCGCCAATCCTAGAGTGAAGCCCCTCCGTCTCAATGCCATGAGATGCGGGCTTGTTGCCCTCCAGAACCCGGCTATCCGTGCACCCCTCCGCGGGGTAATCCTAGTACAGAAAATAAAATATACATACAACGGGTACATCGACCGCAACCAGGTCGTGCCCCAAAATAATAATACAATCAGGCAGTGACGGCAGTCCACATGACGGACGCTCGCCCCGCAATATCAAATGTACATAATACAACCACAACTGTACTAGCATTGCATCCAGGCTATCCCCCACGACCGATCCGCAACATCAGAGCAAAAACAGAACATCAACGTGAAAGTCACGTTCGCAAATCCGTCTAACCGGGCTATAGCAGTTAGACCGGATTTACCGATCGAGTTACATTCACGGTCGCAGATATAATGTAAATACTGTGAAAAATGTGTTTAAAATTTTCCGATTAATCAAATAATTAACAAGTGGGCCCCAAGCAATACTGTAGTACTCACAGAAATAATTGGCCCAATTTTAATATTCCAAAACACCCAAAATAAGCCCACAAAGACACTGTAGAAATTGGGCGAAGAGATCTCAACAGTGCGCGGCGGAAACGCTGCCCAAAGGGGGTATTGGCCGCGGTTCCGGGCCTGCACTGTCGACTGAACTTGTCGAATTTTTACAGTATCCTTGTAATCTCCAGTACATCAATTTTATACAACCTGAAAAATTTTTCGACACTAAAAATTTCCAACAGAAAACTGATGCTAACAAAATACGAGTTTTGGAACTTTTTGATCGATCGGAAATGCAAACACATTACACAAAGCTAGACTAAGTTAATGGCAAGGCTCTGATACCACTGTAAGTGCACGGCGGCGCCCCGGCCGTCAATCCGACGCCGGAATGCGGAAGCGGTGAAAAACTTTAATTTTTGCGGACTTAGCAAACCGGCACCACCGCGCACTAAACATCCGGATCGTAACCATTAACAAGTCTAAGCTACTAACAAGATAGGGAAGAGAAGTATACCGACAGATCCGAGTCCTCCGGTCTTCTCGTCATCGTCCCGATCTCCTGCGGAATGTGCCGTCTCCTCCTCGTCGCCGGAAGTGCACCACATCGCCTACTTCTTTTACGGGCTCCCACCTCAATGCCGAGGCAACTCGGGCACGAAACCGGCTACTCGACGAGCCCAAGATTTGCTGTAGAATGTATAGTAGAACTTATGTCTCATTTGGGGTTCATGGAGGTTCCATTTTGGTGGAGGGATGATACAAGAATTATGTGGAGGAACTTAGGGATTTTTCTAGCAACTAGAGAGCAAAAATCCCCACTACAAAAAATGGGCAACCCCTCCTCCATGCTTGGCCGGCCATCAAGAGAGAGGAGAGTGAGAATGGAGAAAGTCACTAAAATATGGGAGCCATTCTCATATCATACAAGAGAGAGAAAGGAAAAGTTATCATGAATAGCAATAATCACAAAGTCAAGCATGATTGCTCACAAATCCATACTCCAAAAACCTACCTACTACAACCATGATTGCTCACAAAGTCAAGCAATCATGATAGAAGAAGTCAAGGTCAAAAGAATGGTGCACCATCATGATACAAGGAAATATGCAAAGACCCCCTCCACAAATGCTTATTTGCAACAATGCAAATAAACCCTCCTCCACCAATCTTCGGCCAATGAACGGAACAATGGAAATTGGCCGAAACGGAAAGCAAACTGGCAACTCCAAAAAACTGGTCCCGTAATAAATTACAGGAAAACCCCGATATTGTGCATACACACCCGCATCTGTATTTCGACCGAAATACAAATGCAATGAGACAAAATCTCCACTGTACTATACTAGAATCCGGCTTATACCAAAACCGGCTAGTAATATCTGTTCGATCCTGATCCATGCAATACCGCACGTATCTGATCGAACCCTGCCATATAACCATACGGCCTATAGTACAAACTGTCCGATCCTGATCCGTGCAATACCGCACGTATCTGATCGGACCTTGCCATATCTCCATACGGCCTCTACAACCTTTCGCCCGAAATCTGAGTAACTGAATGTGGGGGACTCTAAAGACTCGTCAACACCTTGGTTGTGGATTTAACCACTAGCACGTCAGAGGTATAAGCCAATACGTAACGGGCTACCAGGTATTCACTAAAAGGGAGGTCTGTGAGCGAACTCAGCCTGACAACCCTACTGAGCCTATCAGTGACAATATCCGTGCAGTCCGGTCCGTTCGTCTATGAGCATCGCATGGAGGGCCTAGGGGGTTGGTAAAAATCAGACCCCCAAAAGCGGTACAAGTCGTGTCGGAGTGTAGCCCAGAACACCCTGAGATACTACTGGAATACCTACCAGTAAATCTCCTTGCCTTGGCCAAGGACTTCGTGTAATGGCTCTCCTAGACACAGCACGACCTCACCTCCAATACCGGGAGAGACGAACCCCTGAAGATACGCTCACTGTCTCCATGTGGCTCGGGACTGTACCCAACTAAAACCTGTTTGCACGACTCCTTTGAGCCGTGGTAGGGTAGTAATCAAAGTACAGTGGGAACTCACACGAGACAAATGACGTTCCCCAGGTCGATGAACTAACCTGCACACATGTCACCAGGGAACTGCCATCTGACGTCTGGTATATGACCAACTAGCATGTTCCCGGCGAGTCCTGTCCGGTGTACTCATAACCCAATGAGCACCTGTATACATCTTAGGTGATCCAACTGATACCAGTGGCTTGTGAGACCGGCCACCGCCCCTCGTCGGGGTCTCGACTGTATACACTAGTCTACTATGGAGTATCGATGCCCTGATCGAAACTCACACGACTAGGGACCATTTAAGGATATTCTTATAGACCCCAGCTCCCACTTATATGATCGCCCTTATACTGCTGGTGGTCAAGCAAGAATCCTAGGGGCTCTATCAACGTGTAATAGTGACTTGTCAGGTCACTTAAAGAAGTACACGATGATAAAGGTAAACCAGATAGCATACTATCATCTCGAGTAAGATTGTCCTATCGGGATAGGTCCTCCATCAATCATTGCAATCACGTACCTGTGACCTAATAATTGACTCTAAGGGCACTATCTCCAACATCCCCAAGAGGGACCTAGCTCTTCGTCAATCGACGGTCACAACCACGCAAGAAATAATAATATACAACGCCAAAGGGCGAGGATCGAAACCCAAAAAGAAACTCAAAACAGCAAGAAAACCGTAATACTACAAGCGTGACTCTAAGGTCGAAATAATACCTCACTGTATCTAAGTCTGAAACAATATACAAGTTTTGATTGATGAAATTTCTAGATTCAATGAATAACACAGGTACAATGGCGGTTCTGATACAAAAGAACCCACCTAGCAAAGCAAGTCACCCGTATGGAAGCAGTGTGCCAGAAAAGCCGCTATGAAATCTGTACTGCAAAAATCTGCAAGAACTGTGGCACAACGGGAGTGAGTTGCCAACTCGTGAATAGAAAATATTTACAAGCAAAGATCGAATGTATGACCCATCCTAGGTCAATACGATCAGATATAAATAAACCTCAATATGAATAAGTCTGAAGCATGCTAAACTGGCAATGTAATCTCTATACATTAGTGTAGTGCCAAGTGCTCGGGCCAGTGCCTTAGGTAATAGCATATCATAAATGTGAGGTATGATCAATGTAATCAAATCTGCAAGTACGTAGATCCCGTCCACTCGTCACCCAATGACAATAACCATCATTCATGTAAATATCATCAGCATATGCATGGAAATATGAGGATATAAACCACCTGTGTCCCTCGCGACACGTCAAAATCATGGAACCGGAGTGTCCAGCATCGACACTCGAAAACATAATGAAAACTGTGCCCAACATCGGCACGTAAATCCTCATATATCGGGCTCCGTCTGCCGAATCGGCCGTCGGCCCCAGCAGTACGGCCATATCCATCTATCGACTCTGGTCGGTATCCTCCGGATAACCGCCAGGTCCAACCAATCACCGGTAGGTACTCGCCCACCTCCAGGCTCAATCGGTAAAGTCCTTCGATTATCTTGCCGAGGGGAACCATACTGGGTCCACCATGTACCCGCAATCGGCTCGTCCACTCCTCGAATCGGGTTTCACATGTCGCTCTCCGCACCGAGAAAACTCATGGTGGACGCACTGAAATATCATATCAAGGGTAATCGGGTTTTTAAAGCAATGACATATTCTCTTTTGAAATACCCACGGTTCCTAAAATCCAGAAATATCATGGAAACAGCAACTCTCAATGCGTATAATCAAAAAGCATGATGTATGTGACTTGTAAAATAAATGTAAGCATATAAGTCTGTCATGCAAGAATCATAACCTGAATGCAACAGTACTACAGTGTAGTGACACGGCAATTATCGATGATGAAGTGTGTGAGCCGGCAAACAAGTGTATGTGGAACATACGCATCATCGATAATGGTGCTGGTGTCACCTAGCAGCATGACTGTAATATATTAATAAACACAAGCAATGCAATGCAAATTGCATGAGTATGTGGAATCGAATAATCAACGCGACAGTAAAGAATCTATCTCAATAAATATATCATGCTGCCTTGCCTTTTGAAATAAGACGAATCAGGGTTTTTGGTAAAATAAGGGTTACGGTGTTTTAAGAAAAGATGTGTCGTTTGAAAATATCCGTAGAATCCCTTTTTCCTATCTTTAAAATATCCCCGATTCGTTAGTTTGAAAAGGGTATGACTCGGGTCTAGTCTAACGCCTACTATGCGAACTACGGGCCCAACAATCAAGTCAATCGGGGGGGTATGAAAACCAACCAAATCTGAGTCAATATCACATTATCTCATCACATAACAGTTATCACTACCCTCATATCACATAATTTAGGGTACAACTCGAAGTCTAGTACCATCGATACTATCTATATAAATATGAATGCGGGGTAAAACACATGCCCAAAGGCCCGCTAAAACCATCATGTCGCATCTTAAATACGAACTCTGTCATATCGCCGAATCTCACGGCCTCAATCAAACCTCATCGACTCATCTCAATCCCACGTATCATCCTCAATCCCGTATATGAACACATAGTCCCATACCCATGTGCAGATATACACACCTCCATATGCGCACAAATAAATGAAAGAATGTATGCAAGTATATGTGTACGTGTATGTGTGGGTGCAACCACTACTCTACGGTTTCACACTATACTAAACCAATACATCCTTATCATCAATAATTCCATTATCACCATCAATAATCCTAACAACACATAATAAATATATGTGTGTATACGTATTCGTATACATCACCACGGACTGCGGGGGTGCTTTACGCCATCCACCGGACTTCTCCCCGTAGATATAAATCTACTCACCTTGCTTCTCGTGTGCCGATGCCCATGTCGCCATCTTCATATTCTTCGCCTCAACATCATGTCGGGTACCTACACGTATATCACAAATGCTAAGGCATATGAAAATCATATCGGAAAGCTAAAACAGCACACGTTACTCGCATAGGTAAAAACCTATCGTCTCGCATGTAGACACGATCAATATCCACTTGTCGTTGACGTCCAAACGCCACCCGACAGGAATGAATCACCAAATACCAAAATCCATGATAAAACAAGTCGTAAATCATGCGCCAACATAGGAAAATCAACCCAGATTTTACCCTAGATGGAATTAGACAAAATTGCACATGCCATGGGTCAAGACTACTGGAAATAGGGCCATGCACCAAAAATGAGATGGTTTCCCCCTGCTCTGGCCTCAATTTGCTGCCAGAAAGAATTAATCTGCGACCGAAAATTGGAGTTGGGGGCTAGGGTTTGGTGTGGTGGTTCCAGGGTGCCTGCACATCTCACTGTCAACTTAGTTTTATTTTAGGGGTCTCGGGGTGATAGCAGATTCTTAAATACGATCACAGATTCACAATTTTTCCCGACATCGTCTCATAAATCCGTATTCTGTGTTTTAGCATCATCTTTGGTCCAATCTATCATCACACCAGTGGTTCTAGGGTCACCACAAGCCTCAATTTAACTTTTGATTTCAGGTCTAACCCTAAACCCTAACTAGAATTCTCCAAAGTCCACAAAACGACACCATATCGACATGAAACAAGAATTGATGCACAAGAAATGAAATACTACTCTAATAGGCCCAGAATTTACCGCCTTTGGCAACTCAAGAAAATTTTTGAGTTGCTCAATGTCCTCCAAATCCAATCTTGCTAGGTTCAATGTATAGCTAGTGAGCTCGGGAACATTTTTTGTGAAATGGGAATAGGGTTTCGGAGTTGATTTCATGGTGGATCTAGGGTTTTTGTGAAGAGGGAGAGAGAGGGAGAGGGAGCAGGAGCAGCAGCAGCTCATGGAGAGGGGAGAGAGAAATTGAGAAGCAAAATGACGGGAGTATGGTTCAAAAAGGTGAAAGTTGACTTGGTCTCTCTCCCTCTCGTCATGAAACCTTTATCTTTTCTTTTTCTTTTCCTTTTCTCTTACTTCACACTCAAGGCAAAACCCTAAGCAACAATATCCCCAAAACATGTAACAAGTGTGGAAAATGATATGTGCACATTTTTGCACAAAAATGCTAAAATCCCGATTAGCGATTTTTAATCGCGATTAGCACTAAATTAGCATATAACTAATCATAAAAACTTTAAAATGGTATAATTCCATAAAATACCCTATTTTATAATTTTCCATAATTTTTCTCCATTTATTTGTATTTAACTATACCGGAATATTAAAATATTCATTAAAATAATATTAAATTATAAAAATTCCCAAAAATAATATTTTATTATTTTGAAACGTTACAATCTACCCACCTTAAAGAAATTCGGTCCCCGAATTTTAATTTAAACCCCCAAATACTAAAATATTTCAATACAAATTCCAAGTCGTCGGGGCTCCGAATCGTCAATAAATAAAACATCATAGCGCAATGCATGCGCATGAGTACTGAGCAGATAACTCAAAAGCAAAACTCCGTCAAGCATACCTCAATCATCGGAGTCATGGTAAAGACACAAATATCAAATCCAATACAAAACCAATATGATATAGATCAGAACCATACATGTAGACATCCAATCTATACATGTGAATAGCTGATTTAAATGCATGCCAAATCTTTTTAAGTCGCCGTGCGATGCGCGTAACACTGCACAGTTGCGGACGTTTTTCATAAGAAAATAACCATATATGTATAAATCTTTTGTTTACTATGTACGTTTCGCCGTTTTGAAAACAATTTAGAAGGGTTTCCTTATTTTTAAAACGTTTCGTGTCATATCGGACATGTAGGTATATATATGCTGAGACTATAGCTCGCTTTTTGGAAATCCCTTCGATAACTATCAATGCATGAAAAATATATCCAGATATTGTCCTCTGACTAGTCCTGCTCATTACGAAACGAATATCAAATATCCTAAAAATGTACTGCTCCAAAAGGAATATATCCCAAAAAATGCACATAACACCACCCTGTGCGTCTGGTGCGCACGGAAATCAAAATCCATATATGTACCGTACAGGTGCACAAAACAACATCTAGGTGCAACGGGTGTGCACGAAGTATCTGTCATAGGCAACGTGTGTGTCTGACAGCCAAATCAGGTGCATCTGACATGCACGAAGAATCTCGTTTTTAGTGCATCTGGTGTGCACCAAAATCGTATCTCAAAACTTGCGCCCAACATGCGCGAAAATCCAAATCGGTGCATCCATCTTGCACGAATGAAAATCTAAACCCTGCGCACTCAACATGCACGAAATCATGAAATCCAATAGCAAGCGTCGAACATGCGCAAGTCCAAATCAAATGCATGGAGTGCAAGAAATCAACATCAATATCAGAATCAAAATCGACATATCGAATGACCTCAAATCGAAGTCAGGTGCAACCGTAGTGCACAAAATATAAATCCGGTGCAACAAAGGCACGAAATATAAATCTGATGCGATAAACGCAAGAAACATAAAACTGGTGTGACAAACGCACGAAGTATAGAACTGGTGCATCCCATGCAAAAATACCAAGCAATAACTCAAATGCGTAAGCAGCAACACCAAGTGTACCCAGGTGTAAAGAAAACCATAAACGCGTGCAACTGCGTGCACAAAACACATATCAATGTACTACAAGCACATATAAGCTATACCGAGTGCAAAAATCAAATCGTGTGCGTGACATATGCACAACATCAAATCAAACGTATGAAATCCATTTAGTCATAAGCAGGTGCAGCCAAGGCACGAAACGATATCAGGTGCAATAACTGTGCGCAAATCATAAATCAACACAACGGTGTGAAAAGCACATCTCAAGTGTAATAACTATGCATAAGATAAACATACCCGGTTGGTGCAACCATGGTGCAAGAAAACAAATACCATGAAACTCAGTCATCAAGACTAAATCATGCGAATAGATCGCCCAAAATACCGAAATCCAAAGTGACGGATACGTGATAGTCAAATCACAAAATCACCAATCATAATTACCGTCGTCGGTATATCCTTCTTCAAAGTCGAGAAGGTGCCGGTACATCCAATGCTAGCGGCGCAAGATATCTACTTGCCTCTTGCTCGCGGCTGGCGTCCTCTGCCTCTGGTTCCTTATCTTCCCTGTGGATTACCAATCTCGCAATCCATCGGCTCATCGCCCTGTCAAGTGTGCTAACGGGAACGATTCCATTCTGGCACTTCTCTGGTCATTTCTCGGTCAATCCCCATGACTACTCGTAAGGCATTACATCTCTGGCGCCGACCTCTGGTCCTGTGAATGCACATCACACATCGGCTTCTGTTGCAAATATTATTGCAGCAGTGTACTGGAAGGAATTCCAGCTCAAGGTCCCTTCTGATCTCGCCTAAGCCAAACTGTATGGAGGCTGGTACTCTGGCATAATCTTTCCTCGCTCTTTGGACATCTGCATCCTTAGTACAACATCTACTCGGAAGCCGGTCGCATCCCTGCGCTTCTGTATGCATATCCGACCTTTAATCTTAACGGGGAGTATTAACAGCTCGTCTGCATCTCGCACGAACTTCTTGTCCCGCTTGTCTATATCATCGTCCATTTCGACGTCGCGTCTCTATCTGCGCACTGCAATGTTCTCGGCTACGGTCCATCCGAAGTCTCTCACACAGACTCGAAATCTCGAACTCAGTATCTTCGTCACTCAGTAGAAGAAATCTAGCCGAACACGTCCTCAGCGTGCGTATCGCATCTCTAATGTTAGCGGAGTGGTACGTCATCTCGTCGAAATCTCGTGCGAACTATTTACTCCACTTACTCCAATGTCGACGGATTCGGACTCGTCTACTCGTGGCTGCATGGACTACGCCCCAATGGCTATACTCGTATCTGGAGTCTCCCAAGCGGTGTGTTCCATCCTATGATATCCGAATGACGTCGAACTATCCGATCGCCTCATCATAACCTCATAATCCCCCAAGAGCTCTACATCTTGGGTACAGTTTAATAGTATCGAGTACATACAACAGCATCGGTGGTCCAGCCGTAGAAAGGCAAACCCAAGCCTCACTAATGGCGCCGCAGAACTGCCGCAAACCCTAAGGTTCAAAGGCTTTCACACGGTCATTATTTCGAGTTAGGGTTTCATTCTTCTAGAGGGTCCATATAATCGCTTGCATGTCTTTCCGAATACTTTAAACTTGGAAAATGGGTTCCTGACTTTCGATCGCCTCAATCGACTCTCAACGAAGCTGCGTGAAGTCGCTTCTAGCTGGCATCAATCTACCTGATGACCTCACATCGGGGTAAGCGAATGAACCACATGTCTTAGTCATTCATCCTCGGTGGCTAGAGACTCACCATTATATCTCTAAGTAAAAGCTTAAGCTGCAGTAGCTCCAACATCTGGGGCGATATCTCGTCATTTGCAGCAACAATTGGCTCATTCGTCAGTACGCTGAACAGCGCCTCAATCATCATGAATAAGCGATATATCAATGGTCATCACATTCTGGTTGACCCCTATGAGTGGCCCAATCCTCTGGTACCGATCGGTACGCCCGAGAAATCTCGTAAAAGCGATCAGTCCTACGCTCATGGCGTGAAAGCACAATAAGATGACGCCTCTATATGCAATCGTATGTCTCTGGAATCACGCCCTGGTCAGTCGTCGTCCACGACGAGCTCATGCTGACGCAACTCGAGCCGTAGCACACTCTGCCCATGCAATCGTGGCAGCAAAACCATAACCAGTATCGATGAGGATAGATCATATGAATGAATATAATACTGTGCAAGGAAATGTACATCCTAAGGTTTCTTAAGCGGAGTGGCGTGTCGTAAGTATGCCGCGGAACATACGTACGGTACGCCCCTCTACTCAAGCTACCTACTCCATCAACCAAGGGTCATCCTATGCGACGAAAGTTCGGGTGTAATACCCCCTAGACTAAGTCTAAGTTCCGTAAGGTCAAGCCTATGTTCCGTATATAGATAACGCCCTAGGCTCCACATAGTCAAACTTAGACTCGAACCAAGGTTAACCTAGCGCTCTGATACCAACTTTGTCACGACCCGAAAGAGCACGTGACTGGCCCTTGAATCCTATGAAGTCTATAGGACTCCATCTGATCCAAGTAAGCCAAAGCCTAGAAATCTAAAACCATTTAAGGAGTAATTAAAGGAATTGATTTTTAAAAGTAGAGAAATCATGTTTGAAATCAAAGTTTTTCAAATAACTAAGACGAAATGCATTTTAAAAATGTGTAGTCTTTTCTGAAAAGTTCGGCAGAGTTTCCTTTGTAAAAACTGGTCCCAAACGGGGTACAACAAGAATAATATATATGAAATGATAAAAGGCATCCCCAAGAGGGAGCTAGCTCTTCGTCAATCGACGGTCACAACCACGCAAGCAATAATAATATACAACGCCAAAGGGCGAGGATCGAAACCCAAAAAGAAACTCAAAACAGCCAGAAAACCGTAATACTACAAGCGCGACTCTAAGGTCGCAATAATACCTCACTATGTCTAAGTCTGAAACAATATACAAGTTTTGGTTGATGGAATTTCTAGATACAGTGAATAACACAGGTACAAATGGTGGTTCTGATACAAAAGAACCCACCTACCAAAGCAAGTCACCCGTATGGAAGCAGTGTGCCAGAAAAGCCGCTATGGAATCTGTACGGCAAAAATCTGCAAGAACTGTGGCACAACGGGGGTGAGTTGCCAACTCGTGAATGATCGAATGTATGACCCATCCTAGGTCAATACGATCAGATATAAATAAACCTCAATATGAATAAGTCTGAAGCATGCTAAACTGGCAATGTAATCTCTATACATGAGTGTAGTGCCAAGTGCTCGGGCCAGTGCCTCAGGTAATAGCATATCATAAATGTGAGGTATGATCAATGTAATCAAATCTGCAAGTACGTGGATCCCGTCCACTCGTCACCCAATGACAATAACCATCATTCATGTAAATATCATCAGCATATGCATGGAAATATGAGGATATAAACCACCTGTGTCCCTCGCGACACGTCAAAATCATGGAACCGGAGTGTCCAGCATCGACACTCGAAAACATCATGAAATCTGTGCCCAACATCGGTACGTAAATCATCATATATCAGGCTTCGTCTGCGGAATCGGCCCTCGGCCCTAGCAGTACGCCCATATCCATCTATCGACTCTGGTCGGTATCCTTCGGATAACCGCCAGGTCCAACCAATCACCGGTAGGTACTCGCCCACCTCCAGGCTCAATCGGCAAAGTCCTTCGATCATCTTGCCGAGGGGAACCATACCGGGTCCACCATGTACCCGCAATCGGCCCGTCCACTCCTCGAATCGGGTTTCACATGTCGCTCTCAGCACCGAGAAAACACATGGTGGACGCACTGAAATATCATATCAAGGGTAACCGGGTTTTTAAAGCAATGACATATTCTCTTTTGAAATACCCACGGTTCCCAAAATCCAGAAATATCATGGAAACAGCAACTCTTAATGCGTATAATCAAAAAGCTTGATGTATGTGACATGTAAAAGAAATGTAACCATATAAGTCTGTCATGCAAGAATCATATCCTGAATGCAACAGTACTACAGTGTAGTGACATGGCAATTATCGATGATGAAGTGTGTGTGCCGGCAAACAAGTGTACGTGGAACATACGCATCATCGATAATGGTGCTGGTGTCCTAGCAGCATGACTGTAATATATCAATAAACACAAGCAATGCAATGCAAATAGCATGAGTATGTGGAATCGAATAATCAACGCGACAGTAAAGAATCTATCTCAATAAATATATCATGTAGCCTTGCCCTTTGAAATAAGACGAATCAGGGTTTTTGATAAAATAAGGGTTACGGTGTTTTAAGAAAAGATGTGTCGTTTGAAAATATTCGTAGAATCCCTTTTGCCTATCTTTAAAATATCCCCGATTCGTTATTTTGAAAAGGGTATGAGCCGAGAAACTTCTATGTGGGACTCTAAGACTCGTCAATACGCCAGCAGTAGATGATGATCATATCAAACTCCTACAAGCCGCAAGCGGTCAGCTAAACGTAACGGCCACCCGGCTATTGAGCGATCAGAATAAGAACAAGCGAACCAGTCAAAACTCCTTTCAATCCATCCGGCAACACTAACCGTACAGTCTGTTCTCTTCGTCAGATATGTTGTATATCGAGTCTAGGGGTGGAATCGTCGACCCCAATAACTCAATAAGTCATGCCGGTATGTGGTCTATAACAGATCGAGAAACTTACTGATAACACTTATCAGTAATATCCCAGCAGCCCTGGCCAGGGAATTCCCGTTATAGCCAATCGTGCACAGCACAGCATCAACCCCCAATACCGGGAGAGACGAAACCCATCCTATCACTCACTGCCTCCACATGCCTCGAGACTATACCCAAAATCAACCTGTTTGTACGACTCAGTAGAGCCGTAGTAGGGTGGAGATCAAAGTACAGTGGGAGGACACACAAGACTCTATGACGATCTCGGGTCTACAGACTAACCTGTACCAGTGTCACCTGAGAACTGCTATCCGACATATGATATAATACCATATAGGGGTTCTCGGTGAGTCCGTTCAGTGTACCCAGTCTCACTGAGCACCCGTATACTATCTTCGGTGTCAACACACCAGACAGATATGGGATCATCCATCGCCCAACATATGGAACAAGAATGGTATACACTAGTCTAAGCTGGAATATCGATGCCCTGTCTCGATATACCTACGACTAGGAACATTTCAAGGATATGCTTATAAACTACAGATGTCCCACTAGTATGATCCGCATCATAATTGCAGTAGTTAAGCCAATATCCTTAGGGCTTTATCAACATGTACCAAATGAATATAAACATGATCAAGTGAACATACGATAAAGTAAAACCAGATAGCATACTATCATTTTGAGCAAGACTGTCTCCCGAATATATATATATATATATATACATCAGTACATACACTATCTCATAATGGCCTCTAGGGCATACATATATCCAACAATCTCCAACTTGCACTAAGGCCAGTTATTGGCATATCTCATACCTAACATCTCAAAAAGTCGCTCATGCTGCGGCTGAGGGAGGGCCTTGGTGAATGGATCCGCAGCGTTGTTCTTTGTGTCTACTCTCTTAATCTCGATCTCGCGGCGATCAACTATCTCCCGGATCACATGATATCGCCTCAGGATGTGTCTGGACTTCTGATGGGACCTGGGCTCTTTGGCCAACGCCATAGCCCTATTATTGTCACAATACAGAGGTATTGGATCAATAATGGTTGGAACTACTCCTAGCTCCGTGATGAACTTTCTCATCCAGACGGCTTCCTTGGCAGCATCATTTGCAGCAATATATTCAGCTTCCATCGTTGAGTCCGCAACGGTATCCTGTTTGGAACTCTTCCAACTCACCGTCCCTCCATTGAGGGTATATGCAAACCCTGAGATAGACTTGCTGTCATCCTTGTCACTCTGGAAGATCGAATCGGTAAAGGCCTCCATTTGGAGATCCCCATTACCATACACCAAGAACAATTCTTTAGTCCTTCGCAAGTACTTAAGAATGTTCTTTACAACAATCCAGTGATTCTCCCCTGGGTTAGATTGATACCTGCTTACTACACTAAGTGCATAAGCAACATCAGGGCGTGTACATAACATCGCATATATTATCGATCCTACTGCCAAAGCATAGGGAATAATGCTCATGCGAGCTCTCTCTATATCAGACTTTGGGCAATCGTCTTTTGAGAGAGTGACTCCATGGCAAGCGGGTAAGGCACCCCGCTTGGAGTCTTCCATACTAAACCTCTTTAGGATGGTGTTAATGTACTTGGTTTGGGACAATCCCAATAACCGGTTGGATCTATCCCTATAGATCCGTATACCCAATATGTATGTGGCATCACCCAGGTCCTTCATGGAGAACCTTTGTGATAAGAATGATTTGACCGACTGTAGCATAGGAATGTCATTTCCTATCAGAAGTATGTCATCTACGTACAATACGAGGATTGCGACATTTCTTCCTACAGTCTTCTTATAAACACAAGGTTCATATGGATTTTTGATGAAATCAAACTCTTTGATAGCATCATCAAAACATATGTTCCAACTCCGTGATGCCTGCTTTAATCCATAAATGGATTTAAGTAACTTACATGCTTTACCGCTTCTCCCACTATCAATGAATCCCTCTGGTTGATCCATATAAACGCATTCCTCTAAATCACTATTTAGGAATGCAGTTTTAACGTCCATCTGCCAGATTTCATAGTCGTAGTGAGCAGCAATAGCGAGTAGGATCCGAATGGATTTATGCATGGCTACCGGAGAGAAAGTCTCGTCATAGTCCAAGCCTGGTCTTTGACGAAAACCTTTCGCTACCAACCTTGCCTTATAGGTCTCCACCTGTCCATCTACACCGATCTTTCTTTTAAAGATCCATTTGCATCCCACAGGTTTTATCCCGGAGGGTACATCTTCCAAAGTCCATACTTTGTTGGTGTACATGGACTCCATCTCGGATCTCATGGCATCCAGCCAATTCACAGAGTCACCACTCGTGATAGCCTGATGAAAAATGGAAGGATCATCATCATCCATGATGCAATCTTCTCTATCACCATCAACGAGAAAACGGTAGTATCTCTCCGGTGGGCGAGAAATCCGGAGTGGCTGAGGTTCATTAGATTCTGTTATAACTTCAGGTTCAGCCAAGTTGTCATTTGTAACTTGTGTTTCTAGAACTTCTTCTAGATTTACCACATTGCCATTTGTATTGTTTGAAAAAATCTCATCTTCTAAAAAGGTGGCATACTGAGAAACAAACACTTTTTGTTCCTCTTTGTGGTAAAAAAGATACCCAAACGAATGTTTAGGATATCCTACAAATATACATTTGAGTGATCGTGTCTCGAGTTTTTCTGGATTCTGCTTTTTAACAAAAGCCGGACAACCCCAAATCTTAACTCTTTTAAGAGATGGTTTCTTCCCATGCCATATCTCATATGGAGTGGTAGACACGGTTTTGGTTGGAACTTTGCTTAACAGAAAAGCTGTTGTTTCCAATGCATGCCCCCAAAACGAGAGAGGTAACTCAGCATCACTCATCATGGATCGTACTATATCTAATAGGGTACGGTTCCTTCGTTCTGACACACCGTTGTGCTGTGGTGTGTAAGGTGGAGTGCGCTGAGAGAGAATCCCATTCTCTTTTAGGAAGTCTAAGAACTCAGTAGTTAAGTACTCTCCACCTCGATCCGATCGAAGTATCTTGATACTCTTTCCTGTTTGGTTTTCTACTTCATGTTTATACTCCTTGAATTTCTCGAAAGCTTCAGATATATGTTTTATCAAATATACATGACCAAATCTTGAGAAATCATCAGTAAAAGTTATGAAGTATGAAAAACCGCCTCTTGCATGTGTAGACATTGGTCCGCATACATCACTATGTATGAGGCCTAGGAGCTCAGTAGCTCTTTCTCCGTGTCCTGTAAACGGGGTTTTGGTCATTTTACCTTTGATACAAGACTGGCAAGTTGCATAAGATTTATACTCAAATGAATTTAAATATCCATCTTTATGAAGCTTGTTTAGTCTTGTTTCATTAATATGATCAAGTCTACAATGCCAAAGAAAAGCTTCATTTATCTCTGAAAATTTTCTTTTATTTTTGTGTTGTACGTTGAAAACTGTGTGTTGATTAAGGACGTATATCCCGTTATTTAATGTACCACAACCAATCAACTCTTGATTCAGTCTAATGTTCATAACATTGTGTTGCACAGCAAAATGATACCCTTCATTGTCTAACAAGGAAACTGATATAATATTACAAAGCATACTTGGTACAAAATAACACGGGTTCAAAACCAATATACAACCCGAAGGCAAACCTAGGTGATACTCTCCTACTGAAACTGCATTTACATTGGAACCATTTCCAACTTGGAGAGTATGATCACCTGTCTTCAGAACTCTGCAATTTCTCAACGCCTGCACAGAATTGCAAATATGAGAAACCGAACCGGTATCCAATACCCAGGATGCAGAATTAATAGAAAAACTGTTTTCAATTACGAACACACCAGAAGCTGAAGCATCAACATGCTTCTTCTTGAGTGCTAGGTACTCAATACAGTTCCTCTTCCAGTGTCCCGTCTTCTTGCAATGGAAACATTCACCTTTCTCTGATGCCCCAACCTTGGACTTGCCTTTTCCCTTCACCTTTTTGACTCCACCCTTAGGTTTGGTGGGTTTCTTCATCATCTTTCCCTTGGCCTTAGCCTTTGGGTAAGATGAGGAGGATTGCCCAACAGACATAACGGGAGTCTTCACTGACTTCAGTGTGCTCTCTGCACTCCTTAACATATTAAGGAGTTCAGGCAGTTCCTTCTCCATGGTGTGCATGTTAAAGTTAACGATGAACTGAGCAAAGGTGGAGGGGAGAGACTGTAGAATAATATCTGTATACTGTTCATTGTCCATTGTCCACCCAAGGTCCTCAAGCTCTTCTATGAGAGCTATCATTCTCAGAACATGGTCTCCTACTGCTGTGCCAGCGGTCATGCGCATCTGAAACAGTTTCTTAGACGCTTCGTATCGTAATACGCGGGATTGCTCTACATACAACTCTTTTGTATGGAGGAATATGGCTTGTACGTCCATATTCTCGTGCTGCTTCTGATGTGTGTTATCCATCGATGCAAGCGCGAGGCATTTTGCCGTGGCACAGTCAGTGTCCCATGTTTTGCGGATTTCCTTATCCGCAACTGAAGATTTAGGACCTAGGGGGGGGCAAGGCTGGAGCTGTAAGGACATATGATACTTTATCATAAGTCAAGGCTATGTTTAAATTCCTCAGCCAGTCTTTATAGTTGGTCCCATTCAGCTTGTTTTTATCTAATAGAAGCTTAAGTCATGTCATGGGTATCTGCCATTAAGAGAGAGAAAAGAATACACTTAGCGAATTCTCTTGCAAAGATCAGATTGATTATTATCTTGTCTAATCGATGTCTCCCACCGTTTTTATCAAATTTTCTCTAAAACCTTTTAAAAAGAAAACTAGCCGGGATTAATTACATTCTACAACTTCGCCAACTCTCAGCCAGGCCAGTGCCGGTACTTGAGGGAGGTTCCCCGTGCTATCGCACGGACCTAATTAAAGTAAACCTCGTCTTCCCAGAGGCGTAGCCCCGTTTAGCACCTTTCTAGACACCTACCGAGTCAGCTAATTGTAAAGTGCAAAATTCTCCCGGGAGCAACATTTGCTCGCAGTGGGATCGGGATCCTATTATCATATAGTAGGTATACAATCTCATTGTAATTTTCAACTCTTGAAATTCCCGATATGATTTTTACCCCTAGTACTTATGACCTTAACTAAAGTCAACATATCATAAGTACTAGTCAAGTTCTTCCGGTCATTTCGTGATTAACTAGACCCACTCATATGACCCTTAACTAAAGTCAACATAATCATATGAATGTCCTAATTAATCAGCATCATATGCAGTGTAGGAAGACATCACTCAGCTATCGTACACTGCGCCTTAACTAAAGTCAAAATACGCAGCACGAATACTAAGTACTCTACTTCCTAAAATGACGGAGGGTTGCGGATAGTTTTTAAGAAAATTTTTGACGCTTTGAACTTGATATCGTTGTAGAATCTAATGGGTTTAAAAGGAGTGGCTTAAGCTCCGCATTTTGAAACTTGCTTTTTTCTTACAAAAAGGCCGAGTGTGTTTTAAATCTGATTCTACAACATCTTTTTAGGTTCATTTATCTTTTACATTAATCTCATTAATGTAGTCACATCATTTAAATCCTAAGCCATTACAGAAAGAAACGAAAATATAACGTACACTTATGCCACTCGCATTCGTCACAGTGTCCAGATATGCACCGTTAGGTTACTTAACTAACGGCATACCGGGACGTGGCTAGTGCGGGTGAAAAACATAAGTAACGTCTAATATATATCATATATAAAATTTCATTCGTCTCATTTATGCATTAAAAGATCACATCAGATAATAAAAGCAGCAGAAGCACATAAAGGATATCTAGGAGGTCCGTATTTTATATTTAGCCAGCAATAAAAATACGGATTCCACGGTCGCGATGAATAGCCAAGCCCACATCCCTAGACCCCTACGAGAGCGGAAAGCGACCCTACAAATTCTGGATTTTAGGAGACCCGGTCTCGACTCCTCGAGATGGCCTCCCACTGAACCTAAGAACCCGGTCACTTGTGCCCTCCACCTTGGGTCTATCCTAATGCGGAAAAGTAAATAATATACAACACTGGTGACAACAACCTCACCCCGGAAGTGCCCCAAATAAAAGAATATTACATACAAATTAATATTACATGAATTGAAAAAATACTCTTATCTCACATAAAAAGAAAACCCCCCGGCTATTCATTACGACAATCCTGCATATCAAATCTCATCGACACAGAGAAATAAAATGGAAAAATACAACAATTGGAATCTTTAACCGCCTTTAGACAACACAAATCCGGAATATCACATATACAAGATTTCAGGCCTAAACAATGTAAAGCTCGCATTTGGGTCTCATTCAAGAAAACACCTTTTCAAAACAAACCGGATAATTCAACAAGATTTCCGTTAATCCCGAGACCGAACTGCTAGATTTACACGCAACAAACAAATTTGTAGATTTCAATTATTGTAACACATACTACTATTAAACTAAGCGACGTTGAAACATCCGATCAAACGATTTAGACAACTAGAAACTGCTCTGAAAGCACAACACCTGAGCAGATTCTAAAAATACCAGTAACACCAGCAAACACATACGGGCCAGCACAAGAAAATACGGCCCATGAATCACCTATACCACCGCGGAACCGCCGCAACCAAGTCACTCTTGGCCGTGGTTCCGCGGCCGTATAGTTGAATTAGGGCATCGTTTTTCTTGTGGGTCCATACAATTTCCTGCTCTGGTTTTTACATATTTTTAATTTGAAAAATTCCAGGTTTTCAAAAAATTTCCAGAGAGCACCCCCCGGGTGTCGTTTTTCGTCCGTTCGATGTTTTCAACGTCGTATAGGTTACTACAAAGCTCTAGCTTGGCTCTGATACCACTGTAGGGTTTCCTTAACACCTCTATTAGGGTTTAGAAGCATCATACATGCTATAACAATAAAATTTTTGAGGTGCTAAGCAAACTATACAAAGAATCGAACTAGAATTTATGAAGTAACTATTAATAGTATCAACAAATAAAGTTTATGTTATGCTAAGTGTTGAAACTACAACCTTTGTAGTTCACTTTGGAAGACTCCTAGGCTTTGCAAAGGTTCACTTGATCAACTCCTCGTCCACGATGATCCACCCGAAGCACTTTGCCCTAAGCTTGATGCTTCCTACGATCTTTGGAAATCCTTGAAGCACAACACCCTACACAAGATGGCTAAGGTTGTGTAGGATGATGAAGTGGTTGCTATTCTTATTTATTCCCTTTTCTTTTCTTTTTCTAACTCTTTTTAACCATTAAAAGAGAGCTAGGGTTTGAGGAAGAAGACAAAGTCTCACTCTTTTCTTTTTCTAAGATAATGATAATGTAAAAAGAAAATGAGAGAGAGAGAGAGAGAGATCTTATCATAACTTTAACCATAGTAGAAAAAAAATCTAGATATTTCATTTAAGGTTAAAAGGAAAAAGGAATGGAAACTATGGTTGAGTTAAAGAATTGTGTAGATGAGTGTGGAAGCAATGACTCATTAACCATTTCTTTTGCCTTTAATCTTTAATGAAGAATCCAAACATTATCTTATCTACAATATGATTCTTATATTGCCTTCCTCTTTGTATCATCAACCATGATACATTTCATGTATGTATGTATGTGTGCACATCATCATGTACATATACATCCATGTATCCATAAGAAGAAAAGGTTTTAAATAAATAATATAAAAGCCAATATTAAATCAACACTTGATTTAATAAATCCATCATATCTCATATGACCCGACTAATATTAAATGCCCGATTAAAATACAGTATCATATACTAGTATTTAATCGAGGCTCCGCGCATATCTCATATGTGCACCACTTCGTTTCGCCAGAGCCGAGAAACTTCTATGTGGGACTCTAAGACTCGTCAATACGCCAGCAGTAGATGATGATCATATCAAACACCTACAAGCCGCAAGCGGTCAGCTAAACGTAACGGCCACCCGGGTATTGAGCGATCAGAATAAGAACAAGCGAACCTGTCAAAACTTCTGTCAATCCATCCGGCAACACTAACCGTACAGTCCGGTCTCTTCATCAGATATGCTGCATATCGAGTCTAGGGATGGAATCGTCGACCCCAATAACTCAATAAGTCATGCCGGTATGTGGTCTATAACAGATCGAGAAACTTACTGATAACACTTATCAGTAATATCTCAGCATCCCTTGCCAGGGACTTCCCGTTATAGCCAATCGTGCACAGCACAGCATCAACCCCCAATACCGGGAGAGACGAAACCCCTCCTATCGCTCACTGCCTCCACATGCCTCGAGACTATACCCAAAATCCACCTGTTTGTACGACTCAGTAGAGCAGTAGTAGGGTGGAGATCAAAGTACAGTGGGAGGACACACAAGACTCTATGACGATCTCAGGTCTACAAACTAACCTGTACCAGTGTCACCTGAGAACTGCTATCCGACGTATGATATAATACCATATAGGGGTTCTCGGTGAGTCCGTTCAGTGTACCCAGTCTCACTGAGCACCCGTATACTATCTTCGGTGTCAACACACCAGACAGATATGGGATCATCCATCGCCCATCATATGGAACAAGAATGGTATACGCTAGTCTAAGCTGGAATATCGATGCCCTGTCTCGATATACCTACGACTAGGAACATTTCAAGGATATGCTTATAAACTACAGATGTCCCACTAGTATGATCTGCATCATAATTCCAGTAGTTAAGCCAATATCCTTAGGGCTTTATCAACATGTACCAAATGAATATAAACATGATCAAGTGAACATACGATAAAGTAAAACCAGATAGCATACTATCATTTTGAGCAAGACTGTCTCCCGAATATATATATATATATATACACATCAGTACATACACTATCTCATAATGGCCTCTAGGGCATACATATATGCAACAAAAATCACAATGGAAAGCCAAAACAGCACACGTTACTCGCATAGGTAAAAACCTATCGTCTCGCATGTAGACACGATCAATATCCACTTGTCGTTGACGTCCAAACGCACCCGACAGGAATGAATCACCAAATACCAAAGTCCATGCTAAAACAAGTCGTAAATCATGCGCCAACATAGGAAAATCAACCCAGATTTTACCCTAGATGGAATCAGACAAAATTGCACATGCCATGGGTGAAGACCACTGGAAATATGGCCATGCACCAAAAACGAGATGGTTTCCCCCTTCTCTGGCCGCAATTTGCGGCCAGAAGGAATTAATCTGCGGCCGTAAATTGGAGTTGGGGGCTAGGGTTTGGTGTGGTGGTTCCACGGTTCCTGCACATCTCACTGTCAACTCAGTTTTATTTTAGGGGTCTCGGGGTGATAGTAGATTCCTAAATACGATCACAGATTCACAGTTTTTCCCGACATCGTCTCATAAATCCGTATTCTGTGTTTTAGCTTCAGGTTTGGTCCAATCTATCATCAAACCAGGGGTTCTAGGGTCACCACAAGCCTCAATTTAACTTTTGATTTCAGGTCTAACCCTAAACCCTAACTAGAATTCTCCAAAGTCCATAAAACGACACCATATAGACATGAAACAAGAATTGATGCACAAGAAATGAAATACTACTCTAATAGGTCAAGAATTTACCTCCTTTGGCAACTCAAGAAAATTCTTGAGTTGCTCAAAGTCCTCCAAATCCAATCTTGCTAGGTTCAATGTGTAGCTAGTGAGCTCGGGAACATTTTTTGTGAAATGGGAATAGGGGTTTTGAGTTGATTTCATAGTGGATCTAGGGTTTTTGTGAAGAGGGAGAGAGAGAGAGAGGGAGCAGGAGCAGCAAGAGCTCATGGAGAAAGGAGAGAGAAAATGAGAAGCAAAATGATGAGAGAATGGTTCAAAAAGGTGAAGGTTGATTTGGTCTCTCTCTCTCATCATGAAACCTTTATCTTTTCTTTTTCTTTTCCTTTTCTCTTCCTTCTCACTCAGGGCAAAACCCTAAGCAACCATATCCCCAAAACATGTAACAAGTGTAACAAGTGTGGAAAATGATATGTGCACATTTTTGCACAAAAATGCTAAAAACCCGATTAGCGATTTTTAATCGCGATTAGCACTAAATTAGCATACAACTAATCATAAAAACTTTAAAATGGTATAATTCAATAAAATACCCTATTTTAGAATTTTCCATAATTTTTCCTTATTTATTTGTATTTAATTATACCGGAATATTAAAATATTCATTAAAATAATATTAAATTATAAAAATTCCCAAAAATAATATCTTATTATTTTGAAACGTTACAGAAAAAAGAGATCGTCAAATGTATGGATAGTGTTTATTAATGATATGTATGCCCTAGAGGCCATTACTGTACATACGATATATATTGTAGTGGATGCTTGGACATATATATGGAGGACTTTCTTGCTCGACATGTATTGGATATATGTATGCCCCAGAGGCCATTATATGATAGTGGATGTATTTATACATGTATATATATATATCTATATGTATATATATATATATATTTATATATATATATATAGATAGATAGATATATATATATATATTCAGTGTACATTCTTGCTCGACATGATAGTATTCTATCCGGTTCTTCTTTATCTGAAATGTTGATTTGATCATGCTTTTATTCATTAACACATGTTGATAAAGCCCTGAAGATATAGACTTGACTACTGTGATTATGATAGAGATCATACTAGTGGGAAATATGTAGTTTATAAGCATATCCTGGAATGTCCCTAGTCGTAGGTGTATCGAGACGGGGCATCGATATACCAAAGTAGACTAGTGTATATGATACTAGACTCATATGATGGGCGATGGATGTTCCTACATACATCGATGTTTGACATCGAGATTGTATACGGGTGCTCAGTGGTGACTGGCTACACTGGACGGACTCACCGAGAACTCCTATATGGAATTATATCTATCGTCGGATAGCAGTTCTCAGGTGACACTGGTGCAGGTTAGTCTGTAGACCCGAGATCGTCATAGAGTCTTGTGTGTTCTCGCACTGTACTTTGATTACCACCCTACCACGGCTCTACTTGTTGCGCCACGGCAGCGCCCCGGCCATCTTACCGAGGCCAAAATGCGGAATCAAAAAAAATTTCCTTACTTGGAAACTGGCGCTACCGCGGACAATAAAACCCAGATCGTTAACCATTAACCTATACTAGCTAACAAGAGAAGGGTAGAGAAGTATACCGAGTGATCCGAGTCATCCGGTCTTCTCGTCATCATCGCGATCTCCCGCGGAATCACCATTCGTCGTCTTCTCGTCGGAAAGGGCACCACGTAGCCGGATTCTTTTACGGGCTCCCACCTCTGGACCGAGGCAACTCGGGCGCGAAGTTGGCTAGCCGACGCGTCCAAGATTTGCTGTAGGCTAGTGTAGAATGGTTGTCTCAATTGGGGTAGTGAAGTTGCCATTGGTGATGGAGGAATGAGGTTAAGAAAATGGTGCTTTCATTTTTCCAAAACAAGAAGAATGAGATGAAGGAAAAATGCAATTGCTCTCAAGAATGAAACTCTCATCCTCTCTTTTTTCAAAAATGAAAACCTTATCATCTGAGAATGGTGGAGCAAAGAATACATATCATGAAGGGAGGTGATGGTAGGAGAAAGCAAGAGGTGACCATAACCTAAACATCATCATAACAAATTCACATCAAACTCTAATCACTTCAAATCTCCAAAAAGCAAGTGATGATGATAGAAAAGAATGGTATCAAAAGATGCTTTCATAATCTCTCATCTCACAAATAAACCCTCCACAAAATGTTATTTGCAAACTTACAAATAACACCCTCCATCGAAAAAGTCCGGCCGGGAAAGAACAAAGGAAAACCGGCCGGAACGGAATGCAAACTGGCAACTCCAGAAAACTGGTCCCGTAGTAAAATACAGGAAAACCCCCATACTGTGCATACACACCCGCATCTGTATTCCGTCCGGATACAAATGCAATGAGACAAAATCTACACTGTACTAAACTAGGGTCCGACTTAAACCAAAGCCAGCTAGTAATATCCGTCCGATCCTGATCCGTACAATACCGCACGTATCTGATCGGACCCTGCCATATCTCCATACGGCCTCTACAGCGTTTCGCCCGAAACTTTAGTAACTGTAATTGTGGTGGACTCTAAAGACTCGTCAATACTATGGCTGTGGAATTAACCACTAGCACGTCAGAGGTATAAGCCAATACGTGACGGGCCACCAGCTATTGACCAAAAGGGACGTCGATGAGCGAACTCATCCTGACACCCTACTGAGCCTGTCAGTGACAATATCCGTACAGTCCGGTCCATTCGTCTATGAGTATCGCATGGCGGGCCCAGGGGGTTGGTAAAAGTCAGACCCCCAAAAGCGGTACAAGTCGTGTCGGAGCGTAGCCCAGAACACCCTGAGATACTACTGGAATACCTACCAGTAAATCTCCTGCCTCGGGCGAGGGCTTTGTGTAATGGCTCTCCTAGACACAGCGCGACCTCACCCCCAATACCGGGAGAGACGAACCCCAGTAGATCCGCTCACTGCCTCCATGTGGTTCGGGACTGTACCCAAATAAAACCTGTTTGCACGACTCCTTTGAGCCGTGGTAGGGTAGTAATCAAAGCACAGTGGGAACTCACACGAGACAAATGACGATCTCAGGTCGATGAACTAACCTATACACATGTCACCAGGGAACTGCTATCTGACATCTGGTATAAGACCAACTAGCAGGTTCCCGGCGAGTCCTGTCCGGTGTACTCATAAACCAATGAGCACCTGTATACATCTTAGGTGAACCAACTGACACCAGTGGCTTGTGAGACCGGCCACCGCCCCTCGTCGGGGTCTCGACTGTATACACTAGTCTACTAATGGAGTATCGATGCCCTGTCTCGAAACTCCTACGACTAGGGACCTTTTAAGGATGTGCTTATAGACTACCAGCTCCCACGTATATGATCGCCATCATACTGCTGGTAGTCAAGCAAGAATCCTAGGGGCTCTATCAACGTGTAGTAGCGACATGTCAGGTCACCTAAAGCAGTACACGATGATAAAGATAAACCAAATAGCATACTATCATCTGGAGTAAGACTGTCCTACCGGGATAGGTCCTCCCTCAATCATTGCTATCACGTGCCTGTGATCCAATAATTGACTCTGAGGGCACTATCTCCAACAATCTCCCACTTGCACTCAAGGCTAATTATTGCGATGTCGCATACTCACAGCCCGTGTGATACCGAACACCCAACTCCTCTACTAGTCAGTCTCACAAAACCCGTTTGCGAAACTATTGCGTTCGAGGAATAGCCTCAGTGAGTGGATCCGCAAAGAAGTTTCTTTCTATGACTCTCTATATCTCAAGTTCGCGGAGAAAGCCATCTCCCGAAATGAGCAATACCTGTCTTGGAACGTATGGATGTCTGATGGGACCTAGTTCATAAATGAACTCCAAATCCAGACTTCTTAGACTGTATCGTCAACTGAACTTAATCAGTATCCTGCGCCATGCCTTCCCTCAGTATCCACCTGGACCACATGTCCAATATACTGCCCCTCGTCAGAGGGAAAACTATAACTCTGACAGCCACTCTGCCATCCAGGTCACCTTGGAAGCCTGGAATGATAACTGTGTCACGTCCCGAAAGTACGGAACATGACCGGCACTTAAACTAATAAACGTCTCGAGGCGTACGTAATCTAAGTAAACCGAAAACCCAGAAACCCAAACCAAGAAAAGAAGGAGAGTGAAGGAAAACCAATTTAAAACAAGTAGTTTAATAGCATAAGCCGAATTATGCGGTTTTTTTAAAAACATCAAGTATTTTCTAAAAATTTCGGCAGAGTCTCCTTTGTAAATACTGGCTCCCAAACGGGATACAACATGAATAGTATACGAAATCAATAAAAGGCATCCCCAAGCGGGAGCTAGCTCTTCGTCAATCGACGGTCACCACCACACAAGCAATATAATATACAACGCCAACGGCGAGGATCAAAACTCAAAAGGAACTAAAAACCACCAGAAATATAACGAGCGTCTCTAAGGTCGAAAAAATAAACAACACTGGTCTCTAACTCAATAAATACATGTTTGGTTGATGGAATTTCTAGATACAACAGAATAATGATATACAAGATAATATGATGGGTATGATACAAGCAAAAACCCACCTACTAGCAAGTCACCCGAATGAAACTGAGCCAGCAAAGCCGTAATGAAACCTGTACGGCAAACCTGCAAGAAACTGGGGCACAACGGGGGTGAGTTGCCAACTCGTGAATAGAAAAACATCTACGCACAGAAATCGCATAAATAACGCAACCTAGGTCAATGATCATAATATATCCTCAAATATATGTATAACAGGCAGCCTATGACAATGTCTAGGGTAATATTTAACCCGAGTGTAATTTCATGTGCCCGTGTCAGTGCCTCAGGTAGCAATATATCATATGAATGAGGTATGCATGCATGAAACAGAATACATGTAAATGAAGAAACTGTTTTCATAAATTAGTGAGATTTACTTCGTATTTTTAAACTGAGGTATCATAAATGAAATCTGTATCAACAGTGTCTAGCATCGACACAAAACATAAATCTCACTGTCTCAAAATATCAATGTCTCAATCTCAATATCTAGGGCATCGTCAGTCCAGACCGGCCCCTACCATCCATCTCCAGACCACGACGGTATCCTCCGGATATCCGACGCGTCGGGTAATATCACCGGTAGGTAGTGCTCCCCAGCCAGGCTCAACGTCAACACCACATTCCTCTTTCCCCGGGGTACCATACCGGGCCCACCATTTACCCGTGACGGTTCCTCCACTCCTCGACACGGATCTCCAAAACCACAGCAAACTCATGGTGGACGACACTTACATCACTAGAAAACCGCAACATTTTATATTTTAAAAGATCATAAGTTGTAAAATTTGCGGCTTTCCACGAAATCCAGAAATATCATAAATCTCAAGAAATCATCACAAGTGCATATGTCATGATAATGAACTAGGCATGAACAACTGAATAACAGTATGCATGAAGTGGTAGATAATAACTACAATGTCTAATATGACATATAAGGAAAGTACACTAATATCATGTCAACACTACTAGCTAACAATCTAAGTCAAGCAATTATATTCTCTAAAGTGTACATGACATGGCAATTACCGATGAAGATGTGTGTGAGCCGGCAAGTAGGTGTACGTGGTACATACGCATCATCGGTAATGGTGCCGGTGTCCTAACAACATGATATCAATAATGGAATATGCAGCAAAATAAATATGTGAGGCAGAGCGAACAGCAATAATGTGCGGGAGCTGAATACTAGATACAACGATAACTAATCTACAATAATCTAATATAAGTCCTACGAATGGTGCCTTTTGAAATAACACGAGTCATGGGGTTTTGAAAATAGGGCTACAGTGTTTTTATGAAAGGATACGTCGTTTTTGAAATATCCGTAGATTCCCTTGAGCTGTCTTTAAAAATGCCCACGATTCGTTAGTTTTTGAAATAGGTAAGAAGTCTAATCTAATCTAACAACTACACTAAACTATACGGCTGAACTAACAAGCTGAACTACAGGTAAGGAAACCGCCTATCATCTGAGTCGATACATATACATACCTGTATATGTATAGTCGGTGATCCCGCCTCAATAATATCATATCCGATACCATATCTATAATCAGGCATCCCGAGTCAAGAGTGCGGATCAATCATCAATATAGCTCGTACGTAAATCCGTCCTACGGCATCCCAAATCTGGGTACGTGTCAAAATCATATTCATCACACTATTCATCCGGTATCCTCTTTATCAAAGATCATAGTCTAAGGTACTGACCTATGTCTAGTACGATACTAATATCATCAATATAGTCATGATCTGACTACTGATCGACAGTCTCGTACAAACCGATATCATAAGCACATATCATCATCAAGGGGTATACATCGCCCAATACAGCCTAGGACCAATATCCTAGCATAACACATCTCCTATCACGATCACATGTCGACCACCTATTTATAATACCATTCATCCGTATCGTCGCCCCAAGATTCGCTATAGCACCAGGACGTACCTCAAGTACGAATCCTGCCATATCACCGATATCACAATCTCAACACAAATCTCATCGACTCATCTCAATCCCAAGTATCATCCCCAAATCCGTATGTGAACACATAGTCCTATTCCTATGTGAACACATAACTATATATTCCCGTATGTGCACAAAAGAAAGAAGAAAGTATGCAAGTATGGATGGGTGTGTGCAAGTGTGTGCGACCGCTACTCTAGGGTTTCGCGGCACTCAATCATCCAAGAACACCAAATATCCATATTTATCATCAATAACTCAAACAATATATATATATATGTGTGTGTATACGTATTCGTATACATCACCACGAACTGCGGGGGTGCTATACGCCATCCACCCGACTTCTCCCCGTTGATATAAATCTACTCGCCTGGTCCTCGCTAGCCGGTGCCGACGTTGCCACGCGCTTGCTTGTCGTCTCGAAGTCCACATGGGGGTACCTACATATCATAACGCACCATATCTCATTAAAATCCGACTCATGATCAAAACGACGCACGAAACCCACATAGGTCAAAACCTAAGGTTGCTTTCACAAATCGACCTAAAAACCCTCGACGTCGGCGTACAAACGCCAAACCATCGAGAAAGCTCCCAACACATTCATTTGTACAATTACAAGCACTAATTATAATATAAAATAGCTTAAAATTCACAAAAACCCCAATTTCACTTAAAAAGTCATTTTTCCGAAAATCTAGCAAGCACAAATCACCGTTTTAGTACAGAACTCGATGTATAAACGAATCTAGCGGCCACAATATTCACTAAATATCTTAAATAAGTCATAAAAATAATTCCCATAATTTAATCTCATTAAATTTCATAAACTCCAAAATTCTAGTTTGCAAACATATCAATTTTTACACTTTTTAAAGTAAATTTCACAATTCATCCATTAAGCTTAGTTTTGCATATACAATAGTATTAAACCAAAATTTATAATGCTAATAATGTCATGAAACCTTAATCATATTTTAATTTAAACCATTTAATAAATTTCCAAAAACCTAGTTAGCAATTATATAATTATCACTTTTAAATTAACAAATATGCAAACTAGCAACTTAAATTGGATTTAGCATAACATTAATATGTCAATTATATCACATAAACTAAATCTCACAACACAAAATACCAATTTAAAATCAAACCCCTCTCTTGAATTTTAAATCATGCACCTAAAACTAATTAAAAACCTAATTAAACAATTAATTAAGCTAACCTAAGCAATTAACAACACATTAAGCAAAAAGGTTAGAATTTATACCCAAATAATTTGAAGAACCCACAAGCACATTTAGCCTCCCAAATTGAAATCTAAAACCCTAGATCCATGCTATGGTAGCCAAGGGAAAATGGGTAGGAGGTGGATTTTGATTTGGATTTTTGCTTGATTTTTTGTGGATTTTTGAAGCATTTTTGAAGAACTTTTTTAAAGAGAAGGAGATGAAGAATGAAGGGATGTTGGGGTTCAGATTTTGGCCAGAAAATGAGTGGGGGAGGAGAGAGAGGGAGGTGGAGAAAAATGGGGAGAAAGTCAAAGTCAATTTAAGGTCAAAAGTCTAACTAATTTATCCATTTTCTTTTCTTTTCTTTCATTTCTTTTCCTTTGAAATTCAAGTGGGGAAAAAAATTGGGGCTACTGAATTTAGCTAAGGGGAGATGTGAATGGGGGTGTGTGGGTGTGGGTACGGGTGTGGGTACGGGTGTGGGGTGATGAAAAATGATAAATACAATACCCCAAACATCCATTTACGCTAAAAAAAAAGCCTTTTTTCTTTAATAATTTCTAAACCGTTTTGGCAAATGATTTCGTTCAAAAAACCACATGATAAAATTTTATTTAATGTTTTATGATGCACAAAATTTGTTTCAACTCATTCCAATTTGTAATTTTTCCTAATTAAATGTATTAGTGACGGCTTAAAATAATAATAAAATAATATTTTTTTCAGAAAATTTGAAATTTCCCCAGCGGCTCAATAAACACCAAATAATAGCAATTACATAGCTAGAATATGTATATTTAATTTTTATAATAAGATATTTGTAATTTGACTTTTTACAGAAAACCCCCTCATTTTACCGATTTTCCGAAATTTCACCGAAACGATTTTCAAAACGCTACAATCTTCCCCCCTTAAAGAAATTCGGTCCCCGAATTTAAATTAAAACTCCCCCCAAATACTAAAACATCTATGAAAACCTATCAAGTTGTCGGGGCTCCGAAATTGTAAATACATACAACAAATCGTAGCGCAGCGCATGCGCTTGAAAAATGAGTATATAACTCAAATCAAAACTCCGTCAAGCATCCCACAATCATCGGAGTCATGGAGAAGACATCAATGCCAAATCCAAATCAAACCAATATGATATAACTCGAAACTATACATGTAAATATCGAATCTATATCTGTAAGTATCTGAAGGAAATGCATGCCAAATCTCTTTAAGTCGCTGTGCAACGCGTATAACACTGCACAGTGGCGGACGTCTACCATAAGAAAATAACTATATACATATATACCTTTGTTTGAAATGTACGTTCCGCCGTTTTGGAAACAATTTAGAATGGTCTCCTTGTTTTAAACATTTCGTGTCATATCAGACACGTAGGTAAATACTGAGGCTATAGCTCGCTTTTTGGAAATCCCTTCAATAACTATCAATGCATGCAAAATGTATTCAGGTACTGTCCTCTGACTAGTCCTGCTCAGTACGGAAACACATAGCAATATCATAAAAACGTACTGCTCTATAAGAAATCAATCCCAAAATATGCACATGAATACTACGTGCGTCTGGTGCGCACGGAAATCAAAATCCATGAATGTGCCATACATGCGCACAGAAACAACATCTAAGTGCATCGGGTTTGCACGAAACATCTGTCGTAGGCAACATGTGTGCCTGACAGCAAAATCAGGTGCATCTGACATGCACGAAAAATCTCGATTTAGTGCATCTGGTGTGCACCAAAATCGCATCTCAAGACATGCGCGAAAATTCAAATCAGGTGCATCCATCGTGCACGAAATCATGAAATCTAATATCAAGCGCCGAACATGCGCAAAATCAAATCAGGTGCACAAGGTGCACAAAACAAATATCGAACATCACCATCGAAATCAAAATCCAGGGCATCTAAATGCACAACATACGTAACACTGCACTGCAAGCATATATGAACTATACCGCGTGCAAAAACCAAATCGTGTGCGTATATACGCACAACATCAACTCAAATGTCTAAAACCGTAAAATCGCAAACATGTGAAACCCAAGCACGAAAACAATATCAAGTGCAACACGGTGCAAAGATCATAAATCCTCAGTCATCAAAATCAGATCATACGAATAAATCACCCAAAACATCGAAATCAATAATGGCGGAACAGTACCGCTCAAGTGCATCCTCTAAGAATCTCGGGCCAACTGTCGCGGTCACTAGTGGGACGTCTCGTCGATGATCATGAACTCTGGCCTGCTGGTGTGCGTAACATGACCACTCCTGGGTCCAAGTCTTCTCCGTGGATTACCAATCTCACAATCCATCGGCTCATCGGCCCTGTCAAGGCAGCATATCACTGGCGTCGGCCTCTGGCTCTCTGAATGCACGTGACACATCTGATCCTGGGTGCAAGTATCATCGCAGCAGTATCCTGGAAGGAATCCTGCTCACGGTCTCTTCCATGTCTCGTCTCTGCCAACTATCCGGAAGTCATTGTCCTTTCCTATATCTGCATCTTGCTCTGGAACGACTGCATACTCATCGCGACTCCTTCTGGAAGGTAAGTCCAAGTACCATGCTTCGGCATGCGCATCGCCTCTCTGATGTCGGCGGAGTGGAACGTCATCTCATCTAGATCTGGTGCGAACCTCTTATTCCGCTTTTCTCTAATGTCGTCTGCTTTGGACTCGTCTCGTCGCGGCTGCATGGACTGAGCTCCAACGGCTATCCTCGTATCTGGAGTCTCCCAAGAATGCATCCCACCAACTAGCATCCGAATTAAGTCGAGCCATCCGATCGAGTCGTCAAAACCTCATAATCCCCCAAAAGCTCAACCTCTTGGGCACAGCTTAATAGTATCGAGTACATACCACAGCATCGGTGGTCCAGCCGTAGAAGGGCAAACCCAAGCCTCACTAATGGCGCCGTAGAACTGCCGCAAACCCGAAGGTTCAAAGGCTTTCACACGGTCATTAAGTCGAGTTAGGGTTTCATTCTTCTAGAGGGACCATAGAATTGCCTGCATGTCTTTCCGACTACTTTAAACTTGGAATAATAGGTTTCTGACATTCGATCATCTCTGTTGACTCCCAACGTCTCCACGCGAAGTCGTCTCTAGCTGGAATCCATCTATCTGATGACCTCGCATCGGGTTAGGCGAACGATCCACATGTCCTAGTCATTCATCCACGATGACTAGCGACCTTCTATCATCTCTTAGTACAACTCGTTCTGCACTAACTCCAGCATCTGGGGCAATACCTCGTCGTTCGCAGCAATAACTGGCTCGCTCGTCTGCACGCCGAACAGTGCCTCGATCATCATGAATAAGCAACACACCAACGGTCATCAATATCTGGATGGCCTCTATCATTAGCTCAATCCTCTAATGTCGATCAGCACATCCGAGTAACCTCATAAAGGCGATCCGCCAAACGCTCGTGGCGCGGAAATACAGTCAAAAGACACCTCTCTATAATCGGGTGTCGCCGGAATCATGCCTTGGTCAGTCCTCGTTCGTGCCGAGCTCGTGCTGACCGCAACTCTAGCCATAGCTCTCCCTGCCCGTAATCTTGGAAGCAAAACCAAACAGGTACCGATGAGGCTAGATCAGGAAGGAATATAATACTGAACAAGGAAATGTACATCCTAAGGCTTCTTAAATGGAGTGGCGTGTCGTAAATATGCCGCGGAACATACCAACGGTACGTCACTCCACTTTAGTCACCTATTCCATCAACCAAGGGTCATCCTACGCTCCGAAAGTAAATCCTAACGCTCTGATACCAACTTTGTCACGTCCCGAAAGTACGGAACATGACCGGCACTTAAACTACGAAAAGTCTCGAGGCGTACGTAATCTAAGTAAACCGAAAACCCAGAAACCTAAACCAAGAAAAGAAGTAGAGTGAAGGAAAACCAATTTAAAACAAGTAGTTTAATAGTATAAGCCGAATTATGCGGTTTTTTTAAAAACATCAAGTATTTTCTAAAAATTTCGGCAGAGTCTCCTTTGTAAATACTGGCTCCCAAACGGGATACAACATGAATAGTATACGAAATCAATAAAAGGCATCCCCAAGCGGGAGCTAGCTCTTCGTCAATCGACGGTCACCACCACACAAGCAATATAATATACAACGCCAACGGCGAGGATCAAAACTCAAAAGGAACTCAAAACCACCAGAAATATAAGGAGCGACTCTAAGGTCGAAAGAATAAACAACACTGGTCTCTAACTCAATAAATACATGTTTGGTTGATGGAATTTCTAGATACAACAGAATAATGATATACAAGATAATATGATGGGTATGATACAAGAAAAAACCCACCTACTAGCAAGTCACCCGAATGAAACTGAGCCCGCAAAGCCGTAATGAAACCTGTACGGCAAACCTGCAAGAAACTGGGGCACAACGGGAGTGAGTTGCCAACTCGTGAATTGAAAAACATCTACGCACAGAAATCGCATAAATAACGCAACCTAGGTCAATGATCAAAATATATCGTCAAATATATGTATAACAGGCAGCCTATGACAATGTCTAGGGTAATATCTAACCCGAGTGTAATTTCATGTGCCCGTGTCTGTGCCTCAGGTAGCAATATATCATATGAATGAGGTATGCATGCATGAAACAGAATACATGTAAATGAAGAAACTGTTTTCATAAATTAGTGAGATTTCCTTCGTATTTTTAAACTGAGGTATCATAAATGAAATCAGTATCAACAGTGTCTAGCATCGACACAAAACATAAATCTCACTGTCTCGAAATATCAATGTCTCAATCTCAATATCTAGGGCGCCGTCAGTCCAGACCGGCCCCTACCATCCATCTCAAGACCACGACGGTATCCTCCGGATATCTGACGCGTCGGGTAATATCACCGGTAGGTAGTGCTCCCCAGCCAGGCTCAACGTCAACACCACATTGCTCTTGCCCCGGGGTACCATACCGGGCCCACCATGTACCCGTGACGGTTCCTCCACTCCTCGACACGGATCTCCAAAACCACAGCAAACTCATGGTGGACGACACTTACATCACTAGAAAACCGCAACATTTTATATTTTAAAAGATCATAAGTTGTAAATTTTGCGGCTTTCCCCAATATCCAGAAATATCATAAATCTCAAGAAATCATCACAAGTGCATATGTCAATGATAATGAACTAGGCATGAACAACTGAATAACAGTATGCATGAAGTGGTAGGTAATAACTACAATGTCTAATATGACATATAAGGGAAGTACACTAATATCATGTCAACACTACTAGCTAACAATCTAAGTCAAGCAATTATATTCTCTAAAGTGTACGTGACATGGCAATTAACGATGAAGATGTGTGTGAGCCGGCAAGTAGGTGTACGTGGTACATACGCATCATCGGTAATGGTGCCGGTGTCCTAACAACATGATATCAATAATGGAATATGCAGCAAAATAAATATGTGAGGCAGAGCGAACAGCAATAATGAGCGGGAGCTGAATACTAGACACAACGATAACTAATCTACAATAATCTAATATAAGTCCTACGAATGGTGCCTTTTGAAATAACACGAGTCATGGGGTTTTGAAAATAGGGCTACAGTGTTTTTATGAAAGGATACGTCGTTTTTGAAATATCCGTAGATTCCCTTGAGCTGTCTTTAAAAATGCCCACAATTCCTTAGTTTTTGAAATAGGTAAGAAGTCTAATCTAATCTAACAACTACACTAAACTATACGGCTGAACTAACAAGCTGAACTACAGGTAAGGAAACCGCCTATCATCTGAGTCGATACATATACATACCTGTATATGTATAGTCGGTGATCCCGCCTCAATAATATCATATCCGATACCATATCTATAATCAGGCATCCTAAGTCAAGAGTGCAGATCAATCATCAATATAGCTCGTACGTAAATCCGTCGTACGGCATCCCAAATCTGGGTACGGGTCAAAATCATATTCATCACACTATTCATCCGGTATCCTCTTTATCAAAGATCATAGTCTAAGGTACTGACCTATGTCTAGTATGATACTAATATCATCAATATAGTCATGATCAGACTACTGATCGACAGTCTCGTACAAACCGATATCATCAGAACATATCATCAAAAAGGGGTATACATCGCCCAATACAGCCTAGGACCAATATCCTAGCATAACACATCTCCTATCACGATCACATGTCGACCACCTATTTATAATACCATTCATCCGTATCGTCGCCCCAAGATTCGCTATAACACCAGGACGTACCTCAAGTACGAATCCTGCCATATCACCGATATCACAATCTCAACACAAATCTCATCGACTCATCTCAATCCCAAGTATCATCCCCAAATCCGTATGTGAACACATAGTCCTATACCTATGTGAATACATAACTATATATTCCCGTATGTGCACAAAAGAAAGAAGAAAGTATGCAAGTATGGATGGGTGTGTGCAAGTGTGTGCGACCGCTACTCTAGGGTTTCGCGGCACTCAATCATCCAAGAACACCAAATATCCATATTTATCATCAATAACTCAAACAATATATATATATATATATATATGTGTGTGTATACGTATTCGTATACATCACCACGAACTGCGGAGGTGCTATACGCCATCCACCCGACTTCTCCCCGTTGATATAAATCTACTCACCTGGTCCTCGCTAGCCGGTGCCGACGTTGCCACGCGCTTGCTTGTCGTCTCAAAGTCCACATGGGGGTACCCACATATCATAACGCACCATATCTCATTAAAATCCGACTCATGATCAAAACGACGCACGAAACCCACATAGGTCAAAACCTAAGGTTGCTTTCACAAATCGACCTAAAAACCCTCGACGTCGGCGTACAAACGCCAAACCATCGAGAAAGCTCCCAACACATTCATTTGTACAATTACAAGCACTAATTATAATATAAAATAGCTTAAAATTCACAAAAACCCCAATTTCACTTAAAAAGTCATTTTTCCGAAAATCTAGCAAGCACAAATCACCGTTTTAGTACAGAACTCGATGTATAAACGAATCTAGCGGCCACAATATTCACTAAATATCTTAAATAAGTCATAAAAATAATTCCCATAATTTAATCTCATTAAATTTCATAAACTCCAAAATTCTAGTTTGCAAACATATCAATTTTTACACTTTTTAAAGTAAATTTCACAATTCATCCATTAAGCTTAGTTTTGCATATACAATAGTATTAAACCAAAATTTATAATGCTAATAATGTCATGAAACCTTAATCATATTTTAATTTAAACCATTTAATAAATTTCCAAAAACCTAGTTAGCAATTATATAATTATCACTTTTAAATTAACAAATATGCAAACTAGCAACTTAAATTGGATTTAGCATAACATTAATATGTCAATTATATCACATAAACTAAATCTCACAACACAAAATACCAATTTAAAATCAAACCCCTCTCTTGAATTTTAAATCATGCACCTAAAACTAATTAAAAACCTAATTAAACAATTAATTAAGCTAACCTAAGCAATTAACAACACATTAAGCAAAAAGGTTAGAATTTATACCCAAATAATTTGAAGAACCCACAAGCACACTTAGCCTCCCAAATTGAAATCTAAAACCCTAGATCCATGCTATGGTAGCCAAGGGAAAATGGGTAGGAAGTGGATTTTGATTTGGATTTTTGCTTGATTTTTGTGGATTTTTCAAGCATTTTTGAAGAACTTTTTTAAAGAGAAGGAGATGAAGAATGAAGGGATGTTGGGGTTCAGATTTTGGCCAGAAAATGAGTGGGGGAGGAGAGAGAGGGAGGTGGAGAATTCAAGGTCAAAAGTCTAACTAATTTATCTATTTTCTTTTCTTTTCTTTCATTTCTTTTCCTTTGAAATTCAAGTGGGGAAAAAAATGGGGTCTGCTGAATTTAGCTAAGGGGAGAAGTGAATGGGGGTGTGTGGGTGTGGGTACGGGTGTGGGGTGATGAAAAATGATAAATACAATACCCCAAACATCCATTTACGCTAAAAAAAAACCCTTTTTCCTTCAATAATTTCTAAACCGTTTTGGCAAATGATTTCGTTCCAAAAACCACATGATAAAATTTTATTTAATGTTTTATGATGCACAAAATTTGTTTCAACTCATTCCAATTTGTAATTTTTCCTAATTAAATGTATTAGTGACGGCTTAAAATAATAATAAAATAATATTTTTTTCAGAAAATTTGAAATTTCACCAGCGGCTCAATAAACACCAAATAATAGCAATTACATAGCTAGAATATGTATATTTAATTTTTATAATAAGATATTTGTATTTTGACTTTTTACAGAAAACCCCCTCATTTTACCGATTTTCCGAAATTTCACCGAAACGATTTTCAAAACGCTACAAACTGTCTCCTAAAGGAAGCTGCCGTTATCATATCCCTAGAACATCAACTTATGTTCTAAAACTGCTTCCGACTGTTTCTCCAGGATTGGATCAATATCAACTTATTGATCTACTGCAAGAACAACATCTGGTGTGGTACTTGACATCTCATGATTGACTCAATTGCCTAAGCAAGTGATCTGTCAATCATGAGTATCCCTCTCCCCTTTAGTCTGTAAGACACTTTTAGAGAGGGTGACTCCATCACCTGTAGGTACACTACCGTGCCAGGAGTCGTCCATTCTAAATACTCATAGAATGCTGTCAAGGTACCCAGATTGGGAAACTACCCAAATCTAGATCTAAAACCATAGATCTAGTAACCAGAATGTCTGATATAATATCCAAGTCCTGTGTGGAGAAACTACTGTGTGACAACCAAAGTATAACCGATCGTAGTATAGGAATATCACTTCCTACTCTGTGTATGTCATCCAAATACCATGACATCACACCCTACTACCTTCTTAACAGATCCATCCCGTATTCTGATGAAGTCAACCCTTTGACTGTCACATCAGAAATAGATGATCTATCTCCGCTGTAACTGCTTTAGTCTATAAATAGACATAAGCCTGATGACCACCAATGCTTCCGCTGCTCCCACTGACAACGACAACCCTCTGCCAGAGTCATATAGACGTGCACTTCTAAATCTAGTTTAGAACGACGCTATACTCATCCTCCTACCGGGTCTCACAGTCTGGAACAACAGCAATGGTAAGTCTGGGTAAACAAGAACTTCCCTGCCACCGTCCTTGAGCATACCGAAGTACCTCTCGAGTGCCTGAGGTTGCCCATCATATCTGCGGAGTGGCCAATGGAATGTCAAATCAGATTGAATCTTTAGGTTCTTTATCAAATCTTCAGTAATCGTTTGCGGTTCTGGAATCGCTTCCAGTTCTACCATACTCCCACTACTGTTTTCTGAAAAAATTCATTTTTATTAAAACTGTGGCGAGTCAAGAACAATATCACTATTGATCTTCCAGATGGTAGAAAATCAACCCTCGTCATAGCCTGGGTCAACCCACAAACAGCCATTACAGAAACGTGCCTTGAGTTGTCCAGTGTCTGGTTTTAAGCATAAGCCGGACAACTCCCCTTACCTTAACAATGTCAAGATATGAACTGTTCTATATCCAATATAGAAAAAGAGGCACTTATTTAATTGGACCAGATTCAAATCATGCAGCTGTCACCAGTGCATGTCAACTAAATGGAAGGAGGCCGATCAGCGTTACTCAACTTAGGAATGCTTCCATTTATGAGTAACCTGAAAGAGAAGCAAGTTCTCTTAATCATTACTATCAACTGAATACCCTTCACAAGTATCTACATCTCCGATCACTTTTAAGAATCCCGATACTTGCAACATCTGGTCCTCTACTTTATTCAAATACCAATAACTTCTCAAAACTTGGACCCTGTGTTTCAACGAAACACCTGTCTAAAAACTAGAGAAGTCATAAGTAAACTGAATATAGTACGAGGACCAACCCCTCTGTCCTGATGGACGCTGGACAACATACAATACTCTGTATAAGTCCCTTGAGTCTAGCGACTCATTCACTGTGTGTCGTAGATTGAAAACTGTACTTATGGTTAAGAAGAATTACACCGTTGTTCAATGCTCCTTACCTAACCATCCACTGATATTGGTAAATGTCAAAGACATAATTTCAAATGGTATATCTCACTCTATAAAAATAGACGTACAGATATATCAATTTGAAATTGGTGCATAACAACGGATATTCAAAACCAAATATTTGCCGACCGGCAAACAACCCAGGTGACTTCCTCAAATATCACCAATTACAAAGAATCCCGATATAATGAGGATGATCACCCAATTCCCAATAACTTACTCCCACTCATCATCTGTAAAACCATACAGATGTGAGAATCATACCTGGTAAATGCATACCCTGGAGTAAGTGTCTAATCGGGAAATCAGTTTTCTATTAACAGTACACAGTGAAACTGAAACATTGAAATGTTTCTTTGGGTTATCCTGGTATTCCTAGTAATGCCTCTTCCATTATCCAGATTCACAACTGTAACCGTATATCTCTTTGCCATCTCTCTAAATCCCTTTCTATGTCTTTAGTCATTACCTTCTGTACACCCCTTTAGGACAAATGGTTTTCTTTTTTCCCTACCGTTCGGCACCAGCCTATGGTTTGGAAGAAGACTATCCAAAAAGCATAAAAGGTGTACTGTCCTAATCCTAGGAGCACTCGCAACGCGAGAGAAGGTGAAGATAAAAGACACCTGAATGTACTTTATTCCTATTTCTCCTGAACCAGGATCCATCCCCGAACTGGAACAAGTTCCTTTCGAGTTCGTATATAACCATACGATGGATTATCCAATAAACTGGGATCTTCATAGTAATACGGAGTGTCCTGGAGAAATACAAAGGTGATTTAGGATTGGCGAAGAAATACTTGGTTTGTTCGTGAATAGTAGTCGCACTTTTCTTTGCCCTCTTACTAATCCCTTACTTTGTCTTAACATAATACCTTCTGTACACCGTTTAGGCTAACTGGTTTTCTTCATTCCCTACCGGTCGGCACCAGCCTATGGTTTGGAAGAAGACTGTCCAATTTGCGTAATAGGTATACTACTCCTAAACCAAGGAGTACTCGCAACCTGAGAGAAGGTGAAAAGAAAAGACAACTGAATAGTCCTATCCGTTTTCTCCAGAATAAGAAACCATCCTCGAAGTCCTTCGAGTTCGTATATAACCATACGATGGTTTTGTCCAATGGAAGTGGACGTTCGTAATAATACGGGGTGTCCCGGAGAAAAGGGTAAAAGCAGGAGTGGCAAAGAGGTTTGCAACTCTGACAATCCAAAAGCCAGTGTTAAGAAGGTTCGGTCAACTTGGTCACTGAGTCATAGTCCAGGGTCGGGTCAATGGTCGCTGCCAAAGAGAGAGAGAAAAGAAACACTCAGCGTGCACTCTAACCTAGATCAGAATGGTTATCACTTTGTCAAATCTGGAAACCTCCCACTGTAACGTCAAATTCTTCCCCAAACCTGAAAGAAGAATTAGCCGGGATCATCCGAGGAGTAAACCAACTCATCATTGGGAATCGGGACCCAACTATCATCGCATGATAACGTGACCGAATCCACTCACGTCACCACACTCCAGAAGGTATGCGCATGCCTGGCAAGTTTCAGTTCTTTTGAAACTCCCGATTTGATTTTTACCCCTAGGACCCAAGTGACCTTGACACAGTCAACAAATCAAAGAGTCCTAGTCAAGTTCAACCCGTCATTATCCTGGATTGCATTAAACCCACCCGTACGAGCCCTTGACACAGTCAACAAGGCCGCACGACTGTCCTAACCCATCCCATTAATATGCTGCAAACAAACACTACTTAGCTACCGCACACTACGCCTTGACACAGTCAACAAACGCAGCACGAATACTAAGTAATACTTGTAAGAAATGACGGAGGGCTACGTCTAGTTTTTGGCGAAAAACTTTTAACGTAATGAACTTGATATCGTTGAAGAAACTGCATAGCCTTTTATAAAAATATAGTGACGAAAACCTTTGTTAAAGAGGTCACTCCCGGTGAAGGGATCTCGGCTCTTTCCCCGTAGAATGAGGTGCAGGATATTCCAACTGAATACCACGATGCAAAGCAAAAGTAATCGGCTATAGTGAAGTTATTACCCTGACGCAAACTTCTGTCCAAGGGGTCACTCCCGGTGAAGGGATCTCGGCCCTTGCCTCGTCGACTGAGGAGCAGGATATTCCAACTGAATACCACGATGCAAAACAAAAGTGGACGTCCTTGCAATAACAGCTTTTTGAAAAATTGTTCCAACAACATCAGAATAGGTTTGTTTTTAACTTCCATTGATCCGAATCAACGCAGTCCCATCAATTAATCACACCACAAAGAACGAAAATAATGATGCACGTATATGCCATCCGCATTCGCCACTGGGTCCCGTCATCACCCGTTAGGTTACTTAACTAACGACAGAGCGGGGACTGGACTAGAGCGGATGCAAAACATATACAACATCTACTAATATATATACCAATATATTATATTCGCTCAAGGTGTGATAAGAATGCAACATCACAGAAATGTACAGCATCACAGAACAATACAGATATCTGGGATCCCCGGGTTTCACAGAGCCGCTGCTGAAACCCGACGTTCCCCTGGTCGTGTGGATAGCCTGTGCAATGAAACCCTAGACCCCTACGGGCGCGGCAAGTCACCCGCCAAAACCTGAAGCGAGGCAGCCCCCTTCAACACCGTGAATGGACCACCCAGCACTTCATGGAATCCGGTAACTTGGGCACCCCTCCTGGGTCAACCTGTACCCCCTACGAGTGCGGCGAATAGCCCGCCAATCCTAGAGTGAAGCCCCCTCCGTCTCAATGCCATGAGATGTGGGCCCGTTGCCCTCTAGAACCCGGCTATCCGTGCACCCCTCCGCGGGGTAATCCTAGTACAGAAAGTAAAATATACATAAACCGGGTACATCGACCGCAACCAGGTCGTGCCCCAAAAGAATAATACAAACAGGCAGCGACGGCAGTCCACATGTCGGAAGCTCGCCCCGCAATATCAAATGTACATAATACAACAAAACTGTACTAACATTGCATCCAGGCTATCCCCCACGACCGATCCGCAACATCACAGCATAAACACAGAACATCAAAGTAAAAATCACGTTCGCAAATCCTTCTAACCGGGCTATAGCAGTTAGACAGGATTTACCGATCAAGTGACATTCACGGTCGCAGATATAATGTAAATACTGTGAACCAATGTGTTTAAAATATCCGATCGATCAAATTTTAACAAGTGGGCCCCCAAGTACTACTGCAGCACATCAAGAAATTCTGGGCCCAAAATTAATATTCCAGAAACCCTAAAATCAACCCAGAGAGCAACTGTAGAAATTTCATGCAGTGATCTCAACATAGTGCGGCGGAACCGCGGCCCAAAGAGGAGTTTGGCCGCTGTTCCGCACTCCCACTATGGAGTCACTGCATCGAATTTCTACAGTGTTCTTACAATTTCGAGTACATCACTTTTCTGCAACCTGAAAAACTTTTGGACTTCAAAAAATTTCAACAGAAAACTGATGCAAGCAAAACGCGGATTTTGGAATTTTGGTCGATCGGAAAAGTAAAACACATTAGACAAAGCTAGACTAGGTTAATGGCGTGGCTCTGATACCATGTTGCGCCACGGCAGCGCCCCGGCCATCTTACCGAGGCCAAAATGCGGAATCAAAAAAAATTTCCTTACTTGGAAACTGGCGCTACCACGGACAGTAAAACCCGGATCGTTAACCATTAACCTATACTAGCTAACAAGAGAATGGTAGAGATGTATATCGAGTGATCCGAGTCCTCCGGTCTTCTCGTCATCATCCCGATCTCCCGTGGAATCACCATTCGTCGTCTTCTCGTCGGAAAGGGCACCACATAGCCGGATTCTTTTACGGGCTCCCACCTCTGGACCGAGGCAACTCGGGCGCGAAGTTGGCTAGCCGACACGTCCAAGATTTGTTGTAGGCTAGTGTAGAATGGTTGTCTCAATTGGGGTAGTGAAGTTGCCATTGGTGATGGAGGAATGAGGTTAAGAAAAATGGTGCTTTCATTTTTCCAAAACAAGAAGAATGAGATGAAGGAAAAATGCCATTGCTCTCAAGAATGACACTCTCATCCTCTCTTTTTTCAAAAATGAAAACCTTATCATCTGAGAATGGTGGAGCAAAGAATACATATCATGAAGGGAGGTGATGGTAGGAGAAAGCAAGAGGTGACCATAACCTAAACATCATCATAACAAATTCACATCAAACTCTAATCACTTCAAATCACCAAAAAGCAAGTGATGATAATAGAAAAGAATGGTATCAAAAGATGCTTTCATAATCTCTCATCTCACAAATAAACCCTCCACAAAATGTTATTTGCAAATTTGCAAATAACACCCTCCATCGAAAAAGTCCGGCTGGGAAAGAACAAAGGAAAACCGGCCGGAACGGAATGCAAACTGGCAACTCCAGAAAACTGGTCCCGTAATAAAATACAGGAAAACCCCCATACTGTGCATACACACCCGCATCTGTATTCCATCCGGATACAAATGCAATGAGACAAAATCTACACTGTACTAAACTAGGATCCGGCTTAAACCAAAGCAGGCTAGTAATATCCGTCCGATCCTGATCCGTACAATACCGCATGTATCTGATCGGACCCTGCCATATCTCCATACGTCCACTACAGTGTTTCGCCCGAAACTTGAGTAACTGTAAGTGTGGTGGACTCTAAAGACTCGTCAATACTATGGCTGTGGATTTAACCACTAGCACGTCAGAGGTATAAGCCAATACGTGATGGGCCACCAGCTATTGACCAAAAGGGACGTCGATGAGCGAACTCATCCTGACACCCTACTGAGCCTGTCAGCAACAATATCCTTACAGTCCGGTCCGTTCGTCTATGAGTATCGCATGGCGGGCCTAGGGGGTTGGTAAAAGTCAGACCCCCAAAAGCGGTACAAGTCGTGTCGGAGCGTAGCCCAGAACACCCTGAGATACTACTGGAATACCTACCAGTAAATCTCCTTCCTCGGCCGAGGGCTTTGTGTAATGGCTCTCCTCGACACAGCGCGACCTCACCCCCAATACCGGGAGAGACGAACCGCTGTAGATCCGCTCACTGCCTCCATGTGGCTCGGGACTGTACCCAACTAAAACCTGTTTGCACGACTCCTTTGAGCCGTGGTAGGGTAGTAATCAAAGCACAGTGGGAACTCACACGAGACAAATGACGATCTCAGGTCGATGAACTAACCTGTACACATGTCACCAGGAAACTGCTATCTGACATCTGGTATAAGACCAACTAGCAGGTTCCCGGCGAGTCCTGTCCGGTGTACTCATAACCCAATGAGCACCTGTATACATCTTAAGTGAACCAACTGACACCATTGGCTTGTGAGACCGGCCACCGCCCCTCGTCGGGGTCTCGACTGTATACACTAGTCTACTAATGGAGTATCGATCCCCTGTCTCGAAACTCCTTCGACTAGGGACCTTTTAAGGATGTGCTTATAGACTACCAGCTCCCACGTATATGATCGCCATAATACTGCTGGTAGTCAAGCAAGAATCCTAGGGGCTCTATCAACGTGTAATAGCGACATGTCAGGTCACCTAAAGCAGTACATGATGATAAAGATAAACCAGATAGCATACTATCATCTCGAGTAAGACTGTCCTACCGGGATAGGTCCTCCCTCAATCATTGCAATCACGTGCCTGTGATCCAATAATTGACTCTGAGGGCACTATCTCCAACACTACTGAGTCGTGCAAACAGGTGGCCGTTGGGTACAGTCCCGAGACACACGAAGGCGATGAGCGATATGAGGGGTTTCGCTTTTCCCGGTATTGGGAGTTGATGCTGTGTTGTGCTCGATTGGCTATATCAGTAAGTCTATGGCCAGGGCTGTTGAGATTTGGTGATAAGTGTTATCAGTAATTTCTCGATCTGTTATAGACCATTCATCGGCACGACTTATTGAGTTATTGGGGTCGACGTTACCATCCCTAGACTCGATATGCAGCATAACTGACGAAGAGACTGGACTGTACGGCAGTGTTGCCGGTTGGCTCGACGGGAGTTGTAACAAGTTCGCTTGTTTTCTTCTGATCGCTCAATACCCGGGTGACCGTTATGTTTCGCTGACCACTTGCGGCTTGTAGGTATTTGATATGATCATTACCTACTGCCGGCGTATTGACGAGTCTTAGAGTCCCATAATGAAGTTTCCTAGCTCATGCGAAAAGATGTGGTGTGCATATGAGATATGCGCGGGGACCCGATTAAATACGGATATGTGATACCGTATATTAATCGGGCATTTTATATTGGTCGGATCGTATGTGGTATGACCGGTTTGCAAAATCAAGTGTTGATTTAACAAATGACTTTTAGATTAATTCTTTAATCAAACTCTTTTTCTATTTTTGTATGCATGCATATATGCACATGATGATGTGCATGGATACATACATACATATATAGTATCATGGTTGTTGATACATGTTTGGTGGCAATACAAGACTCACATTGTAGAATTATCTATTTATTTATCATTTAGAAAAAGAAAAGGTATAATTCACACAAGGTTTATACTTATCATCTTTGACCATGCTTCAACCACCATTTAACCTTGAGTTAATTATCCTTTCATCTTTAACCCATTTGATAAATATCTAGATGATTCTAACCATGGTTGAAATGAGAAAAGATTAAGATATATTATTCTTTTCTCATTTCAATTTTATTCACTCTCATATCATTTCTTTTGTGAGAAAGCTTAGCCACCATCTTCTTCTTCCTCTCTTGATTATTTTCTTAAGTGAGGTTAATAAAAGGAAAGATTTTTAATCAAAGAATACAAACCACATCATCATACTACACACATCTAGCCGGTTTGTGTAGGGTGTTTGCTCTACTTCATTGACATATCGAGTAAAGCAAGGAGCTTTGGGCAAAGGAGCTTCGGGTGGATCATCGTGGTTTTAGAAGACCTCAAGCGAACCTTTTTCCAACTCTCAAGTTGACAATGAGTCTAGCGTAGGGAGCTACAAAGGTTGTACTCTCAAAACAATAGCCTTTATTACTTGTGATGTTGTCTTTGTAATGAAACCCTAATTTTCTAGTGATGATTCTTTGTATGTCCACTTAGCACCTTCAAAATTTGATTTTGAGACATGTGATGCTTCCAAACCCTTCATGAGGTGCTAGGTAAACCTAACATTGGTATCATAGCCGACCTAGAGTTTTAGGCGAAACTTTAGCGAAGTAAAAACTTCGATCGAACCTAAAATACGGATTTTTCAACCCTCTTTGGAAAATTTTTGAAACTGTGTTATTTTCAGAATTAAAAATACGTAAAAAATTCAGCAGGGTATTCTAAGAACTTCTGTAAAAAAACGAAGACATAAGCCGTACAAGCCGCCGCGGAACCGCGGCCATACCTTGCTTGGGCCGCGGCTCCGCGGCCGTGTAGATGCCTTATGGCCTCGTATTCATACAGTAAAGTCTAGACCTGCTTCTATACTTTTTTGGGTATTTTTAATCTGATTCAAGTGTTGAATGTTCTAGGGATTGTTTTGGATTCGGTGATTCGATCGAAATTTTAATTTCGGGCCTTTTTCGGATAATTTAGAAAATATTAAAAAGTTCGAACGGATATCATTAACTCACTTTTTCCCAGCACGAAAAATTTTCAAGTGTTGAATTTTTTCTCGAGTTTAAATCTTTTGGAAATACGTGAAAGTTTTGTGGTGGACCCTCTAGAAGACCACAAACCTTAACTCAATTATGTGACCGTCTGAACTGCCTCTAAACCTTAGGGTTTGGGGCAGTACGGCGTGCCAAATGTGAGGCGTTGGCTTGACCCTTCTACGGCTGGACCGCTGCTACTTTGACACATTCCGGGTTTTTTGAACTCCGCTCAAGTGTTGAGCTTTAGGAAATTTTGGGTATTTGATTATTCGATCGAAATGTTTAATACTGTCTATTTATTTGGAATGTGATACAATATGTGGAATTCATATAGTTAAACAAGAAATGCGAAGTATGTGATATTTCGGATTTACAATGTCTAAAGATAATGTGGATTCCAAATGTTTTAGTTTTACACTTTCTTTTCTGTGATCGTAAGTGTAGTATGTCGCTTATCGCCGGTTTCGTTGCTATACATCAACGACAATCGGGGTACGCATACTTACTTACATTGATGATATATGATATTATGTGTTGCTAAGATATGATGTGCAGGATTGTCGCGATTGAATAGCCGGGGTTTTTTTTGCGAGATGAGAGTTTTATTTTCATTCATGTAAAATTCAAATGTAATGTAATATTGTTTTATTTGGGGAACTTCCGGGTTGAGGTTGACGTCACCAGTGTTGTATATTATTTACTTTTCCGCATTAGATAGACCCAAGGAAGGGAGCACAAGTGACCGGGTTCTGGGGTTCAGTGGGAGGCCATCTCGAAGAGTCGAGACCGGGTCTCCTAAACTCCAGGATTGGTAGGGTCGCTTGCCGCTCTCGTAGGGGTCTAGGGGTGTGGGCTTGGCTATTCATCGCAACTGTGGAATCCGTATTTTCTATTGTTGGCTAAATATTAAATACGGACGTCCTAGTATATCCCACATTATATCTGTGTTTCTGCTGCCAGTGTTCTGTGATATCTGAGATGAATGATATATTATATATGAGATATATAGTAGACGTTGCTTATGTTTTACACCCGTGCTAGTCCCGTCCCGCTCTGCCGTTAGTTAAGTAACCTAACAGTGCATAACGGGACATTGCGGCGAATGCGGATGGCATAAGCGTACGTTGTATTTTCTTTTTTTTTCTGTGATTGGCTTAAGGACTTAAATGATGGGAATAAATTAATATGATTAATGTAAAGAAAATAAACCTAAAAAGATGTTGTAGAATCGGATTTGAAAACCACTCGGCTCTTTATGAAAAAGCTACATTTCAAAACAGCGGAGCTCAAGCTACTCCTTTTGAAAACCATTTAATTCTACGACGATATCAAGTTCAAAGCGTTAAAGATTTTCTTAAAAATCATCCGCAACCCTCCGTCATTTTAAGAAGTAGAGTACTTAGTATTCGTGCTACGTTTGTTGACCATAGCCAAGGCGTAGTGTACGGTAGCTAAGTGATGTCTTCCTACAATGCATATGATGCAGATTAATTAGGACAGGCATATGACTTTGTTGACCTTAGCCAAGGGTCATGTAAACGCATCTGATTAATCAAGAAATGACGGGTTGAACTTGACTAGTGGTTGTGATTTGTTGACCATAGCCAAGGTCATGATTGCTAGGGGTAAAAACCGCATCGGGAATTTCAAGTGTTGAGATTTGCAATGAGATTGCATACCTTTCATATGATGGTTGGATCCCGATCCCACTGTGGGCAATAGTTGCTCCCAGGAGAGTTTTGCAGTTTACAATTAGCTAACTTATTAGGTGTCTAGAAAGGTGTTAACGGGGCTACGCCTCTGGGAAAACGAGGTTTACTTTAATTAGGACCGTGCGAAAGCACCGGGAACCCCCCTCAAGTACCGACACTGGCCTGGCTGAACGGTTAGCGAAGTTGTAGACTGTAATTAATCTTGGATAGTTTTCTTTTTAAGGTTTGAAAGAAAAACTTGATTAAAGCAGTGGGAGACATCGATTAGACAAGATAATAACCAATCTGATCTTTGCAAGACCTTTCGCTGAGTGTATTCTTTTCTCTCTCTTAATGGCAGATACCAATGACTGGACTCAAGCTTCTACTAGATAAAAATAAACTTAATGGGACAATTAAAAAGACTGGCTGAGGAATCTTAAAATAGCCTTGACTTATGATAAAGTATCATATGTCCTCACGGCTTCAGCCCCGCCAGTCCTAGGTCCAAAATCCTCAGTTGCGGACAAAGAAGTCCGCAAGACATGGGGCGCTGACTGTGCCACGGCCCAATGCCTCGCGCTTGCATCGATGGACAACACACATCAAAAGCAGCATGAGAATATGGACATTCAAGCCATATTCCTCCATACAAAGGAGTTGTATGGAGAGCAATCCCGCGTATTACGATACGAAGCATCAAAGAAATTGTTTCAGATGCGAATGGCCCCTGGCACACCGGTAGGAGACCATGTTCTGAAGATGATAGCTCTCATAGAAGAGCTTGAGGACCTTGGATGGACGATGGACAATGAACAATATACGGATATTATTCTGCAGTCCCTCTCCTCCACCTTTGCTCAATTCATAATTAACTTCAACATGCACAACATGGAGAGGGAACTACCTGAACTCCTTAATATGTTAAGGAGTGCAGAGAGCACACTGAAATCAGTGAAAACTCCCGTTTCGATTGTTGGGAAATCTTCTTCTTCTCGCCCAAAGGCTAAGGCCAAGGGAAAGCTCAAAAGAAGCCCACCAAGCCTAGGGGTAGAGTTAAAAAGATTAAGGGAAGGACAAGTCTAAAGCTGGAGAATCGGGGAAAGGGGAATGTTTTCATTGCCACAAAACAGGACATTGGAAGCGCAACTGTACGGAGTACTTAAATCTCAAGAAGAAGCATGGGGATGCTTCCGCTTCAGGTGTGTTTGTGACAGAAAACCGTTTTTCAATAAACTCTACTTCCTGGGTATTAGATACCGGTTCAGGTTCTCACATTTGCAATTCTATGCAGGGGCTGAGAAATAGCAAGGTTTTGATGACAGGTGACCATACTCTCCGCGTTGGAATTGGTTCCAATGTACATACAGTCGCAGTGGGAGAGTATCACTTGGGGTTGCCATCTGGGTGTATATTAGTTTTGAACCCATGTTATTTTGTACCAAGTATGCTTTGTAATATAATATCTGTTTCTTTGTTAGACAATGAAGGATATAATTTTGTATTGCAGAACAATGTTATGAACATTCACCTGAATCAAATGTTGGTTGGGTATGGTACGCTTAATAACGGGATATACGTCCTAAATCAACATACAGTTTTCAGTATACAACACACTAATAAAAGAAAACTTTCAGAAATAAATGAAGCTTTTCTTTGGCACTGTAGACTTGGTCATATTAACGAAACAAGACTAAACAAGTTACACAAAGATGGATATTTAAACCCTTTTGAATATAAATCTTATGCGACTTGCCAGTCTTGTATCAAGGGTAAAATGACCAAAACTCCGTTTACCGGACACGGAGAAAGAGCTACCGAGCTCCTAGGACTCATACATAGTGATGTAAGTGGGCCAATGTCTACACAGGCTAGAGGCGGTTTTTCTTACTTCATTACTTTCACTGACGATTTCTCAAGATTCCGTCATGTATTTTTATTAAAGCACAAATCCGAAGCATTCGAGAAATTCACTGAATATAAGAAAGAAGTATAAAAACAAACCGGCTTGAGTATCAAGATGCTTCGATCAGATCGAGGTGGGGAGTACCTCAGTACAGAATTTGCAAACTTCCTAAAAGAGAATGGGATTCTCTCTCAGCTCACTCCTCCTTACACACCACAGCACAATGGTGCGTCTGAAGGACGGAATAGGACCCTATTAGATATGGTCTGATCCATGATGAGTGATGCTGAGTTACCTGTCTCATTTTGGGGGCATGCATTAGAAACTGCAGCGTTTCTACTGAACAGGGTTCCAACCAAAACCGTGTCTACCACGCCATATGAGATATGGCATGGGAAGAGACCATCTCTTAAGAGAATTAAGATTTGGGGTTGCCCGACCTATGTTGAAAAGCAGAATCTGGACAAACTCGAGACACAGTCAGTGATGTGTAATTTTGTGGGATATCCAAAGAACTCTTATGGATATCTTTTCTACCACAAGGAGGAACAAAAGGGGTTTGTTTTCCAGCATGCCACATTCTTGGAAAAAGAGTTTTTCACAAATGAAACTGATGGCAATGTGGTAGATCTAGAAGTGGTTCTAGAGACACAAACTACAAATGACGACTTGGTTGAACCGGCTGTTGCAATAGAAACTGAGGAACCTCGGCCACTTCGTAGGTCTGGTAGGACTTCTCGCCCACCGGAGAGGTACTACGGTTTCCTCATTGATGGTGATAGAAAAGACTGCATCATGGAGGATGATGATCCTACCAGTTTTCAGCAAGCTATCACGAGTGGAGACTCTGTGAAGTGGCTGGATGCCATGAGATCCGAAATGGAGTCTATGTACACCAACAAAGTATGGACTTTGGACGTTGTACCGCCTGGGGTAAAACCTGTGGGGTGCAAATGGATATTTAAAAGAAGGATTGGTGTAGATGGGCAGGTAGAGACATATATGGCAAGACTTGTGGCGAAGGGTTTTCGTCAAAGACCAGGTTTGGACTATGACGAGACTTTTTCACCCGTAGCCATGCTTAAATCCATTCGGATCCTACTTGCTATTGCTGCTCACTACGACTATGAAATCTGGCAGATGGACGTTAAAACAGCATTTCTAAATGGGGATTTAGAAGAATGCGTTTATATGGATCAGCCATAGGGCTTCATTGACAGTGGGAGCAGCGGGAAAGCACGTAGATTGCTTAAATCCATATATGGGTTAAAGCAGGCATCACGGAGTTGGAACATCTGTTTCGATTATGTTATCAAAGAGTTTGATTTCATCAAAAATCCAGATGAACCTTGTGTTTATAAGAAAGCTGTAGGGAGGGCTGTCACATTCCTCGTATTGTACGTGGATGACATTCTTCTGATATGAAATGATATTCTTATGCTGCAGTCGGTCAAATCTTTCTTATCACTAAGGTTCTCCATGAAGGACCGCGGTGATGCCAAATACATCCTGGGCATTAAGATCTATTGGGATAGATCCAAGAGGTTGTTGGGATTGTCCCAAACCAAGTACATCAACACCATCCTAAAAATGTTTAGTATGGAAGACTCCAAGCGGGGTGCCTTACCCGCTTGCCATGGGGTCACTCTCTCCAAGGACTCTTGCCCAAAGACCGATGAAGAGAGAGCTCGCATGATCGTTATACCCTATGCTTCGACAGTAGGATCTATAATATATGCGATGTTTTGTACACGCCCAGATGTAGCTTATGCACTTAGTGTAGTAAGCAGGTATCAATCCAACCCAGGGGAGAATCACTGGAAAGCTGTGAAGAACATTCTTAAGTTCTTGCGAAGGACTAAAGAATTGTTCTTCGTGTATGGTAATCGAGATCTCCAAATGGAGGCCTTTACCGATTCAAGTTTCCAGAGCGATAAGGACGACAGCAAATTTATCTCAGGGTTTGTATTTACACTCAATGGAGGGGCGGTAAGTTGGAAAAGTTCCAAACAGGATACCGTTGTAGACTCTACGATGGAGGCTGAGTACATTGCTGCGAATGATGCCGCCAAGGAAGCCGTCTGGATGAGGAAGTTCGTCTTGGAGCTAGGAGCAGTTCCAACCATTACTGATCCAATACCATTGTATTGTGATAATAATGGGGCTATGGCGTTAGCCATGGAGCCCAGGTCCCATCAGCGGTCCAAACACATCCTGAGGCGCTTTCATTTGATCCGGGAGATTGTAGATCGCCGCGAGATCGAGATTAGGAGAGTAGACAAAAAGAATAACACTGCGGATCCACTCACCAAGGCCCTCCCTCAGCCGCGGCATGAGCGACTTTTTGAGATGTTGAGTATGAGATACGCCACTAACAGGCCTTAGTGTAAGTGGGAGATTGTTGGATATATGTATGCCGTAGAGGCCATTATATGATAGTGGATGTATTTATACATGTATATATATATATATTCAGTATACATTCTTGCTCGACATGATAGTATGCTATCTGGTTCTTCTTTATTTGACATGTTGATTTGATTATGCTTTTATTCATTCACACATGTTGATAAAGCCCTGGCGATATAGACTTGACTACTGTGATTATGATAGAGATCATACTAGTGGGACATCTGTAGTTTATAAGCATATCCTGGAATGTCCCTAGTCGTAGGTGTATCGAAATGGGGCATCGATATACCAGAGTAGACTAGCGTATATGATACTAGACCCATATGATGGGCGATGGATGTTCCCACATTCATCGATGTTTAACATCGAAATCGTATATGGGTTCTCAGTGGTGACTGGGTACACTGGACGGACTCACCGAGAACTCCTATATGGAATTATATCTATCATCGGATAGCAGTTCTCAGGTGACACTGGTGCAGGTTAGTCTGTAGACCCGAGATCGTCATAGAGTCTTGTGTGTTCTCCCACTGTACTTTGATTACCACCCTACCACGGCTCTACTGAGTCGTGCAAACAGGTGGCCGTTGGGTACAGTCCTGAGACACACGAGGCGATGAGCGATAGGAGGGGTTTCGTCTCTCCCGGTATTGGGAGTTGATGCTGTGCTGTGCTCGATTGGCTATATCAGTAAATCCCTGGCCAGGGCTGTTGAGATTTGCTGATAAGTGTTATCAGTTGTTTCTCGATCTGTTATAGACCATTCATCTGCATGACTTATTGAGTTATTGGGGTCGACGTTACCATCCCTAGACTCGATATGCAGCATATCTGACGAAGAGACCGGACTGTACGGTAGTGTTGCCGGTTGGCTCGACGGGAGTTGTAACAGGTTCGCTTGTTTTCTTCTGATCGCTCAATACCCGGGCGGCCGTTACGTTTAGCTGACCGCTTGCGGCTTGTAGGTATTTGATATGATCATTATGTACTGTCGGCGTATTGACGAGTCTTAGAGTCCCACAATGAAGTTTCCTGGCTCAGGCGAAAAGATGTGGTGTGCATATGAGATATGCGCGGGGACACGATTAAATACGGATATGTGATACCGTATATTAATCGGGCATTTTCTATTGGTCGGGTCGTATGTGATATGACCGGTTTGCAAAATCAAGTGTTGATTTAACAAATGACTTTTAGATTAATTCTTTAATCAAACTCTTTTTCTATTTTTGTATGCATGCATGTATGCACATGATGATGTGCATGGATACATACATACATACATAGTATCATGGTTGTTGATACATGTTTGGTGGCAATACAAGACTCACATTGTAGAATTATCTATTTATTTATCATTTAGAAAAAGAAAAAGGATAATTCACACAAGGTTTATACTTATCATCTTTGACCATGCTTCAACCACCATTTAACCTTGAGTTAATTATTCTTTCATCTTTAACCCATTTGATAAAAATCTAGTTGATTTTAACCATGGTTGAAGTGAGAAAGGATTAAGATATATTATTCTTTTCTCATTTCAATTATATTCACTCTCATATCATTTCTTTTGTGAGAAAGCTTAGCCACCATCTTCTTCTTCCTATCTTGATTATTTTCTTAAGTGAGGTTAATAAATTGAAAGAGTTTTGATCAAAGAATACAAACCACATCATCATACTACACACATCTAGCCGGTTTGTGTAGGGTGTTTGCTCTACTTCATCGACATATCGAGTAAATAAAGGAGCTTTGGGCAAAGGAGCTTCGGGTGGATCGTCGTGGACTTAGAAGACCTCAAGCGAACCTTTTTCCAACCCTCAAGTAGCCAAGGAGTCTAGCGTAGGGAGCTACAAAGGTTGTACTCTCAAAACCCTAGCTTTTATTACTTGTGATGTTGTCTTTGTAATGAAACCCTAATTTTCTAGTGATGATTCTTTGTATGTTCACTTAGCAGCTTAAAAATTTGATTTTGAGACATGTGATGCTTCCAAACCCTTCATGAGGTGCTAGGTAAACCTAACAACATGATAGTATGCTATCGGGTTGCTCTTTATCTTAACGTGTACACTGATAGTCTCTTTGTTACATGTTGATAAAGCCCTTAGGATGAGTGATTGACTACTAGGATTATGATGCAGATCATACTAGTGGTGACAGGTAGTCGTTAAGTACATACTTCAAATGTTTCTAGTCGTAGGTGTATCGAGACAGGGCAGTGATATACCAGAGTAGACTAGCGTATAGCTTCTCGACCCATGTAGATAGGCGATGGATGATCCCATATCCATTGGTGTTTGACATCAGAGACATATACGGGTGCTCAGTAGAGACTGGGTACACTGGACGGACTCGCCGAGAACTGCCAGATGGTATTATACCTCACGTCAGATGGCAGTTCTCTGGTGACACTGGTACAGGTTTGTCTGTAGACCCGAAATCGTCATAGAGTCTTGTGTGATTCCCACAGTGCTTTGATTTCCACCTTTCCATGTTCAAGAGAACATTCAAAACGGTGGCTTTTGGGTACAGTCCCGAGTCACATGGAGGCAATGAGCGATAGGAGGGGTTTCATCTCTCCCGGAATAGGGAGTTGATGTTGTGCTGTGCTCGATTGGCTATAACAGGAAGTCCTTGGCCAAGGCTGCTTCAGAGATATACTGGTAGGTGTTATCAGTAGTTTCTCGACCCGTTATGATCTTTATATCGACACGACTTCTCGAGTTACTGGGGTCTGAAGTTTACCACCCTTAGACGAGATATGCGACATATCAGAAGAAGAGACCGGACTGTACGGTAGTGTTACTGATTGGATTCACAGGATTGTGAGCAGGATTGCTTGTTGATCTTCTGATCGATCAATACTTGGGTGGCCGTTACGTTTAGCAGACTGCTTGCGGCTTGTGGGTGTTTGATATGATCATCACCTACGGCCGGCGTATTGACGAATCTTTAGAGTCCCACACAGGGTTTCCTGGCTCAAGCGAAACGGAGTAGGAGCACATATGTGATATGTGCGGGACCGAGATTAATACGATATTGGATACCGTATTCTATTCTCGTGAAATGTTACATTGGTCTGTTATATGCGATATAGCCGGGTTATCGGATCAAGTGTTGATTCGATAAGTTGTTATACATGATATTTGTCGGTTATAGCCGGATTATTAAATCAAGAGTTGATTTAAAAATTTAATGTATAATTATATATTTGAAACATTACATAACATTAACTAGTATTAACACACTTATGATTTCTTTTCTCACTAGATTGTGCACATTGTATATATGTGATATATGCAAGTATACAAGTTTGTGTCATACTTGATGATACAAACAAGATGGGTGTATGAGACTTAAACCATATTTAGGTTAAATTAAGGTTTATTTATTTCTTAAAGAATAACAAAAGAGAGGTGACTTATTTAAAGTTGTCAAGCTTAGATGTAGCTTGTAGAAACATTGACAAAGTCAACTCTTTTTTCTTTCCTTAGGATATTAGTTAACCCAACCCTTAACCTTATAGATTGGTTAATTCTCTACATGAGTTAAGCATGAGAGCTTAACTCTCCCATGGTTACATTATCCTTATGGATGAGGATTAATTCATATGATGAATTATTCTTTCTTCTTCTTCTTCCTCTCAAGCTTTTCTAGCTCCAATGGATGTACGATAAAAAGTGTGAGAGAATCAATTCTAATGTGAGCCCACTTCGTACTTCATCATCCTATACTACTTTCCATTTAGTATAGGGTTTTCTTTTCATAAAGTTCATGACCCAGTGAAGAAATAGCTTGGGTTGGTGTCTCCTCGACGTAGATCATCTTCGGCCTCGAAGTCATCGAAGCAAGCATGTTCGTTTCTTTGTGGAGCCTCTCTAGAGTCCGGAGTTTACGATCGCAGCGAAGCGGACTACTACACGCAGCTATTAAAGTGAAGGACCAGTCTACAAAGGTTGTATTCCTTGCTCACTTCTTATTGCAAAGAGTTTGCATATGTTATTCCGTAGATTTCTAGTATACGATTCTTGTTTAGGGTTAGCTAGAATGGCAAAAATTTGAATATGGGATGGACGATGCCTCCCGAAACCTTGCTGCCGTCTTGGGTAATCCTTCAGTGGTATCAGAGCCATGCTAGAAATTAATACGGATTTTGTTAGATTACGAAAACAAAACGAACTCCGAAACATGAAACCTTAAAACCATGTTTCTGTCGATTTTTAAATGAGCTAAAAATTTTTTCAAACAAGTGCAGAATCATATTTGGGAAATTATAAGAACATGGGAGAAAATTGGGACCATGTGCTCGGATTTTGGCCTAGCACATGGCCACAAATTCCGAGATGGCGGCCCTATAGGAGTATTTGGTGTTGAATTTTTATCATGTGCATATCTCTGGGTTTTGGTGTTTCAGGTGCTGTTTATTTTGGTTAATTTTTCATGTGATGTAATCTTACACTTTAAGCAATTCAGAGTGTTTCGTATTCGTAGTTTTAAAATTGTTTCGGGTTATTCACATATTTTCTAGACGAAGTTAGAAAGTTCGATCGAATGTTGAAAACCCATTTTTCCAAGTTTAACGTATTCGGAAAAACATGCAAGTGATTTCGTGGACCCTCTAGAAGAACGAAACCTTAACTCAATTATGTGGTCGTCAAAACCGCCACTTGAACCCTAGGGTTTGAGGTAGTTTAGCGTTGTCACATGTGAGGCGTTGGTTTGACCCTTCTACGGCTGGTTCATAGGTACTGTGGCATCTTCTGGGTATTATTAAAACTGTGCTCAAGTGTTGAGCTGTCGGGAAATTTTGGGTCTTTGATTAATCGATCGAAAAGTTTAACGTCGTCCGGATATTATGTGATGGGATACAATATTTGGAATCCACATGTAGTTATGAGATAACTAGTTTGAATGTTATAAATCTAGCAGTTTAGTCTCAGATGATCGGTTGCCACGGGATTTTGATGTGATCAAAAGTCCGTCGCAATCACGTAGCGTACACGGATACTCGCCGGTTAAACTTAATAGATAGCCACGCCCCATAGCCCCGACCAAGTGACTGTAGGAGAACCCCGTCGCCAATAGCATCCGTTCGGATGCTCGCGACAACGTTGTTCCACCTTGGTGCACTTCGTTGACGGCATCGGGGGGTGCGGCCGTCTACTAAAGTTTCCGACGATCATTCGATCAGGATTTTGGGAATCTTGCTGAATTGCCCGACTAGATATTGAAAAGTGTTTTCGAGATCGAGACTAAAATGCGGGGTTTATAATTGTTAGGCATGTGATGTCTAAGGAATTCATTTGGTTAGGCATGTGATGTTTAAGGTGGTTGCGGATTCCAACTGTTGTAGTTTTTTACTTTTTTTCTGCTACCGTAAGTGTAATATGTGGTGTATCGCCGGTTTTGGTGCTGTATATCAACGACAACTGGGATACACATATTTACTTACGTTGATGGCATATGATGTTATGTGTTGCTGTGATATGTTATATTGGATCGTCGTGATTGAATTGCCGGGGGTTTTATGTGAGATGAGAGTTTTTCATTTTCATTCATATAAAATTCATTGTATGTAATATTCTTTTATTGGGGCACTTCCGGGTTGAGGATGATGTCACCATTGTATATTATTTACTTTTCCGCATTAGGATAGACCCAAGGCGGGGAGAACAAGTAACCGGGTTCTGGAGTCCAGTGGGAGACTATCTCGAGGAGTCGAGACCGGATCTCCTAACTCTAGAATTGGTATGGTTGCTTGCCGCTCTCGTTGGGGTCTAGGGGTGTGGGATTGGCTATTCATAGAGACCATGGAATCCTTGTTTTATACAGTCTTAAAATAAAACACGGAAATCCTAATATATCGAATATTTCATATGTTGTTTTCTGCTGTGATATCTGTGATGTGATCATTTGATATATTGATGAGATGAATGCAGGATATAGTATATGTGATATATTATATAGTCGTTGCTTATGTTTTACACCCACGCTAGCACTACCCCGCTCTGCCGTTAATTACCAAACCTAACGGTGCACGAGGGGACATCGAGGTGAATGCGGATGGCATAAGCGTACGTTGTATTTATCTATGATGTTCAGGTAACTTAAAATGATGGGACTTCATTAATGAGATTAATGAAATAAAAGAAACCTAATTATGTTGTGGAATCGAATTTTCAAAAACAGGTAGCTCTAGTTGTTGCTTTGCATAGCGGTGTTCCTTGTAGAATATCCAGCACCTTATTCGATAAGGATAGAGCCGAGATCCATTCACCGGGAGTGAACTCTTTAGCAATAACTGGCAGATGCTATAACCCTCGGTTTTGTCTTTTGATTGCTTTTCTAGTTCTTTCTTTGCATAGTGGAATTGTGAATATCTTGCACCTCATTCGACGAGGAAATAGCCGATGATCCCTTCACCGGGAGTGACCTCTTTAGTAAAACTAGCAAAGGCCTAAAAACACTCCATTTAAATCATTTGATTCTACAACGATATCAAGTTCATTACGCAAAAGGTTTTCTTAAAAACCTGTCGTAGCCCTCGGTCATTTCAGATAAGTAATAGTTAGTATTCGTGCTGCTTTTGTTGGCCTTTGTCAAGGCGTAGTGTGCGGTAGCTGATTACTGCTTATCTGCATATGTATATGATGCGATTAAGTTAGGGTAGTCGTGCGACCTTGTTGGCCTTTGTCAAGGGTCGTGTTGGTGGTTTTAATTCGATCAGGAAATGACGGGTTGAACTTGACTAGCATCCTATGGTTTGTTGGTCTTTGTCAAGGTCATAGGAGGTTAGGGGGAAAACATTATTGGGAATTTCAAGTGTTGAAATTTGCAATGAGATTGCATACCTTCTATGAGATAGTTCGATCCCGATACCCACTGTGAGTAAGAGTTACTCCTGGGAGAGTTTTACACATCACAATTAGCCGATCAAGTAGGTGTCTAGAAAGGTGTCAATGGGGATACGCCCCGGGAAAACGAGGTTTATTTTAATTAGATCCGTTCGAAAGCACGGGGAACCTCCCTCAAAATACTGACACTGGCCTGGCTGAAAGGTTGGCGAACTTGTAGGGTGTAATTATTCCCGTCTAGTCTTTCCTTTTAGGGTTTGAAGGAAGATTTGACTACAACAGTAGGAGCCATCCTGATTAGATATATTAATAACCAATCTAATCTAACAAGAGCATACGCTGAGTGTTTTCTTCTCTCTCTCTCCGGTAGCGGCCATGTAACGCCTTAATCAAGATAATAAAACAGATGTATTGACCGAACCTGCTTGTTATACTGTGCTAGGGAACGTTGGTCCCGCTCCAACTTATAAATATTATAAGACCGAGCAGGAAATAGGGGAATAACATGATTCCCGTGCCGCCCAAACGAATAAAATACATGATGATGCATATTCTTCGGGTGTGTTCATTACCGAGAACTGAGAAAGGGTGATAAGTTTTAAGAGTTAGAAACGGCGCAATTGTTGTAGCAAAGTCTGTTGGCAGTTATCACCCTGTATTACCAAATACAATGATTCTGAACGAATGTTATTAGATACCGAACCTGATATACAACATCATATCAGTCTCTTTATCAGTAAAGAAGGATATAATTTTGTATTGTTGGATAATGTTTTGAACATTTCATATATCAAGAGTTGATCGATTCAGGCACGTTATCTAAAAGCATATACGTTCTAAATCAAACAACAGTTCTTAACGTACAGAACACACACAAGAGGAAGAGTTCAGAAGTGAACGAATCCTTTTTGAGGCATTGTAGACTAGGTCATGTCAATGCGACCCGACTAGCTAAGTTACATTTAGATGCATATTTAAATCAGTTTGAATTTACATCTTGTGAAACTTGCCAGTCATGTCACAAAGATAAGATGACCAAAGCTCCGTTTATTGGAAACAGAGAAAGAGTTAGTGAACTCTTGGGATTGATACATGATGATGTATTTAAGTCCCTTTTCTACACATGCCAGGACTGGTTCTTTGTACTTCATTACATTCACTTATAATCTCTCAAGATTCGCATAAGTGTTCCTGTTGAAACACAAGTCAGATCCTTTTGATATATTCAAATAATATGATTAAGAAGTAGAGAACCAAAATGGGTATAAGTATTATGTCTTATGATGAGATCAGGGAGGAGAATACTTGAGCACGGAATTCCTGGACTATTCTAAAGGAGAATGAGATTCTCTCTCAGCCTTACTCCTCCGTATACACCACAACACGTCGGTGTATCGGGGCGGAGCAATCACACCCTAAGTGATATGGTGTGCTCTATGATGAGTACTACTGAGATGCCTATTTCCTTCTGGGGGGGTTATGCACTTGAGAAGCTACATACCTATTGAATATGGTTCCAACCAAATCAGGTGCCTACCACTCCATATAAGATATGGTATGGGAAGAACGCATCTCTTAAGGATGTTAAGATTTGGGGTTGTCCGACCTATGTCTAAAAGCAAAATCCGGACATGCTCGAGGCAAGGTCAGTTCTGTGGATGTTTGTTGGATATCCCAAGCATTTGCAAGGGAATATCTTCTACCACACTGAGGAGAAAAAGGTGTTTTGTTTCTCAGCATGCCACCTTTTTTTGAAAGGGAATTTCTTTTGAAGAAATTAGTGGTCATGAGGTAGAACTGGAAAGAGTTCCAGCTATACAAACTGCAGCTGATGATTTGGTAAACCCGGAGGATTCAATAGCTTTCGACGAACCTCAGCCTCTCCGCCGATCTAGTAGGGTTCCTCATCCACTTGAGAGGTACTTCGGTTTCTCTATGAAAGTGGGAGCGAGGATTGCATCATCAGATGATGACCCAACTAGTTTCGAGCAAGCCATCAGGAGTGGGACTCTGTGAGAATGGATGGATGCTAAGCGATCTGAGATGGAATCCATATACACCAACAAAGTATGGACTTTGGTTGCTTTATCTGAATGGTTAAATCCCCCTCAGGAGTATGTATATCTTGAGAAGATTACTTGGTGTACATGGAAAAGTTAAGACTTTCAAAGCTATGCTTATGTCCATCCAGATCCTACTTGCCATTGCTACATACCATGACTACGATATCTGGCGGTTAAGTGTCATGACTTCTTTTCTAAATGATAATTTAGAAGAAAAAGTCTATAAGTACTCAACCAGAGGGCTTCATAGACATTGTAAGCAGCGGAAATGTGTGCAAGTTGCTTTATGAGTTAAAGCATGCATCGCGGAGTTGGAACATCTGTTTTGATGTGGTAGTCGAAGAGTTTGACTTCATCAAAATGGTGGATGAATCTTGTATATACAAAAAGGTAGTAGGAAGTATGGTGATGATCCTCGTATTGTACATGGATGACATACTCTTGATAGGAAAGGAGTTTCCTATACTACGCTCGGTTAATCTCAACTTATCACATGGATACTGCATATAGGATCAAGACGATACCTCCTAAATCCTGGATTTTGGATCTATGAGATAGATCTAAATGGATGTTAGTATTCTCACTAGGTATAGTGAGATGGTATCAATCGATCCTGGGGAGAATCACTGTATAGCTTCCAGGGTGGTAAGGTTGACTGAATGTCAGTCACAAGCATTGTCTTTGCCCTTAGTGGAAGGACGGTATGTTGGAAGAGTTCCAAGATAGATACCGTGGCATACTAGACGATAAGGCTGGATACATTGCTACCAAGGATGCTACCAAAGAGGCAGTCTGGATATATATATAAGTTCATGAGATGAACTTCGTTCCTACCATTGTGTGACAATGGAGTTGTGGCTTAGGCCTAGGAACCCCCGTCCCATCAGAGATCCAGACATATTCTTAGGCAGTATCACCTGATCATGGAGATGGTTGATCTCCAGGAAGATCGAGGATAGGAGAGTAGACACAGAGGAAAACAGGGCGGATCCACTCACAAAGGCCTATTCCCAGTAGAGACTTTTATGGGATGGTAGTGTATCAGATATTTCAACCACTGCTGATTGTTGGGTATGAGATACTACAACAGATGGCCCTAGTGCAAGTAGGAGATTGTTAGTGATATGTATGCCCTAGAGGCCATTACTGTACATACGATGTATATTGTAGTGGATGCATGGACATATATATAGAGGACTTTCTTGCTCGACATAATAGTATGCTATATGGTTGCTCTTTATCTTAACGTGTACACTGATAGTCTCTATGTTACATGTTGATAAAGACCTTAGGATGAGTACTTGACTACCAGGATTATGATGCAGATCATACTAGTGGGGATAGGTAGTCGTTAAGTACATCGTTCAAATGTTCCTAGTCCTAGGTGTATCGAGACAGGGAAACTATATACCAGAGTAGACTAGCGTATAGCTTCTCGACCAATGTAGACGGGCGTTGGATGATCCCATAACCAAAGGTGTTTGACATCAGAGACAGTATACAGGTGCTCAGTAGAGACTGGGTACACTGGACGGACTCGCCGAGAACTCCCAGATGGTATTATACCTCACGTCAGATGGCAGTTCTCTGGTGACACTGGTACAGGTTAGTCTGTAGACCCGAGATCGTCATAGAGTCTTGTGTGATTCCCACTGTTCTTTGATTTCCACCTTACCCCGTTCTTGAGAACGTGCAAAACGGTGGCTTTTGGGTATGGTCCCGAGTCACTTGGAGGTAATGAGCGATAGGAGGGGTTTCGTCTCTCCCGGTATAGGGAGTTGATGTTGCGCTGTGTTCGATTGGCTATAACAGGAAGTCCTTGGCCAAGGCTGCTTCAGAGATATACTGGTAAGTGTTATCAGTAGTTTCTCGACCCGTTATGAGCCTTATATCGACACGACTTATCGAGTTACTGGGGTCTGACGTTTACCACCCCTAGACGAGATATGCAACATATCAGACGAAGAAACCGGACTGTACGGTAGTATTACTGATTAGATTTACTGGAGTGTGAGAAGCTTGCTTGTTGATCTTCTGATCGATCAATACCCGGGTGGCCGTTACGTTTAGCAGACCGCTTGCGGCTTGTGGATGTTTGATAAGATCATCACCTACTGCCGGCGTATTGACGAGTCTTTAGAGTCCTACACAGGGGTTTCCTGGCTCAAGAGAAATGGAGTAGGAGCACATATGTGATATGTGCGGAACCGAGATTGATACGATATGAGATACGATATTATATTCTCGCGAAATGTGACATTGGTCGGTTATATGCGATATAGCCGGGTTATCGGATTAAGTGTTGATTCGTTAAGTTGTTACATATGATATTAGTCGGTTATAGCCGCATTATTAAATCTAGAGTTGATTTAATAATTTAATGTATAATTATATATTTGATATATTAAATTAAATTAACTAGTATTAGCTCACTTATGATTTCTTTTCTCACTAGATTGTGCACATTGTATATATGTGATATATGCAAGTGTACAAGTTTGTGTCATGCTTGATGATACAAACAAGATGGGTGTATGATACTTAAACCATATTAAGGTTAAATTAGGGTTTATTTATTTATTAAAGAATAACTAAAGAGAGGTGACTTAGTTAAAGTTGTCAAGCTTAGATGAAGCTTGTAGAAACATTGACAAAGTCAACTCTTTTTTCATTCCTTAGGATATTAGTTAACCCAACCCTTAAACTTATAGCTTGGTTAATTATCTACATGAGTTAAGCATGATAGTTTAACTCACCCATGCTTACATTATTCTTATTGATGAGGATTAATTCATATTATGAAGCTTTTCTAGCTCCAATGGAAGTATGATAAAAAGTGTGAGAAAAGAAATTCTAAAGTGAGACCACTTCCTACTTCATCATCCTATACTACATGCCATTTTGTATAGGGTGTTCTCTTCACAAAGTTCTTGACCTAGTAAAGAAATAGCTTGGGTTAGTGTCTCCTCGACGTAGATCATCTTCGGCCTCGAAGTTATCGAAGCAAGCATGTTCGTTTCTTCTTGGAGCCTCTTTAGAGTCCGGAGTTTACGATCACAGCGAAGGGGACTACTACACGGAGCTATTGAAGTGAAGGACCGGTCTACAAAGGTTTTATTCCTTGCTCACTTCTTATTGCAAAGCGTTTGCATATGTTATTCCGTAGATTTCTAGTATACGATTCTTGTTTAGGGTTAGCTAGAATGGCAAAAATTTGAATATGGCATGGACGATGCCTCCCGAAACCTTACTGTCGTCTTGGGTAACCCTTCAGTGGTATCATTTACCCTATCTCAGACAGCCAGTGGGTCAGTCCTATACACGTTGTCCCAAAAAAGTTGGGCATAACGGTCATCACAAACGAGGAGAACAAGTTAATCCCTACTCGCACCCAGACTGAGTGGCGAGTATGCATTGATTATAGAAAACTCAACGCCGCAACGCGGAAGGACCACTTTCCACTATCATTCATTGACCAAATGCTCGAAAGATTGGCTGGACATGAGTACTACTGTTTTCTGGACAGCTACTCAGGCTACAACCAGATTCCCATCGCCGAGAAAGACCATGACAAAACCACGTTCACCTGTCCTTTCAGCACGTTTGCATATCGCCGCATACCCTTTGGGTTATGCAATGCTCCCACTACCTTCCAACGGTGTACGATGTGAATTTTCTCTGACATGGTTGAGAAATTTTTGGAGATATTCATGGATGATTTCTCCATCTTTGGCGACTCTTTTGGCGAGTGTCTACAACATGTCGACGCTGTCCTTGCCCGATGTAGGATAAAAACCTTACTTTAAACTAGGAAAAGTGCCACTTCATGGTAAGCGAAGGTATTGTCCTAGGACATATCATTTCGGAAAATGGCATTGAGGTTGACAAAGAGAAGATTGAAGTCATTTCCAATCTCCCTCCACCCAGATGCGTCAGAGATATCCGAACTTTCCTTGGCCACGCCGATTTTTATAGATGGTTTATCAAGGACTTTAGAAAGATTGCTAGACACTTAACTCTTCTACTGGCCAAAGATACCACATTCGACTTCAACTCGAGCTGTGTGAATGCGTTCGAATCACTGAAAAGCTCACTCACCTCTGCTCCCGTTCTTTCTTCACCTGACTGGACGTATCCCTTTGAGATTATATGCGATGCATCCAACTTTGCTATCGGTGCGGTCCTAGGACAGTACATCGATAAAATGCCGCACGTAATCTACTACGCAAGCCGGACCCTGAATGATGCCCAACTGAATTACACAACAACCGAGAAAGAGTTCTGGTTGTTGTGTTTTCTTTAGAAAAATTCAGGCCTTATCTGATCGGCTCTCCAGTCATTGTCTACACTCATCATTCAGCTCTGCAACATCTTTTTGCGAAAAAGGATGCAATATCTCGGTTGATACGTTGGATCCTCTTACTACAAGAATTTAACTTTGTCATTAAGGACAAAAGAGGATGTGAAAACATAGTGGCCGACCATCTTTCACGACTTTCTTCTTCGTCGACGCTTCCTCTCCCAATCAACGATGTTTTTCCTGATGAACAACTCTTGACAGTATCGTACGAACCCTGGTTCGCAGATATTGTGAACTATTTGGCAACATGACTACTACCGACCGAATGGTCAAGTCAGGACAAACTTAGATTTTTATCCCAAGTAAAACACTTTTACCGGGACGAACCCTACCTGTTCAAGTACTGTCCTCACCAGATTATTCGTCGGTGTGTTCCTGATAATAAGTTCAAGAGTGTGCTGTCATTTTGCCGCGATCAAGCGTGTGGAGGGCATTTTGGCCAAAGAAAGACAGCTGAGAAAGTCTTGCAGTGTGGCTTCTACTGGCCAAAACTCTTCAAAGATGCTCTTGATTACTGCAAGACTTGCTCCCGGTGCGAACACTTGGGCGGGATTTCTAGGAGAAACGAGATGCCGTTCCAACCAATTTTGGTTGTTGAGATTTTCGATGTTTGGGAAATTGATTTCATGGGGCCGTTTCCCAGCTCTTTTGGGAACCTATATATTCTTCTAGCTGTTGATTATGTCTCTAAATGGGTCGAGGCAGTGCCAAGCTGGACGAATGACAACAAGGTTGTCGTTAGATTCCTTAAAGAAAACATCTTTTCTAGGTTCGGGCACCCCCACGCGATCATTAGCGACAATGGGACGCATTTCTGTAATAGGACTTTCGAGGCCTTGATGCGCAAATACTCAATTAATCATAAGATATCCACGTCCTACCAACCCCAAATATGTGGGCAAGGCGAAGTTTCAAATCGGAATATCAAGCAGATTTTGGAGAAAACGGTTTCCATGAACCGTAAAGACTGGTCAATGAAACTCACCGATGCCCTATGGGCATTCCACACTGCTTACATAACTGATCTTGGAATGTCTCTGTTCACCACAGAAAACTGCATTTTAACACCTCTCATTCATTATCTATTTCGTTATATATTGGTAATTTTAACATGAATATGTGCAATGAATCATCAAGTGAGTCATTAAGCAATAAATGCTTCATTTACTCACTGTTGGAGATAGTGCCCTCAGAGTCAATTATTGGATCACAGGCACGTGATTGCGATGATTGAGGGAGGACTTATCCCGGTAGGACAGTCTTACTCAAGATGATAGTATGCTATCTGGTTTATCTTTATCATCGTGTACTGCTTTTGGTGACCAGACAGGTCGCTATTACACGTTGATAGAGACCCTAAGATTCTTGCTTGACTGCCAGCGGTATGAGGGCGATCATATACGTGGGAGCTGGTAGTCTATAAGCACATCCTTAAAAGGTCCCTAGTCGTGGGAGTTTCGAGACAGGGCATCGATACTCCAGAGTAGACTAGTGTATACAGTCGAGACCCCGATGAGGGGAGGTGGCCGGTCTCATAAGCCACCGGTGTCAGTTGGTTCATCTAAGATGTATACAGGTGCTCATTGGGTTATGAGTACACCGGACAGGACTCGCCGGGAACATGCTAGTTGGTCTTATACCTGACGTCAGATAGCAGTTCCTTGGTAACATGTGTACAGGTTAGTTCATCGACCTGAGGATCGTCATTTATATCATGTGAGTTACCACTGTACTTTGATTACTACCCTACCACGCTCAAAGGAGACGTGCAAACAGGTTTTAGTTGGGTACAGTCCCGAGCCACATGGAGGCAGTGAGCGGAACTTCGGGGGTTCGTCTCTCCCGGTATTGGGGGTGAGGTCGCGCTGTGTCTAGGAGAGCCTTTACACGAAGCCCTCGGCCGAGACAGGAGATTTACTGGTAGGTATTCCAGTAGCATCTCAGGGTGTTCTGGGCTACACTCCGACACGACTTGTACCGCTTTTGGCGGTCTGACTTTTACCAACCCGCTAGGCCCGCCATGCGATGCTCATAGACGAACGGACCGGACTGTACGGATATTGTCGCTGACAGGCTCAGTAGGGTGTCAGGATGAGTTCGATCATCGACGTCCCTTTTGGTCAATAGCTGGTAGCCCGTCACGTATAACTAATACCTCTGACGTGCTAGTGGTTAAATCCACAGCCACAGTATTGACGAGTCTTTAGAGTCCCCCACAGACAGTTGCTCAAGTTTTGGGCGAAATGCTGTAGAGGCCGTATGAAGATATGGCAGGGTTCGATCAGATACGTGCGGTATTGCACGGATCAGGATCGGACGGTTAACACTAGCGGGCTTTGGTTTAAGCCGGATCCTAGTATAGTACTGTGTAGATTTGTCTCATTGCATTTGTATTTCGGTCGGAATACAAATGCGGGTATGTATATACAGTAGCGGGGTTTTCCGGTAATTTATTACGGGACCAGTTTTATGGAGTTGCCAGTTTGTTGTCCGTTTCGGCCATATTTCTTTCTATCTTTCATTGGCTGAAGATTGGTGGATGAGGGCTTATTTGCATTTGTGCAAATAAGCATTTGGGACGGTTGTCTTTTCATATTGTTGCTTCATGATAGCTCTTGTTTGACCTTGACTTTCTTGACTTCATCATTGCTTGACTTTGGGTTCATGATGGTTGATGTGGAGTGATGAACTTGGTTTGTGATCATGGTTGATCATGATAACCTTTTCTCACTCTTGCATTATTGTGTGGCTCCCTCGTTCTTTTCTTCTATCTCCTTTTTGATTTCCTCATGGGAGGCCGGCCACACATTGTGGGAGATGGGGGGATTTTTCATTTGGAATGGGGAAAATGTTCATCACATTTTTCCTTTACTTGCTACAAAATCATTCATCTCCATATACTTCTTTTCCTCCACCAAAAGAGCAACTTCCATAAACACCAATGAGACATAGCACTACACTTATTCTACAGCAATTCTTGGGCACGTCGACTCGCCAACTTCGTGCCCGAGTTGCCTCGGTCCAGAGGTGGGATCCCGTAGAAGAAGCCGGCGACGTGGTGCCCTTCCGACGAGGAGGTGGAGACCGGACATTCCGCGGGAGATCGGGACGACGACGAGAAGACCGGAGGACACAGATCGCTCGGTATATCTCTCTACCCCCTCTCTTGTTAGCTAGGACTAGATTAATCGCCTGATCCGGGATTTTTATGCGCGGTGGTGCCGGTTTACAAGTACGTAAAAAGTTTCGTTTCCGCATTCCGGCGTCGGTTTGACGGCCGGGGCGCCGCCGTGCACTTACATTGGTTTCAGAGCCTCGCCATTAACCTAGTCTAGCTTTGTCTAATGTGTTTACATTTCTGATCGAACAAAATTCCAAAAACCGCGTTTTCATGTGCATCAGTTTCTGTCGAATTTTTTTTGGCTCCAAAAATTTTTCAGGTTGTTTCAGAATGATGTACAGGGAATTCTAAGACTTCTGTAGAAATTTGATCATGTGAACACACTATACAACCGCGGAACCGCGGCCAAACCCATGCTTGGGCCGCGGTTCCGCCGCAGTCTTTATTGTTCAGTGTATCAAATTTCTACAGAGTGTCTATGTATTGAAAATAGGGGTTTTGGAACATTCTTTTTGGGCCCAGATTTTCTGTAAGTGCTACAGTAGTGCTTGGGGCCCACTTGGGTATATTTGATCGATCGAAAATGTTTAAACATGTTAGTTCACATTATTTACATTATATCTGCTACCGTGAATGTCACTTGATCGGTAAATCCTGTCTAACTGCTATAGCCCTGTTAGACGGATTTGCGAACATGACATTCACGTTGATGTTCTGTGTTGTGCTGTGATGTTGCGGATTGGTCGTGTGGGATAGCCTGGATGCAATGCTAGTACAGTTTTGGTTGTATTATGTACATTTGATATTGCGGAGGGAGCGTCTGACATGTGGACTGCCGTCACTGCCTGTTTGTATTATTCTTTTGGGGAACGACCGGGTCGAGGTCGATGTACCCGTTGTATGTATATTTTACTTTCTGTACTAGAATTACCCCAAGGTAGGGTGCACGGATAGCCGGGTTCTAGAGGGCAACGGTCCCGCATCTCATAGCTTTGAGACGGAGGGGGCTTCACTCTAGAATTGGCGGGCTATTCGCTGCACTCGTAGGGGGTATAGGTTGACCCATGAGGGGTGCCCAAGTTACCGGATTCCGTGAAGTGCCGGGTGGTCCATTCACTTTGCTGAAGGGGGCTGCCTCGCTTCAGGTTTTGGCGGGTAACTTGCCGCTCCCGTAGGGGTCTAGGATTTCATTGCACAGGCTATCCACACGATCAGGGGAACGTCGGGTTTCAGTAGCGGCTCTGTGAAACCCGGGGATCCCAGATATCTGTATTGTTCTGTGATGTTGTACATTTTTTTGATGTTGCATTTTATCATGCCTTGAGCGAAAATATTATATATTGATATATATACTAGTAGATGTTGTATATGTTTTGCATTCACGCTAGTCCAGTCCCCACTCTGTCGTTAGTTAAGTAACCTAACGGGTAATGATGGGACCCAGTGGCGAATGCGGATGGCATATACGTACATAATTATTTTCGTTCTTTATTGGTGTGATCAATTGATGGGACTACATTGATTCAGATCAATGCAAGTTAAACAAACCTATTCTGATGTTGTTGGAACACTTTTCAAAAAGCTGTTATGGCAAGGACGTTCACTTTTGTTCTGCACAGTGGTATTCAGTTGGAATATCCTGCTCCTTAGTCGACGAGGCAAGGGCCGAGATCCCTTCACCGGGAGTGACCCCTTGGACAAAAGTTTGCGTCAGGGCAATAACTTCACTATAGCCGATTAAGTTTGCTTTGCACCGTGGTGTTCAGTTGGAATATCCTGCACCTCATTCTATGGGGAAAGAGCCGAGATCCCTTCACCGGGAGTGACCTCTTTAGCAAAGGTTTTCGTCATTATATTTTAAAAGCTATTCGGTTCCTTCAACGATATCAAGTTCATTACGTTAAAGGTTTTCGCCAGAAACCATTCGTAGCCCTCCGTCGTTTCACATGGATAGTCAATCAGTATTCAAGCTATATTTGTTGGCCAAAGTCAAGGCATAGCGATTGGTAGCTATTGGGTATTCATGTGCAGCATAGATAGATGCGTTGGTTTGGGGCAGTCGTATAGCCTTGTTGGCCAAAGTCAAAGGCTTGTGCGGGTGGGCTCAAATTAACTTGGAGAATGACGGGTAGAACTTGACATGTGACTTATGATTTGTTGGCCAAATTCAAGGTCATAAGAGCATGGGGTAAAAATCACATCGGGAGTTTCAAAAGAAAATGAAACTTGCCAGATATGCGCATACCTTCTGGAGTGTGATGACGTGAGCGGATTCCGTCATGTTATCATGCGATGATAGTTGGATCCCAATTCCCACTGATGAGTTGGTTTACTCATCTGGTGATCCCGACTAATTCTTCTTTAAGGTTTGGAGGAGAGTTTGACGGTACAGTTGTAGGTTTCCGGATTAGATAAATTGGTAACCATTCTGATCTAGGTTAGAGTGCACGCTGAGTGTTTCTTTTCTCTCTCTCTTTGGCAGCGACCAATGACCCGACCCTAAGACTATGACTCAGAGACCAAAATTAACCGAACCTTCTTAAACACCGGCTTTTGGATTGTCAGAGTTGCAAACCTCATTGCCACTCCTACTCTTACCCTTTTCTTCAGGACACCCCGTATTATTATGAACGTCCACTTCCAATGGACAAAACCATCGTATGGTTATATACGAACTTGAAGGAATTTATTCGAGGATGGTTTCCGGTTCTGGAGAAAACGAATAGGACTATTCAGTTGTCTTTTCCTTTTACCTTCTCTCAGGTTGCGAGTACTCCTTGGTTTAGGAGATAGTACACCTGTTACGCAAATTGGATAGTCTTCTTCCAAACCATAGGCAGGAGCCGACCGGTAGGGAATGAAGAAAACCAATTAGCCTAACGATGGTGTACAGAAGGTATTAAGTAAAGACATATCAAGGGATTAGGAAGAGGGCAAAGTAAATTGCGACTGCTATTCACGACCAAACCAAGTATTTCTTCGCCAATCCTAGATCACCTTTGAATTTCTCCAGGACACTCCGTATCACTACGAAGATCCACAGTTTATTGGATACTCCATCGTATGGTTATATACGAACTCGAAACGAACTTGTTCCAGTTCGGGGATGGATTCTTGTTCAGGAGAAATAGGAATAAGGTTTATTCTGTTGTCTTTTATCTTCACCTTCTCTCGCATTGCGAGTGCTCCTAGGATTAGGACAGTACACCCATTATGCTTATTGGATAGTCTTCTTCCAAACCATAGGCTGGTGCTGAACGGTAGGGAAGGATGAAAACCATTTATCCTAAGAGGGTGTGCAGAAGGTAATGACTAAAGACATATAAAGAGATTTGGAAAGATGGCAAAGAATTACACGGTTACAGTTGTGAATCTGGATAATGAAAGAGGCATTACTAGGAATACCGGGATACCCCATCGATATTTCAATGTTTCAGTTTCACTGTGTACTGTTAAAGGAAAACAGATTTCCCGATTAGATACTTACTCCAGGGTATGTATTTACCAGGTATGATTCTCACATCTGTATGGTTTTGCAGATGATGAGTGGGAGTAAGTTATTGGGAATTAGGTGATCATCCTCATTATATCGGGATTCGTTGTAATCGGTGATATTTGAGGATGTCACCTGGGCGGTTTGGCCGACGGCAAATATTTGGTTTTGAATATCCGTTGTTATGCACCAATTTCAAATTGATATATCTGTACGTCTATTTTTATAGAGTGAGATATACCTTTTTGAAATTATGTCCGTGACATTTACCTATATCAGTGGATGATTAGGTAAGGAGCATTAAACAGCGGTGTAATTCTTCTTAACCATAAGTACAGTTTTCAACCCGCGACATACAGGGAGTGAGTTATTAGACTCAAGGGACTTATATAGGGTATTGTATGTTGTCCAGTGTCCATTAGGACAGAGGGGTTGGTCCTCGTACTATATTTGGTTTACTTATGACTTCTCTAGTTTTTAGACAGGTGTTTCGTGGAAACACAGAGTCCGAATTTTGAGAAGTTATAGGTATTTGAATAAAGTAGAGAATCGGGTATTGCAAGTATCGGGATTCTTCAAAGTGATCAAAGATGTAGATACTTGTGTGTGGTATTCAGTTGATTGTAATGATTAAGATAACTGGCTTCTCTTTCAGGTTACTCATAATTGGAAGCATTCCTAAGTTGAGTAACGCTGATCGGCCTCATTCCATTTAGTTGACATGCACTGGAGACAGCTGCATAATTTGAATCTGGTTCAATTAAATCAGTGCCTCTGTTTTCTGTATTGGATATAGAACAGTTCGAATCTTAACGATGTTAAGGTACGGGGAGTTGTCTGGCTTATGCTTAAAACCAGACTCTGGATAACTCGAGGCACGTTTCTGTAATGGCTGTTTGTGGGTTGACCCAGGCTATGACGAGGGTTGACTTTCTACCATCTGGAAGATCAATAGTGATATTGTTCTAGACTCTCCACAGTTTTAACAAAAATGGATTTTTTCAAAAAACAGTAGTGGGAGTATGGTAGAACTGGAAGCGATTCCAGAACCGCAAACGATTACTGAAGATTTGATAAAGACCTAAAGATTCAATCTGGTTTGACATTCCATTGGCCACTCCGCAGATAAGATGGGTAACCTCAGGCACCCGAGAGGTACTCCGGTAGCCTCAAGGACGGTGATAGGGAGGTTCTTGTTTACCCAGACTTGCCATTGCTGCTGTTCCAGGCTGCGAGACCGGGCAGGAGGATGAGTATAGCGTCGTTCTAAACTAGCTTTAGAAGTGTACGTGTATATGACTCTGCGAGAGGGTTGTCGTAGTCAGTGGGAGCAGCGAAAGCATTGGTGGACAGGTGGCTTATGTCTATTTATAGACTAAAGCAGATATAGCGGTGATAGATCATCTATTTCTGATATGACAGTCATAGGTTTGACTTCATCAGAATAGGGGATGGATCTGTTAAGAAGGTAGTAGGGTGTGATGTCCTGGTATTTGGATAACATACACAGAGTGGGAAGTGATATTCTTATACTACGATCAGTTATACTTTTGTTGTCACACAGTGGTTTCTCCACATGGGACTTGGACATTATATCAGACATTCTGGTTACTGGATCTATGGTTTTAGATCTATATTTGGCTAGTTTCCCAATCAGGGTACTTAGACTACATTCTAGAGGTGCCTTAGAATGGATGACTCCTGGCATGGTGGTGTACCTGCAGGTGATGGAGTCACCCTCTCTAAAGGTATCTTACAGACTAAAGGGGAGAGGGATGTGCATGATTGGAAGATCACTTGCTCAGGCAATTGAGTCAATCATGAGATGTCAAGTACCACACCAGATGTTGTTTTTGCACTAGATGCTGTAAGTTGGCATTGATCCAATCCTGGAGAAACAGTCGGAAGCATTTTTAGAACATAAGTGGATGTTCTAGGGATATGATAACGACAGCCTCGTTCGGGAGACAGTTATCATTCCAGGCTTCCAAGGTGACCTGGACGACAGGGAGGTTGTCAGAGTTATAGTTTTCTTTCTGATGAGGGGCAGTATTTTGGACAGGTGGTCCAAGGTGATACTGAGGGAGGCATGGCGCAGGATACTGATTAAGTTCAGGTGACGATACAGTCTAAGAAGTTTGGATTTTAAGTTCACTTGTGAACTAGGTCCCATCGGACATCCAGACATATTCTAAGACATGTATTGGTCATTTCGGGAGATGGGTTTCTCCGTCAACTTGAGATATAGAGAGACATAGAAAGAAACATCAAAGCGGATCCACTCGCTGAGGCTATTCCTCGAACGCAATAGTTTCGCAAACGAGCTTTGTAAGACTGACTAGTAGAGGAGTTGGGTGTTCGGTATCAGACGGGCTGTGAGTATGCGACATCGCAATAATTAGCCTTGAGTGCTAGTGGGAGATTGTTGGAGATAGTGCCCTCAGAGTCAATTTTTGGATCACAGGTACGTGATTGCAATGATTGAGGGAGGACTTATACCGGTAGGACAGTCTTACTCAAGATGATAGTATGCTATCTGGTTTATCTTTATCATCGTGTACTGCTTTAGGTGACCTGACAGGTCGCTATTACACGTTAATAGAGCCCCTAAGATTCATGCTTGACAGCCAGCAGTATGAGGGCGATCATATAAGTGGGAGCTGGTAGTTTATAAGCACATCCTTAAAAGGTCCCTAGTCGTGGGAGTTTCGAGACAGGGCATCGATAATCCAGAGTAGACTAGTGTATACAGTCGAGACCCCGACGAGGGGCGGTGGCCGGTCTTATAAGCCACCGATGTCAGTTGGTTCACCTAAGATGTATACAGGTGCTCATTGGGTTATGAGTATACCGGACAGGACTCGCCGGGAACATGCTAGTTGGTCTTATACCTGACGTCAGATAGCAGTTCCCTGGTGACATGTGTACAGGTTCATCGACCTGAGGATCGTCATTTGTATCGTGTGAGTTCCACTGTACTTTGATTACTACCCTACCACGCTCAAAGGAGACTTGCAAACAGGTTTTACTTGGGTACAGTCCCGAGCCACAAGGAGGCAGTGAGCGGATCTTCAGGGGTTCGTCTCTCCCGGTATTGGGGGTAAGGTCGCGCTGTGTCTAGGAGAGCCTTTACACGAAGCCCTCGGCCGAGGCAGGAGATTTACTGGTAGGTATTCCAGTAGTATCTCAGGGTGTTCTGGGCTACACTCCGACATGACTTGTACCGCTTTTGGGGGTCTGACTTTTACCAACCCCCTAGGCCCGCCATGCGATGCTCATAGACGAACAGACCGGACTGTACGGATATTGTCACTGACAGGCTCAGTAGGGTGTCAGGATGAGTTCGCTCATCGACGTCCCTTTTGATCAATAGCCGGTAGCCCGTCACGTTTGGCTAATACCTCTGACGTGCTAGTGGTTAAATCCACAGCCATAGTATTGACGAGTCTTTAGAGTCCACCATAGACAGTTGCTCAGGTTTCGGGCAAAACGCTGTAGAGGCCGTATGGAGATATGGCAGGGTTCGATCAGATACGTGCGGTATTGCACCGATCAGGATCGGACGGTTAATACTAGCGGGCTTTGGTTTAAGCCGGATCCTAGTATAGTACTGTGTAGATTTGTCTCATTGCATTTTTATTTCGGTCGGAATACAAATGCAGGTATGTATATACAGTAGCGGGGTTTCCTGTAATTTATTACGGGACCAGTTTTATGGAGTTGCCAGTTTGTTTTCCGTTTCGGCCATATTTCTTTGTATCTTTCATTGGCTGAAGATTGGTAGAGGAGGGCTTATTTGCATTTGTGCAAATAAGCATTTTGGAGGGTTGTCTTTTCATATTGTTGCTTCATGATAGCTCTTGTTTGACCTTGACTTTCTTGATTTCATCATTTCTTGACTTTGGGTTCATGATGATTGATGTGGAGTGATGAACTTGGTTTGTGATCATGGTTGATCATGATAACCTTTTCTCACTCTTGCATTATTGTGTGGCTCCCTCATTCTTTTCTTCTCTCTCCTTTTTGATTTCCTCATGAGAGGCCGGCGACACATTGTGGGAGATGGGGGGATTTTTCATTTGGAATGGGAAAAATGTTCATCACATTTTTCCTTTGCTTGCTACAAAATCATTCATCTCCATATACTTCTTTTCCTCCACCAAAAGAGCAAATTCCATAAACCCTAATGAGACATAGTACTACACTTATTCTACAGCAAATCTTGGGCACGTCGACTCGCCAACTTTGTGCCCGAGTTGCCTCGGTTCAGAGGTGGGAGCCCGTAAAAGAAGCCGGCGACATGGTGCCCTTCCGGCGAGGAGGTGGAGACCGGACATTCCGCGGGAGATCGGGACGACGACGAGAAGACCGGAGGACACAGATCGCTCGGTATATCTCTCTTCCCCCTCCCTTGTTAGCTAGGACTAGATTAATGGCCCGATCCAGGATTTTTGTGCGCGGTGGTGCCGGTTTACAAGTACGTAAAAAGTTTCATTTCCGCATTCCAGCGTCGGATTGACGGACATGCCGTGCACTTAAACTCACTTGAATGATTCATCTCATGAGTCACAAAACCAATTAATGCTAATGCCACTTTACCCTCCAAGTCACCATGCTTCTAGAAGCTTCCCGAAAATTTACGAGAACACCCCTCCAATCCGTGAAAACACGGAAAAACTTTAGACTGTATAAATCCAATAACCTGATACTAGAAACCGGCTTAAACCAAAGCCGGCTAGTAAAAACTGTCCGAACGTCGTACGTGCGTAAACACACGTATGCGTCCGAACCCTTGTCGTAAAACCATACGACCTCTATATCGTTTCGCCTGGACCAAGGAAACTCTCTGTGTGGGACTCTAAAGACTCGACACTATGCTGGCAGTGGGTTTAACCATAGACCGCAAGCGGCACTAGCTGTACGTAACGGTCCCTAGGTAGATGTCGATAAGAAGGCCGATGACGAAAACCATCCGAACTCCTACTGAGCCTGATGTGACAATCCTCGTACAGTCCGGTCTGTTCGTCTAAGACTTTCGCATATCGAGCCTAGAGGGCGGCAAGCGTCAGTCCCCTAATAGCTCTATAAGTCGTGTCGGAGTGAAGCCCATTACGCCCTGAGAAACTTCTGGAACCAACCAGTAAAGCTCGCTTGCCCTGGCCAGGGACTTTGCGTAATGGCTCTTTGAAACAGTGCGATATCAACTCCCAATACCGGGAGAGACGAATCCTTTCTAACCGCCACTGCCTCCAAATGCTCGGGACTACACCCAACTTCTACCTGTTTGCACGACTCCTTTGAGCCGTGGTAGGGTAGCAATCTAAGAACAGTAGGACACACTCGAGGAGAAGTAGCAGTGTCAAGTCTGCGGACTATGCTGTACTCATGTCACCTGGGAACTATTAACCGACGATGGGTATAATACCAACCAATCAGTTCCCTGCGAGTCCTGTCCAGTGTACCCGTAACCTAACGAGCACTTGTATACTATCTCCAGTACGACGTACTGATGTATGTGGGACAGACTAACTCCCCAACTGGGATGAGAAGCGTACACACTTAGTCTACTCTGGAATATCGATGCCCTATCTCGATAATCCAACGACCAGGGACCTGTATAGGATGTTGCTTACAGACTACCCAGCCCCCACTAGTGTGACTGCCATCACGACGCTGGTAATCAAGCAAAGATCCTATGGGCTCTACTAATATGTATAAGCGATACGTTTTAAGAAACATATGCACATATTAAAGTAGACACAAACCAAGTAGCATACTACTATTTTTAGCAAGACTTTTATATACAACTGTGAATATCCCAAGCTTCCATTAAGTAGTATACAACCTAGTATGATACAATAATGGCCCCTAGGGCATATACATTGACAATCTCCCACTTGCTCTAGGGCCATGAGCTGGCATATCGTAGACCTATCATCTCGAATAGCCTCTCGAACTGCGTTTGAGGAAGGGCCTTTGTGAATGGATCAGCAATGTTATTCTCCGTCTCTACTCTCTTCACCTCGATCTCCCGGCGATCTACGATCTCCCTGATTAGGTGATACCGCCTTAAGATGTCTCTGGACTTCTGATGGGACCTGGGTTCCTTCGCTAAAGATATAGCGCCGTTGTTGTCACAATACAGAGGTATTGGATCAACACTGGTAGGAACCACCTGAAGTTCTATGAGGAACTTCTTCATCCAGACAGCTTCTTTTGCGGCATCGCAAGCAGCTATGTACTCCGCTTCCATTGTTGAGTCAGCAACGATCTCCTGTTTGGAACTCTTCCAACAGACCGCCCCTCCATTGAGGGTAAAGACATAGCCTGACATGGACTTGGAGTCATCTTTGTCACTCTAGAAGCCTGAGTCAGCAAAGGCCTCCATCTGGAGGGCTTTTCCGCCATACACTAAGAACATCTCCTTAGTCCTCCTCAGGTAGTTGATAATGTTCTTTACTGCTATCCAGTGCTTTTCCCCTAGGTTTGCCTGATACCGGCTTACAACGCTCAGTGCGTATGCTACATCTGGTCTGGTACATAATATCGCATACATTATAGAGCCTACTGCAGAAGCGTAGGATATAATCGACATGCGATCCCTTTCCAAATCAGGCTTGGGAGACATCTCTTTGGAGAGGGTGATTCCGTGACAAGCCAGTAGATTACCGCGCTTAGAATCATCCATACTGAATCTCTTCACTATGGTGTCTATGTACCTGGACTGTGAAAGTCCCAACATCCTTTTTGATCTACCACGGTAGATCCGGATTCCCAGAATGTAGGTGGCATCACCCAGGTCTTTCATGGAGAATTTGTGTGATAAGAATCTTTTGTCTGACTGTAACATAGGAATATCAGTTCCTATTAGGAGAATGTCATCCACGTACAAGACTAGGAATACTACAGCTCTCCCTACAATCTTCCTGTATATGCATGGTTCATCTGGATTTTTGATGAAGTCAAATTCTTTGACAGCATCATCAAAACAGATGTTCCAACTCCGCGATGCCTGCTTTAGTCCATAAATGGACTTAAGCAACTTGCATACTTTACCGCTGCTCCCACTCTGAATGAATTTCTCTGGCTGATCCATATAGACGTTCTCTTCCAAATTACCATTTAGAAATGTCGTCTTTACGTCCATCTGCCAGATTTCATAATCGTGGAAGGCAGCAATAGCAAGATGGACCCGAATAGATTTAAGCATAGCCACTGGAGAAAAGGTTTCGTCATAGTCCAATCCAGGTCTTTGACGGAAACCCTTTGCAACAAGTATAGCCTTATAGGTTTCAACATGTCTATCTACACCAATCTTCTTTTTGAAGATCCATTTGCATCCTACGGGTTTTACCCCATCTGGAGCAATGTCCAAAGTCCATACTTTGTTAGTGTACATGGACTCCATTTCGTTCCGCATTGCATCCAGCCATTTTACTGAGTCACCGCTCTGAATGGCTTGCTGGAAGCTAGTAGGCTCATCATAGTCAATAGTGCAATCCTCTTTATCCCCGTCTATAAGAAAACCGAAGTATCTCTCGGGCGGATGAGATTGCCTACTACTCCTGCGGAGTGGCGTCGGGATGTCCTGTTCTTCTTGAACTTCTGGTTCTACCAAACTTTCAGTAGTAGTTTGTGCTTCTGGAATTTCTTCCAGTTCTATTTCGCTCCCACTAGTTTCCTTTTCTAAAAACTGATATTCTAGAAAATGGGTATTACGAGAAACAAAAACCTTTTGTTCCTCTGCGTAATAGAATAGATATCCCCTGGAGTTCTTTGGATATCCTATAAACTTACATAGTACTGATCGTGCCTCGAGTTTGTCCGCATGCTGCTTTCTAACATAAGCCGGACATCCCCAAATCTTTAGATACTGAAGATAGGGTTTCTTCCCACTCCATATCTGATATGGTGTGGTAGGCACAGTCTTGGTGGGAACCTGGTTCAAAAGATATGCAGCTGATTCTAGTGCATATCCCCAGAATGATCGCGGTAACTCGGCGTTACTCATCATGGAACGAACCATATCCAATAGGGTTCGATTCCTCCTTTCCGATACACCGTTATGTTGTGGTGTGTATGGAGGAGTAAGCTGAGAGAGAATTCCATTCTCTTTTAAGTAATCCAGGAACTCGGCACTTAAGTATTCACCACCTCGATCAGATCTCAGTGTCTTTATACTTTTGCCAGTTTGTTTTTCCACTTCATTCTTGTATTCTTGGAATTTCTCAAAGGCCTTGGATTTATGCTTCATTAAGAAGACAAATCCATACCTAGAGAAATCATCCGTAAAAGTAATGAAGTAGGAATAACCACTTCGCGCATGTGTAAACATTGGACCGCACACATTACTGTGTACGAGTCCTAAGAGCTCGCTTGCTCTTACTCCGTGTCCAGTGAACGGAGACTTTGTTATCTTTCCTTTGAGACAAGATTCACAAGTAGCATATGATTGATATTCGAACGGATTGAAATATCCTTCTCTATGTAACTTAGTCAACCTTCTCTCATTGATGTGACCTAGTCTACAATGCCATAAGAAACCCTGATTTATCTCTGGAGACTTTCTTTTAAGAGTGTTCTGGACATTGAAAACCTGAGCTTGACTTAATACGTATATACCGTTATCTAATGTACCGGACCGAATCAGAACTTGATTTTGGTGGATGTTAACTACATCGCTTACGAATGTAAAATCATATCCCTCTCTCGAAAGTGAGGACACTGATATGATATTACAAGTCATACTAGGTACATATAAACAGTTACGTAAGATCAATATATGCCCACTTGTCAAACCTAGGCAATATTCTCCCACGGATTCAGCGTTCATTGTCATTCCGTTTGCAACACTGAGAGACCAATCACCTACCTTTATAACTCTACTGTTTCTCAAATCATGTAATGAATTACAGATATGAGATCCTGCTCCGGTATCTAGTACTCAGGAAGTAGAGTTTATTGACATACAGTCTTCAATTACAAACACACTAGAGGCTGAAGCCACAACATGCTTCATATCCTGGTAACTGGCTTTAAAAGCCCTGCAATCTTTCTGCCTATGCCCAATCCTATAACAATAAGAACGTCCCTCTCTTCCTATATCCAGTCCCGAAACTTTTGCCCTTCTCTTTCCTTCTACTTCCCTGGTTTCCTTCAGGGTAGAAGGTAGAGACTGTAGAATCAAGTCAGTATCTGACCCGTTTCCCAACGTGGTCTTCAGGTCCTAGAGCTCATCAATATAGCTAGTCATTGTAAGGACGTTGTCCCCTACAGATGACCCGACAGCTAACCTCACTTGAATTAATTCGGTCGAGGTCTCATATCTTGTGATATGAGACTGCTCTCCATATAAATCTTTGTTATGGAGAAAGATGGAAACTGAGTCCATCTTCTCGTGCTGCTTCTGGTATACACTATCAACTGAATCTAACATTAGGCATTTGGCTTTCGCTTTATCCTTTTCCCTTGTCTGGTGGATATTCATATCCGCGACGGTGGAAACTGGACCTGGAACGGCGGGATCTTCAGTAGTAATAGGGTGGTCTAGCTTGTCATAGGCAATGGACATCTGGACAGACCTTTGCCAGTCATATAAGTCAGATTCAGTCAATTTGTTATCTAGATGTAACCTATGTGTGGTCACAAGGTTGCTGCAATTTAAGAGAGAGAAGAAAATACTATTAGCATGATGCTCATGCAAGTTTAGATCGGTTTTTAATTTATCTAAACAGGATGGCTCCCACTGCTTCTCGAATCCCTCCTCAAACCATAAAAGAACAATTAGCCAGGACTATTCTCACCGTACAATTCTTGCTTAACCGTTCAACCAGGTCAGTGTCGATACTTCGAGGGGGGTTTTCCAACGCTTTCGCGAAGTTCCTTAATTAAATACCCTCTTTTCTCTGGGGGCATAGCCCCGCTGACACCTTTCTGGGCACCTACTTGGTTTATAGCATTGATCGTTAAGTGACGAATCTCCTGATAAGTAGTATATACTTACAGTAGGATCGGGATCCAAAATATCATCGTATGATAATGTTGAGGGAATCCTACCAACATTCATCAAACTCCAAAATGGTATGCATCTCTCTACAAATTTCAGTTTCTTTAGAAATTCCCGATATGGATTTTTGCCCCATGCTATTATGACTTTGACTAAGGGCCAAATATGTCATAAGTGACATGTCAAGTTCTACCCGCCATTATCCAGGTTAATTTGAACCCACCCGTAAATACTCTTGACTAAGGGCCAAGAAAAGTAATACGACTGTCCCAAACCAACGCATCTATCTATGCAACAAATGAATACCCCAGCAGCTACCAAACACTATGTTTTGACTAAGGGCCAAATATACATAGCTTGAATACTACTGAATACCCAAATGAAATGACGGAGGGCTACGAATGGTTTTGGCAAAACCGTGAACGTAGTGAACATGGTATAATCGAAGGAACCTGATACTTTTTTAAAAGGAGTGGTTAAAGCTCCGTAATTTAAAAAATTCTGATCTTTTTAAAATAACCGAGTGGTTTCTTTTAAATTTGTTCCAACGATTAAACTTTGGTTTTTCTTTGCATTATAATAATGCGTCCCATCTTTATCCTATCATTACAGAAAACAACGAAAATACCACGTCCTCTTATGCCATCCGCTTTCGCCACGGGGTCCCGTCATCACCCGTTAGGTTACTTAACTAACGACAAAGCGGGGGCTGGGCTTGCGCGGGTGTAAAACATAAGTGACGTCTAATAGCTATCATATATAGATATTGCACATTCGTCAGACGCAATAATAAGCATTCCAGATCACAGATGAACTTTATTGGATATACTAGCAATCCGCATTTTCTTTGAGCCTGCAATAAAAGACGGATTACACAGTTGTGATGAATAGACATTACTCCACCCTAGACCCCTACGGGTACGGCAAACTACCCGCCAAGAACCCGAAGTGAAGCGGTCTCCCTCAACAAAGTGAGTAGGCCACTAAACACTTCAAAGTACCCGGTAGTTTGTGTACCCCGCCTTGGGTCTATCCTAGGAGAAAAAACAGTAAAAAGAAATAATACAACGATGGATACAACCACAACCTGGATGTGCCCCGCAAAAGAATATTACATCTAATTACATTTACATCGAATGAATGAATTTTAAACCTGTAAGTCCACGTTACATCTCTCGGTACTTACGGGTTTGCGGAAATGATGAAAAACGATTTTTCAAGAGGTGGTAACATGGACTCAAAATACTCATCTTTGTTAAACAACTTATCTAACAAACCTAACAAGAGTTTTACCTACTCGGTTAGGGGGTTATACCTTTCTTGAACTCCTTCGTCTTCAACTATTTCCTGTGTACGGATCGGCCTCACCTCGTCGTCTCCTTACGCCGAAGATGGATCCACCTGAAAGCTTCTACCTTTGGCTTCTTCTTCGAACTTGAAGAAATTAGAACACTTGGTTTGCTAAACCTTGTGAACTAGGATGAGTAGAGAAGTGATATGGGTTTTTCTTTTTTCTCTAAGACAATGTTTCTCAACTCATGAGATGGAGTTGCCTTGAACTAGAGAGAGCAAGAGGAAGAGCAAGAGGGAGAGCTTGAGCATGAGAGAGAAGAAGAATGATAGAATAAGCTAACCCCTTTTCCTCCCATGCTCCCATAACAAAATAATAATAAAAATAATAATAATAATAATAATAATAATAATAATAATAATAATAATAAGAATAAGAATAATAATACTAATAATTGAGTATTATGTGATGGTTCATATCATATCAAGTAGCATTATCATTTCATGCACTCATATTGCAAAGCATAACAAGCAAGCAAAAGTCTTTGCCATGAAATGATAGCCATTGCAATGATGATGGTCAACTAGTCCAACCTAGTCAACCGGTCCACAAAGTCAACAAGTCAACAAAGTCAACCCCTCATCTCAACCATGACATAATAATACTTAATTAATATTATCATTAATCATATTTCTTATTCTAATTAAGGTTTAGCAAAAGTCAATGGTCAACAGTGAACAGTCAACAGTCAATAACCCAAATGTGAATCCTCTGCCTCTGTCTCTCTGTCAACTGTGCATACACACCAGCATCCGCGTTCTGAGGAACACGAATACAAACGAGATAAAACCAATCCCAAAACGTACAATAGGATCTGGCTTAAACCAAAGCCAGCTAGTGTTAACTGTCCGGACACCAAACGTTCACAACTGCAAGGATGTGACCGAACCCTGTCGCAAAACCATGCGACCTGACGCAAAACCATGCGACCTCTACTCTTTTGCCTGAAGGCGAATAGCTTTCTGTGTGGGACTCTAAAGACTCGACACTACGCTGGCAGTGGGTTTAACCACAGACCGCAAGCGGTACTAGCTGTGCGTAACGGTCCCCAGGTAGATGCCGACAAGAAGACTGACGAGGTGAAACCCATCTGAACTCCTACTGAGCCTGAATGCGACAATCTCGGTATAGTCCGGTTTGTTCGTCTGATACATCGCATGGCGGGCATAGGGGGCGGTAAATGTCAGTCCCCTAATAGCGGTACAAGTCATGTCGGAGTGTAGCCCAGAACACCCTGAGATAGCACTGGAAACCTACCAGTATATCTCGCTTGCTCTGGCCAGGGACTATTCGTGTAATGGCTCTCCTAGACACAGCGCGATGTCAACCCCCAATACCGGGAGAGACGAATCATGACTAACCGTCACTGCCTCCAAGTGCTTCTGGACTGCACCCAACTACTACCTGTTTGCACGACTCCATTGAGCCGTGGTAGGGTAGTAATCAAAGTACAATGGGAACACACTCGAGGCGAAGTGACAATGTCAAGTCAGCAGACTAAGCTGTACTTATGTGACCTGGGAACTGATAACTGATGATAGGTATAGTACCAACCAACAGTTCCCGACGAGTCCTGTCCAGTGTACTCGTAACCCAACGAGCACCCGCATACTATCTCCAGTACGACGTTCTGATGGTTGTGGGACAGACCATCTCCCCTGCTGGGATGAGAAGCGCATATGCTAGTCTACTCCGGAGTATCGATGGCCTGTCTCGATAGTCCTACGACTAGGGACCTGTATAAGGATGTGCTTATAGATTACCCAGCCCCCACGAGTGTGACTGCCATCACAATGCTGGTAATCAAGCAAAGATCCTAAGGGCTCTACTAATATGTATAAGCGATATGCTAAACGAAACACATGCACATATTGAAGTAGAAACAAACCAAGTAGCATACTACCATTTTGAGCAAGATTGTCTATACAACTGTGAATATCCCAAGCTTCCATTAAGTAATATACAAGCTATTATGATACAGTAATGGCCTCTAGGGTATATACACTAACAATCTCCCACTTGCACTGAGGCCATGAACTGGCGTATCGAAGACCTATCAACTCGATCAGCCGCTCGAACTGGGTCTGGGGTAAGGCCTTCGTGATTGGATCAGCAGTGTTATCTTCTGTATTTACTCTCTTCTCCTCGATCTCCCGGAAATCTACGATCTCCCTGATCAGGTGCAACCGCCTCAAAATGTGCCTGGACTTCTGACGGGACCTGGGTTTCTTCGGTAAAGCTATAGCGCCGTTGTTGTCACAATACAGCGGTATTGGATCAAGACTGGTAGGAACCACCAGAAGCTCAGTGAGGAACTTCTTCATCCAGACAGCTTCCTTTGCGGCATCGCAAGCAGCTATGTACTCCGCTTCCATAGTTGAGTCAGCAACGGTTTCCTGCTTGGAGCTCTTCCACCAAACCGCCCCTCCATTGAGGGTAAAGACATAACCCGACATGGACTTGGAGTCATCCCTGTCACTCTGGAAGCTGGAGTCAGCAAAGGCCTCGATCTGGAGGTTTTTTTCGACTGATACCGGCTTACAACGCTCAATGCGTATGCTACATCTGGTCTGGTACACAACATCGCATACATAATAGATCCTACCGCAGATGCGTAGGGTATTGATGACATGCGAGCCCTTTCCAAATCAGTCTTGGGAGACATCTCTTTGGAGAGGGTGATTCCGTGACAAGCCGGCAGATTACCGCGCTTGGAATCTTCCATACTGAATCGTTTCAGTATGGCGTCGATGTACCATAACTGTGAAAGTCCCAACATCCTTTTAGATCTATCATGATAGATCTGGATCCCCAGAATGTAGTTGGCATCGCCCAGGTCCTTCATGGAGAACCTCTGTAACAAGAATCCTTTGACTGACTGTAACATAGGAATATCATTTCCTATTAGGAGAATGTCATCGACGTACAAGACGAGGAATACCACATTTCTCCCGACAATCTTACTGTAAATGCATGGTTCATCTGGGTTTTTGATAAAGTCGAATTCTTTGACAGTATCATCAAAGCAGATGTTCCAACTCCGCGATGCCTACTTCAGTCCATAGATGGACTTGAGCAACTTGCACACTTTACCGCTGCTCCCACTCTGAATGAATCCCTCTGGCTGATCCATATAGACGCACTCTTCCAAATATCCATTTAGGAAAGCCGTCTTTACGTCCATCTGCCAGATTTCATAATCGTGGAAGGCTGCAATGGCAAGAAGGACCCGAATGGATTTCAGCATAGCCACTGTAGAAAAGGTTTCGTCATAGTCCAAACCAGGTCTTTGACGAAAACCCTTTGCAACAAGTCTAGCCTTATAGGTCTCAACCTGTCCATCTACACCAATCTTCCTTTTGAAGATCCACTTACATCCTACGGATTTTACCCCATCTGGAGCAACGTCCAACGTCCATACTTTGTTGGTGTACATGGACTCCATTTCGGTCCGCATTGCATCCAGCCATTTTACCGAGTCACCGCTCTGAATGGCTTGCTGGAAGCTTGTAGGCTCATCATAATCAATAGTGCAATCCTCTCTATCCCCGTCTATGAGAAAACCGTAGTATCTCTCGGGCGGATGAGACTGCCTACTACTCCTGCGGAGCGGCACAGGAATGTTCGGTTCCCCTGAAACTTCTGGTTCATCCAAGCTTTCAGTAACAGCTTGTGGTTCTGGAATTTCTTCCAGTTCTATTGCGCTCCCACTTATCTGATTTTCCAAAAATTCAGTTTCCAAGGAGTGGGCATATAGAGAAACAAAAACTTTTTGTTCTTCTGCGGAATAGAAAAGATACACCCTGGAGTTCTTTGGGTATCCCACAAACTTACACAGTACTGAGCGTGCCTCGAGCTTGTCCGCATGCTACTTTTTTACAAAAGCTGGACATCCCCATATCTTAAGATACTTAACATAGGGTTTCTTCCCACTCCACATCTGATATGGGGTGGTAGGCACAGTCTTGGTTGGAGCCTTGTTCAAGAGATATGCAGCTGCTTCTAGTGCATAACCCCAGAAAGATTGCGGTAACTCAGCCTTACTTATCATGGAACGAACCATATCCAATAGGGTTCGATTCCGCCTTTCAGATACACTGTTTTGTTGTGGTGTGTATGGAGGAGTACACTGAGAGAGAATTCCATTCTCTTTTAAGTAGTCCAGAAACTCGGCACTCAAGTATTCACCACCTCGATCAGATCTCAGTGTCTTTATACTTTTGCCTGTTTGTTTTTCAACTTCATTCTTGTATTCCCGAAATTTCCCAAAGGCCTCGAATTTGTGCTTCATTAAGAAGACATGTCCATACCTAGAGAAATCATCTGTGAAAGTAATGAAGTATGAATAACCACTTCACGCATGTGTAGACATTGGACCACATACATCACTGTGTATGAGTCCCAAGAACTCGCTCGCTCTTACTCTGTGTCCAGTGAACGGAGTCTTTGTCATCTTTCTCATGAGACAAGATTCACAAGTGGCATAAGACTGATACTCGAACGGATTCAAGTATCCCTCTTTATGTAACTTAGTTAATCATGTCTCATTAATGTGACATAGTCTACAATGCCATAAGAAAGCCTGATTTGTTTCCGGAGACTTTTTTTTATGTGTGTTCTGGACACTGAATATCTGAGCTTGATTTAATACGTATATCCCGTTATTTAATGTACCTGACCCAATCAGAACTTGATTTAGGTGGATATGTACTACATCGGTTACAAAAGTAAATTCATATCCTTCCTTAGAAAGTAAGGATACAGATATGATATTACAAGTCGCACCTGGTACATACAAACAGTTACGCAAAATCAATATCTGCCCAGTTGTCAGGCCAAGATGATATTCCCCTACGGATTCAGCATCCATGCTCATTCCATTAGCAACCCTGAGAGTCATATCACCTTTCCTGATAACCCTACGGTTTCTAAGAGCCTGTATTGAATTACAGATGTGAGATCCTGATCCGGTATCCAATACCCAGGAAGTAGGGTTAACTGACATACAGTTCTCTATCACAAACATACCCGAAGCCGAAGCCACAACATGCTTCGAATTCTAGCTACTGGCTTTGCTAGCCCTGCAATCCTTCTGCCAATGTTCTTTCCCGTAACAATAGGATCCTCCCTCTTTTACTACATCCAGTCCCGAAACTTTTGCCCTTCCCTTTCCTTCTTCTTCCCTTGTTTCCTTCAGGGTATAAGCAGAGGGCAGGGACTGTAGAATTAAGTCAGTATTTGACCCATTCTCCAACGTGGTCTCCAGGTCCGTGAGCTCAAAATAGCTGGTCTCTGTAAGGACGTTGCCCCCTACAGATGACCCGACAGCCAACCTCGCTTGAAGAAATTCGTTCGAGGTCTCATATCTTGCGATACGAGATTGCTCTCCATATAAATCTTTGTTATGGAGGAAGATAGAAACTGAGTCCATCTTCTCGTGCTGCCTCTGGTTTGCACCATCAACTGAGGCTAACACGAGGCACTTGGCTTTCGCACAGTCTTTTTCCGATATCATACGGATGTCAATGTCCGTGACAGGGGAAACTGGTCCCGAGACGGCAAGGGTTTGATTAGTTAAGAGGTGTCCTAGCTTTTCAAGGGTAATGGACATCTGGGCAGACCTTTGCCAATCATAACAGTCAGGTTCAGTCATTTTATTATCTAGATGTAACCTATGTCTGGTCACTGGGTCGCTGCAATTAAGAGAGAGAGAAGAAAACACTCAACATGATGCTCTTGCAAGTTTAGATTGGTTTTTAATTTATCTAAACAGGATGGCTCCCACTGTCTCTCGAATACCTCCTCAAACCATAAAGGAAGAATTAGTCGGGATCAATCTCACCGTACAATACTTGCTTAACCGTTCAGCCAGGCTGGTGTCGGTACTTCGAGGGAGGTTTTCCAATGCTTTCGCGAAGTTCCTTAATTAAATAACCTCTATTCCCTATGGGCGTAGCCCCGCTAACACCTTTCTAGACACCTACTTGGTTTATAGCATTGATCGTTTAAGCGAGAAAGTTCCGGAGGAGTAGCAAATACTCACAGTAGGATCGGGGTCCAAATATCACCGCATGACAAAACTGAAGGTCCTACTAGAATCATCACACTCCAAATGGTATGCAGCGCTAGCAAGTTTCAGTTCTTTTGAAACTCCCGATGTGGATTTTTGCCCCATGCTCTTATGACCTTGACGATGGTCAACAAATCATAAGTCACATGTCAAGTTCTACCCGTCATTGTCCAGGTTAATTTGAACCCACCCGTATATACCCTTGACGAAGGTCAACAAGGTAATACGACTGTCCTAAACCAACGCATCTATCTATGCTACATATGAACACCCAACAGCTACCAATCACTATGCATTGACGAAGGTCAACAAACATAGCTTGAATATTGAATATTCATACGAAATGATGGAGGGCTAAGAATGGTTTTGGCGAAACCTTGAACGTAGTGAACTTGATATAATCGAAGGAACCTTGATAGCTTTTAAAAGGAGTGGCTTAAGCTCCGCGTTTTAAAAGTTATTTTTAAAAAGAAACCGAGTGGTTTTTTTGAAATTGTTTTAACGACTTTTAGTTGGTTTATTTTTCTTGCATTAATTTTAATGCGTCCCATCATTTAATCCTACCATTGCAGAAAACAACGAAAATATGACGTACGCTTATGCCATCCGTATTCGCCACGGGGCCCCGTCATTACCCGTTAGGTTACTTAACTAACGACAGAGCGGGGGCTGGACTAGCGCGGATGCAAAACATAAGCAACGCCTAAATAGATATCATATATAGATATACTCATTCGTCACATGCAATGATAGCCATTTTAGATCACAGATGAACACATTGGATATACTAGGACTCCGCAATTCGTACGAGCCTGTAACGAAAAGCGGATTACACGGTCGCGATGAATAGCCAAAACCCCACCCTAGACACCTACGGGTGCGGCAAACTACCCGCCAAATATCCGAAGCGGAGCAACCTCCCTCAACGACGTGAGTAGGCTACTCCGCACTTCGAGATATCCGGTAGTTTGTGAACCCCACCTTGGGTCTATCCTAGGAGCAAAAACAGTAAAAAGAAATTATACAATGACGACTACAACCCCGATCCGGTTGTGCAGCCAAAAATAATATTACATCAATTTACATATTACATGAATTGAAAGATAAAATGAAAAACTCTCATCTCACAACCCTCAGCTATTCATCCGCGACAATCCAAAGAATTCATATACACATACCATCAACATTACAGATCACAGATTTGTATAACCCCCTCTAATCGACGTATAGCGATTAGCAGACTTCAATACATATAACACATCACAGATATATACCCGTCAGCTTAAGTCTTAAGAAGTTCGATCAAAATACGGATTTTCAAGCCCCAAAAACTAATTTTGCTTTCTGGAAAATCTGGGCAGAAAAAACATATTGTAAAAATCACAAAACAACCCCAGAAACACACTGCAGCAAAATTGTGCCACGGCCGAGTCAACTCGGCGAGCATGCTCCCTCCGCGTTTCCACGGCGACTTAACCAGTTCGTTGGACCAATTTTCTTGGGTGTTTTAACAAAAGCCTGAGCCGATTTTTAGTGTAAGATTTATTATTTTTTGAACAGAGGAAAAAATCGGCAGAAACTATGCTATTTGGGTATGTTTCGTGATATTTTCTCCGATCGAACTTCTACTTACTTTGCTAACATGTTAGATAGTGTTTAACTAGGCTCTGATACCACTGTAAGTCTACGTTACCTCTCCCGGTACTTACGGGCTTGCGGAAATGATGAAAACCGATTTTTCAAGAGGTGGTAACAAGGACTCAAAATACGGATCTTTGTTAAACAACTTATCTAACAAACCTAACAAGAGTTTTACCTACTCGGTTAGGGGGTTATACCTTTCTTGAACTCCTTCGTCTTCAACTCTTTCCGGTGTATGGATCGGCCTCACCTCGTCGTCTCCTTGCGCCGAATATGGATCCACCTGAAAGCTTCTACCTTTGGCTTCTTCTTCGAACTTGAAGAAACTAGAACACTTGGTTTGCTAAACCTTGTGAACTAGGATGAGTAGAGAAGTGATATGGGTTTTTCTTTTATCTCTAAGGCAATGTTTCTCAACTCATGAGATGGAGTTGCCTTGAACAAGAGAGAGAGCAAGAGGAAGAGCAAGAGGGAGAGCTTGAGCATGAGAGAGAAGAAGAATGATAGAATAAGCCAACCCTTTTTCCTCCCATGCTCCCATAACAAAATAATAATAATAATAATAATAATAATAATAATAATAATAATTGAGTATTATGTGATGGTTCATATCATATCAAGTGGCATTATCATTTCATGCACTCATATTGCAAAGCATAACAATCAAGCAAATGTCTTTGCCATGAAATGATAGCCATTGCAATGATGATGGTCAACTAGTCCAACCTAGTCAACCGGTCAACAAAGTCATCAAGTCAACCCCTCATCTCAACCATGACACAATAATACTTAATTAATATTATCATTAATCAAATTTCTTATTCTCATTAGGGTTTAGCAAAAGTCAATGGTCAACAGTGAACAGTCAACAGTCAATAACCCCAATGAGAATCCTCTGCCTCTGTCTCTCTGTCAACTGTGCATACACACCCGCATCCGCGTTCCGAGGAACAGGAATACAAACGAGATAAAACCAATCCCAAAACTTACACTAGGATCTGGCTTAAACCAAAGCCCGCTAGTGTTAACTGTCCGGACACCAAATGTGCACAAGTGCACGGATGTGATCGAACCCAGTCGCAAAACCATGCGACCAGTCTCAAAACCATGCGACCTCTACTCTTGTGCCTAAAGGCGAATAGCTGTCTGTGTGGGACTCTAAAGACTCGATACTACGCTGGCAGTGGGTTTAACCACAGACCGCAAGCGGCACTAGCTGTGCGTAACGGTCCCCAAGTAGATGCCGACAAGAAGGCCGACGAGGTGAAACCCATCTGAACTCCTACTGAGCCTGAATATGACAATCTCTGTATAGTCCAGTCTGTTCGTCTGATACATCACATGGCGGGCCTAGGCGGCGGTAAATGTCAATCCCCTAATAGTGGTACAAGTCGTGTCGGAGTGTAGCCCAGAACACCCTGAGATAGCACTGGACACCTACCAGTATATCTCGCTTGCCCTGTCCAGGGACTACTTGTGTAATGGCTCTCCTAGACACAGCGCGATGTCAACCCCCAATACCGGGAGAGACGAATCCTGTCTAACCGTCACTGCCTCCAAGTGCTTCGGGACTGCACCCAACTACTACCTGTTTGCACGACTCCTTTGAGCAGTGGTAGGGTAGTAATCAAAGTACAATAGGAACACACTCGAGGCGAAGTGACAGTGTCAAGTCAGCGGACTAAGCTGTACTCATGTCACCTGGGAACTGATAACTGACGATAGGTATAGTACCAACCAACAGTTCCCGACGAGTCCTGTCCAGTGTACTCGTAACCCAACGAGCACCCTCATACTATCTCCAGTACGACGTACCGATGGCTATGGGACAGACCATCTCCCCTGCTGGGATGAGAAGCGCATACGCTAGTCTACTCCGGAGTATCGATGCCCTGTCTCTATAGTCCTATGACTAGGGACCTGTATAAGGATGTGCTTATAGATTACCCATCCCCCACGAGTGTGACTGCCATCACAACGCTGGTAATCAAGCAAAGATCCTAAGGGCTCTACTAATATGTATAAGCGATATGCTAAAAGAAACACATGCACATATTGAAGTAGAAACAAACCAAGTAGCATACTACCATTTTGAGCAAGATTGTCCCAACAACTGTGAATATCCCAAGCTTACATTAAGTAATATACAAGCTAGTATGATACAGTAATGGCCTCTAGGGCATATACACTAACAAAACCAATCTCAAAACCCCGGCTAATCATCACAACAGTCCAATACAGTTCATATACACAAACAGTAAACATTACAGAAATGTTCAACCCCCTGCCAACCGACATACTAGCAGTTAGGGGTGGTTTACGAACACATTAAACATAACAGATAAAAACCCAATTAGCAAATATCTTAGAACATCGATCGAATACCAAATTCCGTGTCTACCCCAAAAGCAAACCTGTACTGATGTAACCTGGGTAGAAACAGAACATACAGGAAGTCAAAAACCCAAAAATTATGAATTACTGTGAAACTCCGAGTCAGCTCGGCGTTTATTCGGCGGCTAATCCGCGGCAGAAGCACTCTATTGCCGCGGATCCGCGGCCGTTTTGCCGAGTCACTGGCTCGTATTTTCCCAGTATTCATTAATTTCCCTGCTGTGAATTTTAAGGTATGTCAAAAAAAATTTCAGACACTTTGAAGATTAACAGAAACTTAGGGTTTCGAATTTTTGTTTTCGTGTATTTCTTTCGATCGAACTTCTAATCAATTGCTAACAAGCTAGTAATGGTTTAGTTGGCTCTGATACCACTGTAAGTCCATGTCACGCACCCCACGAACTTGCGGGGAGGCGGAATATATGAAAAACGATTATCAAAGCTTCGTAACACGGACTTGAGCGCATGAATCGTTTCTAAACCGTTACAAGCAAACTACGAAAGGTTTAACTACTAGGATACGTAGTTATACCTCACGTTACTTGTCCTTCGGGTCTTCATCGCGGTCCTCCACTCCTCGTAGGCTCCTTGGAACTTCGGCACCTCAACGTCCTCCTCGAATCAAAGATGATCCATCCGAGAGCTCCTACGCCAAGCTTTATCTCTAACTTGAGATAACTAGGTTGCTCAAAGTGCTAATCTAAGCTACCTAGGGGATATAGAGTAAGGTTATGGATGTATTAGTCTATCTAATCCTTGATCTCAACACATGAGAGGGGAGGATTAGGGTTTCAAGAGAGGATGAGCTTGAGGAGAGAGAAGGTGAGCATAAGAATGAATTGAAATTGTTTCTCACTTGTTATATATTATGAAGCATAAAGAATTATCAAATGAATAAATCAAATGCATTATCATCATGCTTCATTGAATATGAGCAATGAATCATCAAGTGAGTCATTAAGCAATAAATGCTTCATTAACTCGCTTGAATGATTCATCTCATGAGTCATAAAACCAATTAATGCTGATGCCACCTTACCCTCCAACTCACCATGCTTCTAGAAGCTTCCCGGAAAATTACGAGAACACCCCTCCAATCCGTGAAAACACGAAAAAACTTTAGACTATATAAATCCAATAACCTGATACTAGAAACTGGCTTAAACCAAAGCCGACTAGTAAAAACTGTCCGAACGTCGTACGTGCGTAAACACACGTATGCGTCCGAACCCCTGTCGTAAAACCATACGACCTCTATATCATTTCGCCTGGAGCAGGGAAACTCTCTGTGTGGGACTCTAAAGACTCGACACTACGCTGGCAGTAGGTTTAACCACAGACCGCAAGCGGCACTAGCTGTACGTAACGGTCCCCAGGTAGATGTCGATAAGAAGGCTGATGAGGAAAACCATCCGAACACCTACTGAGCCTGATATGACAATCTTCGTACAGTCCGGTCTGTTCGTCTAAGACTATCGCATATCGAGCCTAGGGGCGGCAAGCGTCAGTCCCCTAATAGCTGTATAAGTCGTGTCGGAGCGAAGCCCATTACGCCCTAAGAAACTACTGAAACCAACCAGTAAATCTCGCTTGACCTGACCTGGGACTTTGCGTAATGGCTCTCTGACACAGTGCGATATCAACTACCAATACCGGGAGAGACGAATCCTTTCTAACCGCCACTGCCTCCAAGTGCTCGGGACTGCACCCAATTGCTACCTGTTTGCACGACTCCTTTGAGCCGTGGTAGGGTAGCAATCTAAGAACAGTGGGACACACTCGAGGCGAAGTAGCAGTGTCAAGTCTGCGGACTATGCTGTACTCATGTCACCTTGGAACTGTTAACTGACGATGGGTATAATACTAACCAATCAGTTCCCTGCGAGTCCTGTCCGGTGTACCCGTAACCTAACGAGCACCTGTATACTATCTCCAGTACGACGTAATGATGGCTGTGGGACAGACCATCTTCCCAACTGGGATGATAAGCGTACACACTTAGTCTACTCTGGAATATCGATGCCCTATCTCGATAATCCAACGACCATGTACCTGTATAGGATGTTGCTTACAGACTACCCAGCCCCCACTAGTGTGACTGCCATCACGACGCTGGTAATCAAGCAAAGATCCTATGGGCTCTACTAATATGTATAAGCGATACGTTACAAGAAACATATGCACATATTAAAGTAGACACAAACCAAGTAGCATACTACAATTTTTAGCAAGACTGTTATATACAACTGTGAATATCCCAAGCTTCCATTAAGTAATATACAACCTAGTATGATACAATAATGGCCCCTAGGGCATATACACTAACATAACAGTGTCTGCTCAGTAATTACAGTTTACAGGTACCCGTGTCAAATACTGGAAAACACAATATTATCACGGATATAGCATTTAGGAGCCGACACTGCAAACAGATCAGAAAACCGACCGATATCCAAAGAGTTTTTGCAAATATTGTGTGCACATTATTTGGGTCTAATACAATGAAAGTTGCACAAAACTCTTTGGCACAACACAAAGACCATGGGGGCTGCCATTGCACACACACTTGATGTCTTGAGCAAGTGGGGGGACATGAGCATTTATTGATAAAAGTGTTGATGTGAGATATTGCACCATGTTTCCCTACAAAACTACTGGGTAGTATACAAGCCTCTGCAAAGAAATCAAACAACACCAATGGACTTGTGGGGACAACATTATACCACACAATGAATACGAGCCCCACTCCTCGGATTTCACCCGGCCACATACTCATGAAAACCGGTGAGCTCGGCCGTACAAGCTCCAATGGGCCCCATCTTTTCTCTGTGCCTCCGTTGTTGCCACGTAGGCTTGTTTTTATTGTTTGTTTAATTTTCTTTTGAGCCTATAAATAGCAGATCAGTGGAAAGGGGAGGCCTCTCTCATATTCTAACATGTATATACCACTTCTCATTTTGATAGTTTATTTCTTTTTGGTTTAGCTTGAGGGTGAGTGATCTTCATTTGGTTTCTTCTTCTTCTTCCCTCTTGAAGCTCTCTTTGGAGAGCTTCATTAAGGAGTTTGAACAAGCTACCATAATCTTGTAACTCTTCATCAAGTGTTTATATATATTTCTTTCTTTTATTGCTTTCTTTACTTATGTGCTTTCTTTTAATCATGCTTAACTAATTCTTTATTTGGTTGTGGTGTGGGTGAGAAAGTGAGATGAAAGGCTTTGCCACCTCCACCTCTTGTTTATGTTCATGTGCTTAACTTTTTGATTCTAACTTAAATATTGCTAATGTATTGATATGATATGGTATTTTGACATATGGTTACTTGTAACCTCCTCATATACCATATTCATTCCCTTTCCCCATTTCAATGTTTAAGTTAAAATCTATTTATTGTTAAGTTTGCTAAGTTTGGATATGTTATGTCGTGATCAAGTGCTTGACAATCCCTTGATTTCATATAGCATATACCTTCACAAACCCTTAGCAAACTACACACTAAAACCATTTGCTCTCACTAACCATTTTGTGTTTTTGTTATTGCGGTATGCTTGCTAACCCTCGTGTTTAGTGTTGATACCCCAAGCGCAGACATACAAACGGTAAGTGATCAAACGGATATCTCATGACCAAAGGAGTTTAGAGGTAAACGTCGCGATTCAATGCTTCCGTGCTAAGCCACAACCATTCTTCCTTAAACTCCTTTTTCTTGCTTTTTATTGTTTCCGTATTCTTATATTTTTTGTGACAAACACCAATTCGTTCATTTGTTAACCTTAAACAACATTACTTAATACACAATTCCCTGCGGATCGACCCGTGCTTGCCGGCTCGCTACAACGCGTCGTGCACTTGCGGTTTATAAATTTTAAAACGAGAACGATCTCGCGTGCGCATTCTGTTTCATTTAATTAATATCTCTATTTCCAAAACATACGCGTTGCACGCGCGGGTGAATTCCTAACAAGTTTTTAGCGCCGTTGCAGGGGAACTGTTGTCATTAGGTATTGTTATTTCTGGTTTACCAAGAAAACTAACTTTCTAACTCAATTTTTTCAAAATTAACTCTAATAACATTCTTTTCATATTGTTCTCTATTCTTGAAACCTGCTATCACCTTGAGCTTAATTTAAAAAATCAAGTTATACCTGAAGAGTACTTAGCTAGCCTAGAGAATTTACACAAATTTTCATCCCATCTCCTCGGAATTTGGCCGATAACATCAAGGAGGAATCCGGCGAGCTCAGCCAAGTTTGGGGGTTTTTGATTTTTTCTTTTTGTGTAATCTCCAGTGTCTTGTCAGTATTTTGTTGGTATTGTTTGATTTTTCTAATTTTTAGTGTGCAGGTATTGGGGCACATATATCGCTTTTGACACTAAATATCGTATTTTTCGTCATTTTAGGTTTTTCATGGAATTATGACCAGCGATCGTGCGGAGCGAGATTCAATTTCAATTTCAAGACGTTATGAAAGAATAGTGCCAATGATCCGGGTAGTTTGACCTACGCAAGCGAACAATCAACGACTCAGATCACTTTCAAAGTGGTTTTCTTAAACCAAATCATATCGGTACGTATTTCCTAACACCTTCGCTCGAATCCGACGCAATCTAATTTTCTACCTTTTGCAGGATTCTTCGCACAATTTTGCCGCCAAATTGAACAAGGGAACTAACCGTATTTTTTGCAGCGCTTAACAAAAATTGAAAAAGAATGGTTTATACTTCTTGATTTCTTGAAATTCTTTTATTTGATTACGCATTTCATTTTAATACGATATTAAGGGCATAAATGACCAAGCAAGATACGGTAAAGGATTTCATCACCTTTTCTCCGTAGCCCACAAATCACAAAACTGCATTTTCGCATACCCCCGATAGTTTAAAATCAATTAGAATTTTGACTCTAACGACTTCACGCTCATTAAGAGAAGTTAACTATGTTTAGAACTTTGCTTAACGGTATATCATTCATGAGGTGTCTAGGCAAGTGTTTACGGCGCAACCGCCAAAAAGAGAAAGGGTTATTTAATTATGGACCTTCGCGAAAGCGTTGGAAAACCTCCATTATCTCTTGCACTTACCTGGCTTTGTGAACAGTATATCTTGAGCTTATTTCTCGATATAGTTTTACTTCGGCAATCAAGATCTTGAGCAGGTCTAAGTTGACTTAGCATAACATAGACTGCTAGTGGTGTGATATTCTTTATTTTTGTGATATTTGTGAATTTTTGTTATTATGGTTGATACACAATACAATTCTATTTTTTACGACTCTTATTCTTTTGTTTATACTCAATCCCAATTGATTTGTACAAATTGCAAAAATCTTTCCCATATTCAGGATATTTGTCCTTATCTACGGGGTGACCAAACGTCCGAAATTGTTGATAACGGTCACCCACCTAACACTCTTGAACCCAGTCCCACTTCAACCAAAGACCAATTGATTGAATATTTAGAGAAAGAGGTCGACAGAATGACTGCTCTAGCATCACCACCATAACAACCCCTCTAACCCGAAACAACTAAACCATAATTAGGGAGTGACGGTGAGATAGATGCTAGGTTGACCACTTTTGAAAAGGGTATTGAAGTAATGACTGCGGTCGAGAACCAATCAACTGCGACGCTAGCCCTATTTTTACAGCAATCTGAGCAATTATTTGTTGCTCAAGCTCAATCTTTGGGTAGAATCGAGGAACAAACGAAACATTTAGCTGAGAGGATTCTAGGGAGTGAGCACAGTCAAACGGAACCCCATAGTGTCAATTTCTGTCATTTAGGAAGTCATCCGAGTGAGATAAATGATTAAACGAATTTTGATGATTTCATAGGTGATGATACAAATGAATTGACTGAGTGCTACCAGGACACACAAGAAAGTCCTCCGTCTGATTTTTGCTTTCCAATTTTAAATGAGGGACCTTGTGAATTTGACGGGTATGGTTCGGATAGATTAGAAGAAATCAGTGATCAGGAACCCACAATTTTTGTATCACCTTTTGATATGGTTTTGGAAGAAACGTTAGTGTGGGAACCTACTTTTTTAAATGATATGAACCTACCCATTTTTGAATGTGATGAGGAGGAAATCTTTTTTGGAGAGAGTGTAAATAATGAGAGTAGGATTGTGAAAAATAATAGGGAGGAAGACGGTGTTGAAAATTATTCTTTTATACAGAGTTTTGAGGAAATTTTTGCTAATGAACTTGATATTCTTGGTGAGTTTGGGTCAGGATCATTTTGGGATCATCCTTTGTTCTTTTCTTTTTCAGCACTTTTTGCGGATGAACTCCAGTTCTTACACGAACCTGACTTCGAAACTCAACACACACTTATTGAAAATTCAATTCATTCAGAAAACAATGCTTTGACCGCTTCAAAACTTCATTTTCACCTTCAACATTTTTTGCTCCCTACTATTACACACCCATGCCCTTTACTAACATCTAACCATTTTTTGTATATTCTCTTCTTCTTTTTATTATAACAATTCGTTTGCCAGCCATGGCACTATATTAACAAAATTTTTGAATGGCTGATATTAATTTCTGCACTAACCCAATCGTTTAACTTGTACATGTTGTAATTAATCATAGTTTTTTTTCCTTTTTTCTTGAATAAAATGCTCACACTGATATCTAAGTCTAGCTACCGGAGACGGGGGCAACGATGAGGACATCGTAAAACTCATGTTTGGGGGTGGGCACTGCATCATGTGTATATTCTGCATTGCGTAAATAATAAAAAACCCATAAAAATTGAAAAAATTTCCGAAAAATATAAATACTTTGTCGTCAAGTTTGCTAATAGGGTAACTTAGATTTTATTCCGAAAGTTTAGTTGATACGTTAGAAGTAACTAAATCCTAGACTTAGGAATTGAAAACCCAAAAAATAACCCTCATTCTGTTTAACCTTGGTAAATATACGTCCTTACAGTTTTTTTTAAGAAATAGGTAATCTTGAGTTCGGTTCTTTAGTAAAGTCAAGATGAAGGAAAAGTATTGAAGCTTTACTGAAAGATAAGTCTGAAAAATAGTGACTATTCTGAAGTCCAAATTTAGAAAGTATATACCTTACAAATTACACATACACGCACCTTGAAACTTGGGATAGTCGAGGATACCTAGAAATACTCTTGCCTGAAAGCCTAGTATGAAAGAAAAAACAGTATTTAAAGCTAAACACCATAAGAGCATCATTGAAAAGTATACCCGGTTTTGAAAAGAAAAAGAAAAAAAATATTAATAAAGTCAAGACCTGGAAACTGCTATTTACGCTTTAAGCTTATGCATTCAGTAATCGGCTGTTAGTGCCTCAAGATGCATTAATAGTCGCATGAAAGGTATATGAGCAGCACCGTCCATCCATTAATGAAAAGAAGTAGTATTAGATATTAAGGCAAGGGTACTATAGCTTGAATTAAATTCTTAAGTGTAGGGGTGAAAATTTACACACACGTAGGGTTATAAAATCGAATTTTGGAGGAAAGATAAAAATGAAGAATAAGACTTATGTTTCCTGTAAAGTTTATAAAAATTCCTGATTTGAGACCACACTTTAGAAGGAAAACTCAGGAGATACCAATATCTTTCTAAACTGTAAATACGCATATGATCTGAGATTAAATAGATAGGAGGCGTGAAACATAAGGGTTGAATATTTCTAACTTAGGATAATAGAATTTTTAACTTAGATACAAAACTGTAGGAGTAGAATCGACGTTAACTTATGAAACTACCTTGACTGGATTTTATGGGTGTAATCCGCTGAAAACCCTCAGGAGACAACACTTCTCCTACTAGGGTCACCTAGACGTTCAACGGCTTCTTGCACGTGCTCAGTGCAATCGCGTTCCCTGCGAAAGTGAGGCTAGGATTTTTTTGTTTTGCTCGGGACGAGCAAAAGATAAGTATGGGAGTATTTGTTCAACACAAAAAACTGCATTTTAATACATCTCATTCATTATGTATTTTGTAATATAATAGTACTTTTAACAGTGTCTGCTCAGTAAATACAGTTTACAGGTATACGTGACAAATACTGGAAAACACAATCAATATCACGGATATAGCATTTAGGAGACGACACTGCAAACAGATCACAAAACCGACCGATATCCAAAGAGTTTTTGCAAATATTGTGTGCATTTTATTTTGGTCCAACACAATGCAAGTTGCACACAACTCTTCGGCACAACACAAGGACCATGTGGGCTGTGGCTTGAGCAAGTGGGGGGGGGACATAAGCATTTATTACTAAAAGTGTTGATGTGAGATATTGCACCATGTTTCCCTCCAAAACTACTTGGTACTATACAAGCCCCTACAAAGAAAACAAACAACACCAGTGGACTTGTGGGGACAACATTATAGCACACAATGAATACGAGCCCCTCTCCTCGGATTTCACCCGGCCACATACTCATGATAACCGGCGAGCTCGGCCGTAGAAGCTCCAATGGGCCCCATCTTTTCTCTGTGCCTCCCTTGTTGCCACGTAGGCTTGTTTTTATTGTTTGTTTAATTTTCTTTTGAGCCTATAAATAGCAGATCAGTGGAAAGAGGAGGCCACTCTCATATTCTACCATTTATATACCACTTCTCATTTTTATAGTTTGTTTCTTTTTGGTTTAGCTTAAGGGCGAGTGATCTTCATTTGGTTTCTTCATCTTCTTCCCTCTTGAAGCTCTCTTTGGAGAGCTTTATTAAGGAGGTTGAACAAGCTACCATAATCTTGTAACTCTTCATCAAGTGTTTATATATATTGCTTTCTTTTATTCCTTTCTTTACTTACTTTCTTTCTTTTAATCATGCTTAACTAATTCTTTATTTGGTTGTGCTGTGGGTGAGAAAGTGAGATGAAAGGTTTTGCCTCCTCTACCTCCTATTTATGTTCATGTGCTTAACTTTTTGATTCTAACTTAAATATTGATAATGTATTGATATGATATGGTATTTTGACATATGGTTACTTGTAACCTCCTCATATACCATATTCATTCCCTTTCCCCATTTCAATGTTTAAGTTAAAATCTTTTTAGTGTTAAGTTTGCTAATTTTGGATATGTTATGTCATGATCAAGTGCTTGACAATCCCTTGATTTCATATAGCATATACCTTCACAAACCCTTAGCAAAGTCCACACTAAAACCATTTGCTCTCACTAACCACTTTGTGTTTTTGTTGTTGCGGTATGCTTGCTAACCCTCGTGTTTAGTGTTGATACCCCAAGCGTAGACATACAAACGGTAAGTGATCAAACGGACATCTCTTGACCAAGGGAGTGTAGAGGTATACGTCGCGATTCAAAGCTTCCGAGCCAAGCCACAACCATTCTTCCTTAAACTCCTTTTTCTTGCTTTTTATTGTTTCCGTATTCTTATATTTTTTGTGACAAACCCCAATTCGTTCATTTCTTAACCTTAAACAACAATACTTAATACACAATTCCCTGCCGATCAACCCGTGCCTGCCGGCTCGCTACAACGCGTCGTGCACTTGCGGTTTATAAATTTTAAAACGAGAACGATCTCGCATGCGCATTCCGTTTCATTAAAACCATATCTCTATTTCCAAAACATACGTGTTTGAGCACGCAGGTGAATTCCCAACAAGTCTCCCTATCGACTTGTGTATGGAAAGGCTTGCCACCTTCCTGTGGAAATCGAGCATCGCGCATTTTGGGCGATCAAAGAGCTGAACCTAACCATTGAAGATGCAGGCATCTATCGGAAGCTGCTGCTAAACGAACTGAACGAGCTTCGGGATGAAGCTTATGAAAACGCGGTTGTCATTAAGAACCGAATGAAGGTGTTTCATGATAAACACCTTACGCGCAAAATCTTCACACCTGGACAATATGTACTTCTTTATGGCACCCGACTCCATTTCCATCCCGGTAAGCATCGATCTCGCTAGAAAGGACCTTTTTTTGTGCGGTGTGTTTACCCGCACGACACTGTGGATTTGGAGAATCCGAAGGACGGTTTGTTTTTCAAAGTAAATGGACACCGATTGAAACCGTACCTTAGCGCAGAACCATCAGAGGAGCTCCTGACATTACAGGAGCCGATTCACCCTGTATAATCTTCCTCTGATTACCACCAATCATCGGTTATCCAGCCATAAACCGTTGAAACACTGTTTCAAATAAGTTTGGGGGTACGTATATATTGGTTTTAGTGTATATATGTGGATATTCTTGTCTTGTGCATATCCCTCTGATACGAGCAATCTTGTCTGGTGATGCTCATTTCATTTCATTTCAAAACAAAAAAAATTGCTTTTGACCATTCAACAATTTTACCCTCTTGATGTACATTGACAGTGAGGGCACTGTCCAGTTTAAGTTTGGGGGTGTGCTCACCTCTTTAAGCTTTCTCCCTCTGCATTCATTTGTATGTTCTGCATTTGCATACAAATTTAAAATACCCCATAAAAATCAATTTTTTTTAACAAAATATAAAAACTTTGTAGTCAAGTTAGCTATTGGAGAACTGAGATTCGATATTTCGACGGTTTTGTTTGATAAGATAAGAACGACTAAATCCTATTGTTAGAATTGGAAGACCTAAAAGATAACCCTCCTTTAAGCTTAACTATAGCCAATATACGTCTTTACACCACACTACACGTGTCTTCAGTTTTGAAAATTAGATAACAAGTCTAATATGTATATTTTTAAATTGATAAACTACTTTTTGAGAATCAAATAGGTTTGTTCTGAAATAAGTAATATCAAGAATAGTTTATAAAGTGAAGCGAATATGGAAGGATATTATTGATACCATAATTGGAACAAATTCTGAAGAATAACCCATCTAGAAATTTATTGGAGTGATTACACACCTGATCCACTCAACACGTCTTTCATCCTAAAAAATAATTGAACAACTGGTTATATCTCCGTTCGCTGTTATGATTTTCAGCCTAATTTAGTCTTTTTGTTTTAGGGCCTAAGTAACTTGAGTAATTAAGTCCGCCAGGTTGTCTTTACACCTAATGCCCTAAAATCAACTGGTTTTGGTGCATTGGCCCAAAGCTCGCTAAGAAATCTAGAAAGCCCAAATTAAAACAAGGTCAAGCAAGTGTTCTCTCCGAGTTAAAATTCCTAACGGTTCTTTGTGTGAGAATAATCTTGACAAAAGACGGGTTTTTATAAAAATATTTCTAGCGGAGATATAAAGGTTTTATCCTATGATAATGACTATTGCACGTTCACAGAGGTGTGTATGAAACGAAAACAAGAAAAAGGTGGAGTGAAAAATAAGACATAGTTTCCTATTAAGGAAGATAGAAATTCTGAATTTGAAACCTAACTGGAAAATGAAACTTGAGAAGTACTTAACTCTTTATAAACCTTGTGTGATCCTTTTTAAATTTTTATCTAGGCTTTATTTTGTTACATGACGATTTTAATCGATCCTTTTGAAACTTAACGGCAATATTTGCACTGCACGTAAAGACATATAGAGTCTTAAGTTAAATAAGAGGTGAGGTGTGAAAAATAAATGTTCGAGAGTTCTAAATTTAGGATAATAGAAGTGCTAGCTTTAAAAAAAAACCTTAGGTTTAGAATCATAGTTATTTCGCAAAACTAGCTTGACGGAATTTTGTGGGTGAAATCCGCTGAAAACTCTCGCGAGACAACACTCCTCCTACTAGGGACACCTAGAGATTTAACGGCTTGTTGCACAAGATCGGTGCAATTGCATTCCCTGCGAAAGTGATGTCAGGATTCTTTCTTGTTTTGCTCGGGACGAGGAAAAGATATGTTTAGGGGTATTTGTTCATATCAGAAAATTGCATTTTAATACCGCTCATTCATTATCTATTTTTTGTATTTATCGGTACTATTAACCAGTGTCTGCTCAGTAATACAGATTAAAGGTATCTGTGACAAAATACTGAAAATACATTCAAAATCACGGATATATCATTTGAGAGCCGACACTGCAACCAGAATCGCAATCCGACAGATACTTCAAGAGTTTCTTTTTGCAACATGCTTGTGTACACACTTTTTATCTAAATGGAACAATACAATAGAAGTGTGTACATAAGACTTTTTGGCAAGGACTATTGAGGGGGCTTCCCAAGACACAAGTGGGTGTGACATGCATTAAATGCTACAAGATGTGTGATGTGATGCATTGCATCATGTTTCCCTCCAAGCCCTGAGTGCAACTCAAGCTTCTACAGACAAATCTAGCAGCACCAAAGTGATGTGGGGGAACATACAAACCAACACACCAAGCACGAGCCCCAGAGCTCGAATTTTGGCCGAGCACTTTCCATCTTTGGACGAGCAGGCCGGCCATACAGTGCCAGATGGGCCCCATTTTTCTTCAGTCTCTCCCTTGCTTCCACATTAGCTCATTTTTATTGTTTTTTTATTCATTTTTTGAGCCTATAAATACAGAACCAGTGAGCAAGGAGAGGGGGGGGTCTATTCTTTGCCTCATTTTTGTTTAGAACTCTTGTATTTGTAATTTTCTTTCTCTTTAACCTCTTGAGCTCTTGCCCCTTTATCTTGACCTTGCAACTTCTTCATTGAACCTGCAAGCTTAAGGTTTAGGTTCTTGACTTCAAGAATAGTTGTAATTTGTTGAAATTCAAAAAAAGGTTCTCTTTTCTTATGTCTTACTTTTTACACACTTGAACTTGTGAAATCCTTGCTTTACTTTGATCTTGCAACCTCTTAAGTGAGCTTGCAACCTTAAAGTTTTGTATTTGGATTTCACATTGATACGGGATTAAAGAACGCACCGAAGGTTTTTTCACTTGATTTATTGGTTCTCTCTCTTTGTCTTTCTTTTCTTGCTATTTTTTATTAATGTTTCCTTTCTCTATTCTTTTTCATTTTGGTGTTATAAATATGTGCGGGTAATCGATTCACTTATTAAGAGTATAATATGGTTAGCTTGTGTTTGATGATGTGTTTTTGTTAAACCTTAAAAACCATAACTTTGCAATTGAAACTCCGAGCAAACCACTCGCAATTCCGCTCCGTTAGGCATCCTATCCTACCACGATAGCGGTGAATCCTAATCGTGACCGGATTGCTTATGGTTTTCCGAAGACTAAGATCAAGACACATCAACGGAAGGACAAGGGACAAGGAATACAGATTTAGCTCAAAGCTGCAAATACCGTATTTCTAGTTCCCTAATCCACGTTGTTGCCAATTACCATAGTGTCAATACCAAAGTTGGTGTTAGTTATATATATGCCCTGGAGGCCATTACTGTACATGTGATGTATATTGTAGTAGATGCTTGGACATATATAGGGAAGACTTTCTTGCTCGACACGATAGTATGCTATCTGGTTGCACTTTATCTTAACATGTACACTAATTGTCTCTCTATTACATGTTGATATAGCCCTTAGGATGAGTACTTGACTACCAGGATTATGATGCAGATCATACTGGTAGGGACAACATAGTCGATAAGTACATCCTTCAAATGTTCCTAGTCGTGGGAGTATCGAGACAGGGCATCGATACTACAGAGTAGACTAGTGTATATGCTTCTCGACCCATATGATGGGCGATGGATGATCCTATATCCATTGGTGTTAGACATCAGAGAAGGTATACGGGTGCTCAGTGGAGACTGGGTACACTGAACGGACTTGCCAAAAACTCCTAGATGGTATTATACCTATCGTCGGATAGCCGTTTTCTGGTGACACTAGTACATGTTAGTCTGTAGACCCGAGATCGTCATAGAGTCTTGTGTGATTCCCACAATGCTTTGATTTCCACCATACCACTGTCAAGAGATTGTGCAAAACAGTGGTTTTTGGGTACAGTTTTGAGTCACATTGAGGCAATGAGCGATAGGAGGGGTTTCATCTCTCCCGATATTGGGAGTTGATGTTGTGCTATGCTCGATTGGCCATAACAGGAAATCCCTGGCCTGGGTTGCTGAGATTTACTGGTAAGTGTTATCAGTAGTTTCTCAAACCGTTTTGGACCGCGCATCGGCATGACTTATTAGGCTATTGGGGTCTGACGTTATACCAACCCCAGGCTATGATATGCGACATATCATACGAAGAGACCGGACTGTACGGTAGTGTTACTGATTGGATTCGCAGGAGTATGAGCAGGCTTGCTTGTTGTTCTTTTAATCGCTCAATACCCGAGTGGCCGTTACGTTTAGGAGACCGCTTGCGGCTTGTGGGTGTTTGATATGATCATCACCTACTACCGGCGTATTGACGAGTCTTTAGAGTCCTACACAGAGGTTTCCTGGTTCATGCGAAATGGAGTAGGAGCACATATGTGATATGTGCGGGACCGAGATAAATGCGAGTATGTGATACCGCATTCTATTCTCACGACTTGTGACATTGGTCGGGTATATGAGATATAGCCGGGTTATCGGATCAAGTGTTGATTCGATAAGTTGTTACATTTGATATTAGTTGGTTATATGTGATATAGCCAGATTTTTAAATCAAATGTTGATTTAATAATTTAATGTAGAATTATATATTTGATATATTAAATTACGTTAACTAATATTAGCTCACATAAGTATTTCTTTTTCTCACATTTGATACATTAATATATATATGATATATGTTAATTGTATTATTTTCTTTTTGTACACAAAATATATATGTTTTATAAATTGTTGTGTCATGCTAGGTTACACTTACAACATGTATGTATGAGACTTATACCATGCTAGGGTTTATGTTTGGGTTTTATTTATCATTAAGTAATTAACAAAAGATTTGGAATGAGTCATGGTTGAAGCTTGGAGAAGCTTGTAGAAAACATTGCCCAAGTCCTCTCTTTTATCCTTGCTTAAGATATTTGTTAACCTAACCCTTAACCTTAGACTATGGTTTATTCTCTACAAGAGTTAAGCATGACACTAACTCACCATGGTTGCAATTCTAACCCCACTCTCTCATTCATTTTCTTCATCTTCTTCCTCCTCCTCAAGAGAAAAAAGCTTGCTAGTTTTTTTCTAAGTGATGAAATCTTGTGAGAAAAATAAAACTAAAGTGAGCCCACTACCTACTTCGTCATCCTCTACTACATGCCATTTAGTTTAGGGTGTTTGCTTCACTAATCTCACCATTAGTGAAGAGATATCTTGAGCTAGTGTCTCCTCGACGTAGATCATCTTCGGCCTCGAAGACTTCGATGCAAGCTTGTTCCGTATATCTTGTGGAGCCTCTCTAGAGTCCGGGAGTTCATGATCGCAGCGAAGGGACTACTACACGGAGCTATTGAAGTGAAGGACCGGTCTACAAAAGTTGTATTCCTTCTTCCCTTTAGTTTGTAAAGAGTTTACAATCTAGAAAACCCTAAGTCTCTAGTTCGATCCTCGTTCGGGTTCTTTAGCTCTCTAGAAAATTTTGAAATGGCATGTTCGATGCCCTAGTAAACACCGTGAGGGTGCTAAGGAATCCAACAGTGGTATCAGAGCCTAGCTAGAGCATTAGGGATCGCGTAGGCCAAATTAAAAGTCCGATCGAACTCCAAAAACCATAATTTTCCCTCTCTGGAAATTTTTCAAAAAGTTGAAAATTTTCATGTTAATAATATTCAGAAAATTATGCAGGTAATTCTATAGACACACCTGAAGAACGAAACTCTAACTCGTCTAAATGACCGCGGATCCACGGCTAAAACATGGTTTTGGCGGCGTATCCGCGACACCACTTAAGAGGCTTGGGTCGGGCCCTTCAGCTGTTGGTCCGTAGGTACCGGGGCATGCTTCTGGGCATTTTTAATTCTGCTGAAGTGTTGAGCTCTCTGGGAATTTTGGGAATTCATTTATTCGATCGAAATATTTAACGTCTCCTAGCTTTCTGTGATTGTGATACAATATTTGGAATCCACTATAATTAGTTTTGTGATAACTAGTTTGAATTTTGTATATCTAGCGTTTTAGTCTCATTTGATCGGTTGCCACGAGATTTTGATGTTGATCAAAAGTCCGTTGCAATTACGTAGTGTACGTGGATACTCGCCGGGTAACCTTGATAGATAGCCACGCCCCATAGCCTCGACCAAGTGACTGTAGGAGAACCCCGTCGCCAAAAGCATCCGTTCGGGTGCTCGCGGCAGCGGTGTTCCTCCTTAATGCACTTCGTCGATGGCATCGGGGGGTGCGGCCGTCTACTAAAGTTTCCAACGAGCATTCGATCAGGTTATCAGGAATCTTTTTGAATTACCCGACAGGTTATTGGAAAGTGTTTTCAATATTGAGACTAAAATGCGTGGTTTATAATTGTTAGGCATGTAATGTCTAAGGAATTCATTTGGTTAGGTATGAAATCCAAAATATGTGATAAATTAGGTTTATGATGTCTATGGTGGTTGCGGATTCCAATTATTTTAGTTTTTCACTTTCTTTTCTGCGTCCGTAAGTGTAATATGTGGTGTATCGCCGGTTTCGTTGCTATACATCAACGACAATTGGGATACGCATATTTACTTACGTTGATGACATGCGATGTTATGTGTTGTTGTGATATGTTATATTGGATCGTCGTGTTTTGAATAGCCGGAGGTTTTTATGTGAGATGAGAGTTTTTCATTTTCATTCATGTAAAATCTTATATGTAATATTCTTTTATTAGGGCACTTCCGGGTAGAGGATGATGTCACTATTGATAAATATTATTTACTTTTCCACATTAGGATAGACCAACGGAGGGGAGCACAAGTAACCGGGTTCTAGAGTCTAGTGGGAGACCATCTCGAGGAGTCGAGACCGGGTCTCCTAACTCTAGAATTGGTAGGGTTGCTTGCCGCTCTCGTAGGGGTCTAGGGATGTGGGTTTGGCTATTCATCACGACCGTGGAATCCGCATTTTTACTGGCTTAAATAAAACACGGAATTCCTAGTATATCCAATATTTCATATGTGATTCTTCTGCTGCTGATATTCTGTGACGTGATCACTTGATATGTTCTGAGACGAATGCCTATATATTATATATATGAGATATAATTAATATTGTTGATTTCGTTTCTTAAGTGATGCTTAGGAAGCATAATCTGATGGGAATTCATTAATGAGATTAATGAAATAAAAAGAAACCTAAAAGATGTTGTAGAAACTTGTTTTAAAAAAAAATGGTAGCTCTAGTTCTTGCTTTGTATAGCGGTATTCCTTGTAGAATATCCAGCACCTTATTCGATAAGGAAAGAGCCGAGATCCCTTTACCGGGAGTGATCTCTTTAGCGAAACTAGCAGATTCTACAACCCACTCGGTTTGTCTTATGATTGCTTCTATAGTTATTGCTTTGCATAGTGGTATTTTTGTAATATCCTGCAGCTTATTCGATAAGGAAAGAGCCGAGAACCCTTCACCGGGAGTGACCACTTTAGCGAAACTAGCAAAAGCCTAAAAAACACTCCTTTTCAAAATCACTCGATTGTATTACGAGATCAAGTTCATTACGCAAAGGGTTTTCTTAAAGACCTGTCGTAGCCCTCCGTCATTTCAGATAAGTAGTATTTAGTATTCGTGCTGCGTTTCTTGACCTCTGTCAAGGCGTAATGTGCGTTAGCTGATTAGTGCTTTTCTGCTAGCATATGATGCGATTGGATTAGGGTAGTCGTACGACCTTGTTGACCTCTCTCAAGGGTCGTGCGGTTGGGTTTAATTCAAGGAGGAAATGTCGGGTTGAACTTGACTAGCAGCCTATGGTTTATTGACCTCTGTCAAGGTCATAGGAGGCTTGGGGAAAAAAATTATCGGGAATTTCAAGTGTTGATGTTTGCAATGAGATTGCATTCTTTCTGTGAGATGGTTGGATCCCGATATCCACAGCGAGTAAGAGTTACTCCTTGGAGAGTTTTACACATTACAATTAGCCGATCAAGTAGGTGTCTAGAAAGGTGTTAACGGGGTTACACCCCTGGGAAAATGAGGTTTATTTTAATTAGGTCCGTGCGAAAGCACGGGAAACCTCCCTCAAAGTACCGACACTGGCCTGGCAGAAAGATTGGCGAACTTATAGGGTATAATTAATCCCGACCAGTCTTACCTTTTAGGGTTTGAAGAAAGATTTGACTAAAACAGTGGGAGCCATCTTGATTAGATAAATTAATAACTAATCTAATCCTGTAAGAGCACACGCAGAGTGTTTTCTTCTCTCTCTTTCCTGGTAGTGACCATGTCACGCCTTAATCAAGATAATAAAATGGATGCATTGACCGAACCTACTTATTATACCGAGCTAGGGAACGTTGGTTCAGTTCTTTCTTATAATTGTTATAAGTCCGAGCAGGAAATAGGGGAATATCCGGATTCCCATGCCACCCAATCGAAGAAAATGCATGTTGATGCATCTTTTTCGGGTGTGTTCATTACCGAGAACTGTTTCTTAGTATCCTCTACGTCCTAGGTATGAGATTCCGGATTAGGATCACATATATGTAATATGTTACATGGACTGCAGAAAGGTAGAGAACTGAGATTGGGTGATATGTATCTAAGTGTTAGTGATTGGTGCAAGTGTTGCAGCCAAACTAGTTGGCAGATATCACATTGTATTAGATGCATTGATTTTGAACAAATGTTATTACATACCGAACCTGATATACAATATTACATCGGTTTCTTTAATGAGTTAAAGAAAGATATAATTATGTATTATAAGATAATGTTGTGAATATTTTCCTGAATCAAGAGTTGATTCGATTAGGCACGTTATATAATAGCATATACGTTCTAAATCAAACCACAGTTCAAAGTATGTAGTACACACACAAGATGAGTAGTTCAGAAATGAACGAATCCTTCTTGTGGCATTGTAGACTAGTTCATATCAATATGACTTGACCAGCTAAGTTACATATGAATGAATATGAGAATCTGTTCGAATTTTCATCTTATGATACTTGCCAGTCTTGTCTCAAAGGTAAAATGACCGATACTCCGTTTACTGGAAACAGAGAAAGAGTCAGTGAACTCTTGGGACAAATACATGCTGATGTATACGGTCCTATGTCTAAAAATTCTAAGGTTGGTTCTTGCTATTTCATTATATTCATCGACTATCTCTCAAGATTCGTACATGTGTTCCTGTTGAAACACAAGTCTGAAATTTTTGAGAAATTCAAGGATATAAGCATGAAGTTGAGAACCTAACGGGTAGAAGTATTAAAGTCCTTCGATGTGATCGAGGAAGAGAATACTTACGCATGGAGTTCCTGGAGTTTATAAAAGGAGAATGAGATTCTCTCCCAGATTATTCCTTCGTACACACCACAGTACAACGGTGTATCGGGGCGGAGGTATCGCACCCTATGAGATAGGGTGCGCTCTATGATGAGTACTGCTGAGTTACCTGTTTTCTTTAGGAGTTATGCACTTGAGAAGATGCATACCTATTGAATGGGATTCCGTCCAAATCAGGGCCTACCACTACATAGGAGATATGGTGTAGGAAGAGACCATGTCTTAAACGAGTTAAGATATGGGTTGTCCGGCCTATAATAAAAAGCAAAATCTGGACTTGTTCGAGGCAAGGTCAGTTCTGTAAAAGTTTGTTTGGATAACCCGATCATTCGCAAGGGAATATCTTCTACCACTCTGAGGAGCAAAATGTGTTTTATTTCTCAGCATGCCACCTTTTTAGAAAAGGAATTTCTTGTGAAGAAATTAGTGGTCATGAGGTAGAACTGGAAGAAGTTCCAGCTAGACAAACTAACAGCTGATGATTTGGTGAAACCAAAGGATTCAATAGTCTCCAACGAACCTCAGCCTCTGCGCGAATCTGGTAGGGTTCCTCATCCACTTTAGAGATACTGCGGTCTTCTCGGTGACAGTGGGAGCGAGGATTGCATCATGGTAGATGGTGGCCCAACTAGGTTCTGGCAGGCCATCATGAGTGGGGACTCTATGAAAAGGATGGATGCTATGCGATCAAAGATGGAATCCATGTATACCAACAAAGTATGACTTTGATTGTTGCACCTGAAGGGGTAAAACCCATTGGGAGCAAATGGATCTTGAGAAGATTCTTGGTGTAGTTGGAAAAGTTGAGACTTTCAAAGCTATGCTTAAGTCCATCAGGATCAATGCAAGCATCGCGGAGTTAGAACATCTATTTTGATGTGACAGTCAAAGAGTTGGACTTCATCAAAAAGGTAGATGAACCGTGTATATATAAGAAGGCTGTAGAGAGTAAGGTTGTCTTCCACTTATTGTATGTAGATGACATACTCTTGATAGGAAATAGTTTCTTATGCTACACTCGGTCAAGCTTCTCTTATCACAAGGATTCTCAAGGGAAGATCTAGATGATACCTACTATATCTTGTGGATTATGATCTATGGTAATAGATCAAAGTGGATGTTGGGAGTGTCCCAAATCTAGGTACATTAACACCATACTAAAGGGGTTTAGTATGGACGATTCTAAGCGTGGTGGTTCGCCCACTTACTCATGGATCACTCTCTCCAAAAAGATGTCTCCCAAGACTGATTTGGAGAGAGCTCGCGTGCAAGGGATAACCTATGCTTCGGCAGTAGGCTCTATCAAAGTATGCGATGTTATGTACCAGACCAGATGTAGTTGACTCACTAGGTGTAGTGATTAGGAATCAATCGGATATTAGGAGAATCACTGGACAGCTGTGGAGAACATTCTTAAGTACTTGAGAAGAACTAAATGAATGTTCATTGTTCGAGCTTCCAGAGTGATAAGGTCATCTGAGAGTCAGTCACAGGCATTGTCTTTAACCTCAGTGCAGGGACGGTATGATGGAAGAGTTCCAAGCTAGATACCGTGACATACTAGACGATAAAGGCTGAATACATTGCTACCATTGATGCTGCCAAAGTGGCTATCTGGGAATTTATTATTCATGAGATGAACAAGGTTCCTACCATTGAGTGTCCAATAAGTATTATTGAGACACCAATGGAGTTGTGGCTTTAGCTTAGGAACACCGGTCCAATCAGCGTTCCAAACAAATTCTGAGGCAAGTATCACCTAATCAGGGAGATGGATGATCTCCAAGGGATCGAGGTAAGGAGAGTAGACACGAAGGATAACGCAGCGGATCCACTCATAAAGGCCTTACCCCAAGAGAGGCTTCAATAGGATGGTTGATTATGAGACACTACAACCACTGCAATACTGTTGAGTATGAGATACTGCAACAAATGGCCTTAGTGCAAGTGGGAGATTGTTAGTTATATGTATGCCCTAAAGGCCATTACTGTACATGTGATGTATATCGTAGTGGATGATTGGACATATATAGGGAGGAATTTCTTGCTCGACATGATAGTATGCTATCTGGTTGCACTTTATCTTAACATGTACACTAATTGTCTCTCTATTACATGTTGATATAGCCCTTAGGATGAGTACTTGACTACCAGGATTATGATGCAGATCATACTAGTGGGGACAGCATAGTCGATAAGTATATCCTTCAAATGTTCCTAGTCATGGGAGTATCGAGACAGGGCATCAATTCTCCAGAGTAGACTAGCGTATACGATTATCGACCCATATGATTGGCGATGGATGATCATATATCCATTGATGTTTGACATCAGAGAAGGTATACGGGTGCTCAGCGGAGACTGGGTACACTGAACGGACTCGCCGAGAACACCTAGATGGTATTATACATATCGTCGGATAGCAGTTCTCTAGTTACACTGGTATAGGTTAGTCTGTAGACCCGAGATCGTCAAAGAGTCTTGTGTGATTCCCACTGTTCTTTGATTTCCACTATACCACGATCAAGAGATCGTGCAAAAAGGTAGTTTTTGGGTACAGTCCTGAGTCACATGGAGGCAATGAGTAATAGGAGGGGTTTCGTCTCTCCCGGTATTGGGAGTTGATGTTGCGCTATGCTCGATTGGCCATAACAGGAAATCCCTGGCCAGGGTTGCTGAGATTTACTGGTAAGTGTTATCAGTAGTTTCTCGAACCGTTATAGACCTTGCATCGGCATGACTTATCAGGCTATTGGGGTCTGATGTTATACCAACCCCAGGCTATGATATGCGACATATCAGACGAAGAGACCGGACTGTACGGTAGTGTTACTGATTGGATTCACAGGAGTATTAGCAGGCTTGCTTGTTGTTCTTCTGATCGCTCAATACCCGGGTAGCCGTTACGTTTAGCAGACTGCTTGTGGCGTGTGGGTGTTTGAAATGATCATCACTTACTGCCGGCGTATTGACGAGTCTTTAGAGTCCTACACAGAGCTTTCCTGGTTCATGCGAAATGGAATAGGAGCACATATGTGATATGTGCGGGACCGAGATAAATGCGAGTATGTGATATCGCATTCTATTCTCGCGACTTGTGACATTGGTCTGGTATATGAGATATAGTATGAGATATAGCCGGGTTATCGGATCAAGTGCTGATTTGATAAGTTGTTACATTTGATATTAGTTGTTTATGTGTGATATAGCCGGATTATTAAATCCAATGTTGATTTAATAATTTAATGTACAATTATATATTTGATATATTAAATTACATTAACTAATATTAGCTCACTTAATTATTTCTTTTTCTCACATTTGATACATTAATATATATATGAAATATGTTAATTGTATTATTTTCTTTTTGTACACAAAATATATATGTGATATATATTGTTGTGTCATGCTAGGTTACACTTGCAACATGTAAGTATAAGACTTATACCATGCTAGGGTTTATGCATGGGTTTTATTTATCATTAAGTAATTCACAAAATATTTGGAATGAGTCATGGTTGAAGCTTGAAGAAGCTGGTAGAAAACATTGACTAAGTCCACTCTTTTGTTATTGCTTAAGATATTTGTTAACACAACCCTTAACCTTAGACTATGGTTTATTCTCTACATGAGTTAGGCATGACACTGTAGGGTTCATAGGCACTCTTGTGAGGGTTCATAAGGCATCAACCATGCCCGAATAAAAAATTAGACATGCCGAACAACCCAAAGCCGGGATCTTTGCTAGATTATTAGGGTTAAACATGCAAGTAAACATCTTTACTACTAAGTGTGAGGGATTAAAACCTTTGTAGTCCACTCCTTTGCTTCATAAACTCCGAGTAGAAGTCTCTTCGCCGCGATCCATGATCTCCCGGACTCAAGAGAGGCTCCACGACTTGAACGATCCATGCTAGCTTGTAGTATTCCTTTTCTCCGATGATCTACGTCGAAGTTGCAATAACTCAAGCTCTCTCACTCTAATGATGTGAACACCCTAATCTAATTGGCGAGATTAGATGAGGATGATGGATTAGTATTTATGCTTTTTTTTATATCAAATTCTCAGAAGAAATCATCACAAAATGAATAACTAGTAGGCTTTCTCAAAGCTCAAGAGAGAAGAAGATGATGAATAATGAGTTAATCCTTTTGTGATGAATAATAGAAATGAATATATGATTAATCATGGAACCATGGTCAAGGATGACTAGGATAACCTTTGTAGAGAATAAAATAGGGCTAGGGTTTGGTTAGGTTAAAACAATGAGTCATAAGAAAATATCTATCATAATATCTTCTTCATGACAAAAGGAAAAGTTCTAGAAGGTGCAAGAACGAACTAACCATAATCAAACCCTAACCTTGCTTAATCTCCACTAAACATGTTCCATTATTAATCATATCATGTTACTATAATATATATCATATATATATTATCTATTTGTAACAAAAGAAAATAATACAATTAACATATATCGCATATATATCAATGTATTACCCGGTGAGAAAATGAAATAACAAAGCGAGCCAATATTAGATAATGTAATACAATATATCATATATATTATTATACATTAAATCATTGAATCTGTTAGTTATATGTATGCCCTAGAGGCCATTACTGTACATACGATGTATATTGTAGTGGATGCTGGGACATATATAGGGAGGACTTTCTTGCTCGACATGATAGTATGCTATCTGGTTGTACTTTATCTTAACATGTACTCATATTGTCTCTATGTTACATGTTGATAAAGCCCTTAGGATATGTACTCGACTACTGGGACTATGATGAGATCATACTAGTGGGGACACGGTAGTCGACGAGTACATCGTATAACTGTTCCTAGTCGAGGGTGTATCGAGACAGGGCATCGATACACAAGAGTAGACTAGCGTATACGCATCTTGACCCATATGATGGGCGATGGATGATCCCATATCCATCGGTGTTTGACATCAAGGATGGTGTACGGGTGCTCAGTGGAGACTGCGTACACTGGACGGACTCGCCGAGAACTCCAAGATGGTATTATACCTCACGTCAGATGGCAGTTCTCCGGTGACACTGGTATAGAGTAGTCTGTTGACCCGAGATCGTCATAGAGTCTTGTGTGATTCCCACTGTGCTTTGATTTCCATCATACCACGTCCAAGAGGGCGTGCAAAAAGGAGGCTTTTGGGTACAGTCCCGAATCATATGGAGGCAATGAGCGATAGGAGGGGATTCGTCTCTCCCGATATAGGGAGTTGATGTTGTGCTGTGTTCGATTGGCTATAACCGGAAATCCCTGGCCAGGGTTGCTGAGATTTACTGGTAAGTGTTATCAGTAGTTTCTCAAACTGTTATAGACCTCATATCGACACGACTTATCGAGCTACTGGGGTCTGACGTTTACCACCCCTAGGCGAGATATGCGACATATCAGATGACGAGACCGGACTGTACGGGAGTGTTACTGTTTGGATTCACAGGAGAAGTTACAGGCTTGCTTGTTGATCTTCTGAGCGCTCAATACCTGGGTAGCTGTTACGTTTAGCTGACCGCTTGCAGCTTGTGGGTGTTTGATATGATCATCACCTACTGCCGGCGTATTGACGATTCTTTAGAGTCCTACACAGAGGTTTCTTGGCTCAGGCAAAACGGAGTAGGAGCACATATGTGATATGTGCGGGACCGAGGATAATGCGGTATATGATACCGTATTGGATTCTCGCGATATGAGATATCGGCCGGGTATATGTGATATAGCCGGGTCATCGTATTAGTCGGTTATATGCGATATAGCCGGATTGTCGGATCTAGTGTTGATTCGATAATTTAATGTATAATAATATATATGATATATTAAATTACATTAACTAATATTAGCTCACTAAAAGATTCATTTTCTCACGGGATAATACATTGATATATATGCGATATATGTTAATTGTATTATTTTCTATTGTAACAAAATATATTGTATATGTGATATATAATATTGTAACTTGTTAGGGTTACAAATTTAACTATGGTTTAGGGTTTAAACTTGGTTAGGGTTTGGATTAGGGTTAGCTTTTGCATGAGCTTCCATGAAGCTTCATGAAGCTTTGACTTTGTGGTTGCTTGATATTTTTGTGAGATATTATGTTAACCCAATCCAAACCATTAACCATAGTTAACTCTCTACAAGGGTTAACTCTCTCATATTTAACCCTTGGTTAGATTTGTAACCACTACAATAATTCATTGTTCATCACAAAAGAAAAAGAGTTATCATCTTCATTCTTCTTCTTCTTCCTTGAGCTTCTTCATGAAAAAGCTTTCTTTTGTGATGAAAGTGAGTGAGAAAAAGATGATAAATGAGAGCAAAAATCCTACTTCATCATCCTCATCTATCCATGCCATTTAGATGAGGGTGTTCACTTCATATTATGAGTGTTAGCTTGTGTTATCGAAACTTCAAGGTAGATCATCTTGGTATCGAAGATCGGAACCAAAGGTTGCATCATTCTCTTCATGAACCCTCTCGAGAGTCCACAACACGATGATCGCAGCGGAGGGACCTCAACACGGAGCTTAAGAAGTGAAGGACCGGATCTACAAAGGTTGTAATCCCTCTCACTTAGTGTTAAAGCGTTTAACATGTTCGTTTTCGCCTAAACCATAGTTTAAAGATCCGTATTCGGGTTGTTCGGCACGGCTAAAATTTCAATCGGGCATGGTTGATGCCTCGTAGACCCTTGTGCGCGTGCCTAGCAATGCTACAGTGGTATCAGAGCCAAGCTAGAGCTTTAGGCGAAGTCTAGACGAAGTTTAAAGTCCGATCGAACCCGGAAAACCCGATATACCCTAGTTTATGGAAATTTTTGAAAACTGTGATTTTTTTCATATTAAAAATATCCAAAAATTACAGCAGGGAATTATATGAGTTACTGTGAAGCACGTGAGCGCAATTCGACTAAAGCGCCGCGGAACCGCGGCCCAACCCCAGAATGTGCGGTGGTTCCGCGGCCATAAAGTCGATTCTTGGCACTTTCTTTGCACAGTAATTCTTATCTTTTAGTGCTGTATTTTCTGGGAATTTTTAATATTTATTCAACTGTTGAATTTTCTAGGTTGTATTGGGGATTCGATGATTCGATCGGGAACTTTAACTGCGTCTTTGTGTTTTGTCCGGATAACTTTTAGAAACTGTTAAAAAGTTCGAACGGATATCAATAACTCACTTTTTCCCCTGTCGGAAATTTTTTCAAAAGTTGGATTTTTCCTCGTGTTTAAGAACGTTCTAAGTCGTGCAAGTAACGCGGTGGACCCTCTAGAAGACAACAAAGCTTAACTCGATTATGTGACCGTCTTGAACTGCCTTTTGAACCTTAGTGTTTGGGGCAGTACGGCGTGCCACATGTGAGGCGTTGGCTTGACCCTTCTACGGCTGGACCATTGGTACTGTGGCATGTGATGGATGTTTTAAAACTGATTTCAAGTGTTGAGATATATTGGGGAAATCTTGGGTGTTTGATGATTAGATCGTAAAGTTTAACTTTGTCTATTTATCTGGAATGTGATACAATATTTGGAATCCACTGGTAGTTATAAGATAACTGATTTGAATATTATAAACATAGCAGTTTAGTCTCAGATGATCGGTTGCCACGGAATTTTGATGTGATCAAAAGTCCGTCGCAATCACGTAGCTTACGCGGATACTCGCCGGGTAAACTTAATAGACAGCCACGCCCCATAGCCCCGACCAAGTGACTGTAGGAGAACCCCGTCGCCGAAAGCATCCGTTCGGGTGCTCGCGGCAGCGGTGTTCCGCCTTAGTGCACTTCGTCGACGGCATCGGGGGTGCGGCCGTCTACTAAAGTTTGCGACGAGTATTCGATCAGGTTGTCGGGAATCTTGTTGAATTGCCCGACTTTACATTGGAAAGAGTTTTCGATAATGAGACTAAAATACGGGGTTTATAATTGTTAGGCATGTCATGCCTAAGGAATTCATTTGGTTAGGCATGCGATGTCTAAGGAGGTTGCGGATTCCAACTGTTGTAGTTTTAAAATTTCTTTTCTGTGACCGTAAGCGTAGTATGTGGTGTATCGCCGGCTTCGTTGCTATACATCAACGACAATCGGGATACGCATACTTGCTTACGTTGATGATATGAGATATTATGTGTTGCTGTGATATGTTATATTGGATCGTCGCGTTTTGAATAGCCGGGGGTTTTATGTGAGATGAGAGTTTTTTTCTTTTTCATTTATGTAAAATTCATTTGTATGTAATATTCTTTTATTGGGGCACTTCCAGGTAGTGTAAGATGTCACCGTTGTATATTATTTACTTTTCCGTATTAGGTTGACCCAAGGCGGGGAGCACAAGTAACCGGGTTCTAGGGTCCATTGGGAGACCATCTCGAGGAGTCGAGACCGGGTCTCCTAACCCTAGAATTGGCAGTGTTACTTGCCTCTCTCGTAGGTGTCTAAGGATGTGGGTTTGGCTATTCATCGCGACCGTGGAATCCGTGTTTTATACAGGCTCGTATTAAAAACACGGACGTCCTAGTATATCCAATATTTCATATATGTTCTTCTGCTGCAATGTTCTGTGATGAGATCATATTACTGCCTGTGACGAATGTTTATATTATATATATGAGATATATGTTATATTGCAGATTTCGTTTCAAAAGTGATGCTTGTGAAGCATAAAAAAATGGGACTTCATTAATGAGATTAATGAAATAAAAGAAACCTAAGATGTTGTAGAAACTTGTTTAAAAACTGGTAGCTCTAGTTCTTGCTTTGCATAGCGGTGTTCCTTGTAGAACATCCAGCACCTTATTCGATAAGGAAAGGACCGAGATCCCTTCACCGGGAGTGACTCCATTAGCAATAAATGGCAGATGCTACAAACTCGGTTTGTCTTTTGATTGCTTCTATAGTTCTTGCTTTGCATAGTGGTATATATGATATATCCTGCACCTTATTCGATGAGGAAAGGGCCGACGATCCCTTCACCGGGAGTGACCCCTTTAGCAAAACTAGAAAGGACTCAAAAACACTCCATTTAAAATCACTCGATTCTACAACGATATCAAGTTCATTACGCAAAGGGTTTTCTGAAAAACCCGTCGTAGCCCTCCGTCATTTCAGATAAGTACTGGTTAGTATTCTTGCTGCGTTTGTTGACTTTAGCCAAGGCGTAGTGTGCGGTAGCTGATTAGTGCTTATCTGTATAAGCATATGATGCGATTGAGTTAGGGTAGTCGTGCGACTTTGTTGACCTTAGCCAAGGGTCGTGCGGGTGGGTTTAATTCAATCGGGAAATGACGGGTTGAACTTGGCTAGCACTTATGATTTGTTGACCTTAGCCAAGGTCATAAGTTGCTAGGGGCAAAATATTATTGGGAATTTCAAGAGTTGAAATTTGCAATGAGATTGCATACCTTCTATGAGATAGTTGGATCCCGATACCCGCTGCGAGTAAGAGTTACTCCTGGAAGAGTTTTATACATTACAATTAGCCGATCAAGTAGGTGTCTAGAAAGGTGTTAACGGGGTTACGCCCCTGGGAAAATGAGGTTTACTTTAATTAGGTTCGTGCGAAAGCACGGGGGACCTCCCTTAAAGTACCGACACTGGCCTGGCTGAAAGATTGGCAAACTTGTAGCGTGTAATTAATCCCGGCTAGTCTTTCCTTTTAGGGTTTGAAGGAAGATTTGATTAAAACAGTGGGAGACATCCAGATTAGATATATTAGATAACCAATCTAATCTTGCAAGGGCATACGCTGAGTGTTTTCTTCTCTCTCTCTCTCCAGGTAGCGACCATATCACGCCTTAATCAAGATAATAATACGGATATATTGACCGAACCCGCTTGTTATACTGAGCTGGGGAACATTGGTCCTGCTCCAACTTATAATTGTTATAAGACAGAGCAGGAAATTGGGGAATACCAGATTTCCCGTACCGCCCAAACGAAGAAAGTGCATGCTGATGCATCATCTTCGGGTGTGTTCATTACAGAGAACTGTTTCTCAGTATCCTTTACGTCCTGGGTATGTGATACCGGATCAGGATCCCGCATATGTAATCTGTTACATGGGCTACAGAAAGGTAGAGAACTGAGAAAGGGTGATAAGTTTCATGAGACAGAAAACGGTGCAAGTGTTGCAGCCAAGTCTGTTGGTCACTATCACCCTGTATAACCTGAATACGTTGATTCTGAACGAATATTATTAGATACCGAACCTGATATACAACATCATATCAATCTCTTTATTAATTAAGAAATGATATAATTTTGTATTGTCGGATAATGTTTTGAACATTTCCTATATCAAGAGTTGATCGGTTCAGGCACGTTATCTAAAAGCATTGACGTTCTAAATCAAACTACAGTTCTTAGTATACAGAACACACACAAGAGGAAGATTTCATAAATGAACGAATCCTTCTTGAGGCATTGTAGACTAGGTCATATCAATGCGACCCGACTGGCTGAAGTTACATTTAGATGCATATTTAAATTAGTTTGAATTTACATCTTGTGAAACTTGCCGGTCATGTCACAAAGATAAGATGACCACAGCTCTGTTTATTGGAAACAGAGAAAGAGTTAGTGAACTCTTGGGATTGATACATGCTGATGTATGAAGGTCCCCTGTCTACACATGCCAAGAACGGTTCTTTTTACTTCATTACATTCTCTGATAATCTCTCAAGATTCAGACATATGTTCCTGTTGAAACACAAGTCCGAAGCTTTTAAGATATTCACAGAATATAAGTTAGAAGTAGAGAACCAAATACGGGTATAAGTATTATGTCCTTTGATGAGATCAAGGAGGAGAATACTTGAGCACGGAATTCCTGGACTATTCTAAAGGAGAATGAGATTCTCTCTCAGCATTACTCCTTCGAATACACCACAGCACGTCGGTGTATCGGGGCGGAGCAATAGCACCCTATGTGATATGGTGTGCTCTATGATGAGTACTACTGAGTTTCCTATTTCCTTTTGGGAGTTATGCACTTGAGAAGCTGCATACCTATTGAATAGGGTTCAAATCAAATCAGTTGCCTACCACTTCATATGTGATATGGAAAGGGAAGAGCCCATATCTTAAGTTGGTTAAGATTTAGGGTTGTACGGCCTATGTCTAAAAGCAAAATCCGGACAAGCTCGAGGCAAGGTCTGTTATGTAGAACTGGAAAGGTTCCAGCTATACAAACTATAGCAGATGATTTGATAGAACTAAAGAATTCAATAGTTTCCAACGAACCTCAGCCTCTCCGCCGATCTAGTAGGGTTCCTCACCCACCTGAGAGATACTTCGGTTTCTCTATGACAGTGGGAGCGAGGATTGCATCATGAGATGATGACCCAACAAGTTTCGAGCTGGCCATCAGGAGTGGGACTCTGTAAGAATGGCTGGGTGCTTATCGATCTGAGATGGAATCCTTATACACCAACAAAGTATGGACTTTGGTTGCTTTATCTGAAGGGTTAAATCCCCATCAGGAGCAAGAATATCTTGAGAAGATTACTTGGTGTACATGGAAAAGTTGAGACTTTCAAAGCTAGACTTGTTAAAGGTTTGCATCATAGACCAGGTATGGATTATGTTGAAACCTTTTGTAAGGATCTATGCTTAAGTCCATCCAGATCCTACTTGCCATGGCTACATACCATGACTACGATATCTGGAGGTTGGGTGTCATGACTGCTTTTCTAAGTGATGTTTTAGAAAAGAGCGTCTATAAGTACACAGCCAGAGGGCTTCGTAGACAGTGGGAGCATCGAAAACGTGAGCAAGATGTTTTATATAATAAAGCAGGCATCGCGGAGTTGGAACATCTGTTTTGATGTGGTAGTCAAAGAGTTTGACTTCATCAAAATGGTAGATGAACCTTGTATATACAAAAAAGGTAGTAGAGAGTATGGTGGTGATCCTCGTAAAGTACGTGGATGATATACTCTTGATTGGGAAGGAGTTTCCTATGCTACGCTCGGTCAATCTCCGCTTATCATAAGGATTCTCCATATAGGATCAAAGTGATACCTCCTAAATCCTGGGTCTTGGATCTATGAGATAGATCTAATTGGATGTTAGGACACTCACTAGTTGTAGTGAGATGGTATCAATCGATCCTGAGGAGAATCACTGGAAAGGTTCCAGGGTGATAAGGACGACTGAATGTCAGACCGCAGGCATTGTCTTTACCCTCAGTGGAGGGACGGTATGTTGGAAGAGTTCCAAGCTAGATACCGTGACATACTAGACGATTAAAGGCAAGATACATCGTTACCAAAGATACTACCAAAGAGGCAGTCTGGATATATATAAGTTCATTAGATGAACTTCGTTCCTACCATTGTGTGACAATGGAGTTGTGGCTTTAGCCAAGGAACTACCGTCCCATCAGAAATCCAGAAATAATTCTTAGGCAGTATCACCTGATCATGGAGATGGTTGATATCCAGGGAGATCGAGGTTAGGAGAGTAGACACAGAGGACAACAGCGGGGATCCATTCACAAAGGCCTTTTTCCCAGTAGAGACTCTTATGGGATGGTTGAGTATGAGATACTACAGCCGCAGCTAATTGTTGGGTATGCGATACCATAACAGATGGCCCTAGTGCAAGTGGGAGATTGTTAGTTATATGTTTGCCCTAGAGGCCATTACTGTACATACGATGTATATTGTAGTGGATGCTGGGACATATATAGGGAAGACTTTCTTGCTCGACATGATAGTATGCTATCTGGTTGTACTTTATCTTAACATGTACTCATATTGTCTCTATGTTACATGTTGATAAAGCCCTTAGGATATGTACTCGACTACTAGGACTATGATGAGATCATACTAGTAAGGACACGGTAGTCGACGAGTACATCCTATAACTGTTTCTAGTCGAGGGTGTATCGAGACAGGGCATCGATACACAAGAGTAGACTAGCGTATACGCATCTTGACCTATATGATGGGCGATGGATGATCCCATATCCATCGGTGTTTGACATCAAGGATGGTGTACGGGTACTCAGTGGAGACTGGGTACACTGGACGGACACGCCGAGAACTCCCAGATGGTATTATACCTCACGTCAGATGGCAGTTCTCCGGTGACACTGGTACAGAGTAGTCTGTTGACCCGAGATCGTCATAGAGTCTTGTGTGATTCCCACTGTGCTTTGATTTCCATCATACCACGTCCAAGAGGGCGTGCAAAAAGGTGGATTTTGGGTACAGTCCCGAATCACATGGAGGCAATGAGCGATAGGAGGGGATTCGTCTCTCCCGGTATAGGGAGTTGATGTTGTGCTGTGTTCGATTGGCTATAACCGGAAATCCCTAGCCAGGGTTGCTGAGATTTACTGGTAAGTGTTATCAGTAGTTTCTCAAACTGTTATAGACCTCATATCGACACGACTTATCGAGCTACTGGGGTCTGACGTTTACCACCCCTAGGCGAGATATGAGACATATCAGATGACGAGACCGGACTGTACTGGAGTGTTACTGTTTGGATTCACAGGAGAAGTTACAGGCTTGCTTGTTGATCTTCTGAGCGCTCAATACCTCGGTAGCTGTTACGTTTAGCTGACCGCTTGCAGCTTGTGGGTGTTTGATATGATCATCACCTACTGCCGGCGTATTGACGATTCTTTAGAGTGCTACACAGAGGTTTCTTGGCTCAGGCAAAACGGAGTAGGAGCACATATGTGATATGTGCGGGACCGAGGATAATGCGGTATATGATACCGTATTGGATTCTCGCGAAATGAGATATCGGCCGGGTATATGTGATATAGCCGGGTCATCGTATTAGTCGGTTATATGCGATATAGCCGGATTGTCGGATCTAGTGTTGATTCGATAATTTAATGTATAATAATATATATGATATATTAAATTACATTAACTAATATTAGCTCACTAAAAGTTTCATTTTCTCACGGGATAATACATTGATATATATGCGATATATGTTAATTGTATTATTTTCTATTGTTACAAAATATATTGTATATGTGATATATAATATTGTAACATGTTAGGGTTACAAATTTAACTATGGTTTAGGGTTTAAACTTGGTTAGTGTTTGGATTAGGGTTAGCTTTTGCATGAAGCTTCCATGAAGCTTCATGAAGCTTTGACTTTGTGGTTGCTTGATATTTTGTGAGATATTATGTTAACCCAATCCAAACCATTAACCCTAGTTAACTCTCTACAAGGGTTAACTCTCTCATATTTAACCCTTGGTTAGATTTGTAACCACTACAATAATTCATTGTTCATCACAAAAGAAAAAGAGTTATCATCTTCATTCTTCTTCTTCTTCCTTGAGCTTCTTCATGAAAAAGCTTTTTTTTGTGATGAAAGTGAGTGAGAAAAAGATGATAAATGAGAGAAAAAATCCTACTTCATCATCCTCATCTATCCTTGCCATTTAGATGAGGGTGTTCACTTCATATTATGAGTTTTAGCTTGTGTTATCGAAACTTCAAGGTAGATCATCTTGGTATCGAAGATCGGAAGCAAAGGTTGCATCATTCTCTTCATAAACCCTCTCGAGAGTCCACAACACAATGATCGCAGCGAAGGGACCTCAACACGGAGCTTAAGAAGTGAAGGACCGGATCTACAAAGGTTGTAATCCCTCTCACTTAGTGTTAAAGCGTTTAACATGTTCGTTTTCGCCTAACCCCTAGTTTAAAGATCCGTATTCGGGTTGTTCGGCACGGCTAAAATTTCAATCGGGCATGGTTGATGCCTCGTAGACCCTTGTGCGCGTGCCTAGCAACCCTACAGAATCAACACTTGATCCGACAATCAGGCTATATCGAATATAACCGACTAATATATCATGTACCGATTCACCGAATCAGCACTTGATCCGATGACCCGGTTGATATCTAACTATCGTGAGAATATAATACGGTATCTCATATCGCATTATCCTTAGTCTTGAACATATCATATATGAGCCTCTACTCCATTTTGCCTGAGCCAAGAAACCTCTGTGTACGACTCTAAAGAATCGTCAATACGCCGGTAGCAGGTGATGTGTTAGTGTATATGCCCTAGAGGCCATTACTGTATCATACTAGTTTGTATATTACTTAATGGAAACTTGGGATATTCACCTTGTATATACAATCTTGCTCAAAATAGTAGTATGCTACTTGGTTTGTTTCTACTTCAATGTGTACATGTGTTTATTTTAGTATATCGCCTATACACATTAGTGGAGCCCTTAGGATCTTTGCTTGATTACCAGTGTTGTGATGGCAGTCACACTAGTGGGGCTGGGTAATCTATAAGCACATCCTTATGCAGGTCCCTGGTCGCAGGACTATCGAGACAGGGCATCGATACTCCGGAGTCGACTAGCGCATGCGCTTCTCATCCCAGTGTGGGAGACGGTCTGTCCCACAGCCGTCGGTATGTCGTACTTGAGAGAGTATGTGGGTGCTCATTGGGTTACGAGTACACTGGACAGGACTCGTTGGGAACTGACTAGTTGGTATTATGCCTATCGTCAGTTATCGGTTCCCAGGTGACATGAGTACAGCTTAGTCCGCTGACTTGACACTGTCACTTCTCCTCGAGTGTGTTCCCACTGTACTTTGATTACTACCCTACCACGGCTCAAAGGAGCCGTGCAAACAGGTGGTAGTTGGGTGCAGTCCCGAAGCACTTGGAGGCACTGACGGTTAGACAGGATTCGTCTCTCCCGGTATTGGGGGTTGACATCGCGCTGTGTCTAGTTGAGCCATTACACGAGTAGTCCCTGGCCAGGGCAAACGAGATATACTGGTAGGCTTCTAGTTTTATCTCAGTTGTTTTGGGCTTCACTCCGACACGACTTGTACCGCTATTGGGGGACTGACGTTTACCGGCCCCTAGGCCCTCCATGCGATGTATCAGACGAACAGACCGGACTGTACCGAGATTGTCACATTCAGGCTCAGTAGGAGTTCAGATGGGTTTCACCTCGTCAGTCTTCTTGTCGGCTTCTACCTGGGGACCGTTACGCACAGCTAGTGCCGCTTGCGGTCTGTGGTTAAACCCACTGCCAGCGTAGTGTCGAGTCTTTAGAGTCCCACACAGAAAGCTATTCGCCTTTAGGCAAAAGAGTAGAGGTCGCATGGTTTTGCGGCAGGTCGCATGGTTTTGCGACAGGGTTCGGTCACATCCGTGCACTTGTGCACGTACAGTGTCCGGACAGTAGACACTAGCGGGCTTTGGTTTAAGCCAGATCCTAGTGTATGTATTGGGATTGGATTTATCCAGTTTACATTCGTGTTCCTCGGAACGCGGATGCGGGTGTGTATGCACAGTTGACGGAGAGACAGAGGCGGAGGATTCTCATTAGGGTTGTTGACCGTTGACAGTTGACTATTGACTTTTTGCTCAACCCTAATGAGAATATGATATGTGATTAACAATTATATTAATTAGGTATTATGGTGACATGGTTGTTGAGTTGTTGACTTTGTTGACTTGTTGACTTTTGTTGACTTGTTGACTTTGTTGACCGGTTGACTAGGCTTGACTAGTTGACCATCATGATAACCATAGCTATCATTTCATGGCAAAGACTTTTGCTTGCTTGCTCTTTTGTGCAAAATGAGTGCATGAAATGATATGGCTATGGTTGCTTAAACCATTACATAATACTTGATTGATATGATGTGTTATGATTGTTTTGGATTATGAGAGCCAAATGAGAAAAGTCTTCTCTCATTCTTTAATGCTCATTCTCTCTCTTGTTCTTGAGCTCTCATCTCCTCCTCTTGCTCTCCCTCTCTTGACTCTATGGTTCACTTGTCTCATGAATTGAGAACCAAGAACCATAGATAAAATCACATACAAACTCTTCTCTACTCACTCTAGTTCACAAGGTTTAGCAAACCGAGTGAACTAGTTTCTTCAAAGTTCGAAGAAGGAGCCAAAGGTTGAGGCTTTCAGGTGGATCTATCTTCGGCGCAAGGAGACGACGGGGAGAAGCCGAATCGGACGACCATCGATGCTTGAAGACGAAGGAGTTCGAGAAATAGAAAGGTATAACCCCCTAACCGAGTAGTTAGCAACTCGTAGTTAGGTTGTTAGTTAGATGTTTAACAAAGATCCGGGTTTTAAGTCCATGTTACCACCTCTAAGAAAATTGTTTTTTTATCAAATTCCGCATGCCCGAAAGTACCGGGAGAGGTAGCACGGACTTACAGTGGTATCAGAGCCTAGTTAAACTCTATCTAACATGTTAGCAAAGTAGCTAGAAGATCGATCAAAGAAAAGTCCCGAAATGAACCCCGAAATTCAAACTTACTGTCGATTTTAAAAGTGCTGGAAAAATTTTTTGAGATACACCAAAAATCGACTCAGGGTTTTTTGAAGAAACTGCAAAAATTTGGCCCCCTAACTCGATCAAAGCGCCGCGGAACCGCGGCCGAGTTGACTCGGTCATGGGTTTTCTTTTTTGCAGTTTGCTCATAGGGGTATTTTGGGATTTTTGAAATATGTTTTTTCTGCCCAGATTTTCGAGAACAAAAATTTTGTGTTTGGGGCCTGAAAATCCGTATTTTTGATCGAACTTCTAAAAGACTTAAGCTGACGGGTTTTTCTGTGATGTGATATTTGTATTGAACGTCTACTAATTGCTATATGTCGATTAGTGAGGGTTATACAAATCTGTGATCTGTAATGTTGCTGGAATGTGTATATGAATATGTTGGATTGTCGCGGGTGAATAGCCGGGGGTTGTGAGACGAGAGTTTTCTTTTCTTTCAATTCATGTAAATTTGTAAATTGATGTAATAATTATTTGTATGGCCGCACAACCGGGTCGGGGTTGTAGCCGTCATTGTATAATTTCTTTTTACTGTTTTTGCTCCGAGGATAGACCCATGGAGGGGGTGCACAAACTACCGGGTATGCCGAAGTGCCGAGTGGCCTACTCACGGGGATGAGGGAGGTTGCTTCGCTTCGGGTACTTGGAGGGTAGTTTGCCGCACCCGTAGGGGTCTTGGGTGGGGTTTTGGCTATTCACCGCGACCGTGTAATCTGCTTTTCGTTACAGGCTCGTACGAATTGCAGGTTCCTAGTATATCCAATGTGTTCATCTGTGATCTGAAATGTCTATCATTGCCATATATGTATATATGATATTATTTAGGCATTGCTTATGTTTTACAGCCACGCTAGCCCAGCCCCCGCTCTGTCGTTAGTTAAGTAACCAACGGGTAATGACGGGGCCCCGTGGCGAATGCGAATGGCATAAGCGTACGTCATATTTTGGTTGTTTTCTGCAATGGTAGGATTAAATGATGGGACGCATTAAAAGAACTAATGCAAGAATATCACGCATTAAAAGAACTAATGCAAGAAAATAAACCAAGTATAAGTCGTTGGAATACTTTCGAAAAACCACTCGGTTCTTTTCAAAACAAACTTTTAAAATGCGGAGTTTGAGCCACTCCATTTAAAAGCTATCTCGTTCCATCGACTAAATCAAGTTCACTACGTTCACGGTTTCGCCAAAACCATTCGTAGCCCTCCGTCGTTTCATATGAATATTCAACAGTATTCAAGCAGTGTTTGTTGGCCTTAGTCAAGGCACAGTGATTGGTAGCTGGTGGATATTCATATGTTGCATAGATAGATGCGTTGGTTTGGGACAGTCGTATTACTTTGTTGGCCATAGTCAAGGGTATATACGGATGGGTTCAAATTAACCTGGACAACGACGGGTAGAACTTGACATGTGACTTATGATTTGTTGGCCTTAGTCATGGTCATAAGAGCATGGGGAAAAAATCCACATCGGGAGTTTCAAAAGAACTGAAACTTGCTAGCGTTGCATACCATTTGGAGTGTGATGATTCTGGTAGTATTCCTTCAGTTTTTTCACGCGATGATATTTGGATCCCGATCCTACTATGAGTATATGCTACTCTTCGGGAAATTTCTCACTTAACGATCAATGCTATAAACCAAGTAGGTGTCTAGAAAGGTGTTAGCGGGGCTACGCCCACAGGGAAAAGAGGTTATTTAATTAAGGAACTTCGCGAAAGCAATGGAAAACCTCCTTCAAAGTACCGACACCAGCCTAGCCGAACGGTTAAGCAAGTATTGTATGGTGGGATTGATCCTGGCTAATTCTTCCTTTTTGGTTTTGAGGAGGGATTCGAGAGACAGTGGGAGCCATCCTGTTTAGACAAATTAAAAACCACTCTAAACTTGCAAGAGCATCATGCCGAGTGTTTTCTTCTCTCTCTCTTAATTGCAGCGACCCTATGACCGCACCTAGGTTACATCTAGATAATAATATGACTGAACCTGACTGTTATGACTGGCAAAGGTCTGTCCAGATGTCCATTGCCCATGACAAGCTGGGACACCTCTTAACTAATCAAATCCCTGCTGTCTCAGGTCCAGTTTCCCCTGTCATGGATGTTCACATCCGCAGGACATCGGAAAAGGATTGTGCGAAAGCCAAGTGCCTCGTGTTAGCCTCAGTTGATGGTGAAAACCAGAGGCAGCACGAGAAGATGGACTCAGTTTCTATCTTCCTCCATAACAAAGTTTTATATGGAGAGCAATCTCGTATCGCAAGATATGAGACCTCGAACGAATTGCTTCAAGTGAGGTTGGCTGTCGGGTCATCTGTAGGGGGCAACGTCCTTACAGAGACCAGCTATTTTGAGCTTACGGACCTGGAGACCACATTGGAGAATGGGTCAAGTACTGACCTAATTCTACAGTCCCTGCCCTCTGCTTATACCCTGAAAGAAACCAGGGAAGAAAAAGGAAAAGCAAGGGCAAAAGTTTCAGGACTGGATATAGTAAAAGAGGGATGTTCCTATTGTAACGGGAATGAACTATGGCAGAGAGATTGCAGGGCTTGTAAAGCCAGTAGCCAGAATTCGAAGCATGTTGTGGCTTCGGCTTTGAGTGTGTTTGTAATTGAGAACTGTTTGTCAGTTAACCCTACTTCCTGGGTATTGGATACCGGATCAGGATCTCATATCTGTAATTCGTTGCAGGGTCTGAGAAACCGTAGGGTTATCAGGAAAGGTGATATGACTCTCAGGGTTGCTAACGGAATGAGCATGGATGATGTATCCGTAGGGGAATATCACCTAGGACTGACAACTGGGCAGATATTGATTTTGCGTGACTGTTTGTATGTACCAGGTGCGACTTGTAATATCATATCTGTATCCTTACTTTCTAAGGAAGGATATGATTTTGCTTTTGTAAGCGATGTAGTAAACATCCACCTAAATCAAGCACTGATTGGGTCAGGTACATTAAATAACGGTATATACGTATTGAATCAAGCTCAGATATTCATTGTCCAGAACACACTTAAAAGAAAGTCTCCAGAATTAAATCAGGCTTTCTTATGGCATTGTAGACTGGGTCACATCAATGAGACACGGTTGACTAAGTTACATAAAGAAGGATACTTGGATCCGTTCGAGTACCAGTCTTATGCCACTTGTGAATCATGTCTCATGGGAAAGATGACAAAGACTCCGTTCACTGGACACGGAGTAAGAGCGAGCGAGCTCTTGGGACTTATACACAGTGACATGTGTGGTCCAATGTCTACACATGCGCGAAGCGGTTATTCATACTTCATTACTTTCACAGATGATTTCTCTAGGTATGGACATGTTTTCTTAATGAAGCACAAATTCGAGGCCTTTGAGAAATTTCGGGAATATAAGAATGGAGTAGAAAAACAAACAGGCAAAAGTATCAAGATCCTAAGATCGGATCGAGGTGGTGAATACTTGAGTGCCGAGTTTCTGGACTACTTAAAAGAGAATGGAATTCTCTCTCAGCGTACTCCTCCATACACACCACAACACAACGGTGTATCGGAAAGGAGGAATCGAACCCTATTAGATATGGTTCGTTCCATGATGAGTAAGGCTGAGTTACCGCGATCTTTCTGGGGTAATGCACTAGAAACAACTGCACATCTCTTGAACCAAGTTCCTACTAAGACAGTGCCTACCACACCATATCAGATATGGAGTGGGAAGAAAACTTGTCTTAAATCCTTTAAGACATGGGGATGTCCGGCTTTTGTAAAAACGCAGCATGCAGACAAGCTCGAGGCACGCTCAGTACAGTGCAAGTTTGTGGGATACCCAAAGAACTCCAAGGGGTATCTTTTCTATTACGCAGAGGAGCAAAAAGTCCTTGTTTCTCGTCATGCCCGCTTCTTGGAAACTGAGTTTTTAGAAAATCAGATAAGTGGGAGCGCAATAGAACTGGAAGAAATTCCAGAACCACAAGCTATTACTGGAACCTTAGTAGAACCAGAAGGTTCAGGGGAACCGGACATTCCTACGCCGCTCCGCAGAATTAGTAGGCAGTCTCATCCGCCCGAGAGATACTTCGGTTTTCTCATAGACGGGGATAGAGAGGATTGCACAGTTAATTATGATGAGCCTACTAGCTTCCAGCAAGCCAATCAGAGCGGTGACTCGGTAAAATGGCTTGATGCAATGCGGACCGAGATGGAGTCCATGTACACCAACAAAGTTTGGACTTTGGACTTTGCTCCAGAAAGGGTAAACCCGTAGGCTGCAAATGGATCTTCAGAAAGAAGATTGGTGTAGATGGGCAGGTTGAAACCTATAAAGCTAGGCTCGTTGCAAAGGGTTTTCGTCGAAGACCTGGTTTGGACTATGACGAGATCTTTTCTCCGGTAGCCATGCTTAAATCCATTCGGATCCTTCTTGCCATTGCTGCCTTCCACGATTATGAAATCTGGCAGATGGACGTAAAGACGGCTTTCTAAAATGGAAATTTGGAAGAGTGCGTCTATATGGATCAGCCAGAGGGATTCATTCAGAGTGGGAGCAGCGGTAAAGTGTGCAAGTTGCTCAAGTCCATCTATGGACTTAAGCAGGCATCGCGGAGTTGGAACATCTGCTTTGATGATACTGTCAAAGAATTCGACTTTGTCAAAAACCCAGATGAACCATGCATTTACAGTAAGATTGTAGGGAGAAATGTGGTATTCCTCGTCTTGTACGTCGATGACATTCTCCTAATAGGAAATGATATTCCTATGCTACAGTCAGTTAAAGGATTCTTGTCGCAGAGGTTCTCCATGAAGGACCTGGGCGATGCCAACTACATTCTGGGGATCCAGATCTATCGTGATAGATCTAAGAGGATATTGGGACTTTCACAGTCAAGGTACATCGACACCATACTGAAACGATTCAGTATGGAAGATTCCAAGCGCGGTAATCTACCGGCTTGTCACGGAATCACCCTCTCCAAAGAGATGTCTCCCAAGACTGATTTGGAAAGGGCTCGCATGTCATCAATACCTTACGCATCTGCGGTAGGCTCTATTATGTATGCGATGTTATGTACCAGACCAGATGTAGCATACGCATTGAGCGTTGTAAGCCGGTATCAGTCGAACCCAGGGGAGAAACACTGGATAGCAGTAAAGAACATTCTCAAGTACGTGAGAAGGACTAAGGAGATGTTCTTGTTGTATGGCGGAAAAGACCTCCAGATTGAGGCCTTTGCTGACTCCAGCTTCCAGAGTGACAAGGATGACTCCAAGTTCATGTCGGGTTATGTCTTTACCCTCAATGGAGGGGCGGTTTGCTGGAAGAGTTCCAAGCAGGAAACCGTTGCTGACTCAACCATGGAAGCGGAGTACATAGCTGCTTGCGATGCCGCAAAGGAAGCTGTCTGGATGAAGAAGTTCCTCACGGAACTTCAGGTGGTTCCTACCAGTGTTGATCCAATACCGCTGTATTGTGACAACAACGGCGCTATAGCTTTAGCGAAGGAACCCAGGTCCCATCAGAAGTCCAGGCACATTTTGAGGCGGTTCCACCTGATCGGGGAGATCATTGATCGCCGGGAGATCGAGGTAAAGAGAGTAAATTCAGAAGATAACACTGCAGATCCACTCACGAAGGCCCTACCCCAGACTCAGTTCGAGCGGCTGATCGAGATGATAGGTCTTCGATACGCCAATACATGGCCTTAGTGCAAGTGGGAGATTGTTAGTGTATATGCCCTAGAGGCCATTACTGTATCATACTAGTTTGTATATTACTTAATGGAAGCTTGGGATATTCACCTTGTATAAACAATCTTGCTCAAAATAGTAGTATGCTACTTGGTTTGTTTCTACTTCAATGTGTACATGTGTTTATTTTAGTATATCGCCTATACACATTAGTGGAGCCCTTAGGATCTTTGCTTGATTACCAGCGTTGTGATGGCAGTCACCCTAGTTGGGCTGGGTAATCTATAAGCACATCCTTATGCAGGTCCCTGATCGCAGGACTATCGAGACAGGGCATCGATACTCCGGAGTAGACTAGCGCATGCGCTTCTCATCCCAGTGTGGGAGACGGTCTGTCCCACAGCCGTCGGTACGTCGTACTTGAGAGAGTATGCGGGTGCTCGTTGGGTTACGAGTACACTGGACAGGACTCGTCGGGAACTGACTAGTTGGTATTATGCCTATCGTCAGTTATCGGTTCCTAGGTGACATGAGTACAGCTTAGTCCGCTGACTTGACACTGTCACTTCGCCTCGAGTGTGTTCCCACTGTACTTTGATTACTATCCTACCACGGCTCAAAGGAGCCGTGCAAACAGGTGGTAGTTGGGTGCAGTCCCGAAGCACTTGGAGGCAGTGACGGTTAGACCGGATTCGTCTCTCCCGGTATTGGGGGTTGACATCGCGCTGTGTCTAGGAGAGCCATTACACGAGTAGTCCCTAGCCAGGGCAAACGAGATATACTGGTAGGCTTCCAGTGTTATCTCAGGGTGTTTTGGGCTTCACTCCGACACGACTTGTACTGCTATTGGGGGACTGACGTTTACCGCCCCATAGGCCCGCCATTCGATGTATCAGACGAACAGACCGGCCTGTACCGAGATTGTCACATTCAGGCTCAGTAGGAGTTCAGATGGGTTTCACATCGTTAGTCTTCTTGTCAGCTTCTACCCGGGGACCGTTACGCACAGCTAGTGCCGCTTGCGGTCTGTGGTTAAACCCACTGCCAGCGTAGTGTCGAGTCTTTAGAGTCCCACACAGAAAGCTATTCGCCTTTAGGCAAAAGAGTAGAGGTCGCATGGTTTTGCGGCAGGTCGCATGGTTTTGCGACAGGGTTCGGTCACATCCGTGCACTTGTGCACGTACAGTGTACGGATAGTAGACACTAGCGGGCTTTGGTTTAAGCCAGATCCTAGTGTATGTATTGGGATTGGATTTATCCAGTTTGCATTCGTGTTCCTCGGAACGCGGATGCGGGTGTGTATGCACAGTTGACGGAGAGACAGAGGCGGAGGATTCTCATTAGGGTTGTTGACCGTTGACAGTTGACTATTGACTTTTTGCTCAACCCTAATGAGAATATGATATGTGATTAACAATTATATTAATTAGGTATTATGGTGACATGGTTGTTGAGTTGTTGACTTTGTTGACTTGTTGACTTTTGTTGACTTGTTGACTTTGTTGACCGGTTGACTATGCTTGACTAGTTGACCATCATGATAACTATAGCTATCATTTCATGGCAAAGACTTTTGCTTGCTTGCTCTTTTGTGCAAAATGAGTGCATGAAATGATATGGCTATGGTTGCTTAAACCATCACATAATACTTGATTGATATGATGTGTTATGATTGTTTTGGATTATGAGAGTCAAATGAGAAAAGTCTTCACTCATTCTTTCATGCTCATTCTCTCTCTTGTTCTTGAGCTCTCATCTCCTCCTCTTGCTCTCCCTCTCTTGACTCTATGGTTCACTTGTCTCATTAGTTGAGAACCAAGAACCATAGATAAAATCACATACAAACTCTTCTCTACTCACTCTAGTTCACAAGGTTTAGCAAACCGAGTGAACTAGTTTCTTCAAAGTTCGAAGAAGGAGCCAAAGGTTGAGGCTTTCAGGTGGATCTATCTTCGGCGCAAGGAGATGACGGGGCGAAGCCGATTCGGACGACCATCGAAGCTTGAAGACGAAGGAGTTCGAGAAATAGAAAGGTATAACCCCCTAACCGAGTAGTTAGCAACTCGTAGTTAGGTTGTTAGTTTGATGTTTAACAAAGATCCGGGTTTTAAGTCCATGTTACCACCTCTAAGAAAATCGTTTTTTTATCAAATTCCGCATGCCCGAAAGTACCGGGAGAGGTAGCATGGACTTACATGATGATCATATCAAACACCCACAAGCTGCAGGCGGTCAGCTAAACGTAACAGCCACCCAGGTATTGAGCGATCAGAAGATCAACATGCTAGCCTGTACGTTCTGCTATGAATCCAATCAGTAACACTCCCGTACAGTCCGGTCTCTTCGTCTGATATGTCGCATATCAAGTCTAGGGGTGGTATACGTCAAACCCCAGTAACCGATAAGTCATGTCGATGTGTGGCTCATAACGGGTCAAGAAACTACTGGTAACAGTTACCAGTAAATCTCTATATCAGCCCTGGCCAGGGACTTCCAGTTATAGCCAATCGAACACAGCACAACATCAACTCCATATACCGGGAGAGACGAATCCCCTCCTATCGCTCATTTCCTCCATGTGATTTGGGACTGTACCCAAAAGCCACCGTTTTGCACGCCCTCTTGAACGTGGTAAGGTGGAAATCAAAGCAATATGGGAATCGCACAAGACTCTATGACGATCTCGGGTCTACAGACTACCCTGTACCAGTGTCACCGGAGAACTGCCATCTGACGTGTAGTATATCACCATCTGGGAGTTCTCAGCGAGTCCGTCCAGTATACCCAGTCTCCACTGAGCACCCGCACACCATCCTTGATGTCCAACACCAATGGATATGGGATCATCCATCGCCCATCAATGGGTCAAGATGCGTATACGCTAGTCTACTCTGGTGTATCGATGCCTTGTCTCGATATACCCTCGACTAGGAATAGTTATAGGATTCACTAATCAACTACCGTGTCCCCACTAGTATGATCTCATCATAGTCCCAGCAGTCGAGTACAGATCCTAAGGGTTTTATCAACATGTGAGAGTAAGACTGTAAACCAGTACAAGTCAACATGTTAAGATAAAGTGAAACCAAATAGCATACTATCATGTCGAGCAAGAAAGTCCTCTCTATATATATCCAAACATCCATTATAATATACATCACATGTACAATAATGGCCTCTAGGGCATATACATAACTAACAATCTCCCACTTGCACTAAGGCCAGCTGCTGTAGTATCACATACCTAGCATCCCAAATAATCTCTCAAACTGTATCTTGGGAATGGCCTTCGTGAGTGGATCCACAGTGTTGTCCTTCGTATCTACTCTCCTGACCTCGATCTCCCGGTGATCAAGTATCTCTCTGATCAGATGATACCGCCTCAGAATATGTCTGGACTTTTGATGGGACCTGGGTTCCTTGGCCAAAGCCACAGCTCCATTGTTATCGCAATACAGCATTATTGGATGTTCAATGGATGGAACCACACCAAGCTCACTAATGAACTTCTTTATCCAGACAACCTCTTTGGCAGCATCGTTGGCAGCGATGTATTCAGCCTCCATCGTCGAGTCTGCAACGGTATCCTGTTTGGAACTCTTCCAACATACCGTCCCTCCATTGAGGGTAAAGACAAATCCCGAGTGCGACTTAGAGTCGTCCTTATCACTTTGGAAGATGGAATCGGTAAAGGACTCCACCCAGAGTTCTCCGTCACCATACACCAAGAACATGTCTCTAGTCGTTCGCAAGTACTTGAGAATGTTCTTCACAGCTGTCCAGTGACTCTCTACAGGATCTGCTTGATACCGACTCACTACACTTAGTGAGTATGCTACATCGGGTCTGGTACAAAACATCGAATACATGATAGAGCCTACTGCCGAAGCATAGGGTATCCTTTGCATGCGAGCTCTCTCCAAATCAGTCTTGGGAGACATCTCTTTGGAGAGAGTGAGTCCAGAGATCATGGGTTGGATTCTTCCATACTAAACCTCTTTAGTATGGTGTCAATGTACCTGGATTGGGACAATCCCAGTATCCGTTTGGATCTATCTCTATAGAACATGATTCCCAATATGCAGGAGGCATCACCTAGATCTTTCATTGAGAATCTTTGTGATAAGAAGAGCTTGACTGATTGCAGCATAGGAATATCATTTCCTATCAAGAGTATGTCATCCACGTACAATACGAGGAAGATAACCTTACTCTCTGCTATTTTCTTATAGATACAAGATTCATCTATATTTTTGATGAAGTCAAACTCTTTGACTACAACATCAAAACAGATGTTCCAACTCCGCGATGCTTGCTTTAACCCATAAATGGATTTAAGCAGCTTGCACACCTTTCCGCTGCTCCCACTATCTACGAAGCCCTCTGGCTGAGTTATGTACACGCACTCTTCTAAATCACCGTTTAGAAGGGCGGTCTTAACATCCATTTGCCAGATTTCGTAGTCATGGTATGCAGTAATGGCAAGTAAGATCCGGATGGACTTAAGCATAGCCACTGGAGAAAAGGTTTCGTTATAATCCACACCTGGTCGTTGACGAAAACCCTTTGCAACAAGTCTAGTTTTGAAAGTCTCAACTTTTCCATCTACACCAAATTTCTTTTTAAAGATCCACTTGCTCCCAATGGGTTTTACCCCTTCAGGAGCATTTTCCAAAGTCCATACTTTGTTGGTGTACATGGATTCCATCTCAGATCGCATTGCATCCAGCCATTTCACAGAGTCACCACTCGTGATGGCCATCTCGAAACTAATCGGGTCATCATCCTCCATGATGCAATCCTCACTTCCACCATCAATGAGAAAACCGTAGTATCACTCAGGTGGATGAGAAACCCTGCTAGATCGGCGGAGAGGCTGGGGTTCGTCGGGTACTACTGAATCCTCTGGTTCTACCAAGTCTTCTGTTATAGTTTGTGTCGCTGGAATCTCTTCCAGTTCTACCTCAATGCCACTAATTTGTTTCATAAGAAAACTTTTTTCTAGGAAAGTGGCATGTCGAGAAACAAACACCTTTTGTTCCTCGGGGTGGTAGAAGATATACCCTTGTGAATTTTTGGGATATCCTACAAACTTACATAAGACAGATCTTGCCTCGAGTTTGTTCGGATTTTGTCTTTTGTCATAGGCTGGACAACCACATATCTTAACATACTTAAGAGATGGTCTCTTCCCTTTCCATATCTCATATGGAGTGGTAGGCACTGATTTGGTAGGAACCATATTCAATAGGTGTATGGCTGTTTCAAGCGCATACCCTAAGAAGGAAATGGGTAACTCAGCAGTGCTCATCATAGAGCGCACCATATGTAATAGGGTACGATTCCTCCGTTCCGATACACCGTTGTGCTGTGGTGTATAAGGAGGAGTAAGCTGAGAGAGAATCCCATTCTCTTATAGATATTCTAGGAACTCATTGCTTAAGTATTCTCCTCCTCGATCAGATTGAAGGATCTTAATACTTTTGCCCGTTTAGTTCTCTACTTCGTGCTTATATTCTCTGAATTTCTCAAAGCTTCAGACTTGTGTCTTATCAGGAACACATGTCCGTATCTTGAGAGATCGTCAGTGAATGTAATAAAGTAAGAAGAACCATTCCTGGTATGTTTAGACATAGGACCGCATACATCACTATGTACCAGTCCTAAGAGTTCCATAACTCTTTCTCCGTGTCCACTAAACGGAGCTTTGGTCATTTTGCCTTTAAGACATGAATGGCAAGTATCATAAGATGATAATTCGAACGGATTCAAATATCCATCCTTATGTAACATAGCTAGTCGTGTCACATTGATATGACCAAGTCTACAATGCCACAAGAAGGATTCGTTCATTTCTGAACTCTTCCTCTTATGTGTGTTTTGTATATTAAGGACTGTATTTTGATTGAGAATGAAAATGCCATTATGTAACGAACCTGATCCAATCAACTTTTGATTCAGGAATATGTTCATAACATTATCCTGTACTACAAAATTATATTCTTCTTTACTTAATAAAGAAACTGAAATAATGTTGCACATCATGTTCGGTATATAATAGCACTCATTCAGAATCTGTGTTTTACTACTTGGTAATACAAGGTGATATTCGCCAACTACTTTAGTTGCAATATTTGCACCATTCCCTACTTGAACGGAATGATCACCTTTTCCCAGTTCTCTACCTTTACGTAGCCCATGTAACAATTTACATATGTGGGATCCTGATCCGGTATGTAATACCCAGGACGTAGGGTGAACTGAGAAACAGTTCTCAATAACTAACACACCCGAAGAATGTGCATCAACATGCATGTTATCCGTTTGGGCGGCGTGAGAATCCAGATATTCTACTATTCTCTGTTCAGTCTTATAACATTTATAAGAAAGAATGGGACCAACGTTCCCCTGCTCAGTATAATAATCCGGTTCAGTCAATACATCCATATTATTATCTTGATTATGGCCTGACAAGGTCGCTACCTGGAGAGAGAGAGAAGAAAACACTTTAGCGTATGCTCTTGCAAGATTAGATTGGTTATTATCTTATCTAATCAGGATGTCTCCCACTATTTTTATCAAATCTTCCATTAAAAACCCTAAAATGTAAGATTAGCCGGGATTAATTACACCCTACAATTTCATCAATCTTTCAGCCAGATCAGTGTCGGTACTTTGAGGGAGGTTCCCCGTGGTTTCGCACGGACCAAATTAAAGTAAACCTCGTTTTCCCAGAGGCGTAACCCCGTTAACACTTTTCTAGACACCCACTTGATCGGCTAATTGTCCAGTGTAAAACTGTCCCAGGAGTAACATTTACTCGCAGTGGGTATCATGATCCAACTAACTCATAGGAGGTATGCAATCTCATAGCAAATTTCAACACTTGAAATTCCTGATAATGCTTTTGCCCCTAACGTGCTATGACCATGACGAATGCCAAACAACCCATAGTCCGCTAGTCAAGTTCAACCCGTACATTTCTTGATTGAATTAAACCCACCCGCATGACCCTTGACGAATGCCAAACAACGCCGTACGAATACCCTAATCCAACGCATCATATGCTACAGATAAAAAGTAAATAGCTACCGTACACTACGCCTTGACGAATGCCAAACTACCGTAGCACGAATACTAAGTAATATCTATCTGAAATGTCGGAGGGCTACGCAGGTTTTTCAGAAAACCATAAGCGTAATGAACTTGATATCGTCGTAGAATCTAGTAGTTTTTGAAAAGTAGTGTTTTTTAGACTTTTCTAGTTTCACTAAAGAGGTCACTCCCGGTGAAGGGATCTCGGCTCTTTCCCCATCGAATAAGGTGTAGGGTATATCATATATACCGCTGTGCAAAGCAAGAACTATATAAGCTGTCAAAAACTAAACCGTGAGTTTGTAGCATCTTCCAGTTTCGCTAAAGAGGTCACTCCCGGTGAAGGGATCTCGGCTCTTTCCTCATCGAATAAGGTGCAGGGTATATCATATATACCGCTATGTAAAGCAAAACTGTAGCTACCCTTTTTATAAAGTTTTGATTCTACAACATCTTTTAGCTTTGTTTTCTTTTTATTAATCTCATTAATAAATCCCATCAGCTTTTGCTTCCTAAGCATCACAGAAGAAACGAAAGCAGTAATATTTATATATCAACATATATATAGTATAAGCATTCGTCTCAGGCAGTAATATGATCTCATCACAGAACATTGCAGCAGAAGAACATATATGAAATATTGGGTATACTAGGATGTCCGTGTTTTTAATTCGAGCCGGTATAAAACACGGATTCCACGGTCGCGATGAATAGACAAACCCATATCCCTAGACCCCTACGAGAGCGGCAAGTAACACTGCCAATTCTAGGGTTAGGAGACCCGGTCTCGACTCTCGAGATGGCCTCCTACTGGACCCTAGAACCCGGTTACTTGTGCTCCCCTTCTTGGGTCTACCTAATGCGGAAAAGTAAATAATATACACTAATGACATCAACCTCATCCCGGAAGTGCCCCAATAAAAGAATATTACATACAAATGAATTTTACATGAATGAAAATAAAAACCCTCATCTCACATAAAACCCCCAGCTATTCAGAACACGACGATCCAATATAACATATCACGGCAACACATAATATCACATATCATCAACGTATGTAAGTATGCATACATCGATCGTCGTTGATGTATAGAAATGAAGACCGGCAATACAACTACATACTACACTTACGGTCACAGATTTTTTTTTAAAACTACAATATTTGGAATCCACAATCACTTCAGACATCGTAAATCCAAAATACCACATACTTCGCATTTCATGCCTAACTATATGAATTTCACATATTGTATCACATTCCAGATAAATAGACAGTATTAAACTTTTCGAACAGATAATCAAATACCCAAAATTTCCTAAATAGCTCAACACTTGAGAGGAGTTCAAATAATCCCAAAATAGGTCACAGTACCGATGATCCAGCCGTAGAAGGGTCAAGCCAACGCCTCACATGTGGCATGCCGTACTGCTCCAAACCCTACGGTTTAGAGGCGGTTCAGACGGTCACATAATCGAGTTAAGCTTTGTGTTCTTCTAAAGGGACCGCCCCGTTACTTGTACGTTTATCCGAAAGATTTAAACCCGATAAAAATTCAACACTAGAAAATTTTTCGTGCCGGGAAAAAGTGAGTTAATGATATCCGCTCGAACATTTTAACAGTTTCTAAATATCCGGAAAACAAAACAAAATTAAATTTTCCGACCGAATCAATGATTACGAAATAAACCCAAGAATACTCAACACTTGAGTCGGTTTAAAAATACCCAGAAATATATAGGAATAGCTACGGAGGTTACTGCAAAAAATAATGTTCACAATTCACTTTACCCGCCGCGAAACCGCCGCTAAAAGTGGGTTGCGGTCGCGGTTCCGCGGCGGATGTACGGAATTATGAGCTCGAATTTTATGATAATTCTTACAATTCCATGCTGATTTTTTAAGGTATTTTTAATTCATAAAAATCACAGATTTTAAAAAATGACCAGAGAGAGGTTCGTTTTGACGTTTCGGGGTTCGTTCGGAGTTTTAATTTCGTATACACGTCGCCTAATGCTCTAGCTAGACTCTGATACCACTGTAGGGTTCATAGGCACTCTTGTGAGGGTTCATAAAGCATCAACCATGCCCGAATAAAAATTTAGACGTGCCGAACAACCCAAAGCCGGGATCTTTACTAGATTATTAGGGTTAAACATGCAAGTAAACATCTTTACTACTAAGTGTGAGGGATTACAACCTTTGTAGTCCGCTCCTTCACTTCATAAGCTCCGAGTAGAAGTCCTTTCGCCGCGATCCACGATCTCCCGGACTCAAGAGAGGTTCCACGACTCGAACGATCCATGCTAGCTTGTAGTATTCCTTTTCTCCGAAGATCTACGTCGAAGTTGCAATAACTCAAGCTCTCTCACTCTAATGAGGTGAACACCCTAATCTAATTGGATAGATTAGATGAGGATGATGGAGTAGTATTTATGCTTTCTTTTTATATCAAATTCTCACAAGAAATCATCTCAAAATGAATAACTAGTAAGCTTTCTCAAAGCTCAAGAGAGAAGAAGATGATGAATAATGAGTTAATTCTTTTGTGATGAATAATAGAAATGAATATATGATTAATCATGGAACCATGGTCAAGGATGACTAGGATAACCTTTGTAGAGAATAAACTAGGGCTAGGGTTTGGTTTGGTTAAAACAATGAGTCATAAAAAAATATCTATCATAATATCTTCTTCATGACAAAAGGAAAAGTTCTAGAAGGTGCAAGAAAGAACTAACCCTAATCAAACCCTAACCTTGCTTAATCTCCACTAAACATGTTCCATCATTAATCATATCATGTTACTATAATATATATCCCATATATATTATATATTTGTAACAAAAGAAAATAATACAATTAACATATATCGCATATATATCAATGTATTATCCGGTTCGAAAATGAAATAATAAAGCGAGCCAATATTAGATAATGTAATACAATATATCATATATATTATTATACATTAAATCATCGAATCAACACTTGATCCGACAATCCGGCTATATCGAATATAACCGACTAATATATCATGTACCGATTCATCGAATCAACACTTGATCCGATGACCCGGTTCATATCTAAATATCGCGAGAATATAATATGGTATCTCATATCGCATTATCCTCAGTCCTGCACATATCACATATGTGCCTCTGCTCCGTTTTTCCTGAGCCAAGAAACCTCTGTGTAGGACTCTAAAGAATCGTCAATACGCCAGTAGTAGGTGATGATCATATCAAACACCCACAAGCTGCAAGCGGTCAGCTAAACGTAACAGTCACCCAGGTATTGAGCGATCAGAAGATCAACAAGCTAGCATGTACGTTCTCCTGTGAATCCAATCAGTAACACTCCCGTACAGTCCGATCTCTTCGTCTGATATGTCGCATATCAAGTGTAGGGGTGGTATACGTCAGACCCCAGTAACCGATAAGTCATGTCGATGTGTGGCTCATAACGGGTCGAGAAACTACTGGTAACACTTACCAGTAAATCTCTATATCAGCCCTGGCCAGGGACTTCCAGTTATAGCCAATCGAACACAGCACAACATCAACTCCATATACCGGGAGAGACGAATCCCCTCCTATCGCTCATTTCCTCCTTGTGATTTGGGACTGTACCCAAAAGCCACCGTTTTGCACGCCCTCTTGGACGTGGTAAGGTGGAAATCAAAGCAATGTGGGAATCGCACAAGACTCTATGACGATCTCGGGTCTACAGACTACCCTGTACCAGTGTCACCGGAGAACTGCTATCTGACGTGTGGTATATCACCATGTGGGAGTTCTCGGCGAGTCCGTCCAGTGTACCCAGTCTCCACTGAGCACCCGCACACCATCCTTGATGTCCAACACCGATGGATATGGGATCATCCATCGCCCATCATATGGGTCAAGATGCGTATACGCTAGTCTTCTCTGGTGTATCGATGCCCTTTCTCGATATACCATCGACTAGGAACAGTTATAGGATGTACTCATCGACTACCGTGGCCCCACTAGTATGATCTCATCATAGTCCCAACAGTCGAGTACAGATCCTAAGGGCTTTATCAACATATGAGAGTAAGACAGTAAACCAGTACAAGTCAACATGTTAAGATAAAGTGAAACCAAATAGCATACTATCATGTCGAGCAAGAAAGTCCTCTCTATATATATCCAAGCATCCATTATAATATACATCACATGTACAACAATGGCCTCTAGGGCATATACATAACTAACAGACACTAGCTCACCATGGTTGCAATTCTAACCTCACTCTCCCATTCATTTTCTTCATCACTTCTTCTTCTTTCTCAAGAGAAAAAAGCTTGCTAGTTTTTTTCTAAGTGATGAAATCTTGTGAGAGAAATAAAACTAAAGTGAGCCCACTTCCTACTTCATCATTCTCTACTACTTTTCATTTAGTTTAGGGTGTTTGCTTCACTAATCTTACCATTAGTGAAGAGATAGCATGAGCTAGTGTCTCCTCGACGTAGATCATCTTCGGCCTCGAAGACGTCGATGCAAGCTTGTTCCGTACATCTTGCGGAGCCTCTCTAGAGTCCGGGAGTTCATGATCGCAGCGAATGAACTACTACATGGAGCTATTGAAGTGAAGGACTGGTCTATAAAAGTTGTATTCGTTCTTCCCTTTAGTTTGTAAAGAGTTTACAATCTAGAAAACCCTAAGTCTCTAGTTCGATCCTCGTTCGGGTCCTTTAGCTCTCTAGAAAATTCTGAAATGGCATGTTCGATGCCTTAGTAAACACCGTGAGGGTGCTAAGGAACCCAACAGTTGGGTCTATAAGGAAACGGCAAACACCATCCTCACACAAGCTAACCTAAAACTACCCTTAACAAGTCCTTTAATTGAACATATCTTAGTTACTACACTTAGCATAAACAACAACTCAAACAACGTTGTTAACTCGTTAAAACAAGCCTAAAATCCTACCATCTCCCTGTGGATGACCTGTACTCATCACGGCTCGCTACACGCGACACCGTTTTTGATTGCGGTAATTTCAAAACTCTTTCTAAATACGACACGGTAAAAACATAACAATCAACGTCTAGACAATGACGCACTAAATTTGTTGACTAGTACGGAAGCTCGAAGAAAATGCTTAACTTGTTCCAGAGTGGTGGTTTGACCTGTTTTCTCGGATCCATCCCAAAGGTCACATTATTGTAACCATCCCACTGAGCAGTCACGTCCTCTCCGGACAATAGGGCTAGAGGTCCAAGAAGCTACTAATGACCATCAAAGTGAACATCGTCTAACCTGTAGGGTTGGTCTAGAGGCAGGAAACGTCGATGGCCGCAATAACAAACCTTCCTGCTAAAATTCAAGAATTTCGATATTGTATGTTGATGGCAATAAGGACATGCTTTGTAACCATGTATGGACCAACCTTATAGCATTCCATACACAGGAAAGTCATTAATTGTCCACATTAAAGCCGCACACAGTATGAAGGTTTTATTTGTGTTTGCATCGTATGTCTCTACACAATCAATGAATAAAGATTTTAACTCCTCGATCAAAGGTCGGAGACAGACGTCGATATTGTTTCTCGGTGAGTTTGGTCCATCGATAAGAAGAGGCATCATAATGTATGATTGTTCTATAGCCAACCAAGGAGACAGATTATAAACTACATTACAACGGGCCATGTGCTGTGGCTTCTAGCCATATAGATGAATGGGCAGAAGCCATCACTAGCGAGTCCGAGCCTGATATTGCGAGGATCGCTTCTGAATATTTCGTGCCTCTTACCGAAATCCTTCCATATCGGTGAATCTCTTGGATGACTCATTTTTCCATCTTCATTTGGAGGAGTATGGTGATGCCAAATTATTGTCTCGGCTGTTCTTTTGCACCTAAATAGCCTTGCAGCCTCTGTGTTATGGGAATGTATCGTGCTATCTTGACCGGTATATCGGGCTTCTTATCAGAATCTTTCGGCTTATACCTGGCCTCTCCGCATGTTGGACACTCTTTCAAATCGGAATTCTCTTTCCGGTACAACACGCAATTTTTAAGACATGCTTGAATCTTCTTACACTTTAGACCCAAATCCGACATCATCTTCTAGGCTCCGTACTAGCTGTCGGGCACGTTATTTCCCGGGGGCAAAGAATCTTTCAAGAACGAAAGAAGCATTGTGAATGACTTGTTTCTCCATCCATTTTGGCAGTTAATCTGGAAATGTTGGACGAAACATGAGAGGGTGGAATACTTTGCATTCTCATAAATTGGTTTTCTAGCATCATTCATGAAATTTTCATATTTATATGCACGCGGTCCTTGACCGGAAGGAATGTCATCTTCGGTATGAATAGATTCACCTACTGCAGCCTCTACCATATCCTCAATTTCTTCTCCTGGAAAGAAATTATCGTCTTCTTCTTCTGCCGCATTACCGTCTTCTCCTTCTTCTGCCGCATTACCGTCTTCTCCTTCTTCTTCTGCCGCATTACTGTCTTCTTTTCCTTCCCCGTGATATAGCCAAGTTGTAAAAAGTCTAGTAAAACCATGTTTAACGATATGAAGCTATGCAAATTCTACCTTCTACCAGTACTTATTCCCGCATCTATTGCACGGACAGAGAATCTTCTCTAACACGATCTTATTATGTGTGCGTGCAAATTCAATAAAAGCAGCAACTCCTGCGACAAACTTAGGTTGCATACTTTGTTGCCAATCCATATACATCCAGTCCTTAACTCAGATGTACTCATGGGCCATGTTAAACTGTATAACATATAAATTTTAGGTTATGATGACTATATTGAGAAATCTAAGAACGGGATGGTTACTGACAAAGGAGAAAATCCGTGTATATGTTTTGTGTGTGCGTTTGTCATTGAAAAGAATAAATTATCGATAATCAAAGTTAGATTTTAGGATACCCATGTATGAGTTGTATTCTATATATGTGTGTTTCAATTTATGATTTCGCTTAAGTGTAGGGTTGTTAGTGTGTATATGTTGTGTGTGCGTTTGCTGTGTATTCGTGTTGTATGTGTGTGTTTCGGCTGTCGGGGGTAAGGCTTCTATCCCATTAAGAATGTATAGAGCCGACACCCATTCGCTTGTTCTTTCAACTGTTTTGAGTAAATTTCGGCAGCACCTCCCCGCTGTTCTCCAAGTATACTGTAATAGAATAGATAATCATTTCAATGCTGTTAAACAACATTGAAATGAACATCTAATCTATCTTTGTAAACGGAGAACCAGCGGAAAAGTACCGACGAAATAACTCGAAACTGATGAAAACACAAGTGGATGCAGGTGTTTGCTTTATACATTCCTAACATGTCCACACTGGACAAATCTATTGGTTATCATACGATTGAATCTTCTCGTCACATAGACTATACAACGGTTGTTAGTACCGAACTATACCGTCCGATTTTTAACAACATTCGTATAGTTTTATGTCAAGACGAACATCGAACGTATGTTAACCGATAAACGAAGACCAAGTGGTGCTTTGATTTTCATATATCAGTATCGATGAGAATATGAAAATTTTATATTATCATCGAGTATCATATATTGGTTTTAACTTGAACATTTAACTTGAATAGGTTTTACGTTTAGGTTTCGTTATTAAGGGTTTGAAGTTTTTAATTTAGGGTAAATTTTTCTTGCGTTTATGGTAAAGTTGTACGTATACGTTATCGTCGAGTATCCTACTGAATAAACTAGTGCGCCATAAACCCTAACCCTAAATAACCCAAATTAACCTAATTAACCACAATTAACTATAATCGTTACCCTAACACAAATTATCCATAATTAACCCATACTTAACCCAATTTATCCAAATTAACCCTAATCAACATCCTAACCCTTTCAAATTATCACTAATTAACCATAGCCTCTAATTAACCCAAATTAACCATAGCCACCCTAAACCTAACCCTAACCCTGACTATATAATGAAGGCCTAACCCTAGCCCAAGTCTTACCCTAACCATAACCCTAACCGCAACTAACTAACCCTAACACTAACTGACCCGAACCCTAACCCTAACCCTAACTGACCTGAACCCTAATTAACCCCAACAATAACTGACCCGAACCCTAAACACTAAACTGAACCCTAACACTAACCCTAACCCTCACCCTAATCAACAAAAACAGAAACAAACGAATAATTAGAAGTAAAAATAAGAAATTTACTAACCTGTAGCGAAGACGAAGCAATGGCGATAAGGCGCAATCGGGGACGAGGCGCGGGCGGTGGAGAACAGGAAGTCGACGAGGAAGTCGACGGTGATGTCGGGGACGAACAAGCACGCGCGGGAGGGCGGCGGCGACGAGGCGCGGGCGGTGGCGACGAGAGGCACGCGCGGGAGAGAGATGAGGGTAATTTTTTTGGGAACAAGGACTTTTCTGTGTTTTATTTTTTATTAATAACCCTTTTATCTGCCCCTACGGATTAAACCGTAGGTCTTTCTTTTGAGGCTCCGTAGGGCCAAATAAGAAATTATGTTTTATGTGCTTTATTTTTTATTAATAACCCATATATATGCCCCTACGAATTAAACCGTAGGTCCTTCTTTTGTGGCTCGATAGGCCAAATAACAAATTACGTTTTAATATTTTTAAATTAATTCGTATAGTACGGTAGGGACAACTACAGGGACCTACCGATTAATCCGTAGGGGCAACAATTTATTGCCCCTACGGATTCCAGTAGCCGTAGGGGCAACCCCTTATTGTAGTAGTGGTACGTTATGGAATTGTATATACGTTCTAAATTGAACTACAGTTCTAAACGTACATAACACACACAAGAGGAAAAGTTCAGAAATGAACGAAGCCTTCTTGTGGCATTGTAAACTAGGTCATATCAATACGACAAGACTAGCTAAGTTATATAAAGATGGATATTTGAATCAGTTCAAATTTACATCTTATGAAACTTGCGAGTCATGTTTCAAAGGCAAGAAGACCAAAACTCCGTTTACAGGACACGGAGAAAGAGCTACTGAACTCTTAGGACTGATACATAGTGATGTATGCAGTCCCATGTCTACACATGCCAAGAATGGTTCCTCGAATTTTTTTACATTCACCGGTGATCTCTCAAGATTCGGACATGTGTTCTTGTTGAAACACAAATCTTAAGCTTTTGAGAAATTCAAACAATATAAGCACGAAGTAGAAAACCAAACGGGTAAAGTATTAAAATCTTTCGATCTGATCGCGGAGAAGAATACTTGAGCACAGAATTTCGATACTACTTAAAAAATAATGGGATTCTCTCTCAGCTTACTTCTCCGTATACACCACAGCACAATGGAGTATCGGAGCGGAGGAATCGCACCCAATTAGATATGGTACGCTCTTTGATGAGTGTTGCTGAGTTACCTATTTCCTTTTGGGGTTATGCACTTAAGACAGATGCATACCTATTGAATAGGGTTCCGACCAAATCCGTGCCTACCACTCCATATAAGATATGGAATGGGAAGAGACATCTCTTAAACGAGTTAAGATATGGGGTTGTCCGGCCTATGTTGAAAAGAAAAATCCGGACAAGCTCGAGGCAAGGTCAGTTCTGTTCAAGTTTGTGGGATATCCAAAGGATTCATATGGATATATCTTCTACCTGTAGGGTCCCTATGCACGACGGCAAGGTTTCGGGAGGCATCATCCATGCCATTTTTAAATTTTTGCCATGCTAAAGAACTTTAACCTAGGATGTTTAACTAAAGAATCATACGAAACATATTGTAAACTACTTTACTACTATGTGAACTAGGAATACAACCTTTGTAGACCGGTCCTTCACTTGAATAGCTCCATATAGTAGTCCCTTCGTTCCGGGTAGTGATCTTCCGGACTCTAGCATGGCTTCACAAGGTGAAAGGAACGAGCTTGCGTGATGTCTTCGAGGCCGAAGATGATCTACGTCGAGGAGACACTAACCCAAGCTACTACTTCACTAATGAGAGATTAATGAAGCTAACACCCTATACTAAAGTGCTAATCTAGTAGAGGATGATGAAGTAGGATTTTTGTCCACTTTAGAATTGATTTTCTCACTAATTTTAAGCTCTCTCACAAAACCTAGTGAGCTCTCTCTTGAGCTTGAAGAAGAAGAAGATTATAATGGATGAGAGAAAGAATGGAAACCATGGGTGAGTTTGTATCATATACTAACCCATATAGAGACATAACCATGGCTAAGTTATAATGGTTAGGTTAATAAATATCTTATGTAAAACAAAATTAGTGGACTATGTCAATGCATCTACAAGCTTCATGCATGTTAATAATTATCCACTAATTTGGATTACTTTAAATATTTAAACCCTACATTATAATTAGTATGGTGTAAGTCTCATACACCCATGTAGTGTGTATCATCAAGCATGACACTAAAAATGTATATTAATATATATCACATATATATTATATGCACACAATTGAGAAAAAGAAATGTTTAAGTGAGCTAATATTAGTTAATGTAATCTAGTATATCTCATATACAATTATACATTAAATTATCAAATCAACACTTGATTTAATAATCCGGCTATATCACATACAACCGGCTAATATAATTTGTATCAACTTATTGAATCAACACTTGATTCGAAAACCCGACAATATCACATATAACCGATCGATACGAATAAATCGCGAGAATAGAATACGATATCACATACTCGTATTATTCTCGGTCCTGCACATATCACATATGTGCTCCAACAACGTTTTTCCTGAGCCAGTAAAACTTCTGTATAGGACTCTAAAGACTCATCAATACGCTGACAGTAGTTGATGATCATATCAAGAACCCATAAGCCGTCAGCGGTACTAGCTGTACGTAACGGCTACCCGGGTATTGAGCGATCAGAAGATCAACAAGCAAGCCCACTCTAGCTCCTGTAAAGTCTGTCAGTAACACTACCGTACAGTCCGGTCTCTTCGTCTGAGATGTTGCATATCTAGTGTATTGGTGGTAAACGTCAGACCCCAATAACTCGATAAGTCATGCCGATACGAGGCTCATAACGGGTCGAGAAACTACTGATAACACATACCAGTAAATCTCTAAATCATCCCTGGCCAGGAACTTCCAGTTATAGCCAATTGAGCACAGCATGATATCTACCCCCAATACCGGGAGAGACAAAATCCCCTCCTATCGCTCATTGCCTCCATATGAATCGGGTTTGTACCCAAAAACCACCGTTTTGCACGTCCCCTTGAACGTGGTAAGGTGGAAATCAAAGCACAGTAGGAATCACACAAGACTGTATGACGATCTCAGGCCTACAAACTAACCTGTACCAGTGTCACCAGAAAACTGCTATCTGACGTCAGGTATAATACCATCTAGGAGTTCTCGGAGAGTCCGTCCAGTGTACCCAGTCTCTACTGAGCACCCGTATACCATCTCTGATGTCAAACATCAATAGATATGTGATCATCTACCGCCCATCACATGAGTCGAGAAGCGTATACGCTAGTCTACTCTGGTATATCGATGCCCTGTCTTGATACACCCACGACTAGGAACATTAAAGGATGAACTTATGGACTACCATTGCCCCACTAGTATGATCTGCATCATAATCCTGGTAGTCAAGTATATATCCTAAGGGCTTTACCAACATGTAATTAAGAGACAGTGTAAAGAGACAAGTATACATGTTAAGATAAAGAGCAACCAGATAGCATACTATCATGTCGAGGAAGAAAGTCCTCTCTATATATGTCTAAGCATCCACTATAATATGCATCATATGTACAACAATGGCCTCTAGGGCATACATACAATTAACACTACCATACTGAGAAACAAAAAGTGTTTGTTTCTCAACATGCCACCTTTTTAGAAAAGGAATTTCTTGTTAAAGAAATTAGTGGTAATGAGGTAGAACTGGATGATGTTCCATCTACACAAACTATAACTGACAATTTGGTATAACCGAAGGATTCAATAGTCCCCGATGAACCTCAGCAACTCCGCAGATCTAGTAGGGTTCCTCATCCACCAGAGAGATACTATGGTTTTCTCATAGGTGGTGGGAATGAGGATTGCATCATGGAAGATGATGACCCAACTAGTTTTGAGTAGGCCATCACAAGTGCAGACTTTGTGAAATGGATGGATGCTATGTGATATGAGATGAAATCCATGTACACCAACAAAGTATGGACTTTGGAAGTTGCTCCCGAAGGGGTAAAACCCATCGGGAGCAAGTGGATCTTTAAGAAGAAAATTGGTCTAAATGTAAAGGTTGAGACCTTCAAAGCTAGACTTATTGCTAAAGGTTTTTGTCAATGACCTAGTGTCGATTATGATGAAACCTTTTCTCCTGTCGCTATGCTTAAGTCCATCAGGATGCTACTTGCCATTGCTGCATACCAGGACTACGAAATCTGGCAGATGGACGTCAAGACCGCTTTTCTAAATGGTGATTTAGAAGAGAGCGTGTACATGACTCGGCCAGAGGGCTTCATAGACAGTGGGTGGAGAGGAAAGGTGTGCAAGGTGCTTAAATCAATCTATGGATTAAAGGAAGTATCGCGGAGCTGGAACATCTGTTTTGATGTGGCAGTCAAAGAGATTGATTTCATCAAAAACATAGATGAACCTTGTATATACACAAAGGTTGTAGAGAATAAGGTTTTCTTCCTCGTATTGTACGTGGATGTCATACTCTTGATAGGAAATAATGTTCCTTTTCTACACTCGGTCAAGCTCTTCTTATCACAAAAGTTCTCCATGAAAGATCTAGGTGATGCCTCCTACATCCTAGGGATAAAGATCTATAGAGATAAATCTAAGTGGATGTTGGGATTGTCCCATTCCAGGTACTTAGAAACCATACTAAAGATGTTTAATATGGAATATTCTTAGCATGGTAATTTACCCGCTTGTTCAGGAATTACTCTCTCCAAAGAGATGTCTCCCAAGACTGATTTGGAGAGGGCTCGCATGACAATGATACCCTATGCTTCAGTAGTTGGGTCTATCATGTATGCGATGTTATGTACCAGACCAGATGTAGCTTACGCACTAGGTGTAGTGAGTAGGTATCAATCAGATCCTGGGGAGAAGCGTTGGACAGCTGTGAAGAACATTCTTAAGTACTTGAGAAGGACTAAAGAAATGTTCTTGGTGTATGCTAACAGTGAACTCCAGGTGGATTCCAGTACCGATTTAAGCTTACATTGTGATAAGGACAACAGTTAGTCCATCTCGGGTTTTTTCTTTACCCTTAATGTAGGGGCGGTATGTTGGAAGAGTTCCAATCAAGAATACGTAGAAGACTCGACGATGTAGGCTGAATACATCGCTGCCAACGATGCTGCCAAAGAGGCTGTCTAGATGAAAAAGTTCATTACTGAACTTGGTGTGGTTCTATCCATTGAGCATCCAATACCTTTGTATTGCGATAACAATGGAGCAGTGGCTTTGTCCAAGGAACCCTGGTTCCATTAGAGATCCGGACATATTCTTAGGCGGTATCACTGGATCTGGGAGATAGTAAATCAATAGGAGATCGAGGTCAGGAGAGTTGACACGAAGGATAACACAGCGGGTCCACTCACGAAGGCCCTCCCCCAGACGCAGTTTGAGAGACTTTTTGGTTTGTTGGGTATGAGATACTACAACGACTGGCCTTATCGAATGTGGGAGATTGTTAGGAATATGTATTCCCTAGAAGCTATTATTGTATGATATAGTGGATGCTTGGAGATATATATATAGAGGACTTTCTTGCTCGACATGATAGTATGCTATCTGGTTGCTCTTTATCTTAACAAGTACACTTGTATTATTATACTTTCTCTCTGATACATGTTGATAAAGCCCTTTGGATGTTTGCTTGACTACCAGGACTATGATGCAGATCATACTACCGGAGCTTGTGTACTCCACAAGCACATCCTTTAACCGTTCCTAGTCGAGGGAGTATCGAGACAGGGCATCGATATTCCAGAGTAGACTAATGTATACATTTCTTGACCCTGTAGGGGTCGATGGTTGATCCTATAACCATTGGTGTTTGACATCAAAGATTGTGCACAGGCGCTCATTAAAGAATGGATACACCGAACAGGGCTCACCGAGAAGTCCTAAATGGGACTATACCTATCGTCAGATAGCAGTTCTCTAGTGTCACTAGTACAGGTTAGTCTGTAAACTTGGGATCGTCATAGTGTCTTGTGTGGTTCCCAGTGTGCTTTGATTTCCTCCCTACCATGGCTCAAGGAGTCGTGCAAACAGGTGGAATTTGGGTACAGTACCAAGTCCCATGGAGGCAGTGAGTGATAGGAGGGGTTTCGACTTTCCCGGTATTGGGAGTTGATGTTGAGCTATGCTCGATTGGTTATAACAATAAGTCCCTGGCCAGGGCTGATGAGATTTTCTGGTAAGTGTTATGAGTAGTTTCTCGTACCGTCATGAGCAATACATCGACATGACTTATCAAGTTACGATGATTCCACCCCTAGACTCGATATGCGGCATATCAGACGAAGAGACCGGACTGTTTAGTAAGTGTTACATATAGGCTTCATGGGAGTTTGGACAAGCTTGCTTGTTGATCTTCTAATCGCTCAATACCTGGGTAGCCGTTACGTCCAGCTAGTACCACAGATGACTTGTGGGTAACTGATGTGATCATTACCTACAGCTGGCGTATTTACGAGTCTTTAGAGTCCCACACACAGGTTTCCTAGTGCTACAGAAAATAAGTAGGCATTGTAAGTGCACGGCGGCGCCCCGGCCGTCAATCCGACGCCGGAATGCGGAAGCGGTGATAAACTTTAATTTTGCGAACTTAGCAAACCGGCACCACCGCGCACTAAATCCCGGATCGAACCATTAACAAGTCCTAGCTAACAACAAGATAGGGAATAGAGATATACCGACTGATCCGAGTCCTCCGGTCTTCTCGTCATCGTCCCGATCTCTTGCGGAATCTCCGGTCGTCGCCTCCTCGCCGGAAGGGCACCATATCATCTGCATCTTTTACGGGCTCCCACCTCAATACCGAGGCAACTCGGGCGCGAAGTTGGCTGGCCGACGCGTCCAAGATTTGCTGTAGAATGTGTAGTGAAGAACCATGTCTCATTTGGGGTTCATGGAGGTGCCATTTTGGTGCAGGGATGATACGAGAATTATGTGGAGGAACTTGGGGATATTTGGGAGCATGAAATGAACCAAATACCCACTCTCAAAATGTTGGACAGCCCCTCCACAAATGTGGCCGGCCATTATAGGGAATGAGAGAGATAGTGGAGAGTGTGCGGCTTTATCAATCATGCAAGAGGAAAAACAATGTTATCATGAAAAGGAAATGATCACAAAATAATTCCAACACTCGACCAACAACCATCACTCATCATCAACCATCATGTCCTACAAAAGTCAAGGCATGATGAAGCTAGAAGTCAAGGTCAAGGAAAAGCTATCATGATACAACAAAATGCAAAGACCCCCTCCACAATTGCTTATTTGCACAAATGCAAATAAGCCCTCCTCCACCAATCTTCGGCCAATGAACGATACAAAGGAAATTGGCCGAAACGGAAAGCAAACTGGCAACTCCATAAAACTGGTCCCGTAATAAATTACAGGAAAACCCCGATACTGTGCATACACACCCGCATTTGTATTCCGACCGAAATACAACTGTAATGAGAAAAAATTTACACTGTACTAAACTAGGATCCGGCTTAAACCAAAGCCGGCTAGTAAAATCCGTTCGATCCTGATTCGTACAATACCGTACGTATCTGATCGAACCCTGCCATATAACCATACGGCCAGTAGTACAAACTGTCCGATCCTGATCCGTGCAATACCGCACGTATCTGATCGGACCCTACCATATCTCCATACGGCCTCTACAGCTTCTCGCCCGAAAGCTGAGTAACTGAATGTGGGGGACTCTAAAGACTCGTCAACACCTTGGTTGTGGATTTAACCACTAGCACGTCAGAGGTATAAGCCAATACGTAACGGGCTACCAGGAATTGACTAAAAGGGACGTCGATGAGCGAACTCATCCTGACACCCTACTGAGCCTGACAGTGACAATATTCGTACAGTCCGGTCCGTTCGTCTATGAGCATCGCATGGCGGGCCTAAGGGGTTGGTAAAAGTCAGACCCCTAAAAGCGGTACGAGTCGTGTCGTAGTGTAGCCCAGAACACCCTGAGATACTACTGGAATACCTACCAGTAAATCTTCTTGCCTCGGCCGAGGGCTTCGTGTAATGGCTCTCCTAGACACAGCGCGACCTTACCCCCAATACCGGGAGAGACGAACCCCTGAAGATGCGCTCACTGCCTCCATGTGGCTCGGGACTGTACCCAACTAAAACCTGTTTGCACGACTCCTTTGAGCCGTGGTAGGGTAGTAATCAAAGTACAGTGGGAACTCACACGAGACAAATGACGATCCCCAGGTCGATGAACTAACCTGTACACATGTCACCAGGGAACTGCCATCTGACGTCTGGTATATGACCAACTAGCATGTTCCCGGCGAGTCCTGTCTGGTGTACTCATAACACTATGAGCACCTGTATACATCTTAGGTGAACCAACTGACACCAGTGGCTTGTGAGACCGGCCACCGCCCCTCGTCGGGGTTTCGAATGTACACACTAGTCTACTCTGGAGTATCGATGCCCTGTCTCGAAACTCCCACGACTAGGGACCTTTTAAGGATGTGCTTATAGACTACCAGCTCCCACGTATATGATCGCCCTCATACTGCTGGTGGTCAAGCAAGAATCCTAAGGGCTCTATCAACGTGCAATAGTGACCTGTCAGGTCACCTAAAGCAGTACACGATGATAAAGATAAACCAGATAGCATACTATCATCATGAGTAAGACTGTCCTATCGGGATAGGTCCTCCATCAATCATTGTAATCACGTGCCTGTGATCGAATAATTGAATCTGAGGGCACTATCTCCAACAATCTCCCACTTGCACTCAAGGCTAATTATTGCGATGTCGCATACTCACAGCACGTGTGATACCGAACACCCAACTCCTCTACTAGTCAGTCTCACAAAGCTCGCTTGCGAAACTACTGCGTTTGAGGAATAGCCTTAGTGAGTGGATCCGCCTTGATGTCTCTTTCTATGTCTCTCTATATCTCAAGTTCGCGGAGAAAACCCATCTCCCGAAATAAGTAATACCTGTCTTAGAATGTGTCTGGATGTCTGATGGGACCTAGCTCATAAATGAACTCCAAATCAAAACTTCTTAGACTGTATCGTCAACTGAACTTAATCAGTATCCTGTGCCATGCCACCCTCAGTATTGCCTTGGACCACCTGTCCAAAATACTGCCCCTCCTCAGAAAGAAAACTATAACTCTGACAACCTCCTTGTCGTCCATGTCACCTTGGAAGCCTGGAATGATAACTGTCTCCCGAATGAGGCTGTCGTTATCATATCCCTAGAACATCCACTTATGTTCTAAAACTGCTTCCGACTGTTTCTCTAGGATTGGATCAATCTCAACTTATTGCATCTAGTGCAAGAACAACATCTGGTGTGGTACTTGACATCTCATGATTGACTCAATTGCCTAAGCAAGTGATCTGTCAATCATGCACATCCCTCTCTACTTAAGTCTGTAAGACACCTTTAGAGTGGGTGACTTCGTCACCTGCAGGTACACCACCGTGCCAGGAGTCGTCCATTCTAAATGCTCTTAGAATGCTGTCTAAGTACCCCGATTAGGAAACCACCCAAATCTAGATCTAAAACTATAGATCTAGTAACCAGTATGTTTGATATAATGTCCAAGTCCCATGTGGAGAAACCACTTTATGACGACCAAAGTATAACCGATTGTAGTGTAGGAATATCATTTCCTACTCTGTGTATGTCATCCAAATACCATGACATCACACCCTACTACCTCCTCAACAGATCAATCCCCTATTCTGACAAAGTCAAACATATGACTGTCACATCAGAAATAGATGATCTATCTCCGCTACTGGTGCTTCAGTCTATAAGTAGACATAAGCCACCTGTCCACCAATGCTTCCGCTGCTCCCACTGACTACGACAACCCTCTGGCAGAGTCATATACACGTACATTTCTAAAGCAAGTTTAGAACGACGCTATACTCATCCTCCTGCCGGGTCTCACAGTCTGGAACAACAGCTATGGTAAGTGTGGGTAAACAAGAACTTCCCTGTCACCGTCTTTGAGGCTACCGGAGTACCTCTCGGGTGCCTGAAGTTACCCACCGTATCTGCGGAGAGGCTAATGGAATTTCAATCCAGATTGAATCCTTAGGTTCCCTATCAAATCTTCAGTAATCGTTTGTGGTTCTGGAATCACTTCCAGTTCTACTCCCACTACTGTTTTCTGAAAAAATCCATTTTTAATAAAACTGTGGCGAGTCTAGAACAATATTTCTATTGATCTGCCAGATGGTAGAAAGTCAACCCTCGTCATAGCCTGGGTCAACCCACAAACAGCCATTACAGAAACGTGCCTTGAGTTGTCCAGTGTCTGGTTTTAAGCATAAACCGGACAACTCCCCGTATCTTAACATCGTTAAGATATGAACTATTCTATATCCAATATAGAACCAGAGACACTGATTTAATTGAACCATATTCAAATAATGCAACTGTCTCCAGTGCATGTCAACTAAATGGAAGGAAGCCGATCAGCGTTACTCAACTTAGGAACACTTCCAATTATGAGTAACCTGAAAGAGAAGCAAGTTCTCTTTATCATTACTATCAACTGAATACCATACACAAGTGTCTACATCTTCGATCAACTTGAAGAATCCCGATACTTGCAACACCTGGTTCTCTACTTTATTCATATACCTATAACTTCTCAAAATTCGGACCCTGTGTTTCCACGAAACACCTGTCTAAAAACTAGAGAAGTCATAAGTAAACCGAATATAGTACAAGGACCAACCCCTCTGTCCTGATGGACCCTGGACAACATACAATACTCTGTATAAGTCCCTTGAGTCTGATAACTCATTCACTGTGTGTCGTAGATTGAAAACTGTACTTATGGTTAAGAAGAATTACACCGCTGTTTAATGCTCCTTACCTAACCATCCACTGGTACAGGTAAATGTCATCGACATAATTTCAAAAATTATATCTCACTCTATGAAAATAGACGTACAGATATATCGATTTGAAATTGGTGCATAACAGCGGATATTCAAAACCAAATATTTGCCGACCGGCAAACAGCCCAGGTGATTTCCTCAAATATCACCGATTGCAACGAATCCCGATATAATGAGGATAGTCACCCAATTCCCAACAACTTACTCCTACTCATCATCTGTAAAACCATACAGGTGTGAGAATCATACCTGGTAAATACATACCCTGGAGCAAGTGTCTAACTGGGAAATCAGTTTTCCTTTAACAGTACACAGTAAAACTGAAACATTGAAATGTTTCGTAGGGGTATTCTGGTATTCCTAGTAATGCCTCTTCCATTATCCAGATTCACAACTGTGACCGTGTAATTCCTTGCCACCTCTCCAAATCCCTTCATATGTCTTTAGTCATTACCTTCCGCACACCCCTTTAGGCCAAATGGTTTTCTTCCTTCCCTACCGTTCGGCACCAGCCTATGGTTTAGAAGAAGACTATCCAATAAGCATAATGGGTGTACTGTCCTAATCCTAGGAACACTGGCAATGTGAGAGAAGGTGAAGATAAAACACACCTAAATAAATCTTATTCCTATTTCTCCTGAACCAGAATCCATCCCCGAACTGGAACAAGTTCCTTTCGAGTTCGTATATAACCATACGATGGAGTATCCAATAAACTGTGGATCTTCGTAGTGATACGGAGTGTCCTGGAGAAATACAAAGGTTATTTAGGATTGGCGAAGGAATACTTGGTTTGGTCGTGAATAGCAGTCGCAATTTACTTTGCCCTCTTACTAATCCCTTGCTTTGTCTTAACTCAATACCTTCTGTACACCATCGTTAGGCTAATTGGTTTTCTTCATTCCCTACCGGTCGGCACCAGCCTAAGGTTTGGAAGAAGACTATCCAATTTGCGTAATAGGTGTACTATCTCCTAAACCAAGGAGTACTCGCAATCTGAGAGAGAAGGTAAAAGGAAAAGAGAACTGAATAGTCCTATCCGTTTTCTCCAAAACCGGAAACCATCCTCGAATAATTTCCTTCGAGTTCGTATCTAACCATACGATGGTTTTGTCCAATGGAAGTGGACGTTCGTAGTAATACGGGGTGTCCTGGAGAAAGGGTAAAAGTAGGAGTGGCAATGAGGTTTGCAATTCTGACAATCCATAAGCCAGTGTTAAGAAGGTTCGGTCAACTTGGTCACTAAGTCATTGTCATAGGGTCGGGTCAATGGTCGCTGCCAAAGAGAGAGAGAAAAGAAACACTCAGCGTGCACTCTAACCTAGATCAGAATGGTTACCAATTTATCTAATCTGGAAACCTCCCACTGTACCGTCAAATTCTCCTCCAAACCTGAAAGAAGAATTAGTCGGGATCACCCGAGGAGTAAACTAACTCATCGGTGGGAATCGGGATCCAACTATCATCGCATGATAACGTGACGGAATCCGCTCACGGTGTCACACTCCAGAAGGTATGCGCATATCTGGCAAGTTTCTGTTCTTTTGAAACTCCCGATGTGGATTTTTACCCCATTCTCTTATGACCTTGACTAAGGCCAACAAATCATAAGTCACATGTCAAGTTCTACCCGTCATTATCCAGGTTGATTTGAACCCACCCGTACAAGCCCTTGACTAGGGCCAACAAGGCTATACGACTGTCCCAAACCAACGCATCTATCTATGCAGCATATGAACACCCAATAGCTACCAAACATTGTGCCTTGACTATGGCCAACAAACACAGCTTGAATACTATTGACCACCCATATGAAACGACGGAGGGCTACGAATGGTTTCTGGAGAAAACCTTTAACGTAAAGAACTTGATATCGTTGAAGGAACAGATAGCTTTTTAAAATATAGTGACGAAAACCTTTACTAAAGATGTCACTCCCGGTGAAGGGATCTCGGCTCTTTCCCCGTAGAATGAGGTACAGGATATTCCAACTGAATACCACGGTGCAAAGCAAAAGTAATCGACTATAGTGAAGTAATTGCCCTGACGCAAACTTTTTGTCCAAGGGGTCACTCCCGGTGAAGGGATCTCGGCCCTTGCCTCGTCGAGTGAGGAGCAGGATATTCCAACTGAATACCACAATGCAAAACAAAAGAGAACGTCCTTGCAATAACAGCTTTTTGAAAAGTGTTCCAACAACATCAGATTAGGTTTGTTTTTAACTTGCATTGATCCGAATCAACGTAGTCCCATCAATTGATCACACCACAAAGAACGAAAATAATATGACGTACGTATATGCCATCCGCATTCGCCACTGGGTCCCGTCATTACCCGTTAGGTTAGCTAACTAACGACAGAGCGGGGACTGGACTAGCGCGGATGTAAAACATATACAACATCTACTAATATATATACCAATATATTATATTTCGCTCAAGGCCTGATAAGAAATGCAACATCACAGAAATGTACAGCATCACAGAACAATACAGATATTTGGGATCCCCGGGTTTCAAAGAGCCACTACTGAAACCCGACGTTCCCCTGGTCGTGTGGATAGCCTGTGCAATGAAATCTTGACCCCTACGGGCGCGGCGAGTCACCCGCCAAAACCTGAAGCGAGGCAGCCCCTTTCAGTACCGTGAATGGACCACCCAGCACTTCACGGAATCCGGCAACTTGGGCACCCCTCCTGGGTCAACCTGTACCCCCTACGAGTGCGGCGAATAGCCCGCCAATCCAAGAGTGAGGCCCCCTCCGTCTCAACGCCATGAGATGCGGGCCCGTTGCCCTCTGGAACCCGGCTATCCGTGCACCCCGCCGCGGGGTAATCCTAGTACAGAAAGTAAAATATACATACAACGGGTGCATCGACCGCAACCTGGCCGTGCCCCAAAATAATAAAACAATCAGGCAGTGACGGCAGACCACATGTCGGACGCTCGCCCGCAATATCAAATGTACATAATACAACCAAATCTGTACCAGCATTGCATCCTGGCTATCCCCCACGACCGATCCGCAACATCACAGCAATACATAGAACATCAACGTGAAAATCACGTTCGCAAATCTGTCTAACCGGGCTATAGCAGTCAGACAAGATTTACCGATCAAGTGACATTCACGGTCGCAGATATAATGTAAATACTGTGAATTAATGTATTTAAAACATCCGATCGATCAAATTTTAACAAGTGGGCCCCCAAGTACTACTGTAGCACATCAAGAAATTCTGGGCCCAAAATTAATATTCCAAAAACCCAATTTTCACCCCAGAAAGATACTGTAGAAATTTGAAACAGCGATATCAACAGAATGCGGCGGAACCGCGGCCCAAAGGGGTGTTTGGCCGCGGTTCCGTGCTCTTTCAGTCGAGTTAGTGTGTCGAATTTTTACAGAACTCTTAAAACATCCAGTACATCACTTTTCTGCTACCTGAAAAAATTTTCGACTCCAAAAAATTTCAACAGAAAACTGATGTGAACAAAAACGCGGATTTTGGAATTTTGGTCGATCGGAAATGTAAACACATTAAACAAAGCTAGACTAAGTTAATGGCGAGGCTCTCATACCACTGTAAGTGCACGGCGGCGCCCCGGCCGTCAATCCGACGGCGGAATACGGAAGCGGTGATAAACTTTAATTTTGCGAACTTAGCAAACCGGCACCGCCGCGCACTAAAACCCGGATCGAACCATTAACAAGTCTTAGCTAACAACAAGATAGGAAATAGAGATATACCGACTGATCCGAGTCCTCCGGTCTTCACGTCATCGTCCCGATCTCTCGCGGAATCTCCGGTCGTCGCCTCCTCGCCGGAATGGCACCACATCGTCTGCATCTTTTACGGGCTCCCACCTCAATACCGAGGCAACTCGGGCGTGAAGTTGGCTGGCCGACGCGTCCAAGATTTGCTGTAGAATGTGTAGTCAAGAACCATGTCTCATTTGGGGTTCATGGAGGTGCCATTTTGGTGGAAGGATGATACAAGAATTATGTGGAGGAACTTGTGGATATTTGGGAGCATGAAATGAACCAAATACCCACTTTCAAAATGTCGGACAACCCCTCCCCAAATGTGGCCGGCCATTGTAGGGAATGAGAGAGAGAGAAGAGAGTGTGTGGCTTTATCAATCATGCAAGAGGAAAAACAATGTTATCATGAAAAGGCAATGATCACAAAATAATTCCAACACTCAACCAACAACCATCACTCATCATCAACCATCATGTCCTACAAAAGTCAAGGCATGATGAAGCTAGAAGTCAAGGTCAAGGAAAAGCTATCATGATACAACAAAATGCAAAGACCCCCTGCACAATTGCTTATTTGCACAAATGCAAATAAGCCCTCCTCCACCAATCTTCGGCCAATGAACGATACAAAGGAAATTGGCCGAAACGGAAAGCAAACTGGCAACTCCAGAAAACTGGTCCCGTAATAAATTACAGGAAAACCCCGATACTGTGCATACACACCCGCATTTGTATTCCGACCGAAATACAACTGCAATGAGACAAAATCTACACTGTACTAAACTAGAATCCGGCTTAAACCAAAGCCGGCTAGTAAAATCCGTTCGATCCTGATTCGTGCAATACCGTACGTATCTGATCGAACCCTGCCATATAACCATACGGCCAGTAGTACAAACTGTCCGATCCTGATCCGTACAATACCGCACGTATCTGATCGGACCCTGCCATATCTCCATACGGCCTCTACAGCTTTTCGCCCGAAAGTTGAGTAACTGAATGTGGGGGACTCTAAAGACTCGTCAACACCTTGGTTGTGGATTTAACCACTAGCACGTCAGAGGTATAAGCCAATACGTAACGGGCTACCAGGTATTGACTAAAAGGGACGTTGATGAGCGAACTCATCCTGACACCCTACTGAGCTTGACAGTGACAATATCCGTACAGTCCGGTCCGTTCGTCTATGAGCATCGCATGGCGGGCCTAGGGGGTTGGTAAAAGTCAGACCCCCAAAAGCGGTACAAGTCGTGTCGGAGTGTAGCCCAGAACACCCTGAGATACTACTGGAATACCTACCAGTAAATCTCCTTTCCTCGGCCGAGGGCTTCGTGTAATGGCTCTCCTAGAGACAGCGCGACCTCACCCTCAATACCGGGAGAGACGAACCCCTGAAGATGCGCTCACTGCCTCCATGTGGCTCGGGACTGTACCCAACTAAAACCTGTTTGCACGACTCCTTTGAGCCGTGGTAGGGTAGTAATCAAAGTACAGTGGGAACTCATACGAGACAAATGACGATCCCCAGGTCGATGAACTAACCTGTACACATGTCACCAGGGAACTGCCATCTGACGTCTGGTATATGACCAACTAGCATGTTCCCGGCGAGTCCTGTCCGGTGTACTCATAACCCAATGAGCACCTGTATACATCTTAGGTGAACCAACTGACACCAGTGGCTTGTGAGACCGACCACCGCCCCTCGTCGGGGTCTCGAATGTACACACTAGTCTACTCTGGAGTATCGATGCCCTGTCTCGAAACTCCCACGACTAGGGACCTTTTAAGGATGTGCTTATAGATTTCCAGCTCCCACGTATATGATCGCCCTCATACTGCTGGTGGTCAAGCAAGAATCCTAAGGGCTCTATCAACGTGCAATAGTGACCTGTCAGGTCACCTAAAGCAGTACACGATGATAAAGATAAACCAGATAGCATACTATCATCATGAGTAAGACTGTCCTACCGGGATAGGTCCTCCATCAATCATTGTAATCACGTGCCTGTGATCGAATAATTGAATCTGAGGGCACTATCTCCAACAGGCACATATGCTGATATGTGCGGGAGCCTAATTAAATACGAGTATGTGATATGATACCGTATTCTAATCTGGCGACATTTGATATCGGTTATGTTATATGCGATATAACCAGATTATTGAATCAAGTGTTGATTCGATAATGTGATATACAGATAAATAATATTAGTCGGTTATAAAAGATATAACCGGATTATTAAACCAAGTGATGATTTAATAATTTGATATATATTTATATTTGATATAATTATATATTAACTAATATTAAGCTCACATAAAGTTTATATTCTCATAATATATATTTATATATATGTGATATATGTATATATAAATATATATTTGGATTATCTATTTTGTAGAAATAGAAAATGAGGTGGAAAATGGGAGATATTTGAGGAATGGGTGAAGCATGGCATATGCATTATTTTATTAGTTTGGCTTCACTATTGAAGCATGGTGCATATTTTCTATGTGAAAATATTCATGCGTCAATGAGTGAAGGATACATGTGAGCCATTCTTCTTTTTTTTCCTAAGCATGCCAGCTTATTTTCTCTAGCTCTCTCCATCTTTCTTCTTCATCTTTCTCCAAGCCCTAACCCTCACATGAGTTGTGAACCCTAGGGCTTGTGAGTATTCTTAGTGAGCTAAAACACCTACTTCTTCATCCTATTCTAGATTAGCCATTTGGATTAGGGTGTTTCCTTCATTAATGCATGATTAGTGAAGAGGTAGCTTGAACTAGAGATTCTTCAAGGTGGATCATCTTCGGCTTGGAAGATCAAGAAGCAAACTCGATCCTTCTTCAAGTGGAGCCAAGATGAGTCGTAGGGACTACTACTCGGAGCTTGAGAAGAGAAGGACTTGGTCTAGAAAGGTTGTAGTTCTATCACTTAGCATATAACTTGTTATATCATGCTTTAAACCCTAATACTCTAGTTAAGATTCTAGGTTGGTGTTGCTTAGCACCCCAAAAATTATAAAATTGCATACTTGATGCTTGTGTAAACGTAGTGGTGGTGCTAAGACACACTTTCAGTCATTGAGCGGTATAACCCGTCTATCTTCTATATGTTCTATTAGACGGGTTTGCGAACATGAAATTCACGTTGATGTTCTGTGATTGTGCTGATATTTTGGTCGGATTATCGTGGTGGATAGCTTGCCATGCAATGGTGGTAGTACAGTTAAGATTCATTTGTATATTTGTTATTGCGGGGAGAGCGTCCGACATATGGACATATGTTTCTGCCATGTTGTATATTATTTGATTGGGGCACGACTGGGTTGAGGTCGATGTCACCATTGTACATATATTTTTTTCTTTTCTGTACTAGGATTACCCCACGGTGGAGTACTCAAATAGCCGGGTTCTCGAAGGCAACGGGCCAGCATCTCATGGCATTGAGACGGAGGGGGCCTTACTCTAGAATTGGCGGGCTATTCGCCGCACTCGTAGGGGGTATAGGCTGACCCACGGAGGGGCGCTCATGTTTCCGGATCCCGTGAAGTACTGGGTGGCCCATTCACCTTGTTGATTAGGGTTGCCTCATTTCTGGGATTGGCAGGTAACTAGCCGCACTTATATGTGTCTAGGTTTTCATTGCACGGGCTATCCACACGACTGAGAACGTCGGGTTTTATTTGCGGCTCAAGTGAAACCCGAGGCTCCAAGATTATCCACCATTCTGTGTTGCTTGTTGTTAATCTGTGATGTTGTTTATATCATGCCCGGGACGAATGTTATATATTTTTATATATACTAGCAGATGTTGTATATGTTTTGCACCCGCGCTAGTCTAGCCCTCGCTCTGCCGTTAGTTAAGTAACCTAACGGTGCATGACGAGGCCCAGTGGCGAATGCGGATGGCATATACGTACATTGTATTTTCGTTCTTTTCTGGTGTGCTAGGTTAATTGATGGGGCCATATTAATTTTGATTAATGCAAGAAAAGAAACCTAAAAGGAAGTTGGAACAAATTTCGAAAAGCTATAGTTATACTCTTTTGCTTTGCATAGTAGTATTCGGTCATGAATATCCAGCACCTCATTCTAGGAGGCAGGAGCCTAGATCCCTTCGCGGGGAGTGAACTCTTAAGTAAAAGTTTATACTGTAGATTACTCGGTTTTTTCAAAACCAGAAGTTTTCAAAAGCGAAGCCTAAACCGCTCCTTTTCAAAACTACTCGGTTCTTTCAACGATATCAAGTTCATTACGTTAAAGGGTTTTTCGCCAAAAAACCCGGCCGTAGCCCTCCGTCTTTTCCTACAAGTACTACTTAGTATTCGTGCTACGTATTTTGGAATTTTCAAGGCGTAGGGATCGGTAGCTGAGTATTGCTTGTTTGTAGCTTTGTTTCCGATTATTTTGGACAATCGGATAGCAATGTTGGCATTGTCAAGGATTATGAGGGTGGGTCTAAGTTAATCAAGATATTGACGGGCCAAACTTGACTAGCGGCTTATGATTTGTTGGTATTGTCAAGGTCATAAAGTCATTATGGGCAAAAACCACATCGGGAGTTTCAAACATACAGGAAACTTGCTAGTGTTGCATACCATCTGAAGTGTGGTGACTAGAGTGGCTTCCATCTATTTTATCATGCAATGATAGTTGGATTCCGATCCGACTGATGAGTAGGATTACTCTTCGGAGATATTTTTCACTTCACAATTAGCTAACCTATTAGGTGTCTAGAAAAGTGTTAACGGGGCTACGCCTCTGCAGAAACGAAGTTTATTTTAATTAGGTCCATGCGAGAGCACAGGAAACCTCACTCGGAGTACCAACACTCACCTGGATGAACGGTTGGTGAACTTGTAAGGTGTTAATAGTCCCAGCTAGTTCTCTTTTTAAGGTTTGAAAGAGAATTCGAGGAAACAGTGGTAGCCATCCTGATTAGATAAACTAATAAACAATCTAATCTTGCAAGAGCGCACGCTGAGTGTTTCTTTTCGCTCTCTCCAGGTAGCAACGAATTAACGCCCTAATCAAGATAATAAAATGTATCACTTCACCGATCCAAATTCCTATTCGGGGATGGGGAATGTCGGTTTGTCTCTAACTTATGACAACAGTCATGAGTATGAGAAGAGGAAAGATGATTTCATGAATTCCTTGATGACCCCAACAAAGAAGAAGCATACTATTGCATCTACTTCAGGTGTTCTTGTTATTGAGAACTGCTTTTCGGTCAGTCCTACCTCATGGGTATTAGATTGGGGATCAGGATCTCATATCTGTAATTTATTACAGGGACTGAGAAAAAGTAGGATGTTTGGACCTGATGATATGTCCCTCAGAATAGGGAATGAAGCACAAGTTAATGCTGCTACCGTCGGTGAATATCACCTAGCATTGCCATGTGGCAATACTATGATTTTGAACAATTGATACTATGTACCTTCCATGGTTTACAACATCATATCACTTTATTTACTTGATAAAGATGGATATAAATTTGTTCTTGATAGAAATATCATGAACATCTACCTTGATAAGTTATTGGTTGCAGAAGGTACACTGTGTAATGGTATCTATATTCTAAATCGAAATGCAGTTTTCAATATACAAACACACGGAAGATGAAGAGTTCAGAAGTAAACGAATCCTACTTATGGTATTGTAGACTTGGTCATATCGGAGAGAAAAGACCAAGTAAGTTGCATAAAGATGGATATTTGAATACGTTCGAATTTTCATCTTATGAAACTTTTCAGTCATGTCTTAATGGAAAGATGACCAAATCTCCATTCACCGGATACGGAGAAAGAGCAGCAGAGCTCTTGGGACTCATACATAGTGATATATGTGGTCCGATGTCTATACATGCAAGGGATGGGTTCTCTTACTTCATCACATTCACTGACAATCTCTCTATGTTCGGATATGTGTATCTTATGAAACACAAATTTGAAGATTTTGAGAAATTCAAAGATTATAAGAACGAAGTAGAGAACCAGACTGGCAAAAGTATCAAGATCCTCCGATCAGGTAGAGGAGGGGATTACTTAAGTACGGAATTCCGGGACTTTCTAAAAGAGAATGGTATTCTCTCTCAGCTTACTCATCCGTATACACCATAGCACAACGGTGTATCGGAGCGGAGGAACCGTACCCTATTTGACATGGTTCGCTCCATGATGAGTAACGCCGAGTTGTCTCTTTCATTTTGGGGACATGCGCTTCAAACAGTAGCATATCTATTGAATTAGGTTCCATCCATATCCGTGCCTAAGACTCCATATGAAATATGGAGTGGTAAAAGACCGTATCTTGAACGTATTAAGATATGGGGTTTTCCGGCCTATGTAAAAGTACAAAATCCAGACAAACTTCATGCACGGTCAGTTTTAAGCAAGTTTGTGGGATATCCTAAAAATTCTCTAGGATATCTGTTCTACCACACTAAGGAGCAGAAAGTGTTCGTTGCTCGTCGCGCCACTTTTTTAGAGTGGCAATCTCTTGCAAAAGAAATAAGCGGGAGCACGGTTGAACTGGATGAAATGTCAGAACCACGAACTCAAACTGACTATTTGGTAGAACCTCAAGATTTAAATGTCCCAGACGAACCTCAGCCACTTCGCAGATCTAGTTGGATTTCTCATCCGCCCGAGAGATACTACGGTTTTCTCATAGACGGGGATCGAGAGTATTGCATCTTGGATGAAGATGATCTTACTAATCTCAGGCAGGCCATTATCAGAAGGGACTCTTATAAATGGCTGGATGCTATGCGATCTGAAATGGAGTCCATAGACACCAATAAAGTGTGGACCTTGGATATTGCTCCACCTGGGATAAAACCCGTTGGATGAAAATTGATCTATAAAAGGAAATATGGTATAGATAGGCCGGTGGAAATCTATAAGGCTAGACTTGTTGCAATAGGTTTTCTTCAAAGACCATTGCTGCCTTCCATGACTATGAAATCAGGCAGATGGACGTAAAAGTGGCTTTTCTAAATGGAAGTTTGGATGAGTGCATTTATATGGATCAGCCGGAAGGCTTTGTAGACAGCGGGATCAGTCGGAAGGTGTGCAAGTTGCTTAAATCCATTTATGGATTAAAGCAGGCATCGCGGAGCTGGAACATCTGTTTTGATGAAACAGTAAACGAATTTGACTTCATCAAGAACGAGGATGAGACTTGTATATATAAGAAGGTTGTAGGATGAAATGTCGTGTTCCTAGTCTTGTACGTGGATGACATTATTTTGATAGGAAATGATATTCCTATGCTACAATCGGTCAAGCAGTTCTTGTCATAAAGGTTGTCCATAAAAGACCTGGGTGATGCCTCGTACATTCTGGGGATTAAGATCTACAGAGATAGATCCAAGAGATTATTGAGACTTTCACAGTCCAGGTACATAGAGACAATACTAAAGAGATTTAGTGTGGAAGATTCCAAGCGCGGTAACATACCCGCATTGCACGGAATCACCCTCTCCAAAAAGATTTCTCCCAAGACCGATGAGGAGTAGGTTCGCATGAACTCTATACCCTACGCTTCGGCGGTAGGATCTATAATGTATGCGATGCTTTGTACCATACCAGATATAGCATACACGCTTAGCATGGTGAGCCGGTATCAGTCAGACCCAGGTGAGAATCATTAGACAGCTGTGAAGAACATTCTCATGTACCTGAGAAGGACTAAGGAGATGTTCTTGGTTTACGGTAATGGAGAACTTAAGGTCGAGTTCATTACTAATTCAAGCTTCCAGAGTGACAAGGATGATAGCAAGTTTGTCTCGGGTTTTGTGTTTACCCTCAATGGAGGGGCGATGTGTTGGAAGAGCACCAAACAGGACACCGTCGTAGACTCGATGATGGAGGATGAATAATTGCCGTGAACGATGCCGCCAAAGAAGCGGTCTTGATGAAGAAGTTCGTTACTGAACTTTAGGTAGTTCCATGCATTGTTGATCCGATACCTTTGTATTGCGATAACAATAGGGCTATAGCTCTAGCGAAGGAACCATGATCCCATCAGAAATCCAGACATATCTTGAGGTGGTATCACCTGATCAGGGAGATCGTTGATCCCCGGGAGATCGAGGTGCAGAGAGTGGACACAAAAGACAACACGGCGGATCCATTCACGAAAGCCCTCCTTCAAGCGCAGTTCGAGTTACTTTTTGAGATGTTGGGTATACAATACGCCAATAGCTGGCTTGATAGCTTACGTTGGGTACGCCAATATATAGCATTAGTGCAAGTGGGAGATTGTTGGATATGTATGCCCTAGAGGCCATTATTGTATATGTATACATGTGGATACTTGGACATATGTATGTATAGGACAATCTTGCTTGATATGATAGTTTGATTTCTAGTTTGTCTTTATCTTAACATGTGCATGTGTTTTAATTGTGATTACGTATCATCTACACATGTTGATAAAGCCCGAAGGATGATTGCTTGACTACCTGCGTTGTGATGGTTATCATACTTGTGGGAGCATGGTAGTCGATAAGCACATCCTTAAAAGGTACATTGTCATGGGAGTATCGAGACAGGGCATCGATATTCGAGAGAAGACTAGTATACACGTTTCTAGACCTCGACGAGGGGCAATGGTTGGTCACGCAGCCATTGGTCTTATGCACCTAAGATCGTATACATGTGCTCACTAGGGGGTGAGTACACTGGACGGACTCGTCGAGAACTTCTAGATGGTACTATACCTATCTGTAAGTTAATGTCGCGCACCACGCGGGTTCACGGGGAGGCGGAATGCGCAAAAAACGATTTTTACGGGCTTCGCAACACCGACTTGAACTCCAGGATTGATACAAAACCATAACTAGCTAAACTACCATGAGGTTTATCTACTATGAAGAAAGTTATACCTCCTAGAATCAATCCCTTTAGGTCTTCTTGTTCTCCTCCTCCTCGTCTTAAGCTCCTCGAAGTGTACGGATCGCGCTTGCTAGGTCGGACTCCGCAAATCAAAGACGATCCACCCGAGAGTCTATACTTCGAGCTCCAACCTCAATACCGAGGTAACTAGGGTACCTAGTTTACTAAACTAGATAGCCTAAAGGATGTTCAGAGTGATTTGTTAGTATGATATGCCCTAGAGGCCATTATTGTATAGTACTAGTTTGTATATTACATTTTGGAAGCTTGGGATATATACACGGTATTATGACAGTCTTGCTCGATATAGTAGTATGCTAATTGGTTTGTATCTATCTTAATATGTATGTGTTTCTTTTAACATATTGCTAATACATATTGATAGAGCCCTTAGGATCTTTGCTTGACTACCAGCGTTGTGATGGCAGTCACACTAGTGGGGGCTGGGTAGTCTACAAGCACATCCTTATACAGGTCCCTGGTCGCAGGATTATCGAGACAGGGCATCGATACTCCAGAGTAGACTAGTGTATATGCTTCTCATCCTAGGAGGGGAGATGGTCTGTCCCACAGCCAGCAGTACGTCGTACTGGAGATAGTATGCAGGTGCTCCTTAGGTTACGAGTACACTGGACAGGACTCGGTGGGAACCGTTGGTTGGTATTATACCTATCGTCAGTTATCAGTTCCCAGGTGACATGAGTACATCTTAGTCCGTTGACTTGACACTGCTGCTTCGCCTCGAGTGTGATCCCACTGTTCTTAGATTACTACCCTACCACGGCTCTATTGAGTCATGAAAACAGGTAGTAGTTGGATGCAGTCCCGAAGCACTTGGAGGCAGTGGCGGTTAGATAGGATTCTTCTCTCCCGGTATTAGGGGTGATATCGCGCTGTGTTTGGAGATCCATTACACAAAGTGCCTGGCAAGGGCAAGCGAGATTTACTAGTAGTGTTTCCAGTAGTTTCTCAGGGTGTTCTGGGCTACACTCCGACACGACTTGTACCGCTATTAGGGGTCTGACATTTACCGCCCTATAGGCCCGAAATGCGATGCTCTTAGACGAACAGACCGGACTGTACGGAGATTGTCACATTCAGGCTCAGTAGGAGTTCGGATGGGTTCACCTCATCGGTATTCTTATCGGCATCTACCTGGGGACCGTTACGTACATCTAGTACCGCTTGCGGCCTGTGGTTAAACCAACTGCCAGCGTAGCGTCGAGTCTTAAGAGTCCCACACAGAGGGTTGTTCACCTTTGGGCGAAACGAGGTAGAGGTCGTATGGTTTTACGACCGGGTTTGTTCACATACGCGTACTTGTGCGCGTTTGATGTTCGGGCAGTTGATACTAGTGGGTTTTGGTTTAAAGCCAGATGCTAGTATTTGATTTTGGCTTGGTTCAGTCTCATTGCATTCGTGTTCTTCGGAACGCGGAAGCGGGTATGTATATATACAGTTGACAGAGATAGATGAAGGAGACAACTCATTAGGGTTTTGACCATTGACTTGATTAAGACCTTAATGAGACGAAGAAAATTGATTAATAGTTTTAATTAGTGATAATTGTGTTTTGGTTATTTGGATTGACCATTTGACTTGTTCGCCAAAGTTGACTTAGATATTTTTTTGTTATTTTGTCAAGCATGTGCTTAGCATTAATGGTGACATGATAATGGTCAAATCAAACCAACCATCACAATTTTTGCTAATTAAAATTATTATTCTAATATGCTAATATGAGATCTATCTCTTCATTCTATCATGATGCATTCTCTCTCCTAGTTCTCACTCCTTCATCCTCTCTCTCAAACCCTAACCTCTCATGTGTTGAGAACCAAGAGAAATTGAGACCAAACCACTAAAATCACTCTCTACTCTCTCTAGGGTTCTTAGTGTAGCTCACCAAGCACCTTAGTTACTTCAATATAGAGGTTAAAGCTCAAGGTAGAGGCCTTTGGGTGGATCTTTCTTTGGCAAAGAGAAAACGGTGAGGACGAGCCATCTACACCACTCCAAGGAGCTCACAACAAAGGGAAGCAACACAAAAAGAGAAGGAGTTCAAGCTTTTGGTATAATCTCTTAACCTAGTAATTAAAGCTACATGTTTGTTTGTTAGTTTTTATTTAGCGAAGATCCTTCATGGTTAGTCTATGTTTCATTCAAAGAAAAATTTGATTTTTACCTATTCCGCCTCCCCGAAAGTTCCGGGGTGGGTAACTGATTGTTAGAGTTTTTGCGTGCTTCGTTAATTACCGCAATCAAGACGGTTTCGCTTGGTAGCTAGCCTGTTGAGTACGGGTCGTCCGCAGGGAGATGGGAATCTTTTTCTATGTGCTTTAACGAGTTAAGTCCAAATGTCCAGGTTTGTTTGAGATTTAACTATGTGCTAAAGTGTATATAAAGTGAACTTGTTAGGGTTAGGATTAGGTTAGTTTGAGATAGGAGTCCCTCACTTCTTTCTTTGCCACTCATAATATCGGTGTTACGGTAATCGGCAACAACGGGGATTAGCACGACTAGGAAGGAACTTGCGAGTATAAGCTAGGCTTTCCAACGCTTAGTTTCTTCCTTTTGGTCCTTGTCCGTCCGTTCATGGCTCTTAGCCTTAACCTCCGGTTAATTCAACCACAACCGGTCTCACTAAGGAATCACCGCTATCATATAGGATAGGGTGCCATAAGGAGCGGATTGTGGTTCAATTAACGGGAGTCCGAATTAAGATGTTGGGCAAGAAAAGAGTGAGAGAGATTTCCTTCTCTCAAACTTTCCTTATCCTACCCTAACAAGTGAGAAACTACTCACCCATTACAAAAAAGTGGAAAATACAACAAAAGGAGGAAGATAGAAAGAAAGAGGTTAGAAGATTACAACTAGCTATTTGAGACCTCACTTTGGCAAGGATCAAGTTTAAGCATCATTGTTGTTAAGGATAGAGAAAAATAGAAGAAGGAAGAAACAAACAACAAATAACAACAACTAGATTAGCAAATGAAAATTGAAAGCAAATAAAAATAACAAGACAAGCATGATAAAGAAAAGAACTCCTTTATTCATCACTTCACTCATAAAAGATCACAACAAGGTTTTAATGGAGAAAGATGAAAAGAGGAATAAGAACAACAAAATCTATCCTAAAATTTCACACAAGAATAAGAACCTTTCACTTGGCATTATTTTGGGATATTTATAGGCAGGAAATTGAAACCCTATGGCAACATTCTGGCCCAACATGAAGTTACCAAACTGCCCCGTGAAAAGTGTCAATTGCTGAGTCAACTCGGCCGCGGATCCGCGGCCGAGTCTTCATGTGGGCCGCGGATCCGCGGCCGTTTAGGTCATTTGACGGCTTATTTTTTCTGGGTTCCTCCACGTTGCTGTTCTCTTCAGTCTGGTATACTTGGTTTCTCGGGATCTCTTTAAATTTCTTCCAGATTTTCAGCAGGTCAAAAGGTGATTTGATGTGGATCTTTTTCCATGATTTTCTTGAGCTCCGCGTAGATATCTTAGATCTTGTGTTGACATTGTGCTTTGTGCATGAAAATGACCATTGATTTTCCATTTTATCCTTTAAACTGATGTGCAGCAACATACGGATAGAGAGCGGAGACCCGTATTTTATCTGTGGTTGGCAGTAATCAAGAATTTGTCGCGCTTTTCTATGAATTTCACTGCTTAGAGCTGAGAACCTGTAACCTGCAATTATCTAGCAAACACAGATCAGGAGTACCTATAAGCAATGTGATCAAAAATGGGCGGAATAAAAATGCAAAAATCTGATATGAACAAATACCCCCAAACTTATCATTTGCTCGTCCCGAGCAAAGCCAATTTATTCAAAAAAATTCATAACCTCACTTTCGCAGGGAACGCGATTGCATTGAGCATGTGCAACAAGCCGTTAAAGCTCTAGGTGTTCCTAGTAGGAGGAGTGTTGTCTCCTGAGGGTTTTCAGCGGATACTACCCACAAAATCCCGTAAAGCTAGTTTTGCGAAATATCTAAGATTCAAACCCTAAGCTTTTGTTTTAAAAATAATAATTCTATTATCCTAATTCTAGATTATCGAACCTGTATTTTTCACACATCACATCTTATTTAACTTAAGATTTTATATGTCTTTACGTGCAGTGCAAATAGTGTCGTTAAGTTTCAGAAGGATCGATTAAAGTCATTCTGTCACAAAATAAATCCCAGATAAAAATTTAAAAAGGATCACATAAGTTTTATAAAGAGTTAAGTATTTTTCAAGTTTCGTTTTCCAGTAAGGTTTCAATTTCAGAATTTCTATCTTTCTTAACAGGAAACTGGGTCTTATTTTTCACTCCACCTTTTTCTTGTTTTCATTTTATACACACCTTTGTGAACGTGCAATAGTCTTTATCATAGAATAAAACCTTCATATCTCCGCTAGAAAATACTTTTTTATAAAAACCTGTCTTTTGTCAAGATTATTCTCACATAAAGAACCGTTAGGAATTTTAACTCGGAGAGAACACTTGCTTGACTTTGTTTTAATCTGGACTTTCTAGGCTTCTTAACGAGCTTTAAGCCAATTCACCCAAACCAGTTGGCTTTAGGGTATTAGGTGTAGAGACACCCCAGCGGACTTAATTACTCAAGTTACCTAGGCCCAAAAACAAAAGACAATTTAGCGTGTAAATCATTACGATTTAATGCGAACGGAGATATAACCGGCAGTTCAATTACTTTTTGGATAAAAGACGTGTTTAGTGGGTTAGGTGTGTAATCATTCTAATCAAGTTCCAGATGGGTTATTTTTCAGAATTAGTTCCAATTAAGGCATCAATAACATCCCTTCATATCCGCTTCGCTTCATAAATTATTCTTGATATTACTTATTTTAGAACAAACCTATTTGATCCTCAGAAAATAATTTATCCATTTAAAAGTTTTTAGACATAATAGACCTGTCATCTAATTTTCAAAACTCACGACACGTGTAGTGTGATGTAAAGACGTATATCAGCTATAGTTAACTTCATCGGAGAGTTATCTTTCATGTTTTCAAAATCTAAACATAATATTTAGTTATTCTTATCTTTTCAAATAAAACCGTCGAAATGTTGAATCTGAGTTCTCTCCCTAGCTATCCTGACGAATTTTTTTTTATTTTTTTAGAAAATTTTCTGATTTTTATAGTCTTTTAGTATGCAGATGCAAAATATACATATGAATGCGATGGTTAGAAATGCGTACCGAGCGTACCCCCAAACTTAAACTGGACAGTGTCCTCACTGTCATTGGATGAAAAATTATTGAAGGGTCAAAATTGTCGGTTAGATATACACATTTTTTATCTTTATTTTTTATTAAAAGAAAATAGTTAAAAATGGATATGCATCGGACCAGAATATCCACATATTTATACAAAATGGTATATACATACCCCCAAACTTATTTGAAACAGTGTCCACTATTTTGGCTGGATAACCGAAGTTTGGTGGTTGGCAGAGGAAGATTATGCAGGGTAAACCGGCTCCTGTAAGACCAGGAGCTCCTCTGTTGGTTCGGCGCTAAGGTACGGTTTCAGTCTGTGTCCGTTTATTTTGAAAAATGAACCGTCCTTTGGATCCTCCAAATCTACAGCGCCTTGCGGATACACATTCCGCACAAAAAATGGCCCTTTCCAGCGAGATCTGAGCTTTTCTGGATGGAAATGGAGCCGGGTGTCGTAAAGCAGTACCTGTTGACCAGGTGCGAAGGTTTTGTGCAAAAGGTGTTTATCGTGAAACACCTTCGTTCGGTTCATAACGACAACCGTGTTTTCGTAAGCCTCATCCCGAAGCTCGCTTAATTCGTTCAACCGCAGCTTCCGATGGCTGCCCGCATCTTCGAGAGACAAATTCAGCTCCTTTATCGCCCAAAATGCGCGATTCTCTATTTCCACAGGAAGGTGGCAAGCCTTTCCGTAAACAAGCCGATAAGGAGACATGCCAAGATCGGTCTTATAAGCGGTTCGAAATGCCCAAAGGGCATCAGTGAGTTTTAGAGACCAATCCTTATGGTTCTTGGAAACCGTCTTCTCCAATATCTGCTTGATTTGCCGATTTGAAACTTCGGCCAGCCCTCATGTTTGGGGGTGGTAAGGCGTGGATAGCTTATGATTAATAGAATATTTCCGCATCAAGGCCTCGAAAGTCTTGTTACAGAAATGAGTTCCATTGTCGCTAATGATCGCTCGGGGGTGCCCAAACCGGGAGAAAATGTTTTCCTTATGAAATCTAACGATAACCATGTTGTCGTTAGTCCGGCTGGACACAGCCTCGACCCACTTAGAGACATAATCGACAGCGAGAAGGATGTTCAAGTTCCCAAAAGAGCTGGGAAACGGCCCTATAAAATCAATCCCCCAAACATCGAAAATCACCAAAACCAAGATTGGTTGGTGCGGCATATCGTTTCTCCTAGATATCCGGCCCAAGTGCTGGCACCGGGAGCAAGTCTTGCAGTAGTCATGAGTGTCTTTTAAGAGTTATGGCCAGTAGAAACCACACTGCAAGATCTTCTCGGCTGTCTTTCTAGGGCCAAAATGCCCACCACATGCTTGATCGTGGCAAAATGACAACATACTCTTGAATTCATTATCAGGGACACACCGACGAATAATCTGGTCGGGACAGTACTTGAACAGATAGGGTTTGTCCAAGTAAAAGTGTTTTACTTGGGATAAGAATCGAAGTCTGTCCTGACTTGACCTTTCAGTCGGTAGTAATCATGTGGCCAAATAGTTCACAATATCTGCGAACCAGGGTTCGCAAGATACTGTCAACAGCTGTTCATCTGGAAAAACGTCGTTGATCGGAATTTGATGCGATGGCGAAGAAGGAAGTCGTGAGAGATGGTTGGCGACTACGTTTTCACATCTTCTTTTGTCATTGATGACAAGGTCAAACTCTTGAAGTAAGAGGATCGAACGTATTAGCCGAGATTTTGCATCCTTCTTCGCAAAAAGATGGAGTAAAGCAGAATGGTCCGTGTAGACGATGACTGGAGAGCCGATGAGGTAGGGCCTGAATTTTTCTAAAGCAAATACAACATCCAAGAATTCCTTCTCGGTCGTTGTATAGTTCAGTTAGGCATCGTTCAGGGTTCGGCTAGCATAATAGATTACGTGCGGCATCTTGTTGATGTGTTGTCCAAGGACAACACCGATGGAAAAGTCGGATGCATCGCCCATAATCTCAAATGGGTGCATCAAGTCAGGAGAAGAAAGAACGGGAGCAGATGTGAGTGAGCTTTTTAATGACTCGAACGCAGTCACACAGCTCGAGTTGAAGTCAAATGTCGTGTCCTTGTCCAGCAAAAGAGTCAAGGGCATCTGTGAATTTTGCTAAAGTCCTTGATGAACCGTCTATAGAAACCGGCATGGCCAAGGAAGGCTCGGATGTCTCTGACGCATCTGGGAGGAGGGAGATTGGAAATGACTTCAATCTTCGCTTTATCTACCTCAATGCCATTTTGTGAAATGATATGTCCTAAGACAATACCTTCGCGCACCATGAAGTGGCATTTCTCCCAATTTAAAGTGAGGTTCTTGTCCTTACACCGGGTAAGGACAGCGTCGAGATGCAGCAAACACTCATCAAAGGAATCGCCGAAAATGGAGAAATCATCCATGAAGATATCTCAGAATTTTTCCACTATGTCTGAGAAGATTCCCATCATACACCGCTGGAAGGTAGCGAGCGCATTGCATAACCCAAAGGGCATGCGACGATATGCAAACGTGCCGAAAGGACATGCGAATGTGGTCTTATCCTGGACTTTTTCGGCGATGGGAATCTGATTATAGCCGGAGTAGCCATCAAGAAAGCAGTAGTACTCGTGTCCAGCTAATCGTTCAATCATCTGGTTAATGAAAGGTAGCGGAAATTGGTCTTTCCGCGTTGCGGCGTTGAGTTTTCTATAATCGATGCATACTCGCCACCCAGCCTAGCTTGGTGCGAGTAGGGATTAACTCGTTCGCCTCATTGGTTATGACCGTTATGTCCGACTTCTTGGGGACAACATGAATAGGGCTAACCCACTGGCTATCAGAGAAATAGGGTAAATGATACCACTATCCAGACACTTTACGATCTCCTTTTTTACAGCCTCCTTCATGACTGGGTTGAGTCGCCTTTGTGGATCCCTGGCTGGTTTGGCATCATCCATCAGATAAATGTGATGTTCAAAGATCAGGGGACTAATCCCCTTGATGTCCGCCATTGACCAGCCAAAGTCCTGCCTATTGTTGTGCAAGACCGTAAGAAGGGCTTTCTCTTGCTTTGGAGCTAATCCCATCCCAAATCATGTTGTTATGAAATCTCAAACTGAGACGGTTCCTCCCCGGGCCCCCGTAGGGGTAATAAAGGTTTGAAGCGGAGATGATAACAGGGAGGGTCTCGTTCTCACCCAAGTAAGCGCACTTAAGGTGAGACGGCAATGGCTTGAGTTCGAGCGTTGGAGGTGAAACGATTGAAGGCAAGATTGGTGAAAAGGTCTCGAACTCAAAGGATTCCAGCAGAGGTTCAAAACGAGTGTAAGCGATTGAGTTGGATTGTTCAGGTAACTTATCCGGAAATTCGAAGGATTAGAACTCGGGTGGTGACTGGCCAAGATCGTTCGAGAAAGTGAAACACTCATAGTCATTGTCGGGCGCAGAAGCAGCAGTAGGTTCAAAGAGGGACGCACTAGTGGCGTCAAGATTGCTGTGATCGAACAAAAACTCCTCGAATTCACAGTCCTCTGGGGTGATCTCCTGTATTGAACAAACGTCTAGTATATAAGCATTAGGATCGGAGGGCTGATTCCCCAACCTAAAAATGTTGAGTTCAATTGTCATGTTTCCAAAAGATAGGTTCATCGAACCATTTCGACAATTGATCACAGCATTTGATGTTGCAAGGAATGGGCGACCGAGTATCACCGGAATTTGATTCCGGCGGTTAGCTACAGGCTGTAGGGTTACTAGGCACACTCAAGAGGTTCCACAAGGCATCAACCATGCCAAATTAAATTTTTCAGGTGCCGAGAAACCCTAAACTAGATCGTTAACTAGAGATTAGGTGAAAAGAAAAACGAGCAAACAACTATGCTACTAAGTGAATGGGATTCCAAACTTTGTAGATCCGGTCCTCCACTACTTTAGCTCCGTGTTGACGTCCCTCCGCTGCGATCATCGGGATCCCGGACTCTAGCGATGGTTTCGTCGGAGAAATGATCGCGCTAGGTCATTGACTTCGAGGCCGAAGATGATCTACGTCGGGGAGACTCAAACTCAAGCTATTCCTTTACTTGGTCAAAAACTTTGTGAAGATAACACCCTATACTACATGGCAAGTAGTAGAGTATGAAGAAATAGGAAGTGGGTTCACTTTAGAATTGGATTTCTCACTCTTTTTCTCCTGGCACCATTGGAGGTAGCAAGCTTTCTTGAAGCTTGATGAAGATGAAGAAGAAGAAAGAATCATATGAATCATTATCCAATAAATAATGGCACCATGGTTGAGTTAAGCCCTCATGCTTAACTCATGTAGAGAATTAACCAAAGCATTAGGTTAAGGGTTGGGTTAACTAATATCTTGAACAAATGACAAAAGAGTTGACTTTGTCAATGTTTATCAAGTTTCATGAAGCTTGATAACTTTGACCAAAGACACACTCTTTTGTTATATGCTAGGAAAATAGTAAACCCTAATTTAACCTTGATTTGGTTCAAGTCTCATACACACAACTTGTTTGTATCATCAAGCATGATACAAACATGTACACTTGCATATATCACATATAAACAATGTCTACATTCAAGTGAGAAAATCAATCTTAAATGAACCAATACTAGTTAATGTAAAGTAATATATCAAATATATAATTATACATTAAATCATTAAATCAACACTTGATTTAACGATCCGGTCATATCGCATATAACCGACTAATATCAATAGTAACAACTTATCGAATCAACACTTGATCCGATAACCCGGCTATATCGCATACAACCGATCAATGTCACAAATCGCGAGAATAGAATTCAGTATCACATACTGGTATTATTCTCGGTCCCGCACATATCTCATATGCGCTCCTATTTTGTTTTGCTTGAGCCAGGAAACCCCTGTGTAGGACTCTAAAGACTCGTCAATACGCCGGCAGTAGGTGATGATCATATCAAACACCCACAAGCCGCAAGCGGTCTGCTAAACATAACGGCCACCCAGGTATTGAGCGATCAGAAGATCAACGAGCAAGCCCGCTCACACTCCTGTGAATCCAATCAGTAACACTACCGTACAGTCCGGTTTGTTCGTCTGATATGTCGCATATCTCGCCTAGGGGTGGTAAACGTCAGACCCTAATAACTCGATAAGTCGTGTCAATATGAGGCTTATAACGGGTCAAGAAACTACTGGTAACACTAACCAGTAAATCCCTAAAACAGCCTTGGCCAAGGACTTCCTGTTATAGCCAATCGAGCACAGTGCAACATCAACTCCCTATACTGGGAGAGACGAAACCCCTCCTATCGCTCATTGCCTCTATGTGATTCAGGACTGTACCCAAAAGCCACAGTTTTGCATGCCCTCTTGGACGTGGTAAGGTGGAAATCAAAGCACAGTGGGAATCACACAAGACTCTATGACGATCTCGGGTTTACAGACTAACCTGCACCAGTGTCACCGGAGAACTGCCATATGACGTAAGGTATAATACCATCTGGGAGTTCTCGGCGAGTCCTTCCAGTGTACCCTGTCTCCACTGAGCACCCGTATATCATCTCTGATGTCAAACACCAATGGATATGGGATCATCCATCGCCCATCTGTATGGGTCGAGAATGTATAGGCTAGTCTACTCTGGTATATCGATGCCCCGTCTCGATACACCCACGACTAGGGACTTTGAAGGATGTACTTATGGACTACCATGTCCCCACTAGTATGATCCGCATCATAGTCCAGGTAGTCAAGTACACATCCTAAGGGATTTACCAACATGTAACAGAGAGACAATCAGTGTACACGTTAAGCTAAAGAGTAACCAGATAGCATACTATCATATTGAGCAAGAAAGTCATCCCTATATATGTCCAAGCATCCACTACAATATACATCCTATGTATAGTAATGGCCTCTAGGGCATACATATAACTAACAATCTCCCACTTGCACTAGAGCCGTCTGACAGCAGTGGTTGTAGTATCTCATACTCAACCATCCTATAAAAGTCTCTCTCTGGGAAAAGGCCTTTGTGAGTGGATCTGCCGTGTTGTCCTCTGAGTCTACTCTCCTAACCTCGATCCCCTGGAGATCAACCATCTCCACGATCAGGTGATACTGCCTAAGAATATGTCTGGATCACTAATGGGACGGGCGTTCCTAGGCATAAGCCACAACTCCATTGTCACACAATGGGAGGGTCGAAGTTCATCTCATGAACTAATATACACCCAGACTGCCTCTTTGGTAACATCTTTGGTAGCGATGTATCCAGCCTTTATCGTCTAGTATGCCACGGTATCTAGCTTGGAACTCTTCCAACATACCGTCCCTGTGCTGAGGGTAAAGACAATGCCTACGACTAACATTCAGTCGTCTTTATCACCCTGGAACCTTTCCAGTGATTCTCCCCAGGATCAATTGATACCATCTCACTACAACTAGTGAGTATCCTAACATCCAATTAGATCTATTTCATAGATCCAAAACCCAGGATTTAGGAGGTTTCACTTTGATCCTTTATGGAGAATCCTTGTGATAAGCGTAGCATAAGAAACTCCTTCCCTATCAAGAGTATGTCATCCACGTACTCTACGAGGATCACCACTATACTCCCTACTACCTTTTTGTATATACAAGGTTCATCTACCATTTTGATGATGTCAAACTCTTTGACTACCACATCAAAACAGATGTTCCAACTCCGCGATGCCTGCTTAATCACATAAAACATCTTGTACACGTTTCCGCTGCTTCCATTGTCTACGAAGCCCTCTGACTGTGTACTTATAGACTCTCTCTTCTAAATCTTTATTTAGAAAAGTAGTCATGACACCCAACCGCCAGATATCGTAGTTTTTGGTATGTAGCCGTGGCAAGTAGGATCTGGATGGACTTAAGCATAGGTACTTAGAAAAGGTTTCATCACAATCCATAGCTGGTCAATGATGTAAACCTTTAACAAGTCTAGCTTTGAAAGTCTCAACTTTTCCATGTACACCAAGTAATCTTCTCAAGATATACTTGCTCCTGATGGGGATTTAACCTTTCAGATAAAGCAACCAAAGTCCATACTTTTTTGGTGTATAAGGATTCCATCTCAGATTGCTAAGCATACAGCAATTCTTATAGAGTCCCACTCCTGATGGCCAGCACGAAACTAGATGGGTCATCATCTCATGATGCAATCCTTGCTCCCACTGTCATAGAGAAACCGAAATATCTCTCAGGTGGGTGAGGAACCCTACTAGATCGGCGGAGAGGCTGAGGTTCGTTGGTTGCTATTGAATCCTTTGGTTCTACCAAATCATCTGCTGTAATTTGTATAGCTGGAACTCTTTCGAGTTCTACCTCATGTCCTCTAATTTCTTCATAAGAAATTCCCTTTCACAAAGGTGGCATGCTGAGTAACAAAACATCTTTTGTTGCTCGGTTAGGTAGAAGATATTCCTTTGCGTATGCCTGGGATATCCAACAAACTTATACAGTCCTTACTTTGCCTCGAGCTTGTCTGGATTTTGCCATTTAGACATAGGCCGGACAACCCCAAATCTTAACTGACTTAAGAGATGGGCTCTTCCCTTTCCATATCTCATATGAAATGGTAGGCATCTGATTTGATCGGAACCCTATTCAATAGATATGCAACTTCATAAGTGCATAACACCCTAAAAGGAAATAGGAAACTCGGTAGTACTCATCATAGAGCACACCATATCACATAGGGTGTTATTGCTCCGCCCCGATATACCATCGTGCTATGGTGTATACGGAGGAGTAATGCTGAGAGAGAATATTATTCATAGAATAGTCCAGGAATCCCGTGCTCAAGTATTCTCCTTCTTGATCACATCAAAGGACATAATACTTATACCCGTTTTTGGTTCTCTACTTCTAACTTATATTCTGTGAATATCTCAAAAATTTCGGACTTGTGTTTCAACAGGAACATATGTCTGAATCTTGAGAGATTATCAGAGAATGTAATGAAGTACAAAGAACCAGTCCTGGCATGTGTAGACAGGGGACCTTATATACATCACTATGTATCAATCCCAAGAGTTTACTAACTCTTTCTCTGCTTCCAATAAACAGAGCCATGGTCATTTTATCTCTATGACATGACTGGCAAGTTTCACAAGATGTAAATTCAAACTAATTTAAATATGCATCTAAATGTAACTTCAGCCAGTCGGGTCGCATTGATATGACCTAGTCTACAATGGCTCAAGAAGGATTCGTTCATTTCTGAACTCTTCCTCTTGTGTGTGTTCTGTATACTAAGAACTGTAGTTTGATTTAGAACGTCAATGCTTTTAGATAACGTGCTTGAACCGATCAACTCTTGATATAGGAAATGTTCAAAACATTATCCAACAATACAAAATTATATCCTTCTTTATCTAAATAAAGAGACTGATATGATTTTGTATATCAGGTTCGGTATCTAATGACATTTGTTCAGAATCAATGTATTCTGGTAATACAGGGTGACAGTGACCAACAGACTTGGTTTTAACACTTGCACCGTTTTCTGTCTCATGAAACTTATCACCCGTTCTCAGTTCTCTACCTTTCTGTAGCCCATGTAACATGTAACATATTACATATGCGGGATTCTGATCCGGTATACCGAGGACGTAAAGGACACTGAGAAACAGTTCTCTGTAATGAACACACCCGAAGATGATGCATCGGTATGCACTTTCTTCGTTTGGGCGGCACGGGAATTCTGGTAATCCCTAATTTCCTGCTCTTTCTTATAACAATTATAAGTTTGGAGCGGGACCAACGTTCCCCAGCTCAGTAGAACAAGCGGGTTTGGTCAATACATCCGTATTATTATCTTGATTAAGGCGTGACATGGTCGCTACCAGGAAAGAGAGAGAAGAAAACACTCTGCATGCGCTCTTGCAAGATCAGATTGGTTATTATTTTATCTAATCAGGATGGCCCCCACTGTTTTGATCAAATCTTCCTTCAAACCCTAAAAGGAAAGACTAGCCGGGATTAATTACACTCTACAAGTTCGCCAATTTTTCAGCCAGGCCAGTGTTGGTACTTTGAGGGAGGTTCCCCGTGCTTTCGCACGGACCTAATTAAAGTAAACCTCGTTTTCCCAAAGGCGTAACCCCGTTGACATCTTTCTAGACACCTACTTCATCGGCTAATTGTAATGTGTAAAACTCTCCCAGGAGTAACAATTACTCGCAGCGGGTATCGGGATCCAACTATCTCATAGAAGGTATGCAATCTCATTGCAAATTTCAACACTAGAAATTCCTGATAATATTTTGCCCCTAGCGTTCTATGACCTTGACGAATGCCAAACAACCCATATTCCACTAGTCAAGTTCAACCCGTACATTTCTTGATTGAATTAAACCCACCCGTACGACCCTTGACGAATGCCAAACAACGTCGTACGAATACCCTAATCCAATCTGCATCATATGCATAAGCAGATAAATACTAGTTAACTACCGTACACTACGCCTTGACGAATGCCAAACTACCGCAGCACGAATACTAAGTAGTACTTATCTGAAATGACGGAGGGCTACGACAGGTTTTTCTGAAAACCTATTGCGTAATGAATTTTATATCGTTGTAGAATCGAATGATTTTGAAATGGTGTGTTTTTGAGGTTTTTCTAGTTTTGCTAAAGGGGTCACTCCCGGTGAAAGGATCGTCGGCCCTTTCCTCGTCGAATAAGGTTCAGGATATATCATATATACCGCTGTGCAATGCAAAAACTATAGAAGCAATCAAAAGACAAACCGAGGGTTGTAGCATCTGCCAGTTATTGCTAAAGGAGTCACTCCCGGTGATGGGATCTCGGTCTTTTCCTTATCGAATAAGGTGCAGGATGTTCTACAAGGAACACCGCGATGCAAAGCAAGAACTGTAGCTACCAGTTTTTGAAAATTCGATTCCACAACATCTTTAGGTTTCTTTTATTTCATTAATCATATTAATGAAGTCCCATCATTTAAGTCACCTAAACACCACAGATAAATACGACGTACACTTATGCCATCCGCATTCGCCTCGATGTCCCCTCGTGCACCGTTAGGTTAGGTAACTAACGACAGAGCGGGGCAGGGCTAGCGCGAGTGCAAAACATAAGTAACTTCTATATAATATATCATATATACTATATACAGTATCCATCACAACATATCAAATGATCACATCACAGATATCGCAGCAGAAGAAACATATGAAACATTGGATATACTAGGACGTCCGTGTTTTCAATACGAGCCTGTATAAAACACGGATTCCACGGGCGCGATGAATAGCCAAACCCATACCCCTAGACACCTACGAGAGCGGTAAGAAACCCTACCAATTCTAGAGTTAGGAGACCCGGACTCGACTCCTCGAGTTGGTCTCCCACTGGACTCTAGAACCCGGTTACTTGTGCTCTCCTCCTTGGGTCTATCCAAGTGCGGAAAAGTAAATAATATACATCAACGGTGACATCTTCCGCAACCAGGAAGTGCCCCAATAAAAGAATATTACATACAATAAATTTTACATGAATGAAAATGAAAAACTCTCATCTCACATAAAACCCCCGGCTATTCAAAACGCGACGATCCAATATATCATATCCAGCAACACATAACATCACATGTCATCAACGTAAGTAAATGTGCGCATCCTAATTGTCGTTGACATATGGCAACGAAACCGGCGATATCACATATTACACTTACGGTCACAGAAAAGAAAGTGCAAAACTATAACAGTTGGAATCCGCAACCTCCTTAGACATCGCATGCCTAACCATCTGAATTCCTTAGACATCACATGCCTAACAATTATAAACCCCGCATTTTAGTCTCTATATCGAAAACACTTTTCAATATCTAGTCGGGCAATTCAACAAGATTCCCGAAAAACTGATCGAATGCTCGTCGCAAACTTTAGTAGGAAGCCGCACCCCCGATGCCGTCGACGAACTGCACTAAGGCGGAACACCGCTGCCGCAAGCACCCGAACGGATGCTTTCGGCGACGGGATTCTCCTATAGTCACTTGGTCGGGGCTATGGGGTGTGGCTGTCTATTATGTTTACCCGGCGAGTATCCGCGTACGCTACGTGATTGCGACGGACTTTTGATCACATCAAAATTCCGTGGTAACCGATCAAGTGAGACTAAAGTGCTATGTTTATAACATTCAAATCAGTTATCTCATAACTATTTGTGGATTCTAAATATTGTATCACATTCCACATAAATAGACAATGTTAAACTTTCCGATTGAATAATCAAACACCCAAGTTTTCCCGAAACAGCTCAACACATGAAAGAAGTTTAAAAACATTCACTTCATGCCACAGTACCAACGGTCCAACCGTTGAAGGGTCAAGCCAACGCCTCACATGTGGCACGCCGTACTGCCCCAAACCCGAAGGTTCAAAGGGCAGTTCAAGACGGTCACATAATCGAGTTAAGGTTTGTTGTCTTCTAGAGGGTCCATCGCGTTACTTGCACTACTTAGACATTCTTAAACTACGGAAAAATCTAACACTTGGAAATTTCCCGGCAGGGGAAAAATTGGGTATTTATATCCGGTCGAACTTTTTAACATATTCTAAATTTTCCGGAAAAACACAGACAAAGTTAAAGATTCCGATCGAATCGACGAACTCCCAATACAACCCAGAAAACTCAACACTTGACTATAAGTTAAAATTACCCAGAAAACACAGGAATCAGTATAGGACATTACTGTGTAAAGCACATGCCAAGAATGACCATTATGGCCGCGGAATCGCCGCACATGCTAGGGTGGGGCCGCGGTTCCGCGGCGCTTTTGTTGACTTGGGCGCACGTGCTTCACAGTAACTCTTATAATACCCTGCTGTATTTTTTGGATATTTTTAATTTGGAAAAATCCACATTTTCAGAAAATGTACAGCGAAGGGTTTGAGTTAGGGTTTCGAGGTTCGATTGGATTTCTAACATCGTCTACAATTCGCCTAAAGCTCTAGCTTGGCTCTCATACCACTGTAGGGTTACTAGGCACACTCAAGAGGTTCCACAAGGCATCAACCATGCCAAATTAAATTTTTCCGGTGCCGAGAAACCCTAAACTAGATCGTTAACTAGAGATTAGGCGAAAATAAAAGCTAGCAAACAACTTTGCTACTAAGTGAAAGGGATTGCAACCTTTGTAGATCCGGTCCTCTACTACTTTAGCTCCGTGTTGACGTCCCTCCGCTGCGATCATCGGGTTCCCGGACTCTAGCGATGGTTTTGTCGGAGAAATGATCGAGCTAGGTCATTGACTTCGAGGCCGAAGATGATCTATGTCGGGGAGACTCAAACTCAAGCTATTCCTTTACTTGGTCAAAAACATTGTGAAGAGAACACCCTATACTACATGGCAAGTAGTAGAGGATGAAAAAATAGGAAGTGGGTTCACTTTAGAATTGGATTTCTCACACTTTTTCTCATGGCACCATTGGAGGTAGCAAGCTTTCTTGAAGCTTGATGAAGATGAAGAAGAAGAAAGAATCATATGAATCATTATCCAATAAATAATGGCACCATGGTTGAGCTAAGTCCTCATGCTTAACTCATGTAGAGAATTAACCAAAGCATTAGGTTAAGGGTTGGGTTAACTAATATCTTGAACAAATGACAAAAGAGTTGACTTTGTCAATGTTTATCAAGCTTCATGAAGCTTGATAACTTTGACCAAAGTCACACTCTTTTGTTATATGCTAGGAAAATAGTAAACCCTAATTTAACCTTGATTTGGTTCAAGTCTCATACACACAACTTGTTTGTATCATCAAGCATGATACAAACATGTACACTTGCATATATCACATATAAACAATGTGCACATTCAAGTGAGAAAATCAATCTTAAATGAACCAATATTTGTTAATGTAAAGTAATATATCAAATATATAATTATACATTAAATCATTAAATCAACACTTGATTTAACGATCCGGTCATATCGCATATAACCGACTAATATCAATAGTAACAACTTATCGAATCAACACTTGATCCGATAACCCGGCTATATCGCATACAACCGATCAATGTCACAAATCGCGAGAATAGAATTCAGTATCACATACTGGTATTATTCTCGGTCCCGCACATATCTCATATGCGGTCCTATTTCGTTTGGCTTGAGCCAGGAAACCCCTGTGTAGGACTCTAAAGACTCGTCAATATGCCGGCAGTAGGTGATGATCATATCAAACACCCACAACCCGCAAGCGGTCTGCTAAACGTAACGGCCACCCGGGTATTGAGCATTCAGAAGATCAACGAGCAAGCCCGCTCACACTCCTGTGAATCCAATCAGTAACACTACCGTACAGTCCGGTCTGTTCGTCTGATATGTCGCATATCTTGCCTAAGGGTGGTAAACGTCAGACCCCAATAACTCGATAAGTCGTGTCGATATGAGGCTCATAACGGGTCGAGAAACTACTGGTAACACTTACCAGTAAATCCCTAAAACAGCCTTGGCCAAAGACTTCCTGTTATAGCCAATCGAGCACGGTGCAACATCAACTCCTTATACCGGGAGAGACGAAATCCCTCCTATCGCTCATTGCCTCCTTGTGATTCGGGACTGTACCCAAAAGCCACAGTTTTGCACGCCCTCTTGGACGTGGTAAGGTTGAAATCAAAGCACAGTGGGAATCACACAAGACTCTATGACGATCTCGGGTCTACAGATTAATCTGCACCAGTGTCACCAGAGAACTACCATCTGACGTAAGCTATAATACTATCTGGGAGTTCTCGGCGAGTCCGTCCAGTGTACCCAGTCTCCACTGAGCACCCGTATATCATCTCTGATGTCAAACACAATGGATATGGGATCATCCATCGCCCATCTGTATGGGTCGAGAAGGTATACGCTAGTCTACTCTGGTAAATCGATGCCCCGTCTCGATACACCCACGACTAGAGACTTTGAAGGATTTACTTATGGACTACCATGTCCCCACTAGTATGATCTGCATCATAGTCCAGGTAGTCAAGTACACATCCTAAGGGCTTTACCAACATGTAACAGAGAGACAATCAGTGTACACGTTAAGGTAAAGAGAAACCGGATAGCATACTATCATATCGAGCAAGAAAGTCATCCCTATATATGTCCAAGCATCCACTACAATATACATCCTATGTATAGTAATAGCCTCTAGGGCATACATATAACTAACAATCTCCCACTTGCACTTGGGCCATCTGACAGCAGTCGTTGTAGTATCTCAAACTCAACCATCCCATAAAAGTCTCTCTCTGGGAAAATGCCTTTGTGAGTGGATCCGCCGTGTTGTCCTCTGAGTCTAGTCTCCAAACCTCGATCCCCTGGAGATCAACCATCTCCACGATCAGGTGATACTGCCTAAGAATATGTATGGATCACTGATGGGACGGGCGTTCTTAGGCATAAGCCACAACTCCATTGTCACACAATGGGAGGAACGAAGTTCATCTCATGAACTAATATACACCCAGACCGCCTCTTTGGTAGCATCTTTGGTAGTGATGTATCCAGCCTTTATCGTCTAGTATGCCACTGTATCTAGCTTGGAACTCTTCCAACATATTGTCGTTGTGGCGCTACAACAGGCGGTGGTTGTGGGTTATTCGCATCCATAGGAGCCGGAATCAATCCCGGGGGAGTCAAAGGGATGTTTGGATTAAATCCTGACATCGCAGAAGAAGAGGTTGGAGATAGTGAAGGTGAGGATGTATGAACAGAATCCCGGTCAACGTCGGAGTTAGCCGGCAAAGGTAAGGGTGAAAGAGGCATGGAAGGTGTTTCGACGTCTGAGTCGATCGCGTAGTCGGTAGCGACTAATGTCACGCGGACTAGGCGGGCACTTGTGTCCCGAGTCCAATCGGACATACACTAAACGAGTTTAGTGTAGTCAAAGCGGAGAAAGTGAGGGTAAGAAAACGTCAATGTAGAAATACGATGAGAGGTGGGTGAAAAAATGGGATTGTAGCGACCAAGGGAAATAAGTACGGACTTACGGCTTCACTTCAAACAATCACAGACAAAATATGCACAATCACACCTAGATCTAGGGTCACCTAAGTCAGCTAGACAGCTCGTAACTGTTCCAAAGGGATAGAAATAGGACCTCAAACCGCCTCTTCACCGCCAATTGCGGCCTGGTAAGTGCCAGGTGAGTGGGAGGCTCACCACTACAAGTAGTGGACCTAATTACGTAACCACTCGCCTTAGACACACTTGCTTAGACACCGCAAAGTCAGGTTAGGATAAACGGCCGATGCCTACAACTAGTCCTCTGTCTTATTGAGCGCGACGTCCTTAGGCTGAGTCTAGTATTTTTGAATTAAATAATGGTCAATGAATATGCCTTTTGTGATTTCTGGGGTCCTGGGTAGGGAGATTAAATCCCCACCCAATCTGGATTGGTTTCAAGCCCCATAAAGTCCGATTAAAAATATGCAAAGCAGTAACAATCAATTGCAATCAATATTTTTATTTTTTAGCGCGGCGCAAAGAATCCTGCACAAGATCAATTTTATTGGAAGGGGAAGAGAGTTTGCGTAAAGAATGCTGCAGAAAAAACAGTTCAGTGGAGTTCAGAGGAGTGGGGAAGAGGGTGGGAATACTCACAAAAAAATTGGGATGCCGACGACAGCAAACAGCCGCGGTTCCGCGGCCAGACACGCGCTTATGCCGCGGTTCCGAGGCTAAACAGTGGACTTGGGCCTTCAAATTTCTTGCATGTGCTGGGTTGGGTGTCCTCTTCTTGTTTGGAGCCCCTGAATCTTGATTTGCTCACTGGGTCTGCTCTAGAATTTTACAGTAGACCGTTGGTTCAGTCTTGATAACCCGTGGTGTAGCCGCGAGTTATGGGTCTAACTTCCCACATCTTTGGCACTGAAATCGACCTTCTTTCTATCCTGCACACTTTCACAAAAACTAATCAAAAATAACAAGATGATTTTTACAATATATTTCTTTTTTTTTTGTTTTTCGTTTATATTTATATTCACAAATTAACCTGAAATTACACAAAGAAATAAACTTCCGTCTCCCCGGCAACGACGTCATTTGATTGTTAGAGTTTTTGCGTGCTTAGTTAATTACCGCAATCAAAACGGTTTCGCTTCGTAGCTAGCTAGTTGAGTACGGGTCATCCGTAGGGAGATGGTAATCTTTTTCTATGTGCTTTAGCGAGTTAAGTCCAAATGTGTAACGTTTTAGAAATCGTTTTGTGAATTTTCCCGTTTTAGGGCAAAATTTTCGGTTTTTCCCGTTTTAACCCGATTTTCATCAAACGACCGTATAAACTTACCGACACCTAGTTTGGCTAAAATAAAGCTTGTGCGTGAACTTTGGGAGTATTTAGGAGGTTTTGGTTCAGATAGAAATTTTCCCAAATAAAATATTATTTTAAGCGGTATTTTTTGCACGTAAATCGGGGAAAATTTTCTTTTGTGAATAAATTAATTTTGTCACTAGAATTATTTTAGAAACTTCTTTTTAAATATCTAGATATTTCTTTTGTGCAAAAGGAATTGAATTAAAAAAGAAAAGAAAAGAGAGAAAAGGTGGCAATTTGCTTTAATTTGCATTCAATACCCATTTTCCTAGCAATTTCCTCACACAAATTTCACAAAACTACCCCCATTCCTCCTTGGCCGAAACCCCTCCCCATTTCTGCCCTCTTGCTTTTCTTTGCTCAATTTCTTCATTCCAAGATCAATAATCCATCAAAATTCCTTAAAAAATTCCACAAAACTCATAAACAATCAATAACCAATCTTTATCCTTCAATAATCTTGCTTATACCTTCAAGGAAAACATCATTTTTGGAGAAAAAAATGATGGATCTAGTTGCTTGTTTGTGTTCTTGAGTGGTATAATTTCAAACCCTAATCTTTAATTGTGGTATTTAAATCTTTTAGCTAGCTAATTTAGTTAATTATTTATGTGCTTAGTTTAGCTTTTAATTCATGATTAATTCATTATAATTGATTTAAGAAATTCATGTTAGGGTTAATTTTTGATTAAGTGATTAGTGTTTATTTGAAGTGTTAAAATTGGGTTTTACAAAAGATTAATCTAGTAGAAAATGTTAAAATTTGCTAATAAGCATTTTGTTTAATTAAGCAAAGTTGCTTACTAGATTTTTGCTAAAACATAATTAGCGAGTGTTAAAAATATAGGATTGGTTTAGATAGCTTAGTTAAGCTATTTTGAGGTATTTGTAATTGTTAGATTTGCGTTATCTTGAATCTAGTGCGATATATTGCGATAGGTTGTTTACTAGATTTCGGGGTTTTTCCGATGTAGGGTTCGTTTGGTAGTTGCGAGGTTATATCTAGTGTATTCCTCGTAATTTTTGTGTTGTGTTGCGCGATCGGGACGATCGGGGTCCAAAATTAGTGTTTTGTAGTTTAGCGACCCCAATTAGGGTTTTGGCCGGTATCGTGCGCGATAGATGCGCTAAGCGCGCAGTGTAATTTTCCGGGCGTTTTCGTCGTGTTTCGTTGTCTTTTCGTCATTATAGGATATTTAGCTTATGTGTTGTATTTATGAAATTTTAGGTTCGCAAGCAGGGATTTCAGGTGCTACGGACAAGGGAAAGCAGATGGTCAGATTTTCATAGCTTGAGACCACCGGTGAGTAGATTTAACATCTACGGGGAAATCGCCCGTATGGCGTTATGCGTCGGGGCGAATATGATATGATAGTTGCATGTATTTGCATATTAGTTACTTTCATATGAATGTCATTGCATAGCATTATATGTTGTACTTGACACGTAACTTTAGATATAACACATTACTGACGGTTCATGTTGCATGAGCACTAAATTGTATGCTACACCCACACCGTCTGTAATTGCCATGACACGCACTAACACCTACATATGTGATATGATAGTGGATAGGAATGATTGGAGTAGTAACTCTTATTTTATTGTGCATATGAAATACTGTGGACACATACATACGTGATATTGCATTGGGCAGGAATAGTTAAGGTAGTGAACCTTATTCCACTTCACTTATACCTTGCTACATTTACATGTACAATTCATATGATACTGCATTTATTTTCGAAGGAATTGGGAACCGCATGATATGTTTTAAAGCTAGATTCAATTTAAAGAGCGGTTTTCCCTTTATATGCTCATATTGATGTTTTATGTTGCATATATTGGCTTTATATAGATTTTACACATTGAGATATGGATTTCATATGATTTATGGATTTGAGAACCGTGGCGAATATTTTCAAGAAAACTATGTATTGTTTGAAAATCCGGTTTCTCTTGATATGATATTTGATGCGTCCACCATGTGATTTCTCAGTTCTGAGATTTGGCCTGTGATACCCGATTCGAGGAGCGGGACGCACCGTCTACGGGTACATGGTGGACCCGGTATGGTACCGCGGGGTGAGTGGTGATTTCGTGGTGTAGACGATAAGCCTGACGGTGGGACCACTACCTACCGGTGATTGTATTTGGACTCGGCGGTTATCATGGAGATACCGACCGGAGTGAGGTATGACATATCGTCAGGGCCAGTCATGGTGACAGCGCCTGAGTTATGAGGATTTACGTGTCGATGCTAGATACGGGTTTCATGATGTTTCGAGTGTCGGTGTTTGACACTCAGGTTTTCGTGAGACATACAGGATGTGAGGGCCGATTTGAGGATGCGGTGCCTGAGGATTTGGGATTTGATGTGTCAGTGAGGGACACTGGTGTTTTTCCATGCTGATGATTTTTGCATGGGATTTTATATTATATCATCCCACACTCAGGATTATGTTGATATGAATTGTTTCATATAGTTGTAGTACCCTGATGATGAACCTTTACATGATTGTTGCATATTCACCTATCATACTTATGATATCGGATTACTTGTGATAGATAGATCGCCGTTCGTGCATACTTGCGATTACTGTATGATGTTATTTACTTTTCACGTGTTGGCAACTCACCCCCGTTGTGCCACAGTGTTGTGCAGGACTTACCCTCTGAGTTGTCGCGACAGGGCATCTTTTCATCTCTACTTTTGCGGATACCGCTACGGTTGGCTGTGAAGCCTTGCTTTTAGGTGGGTTTCGGTTATCTGTTTGTACTTTGTATATTTTTTGTTGGATCTAGTATTCTCCATCTACCACTATGTTGTATATGACTTAGAGACGACTTGTGAGGATTCAGTGTTATATTTTGTGGTGACTTTGGGTGCCGTGCTCGTGGGAGCCGGTTTTGTTGAAAAGTTTTACTTCTTTATGCAGTTTTCTTTTATATTTTTCCGCTTCAGTGTCGTATATATGTTGTGGTGGTCATCTCCGCCGTTGGGCGTGATTTGCTCCCGTTTGTGATGCTTTTATTATTTTCTATGTTGTACCCGTTTTCGGGGTTAGTTTTTACAAAGGAGGTGCTGCCGAAATTTTTAAGAACGAAAACTAAACTTAAAGATTTTTACTTGAAAAATTCTGAATGTTTAAAACTATGTTTTCTCCGTTGATCCAGTTTTGGGTGGTTTAGATTTCTGGGTTTCGGCTTACTTAAGTTGCATACGCCTTTAGGCGTTACGTAGTTTAAGTGCCGGTTACGGGCCAAACTTGGGTCGTTGCAAAGTTGGTATCAGAGCGCTAGGTTTTTACCTTTCGGAGTGTAGGATGACCTTGGTATGATGGAGTAGGTAGCTTAAGCAGAGTGACGTAGCGTGTGTATCTTCCGCGGCATACTTACGACACGGTACTCCGCCTAAGTGACCTTAGGACTTATTGATTGAAATTCCTTCCGTGATTGATATACATCTTTGTGATTCGATTTCCGTTTACTTATCGAATCTTGTTTCAATTTCCTGCCTATATGCCGCCGAAGACTACGAGGGCACAGAGAGCGGCCGCGAGGGCCGATGCCATAGTCGACTCGTCTGAGGTGAGGGTTGACCAGGGTGATACCCCTGTGGTACCGGAGCACATTGCTATGATTGGGGCTGGTATGCAGGATCTGCGCCAGATTGTGGGGACTTTAGTAGAGGCCATTCGAGCACAGGGGCAGGCTGTTGTTCCACCCGTTGCAGGGACCACGATGGTACCTACTGATCCGGCAGTCGTAGTTGCAGCTCCAGAGGTTATTACCGTGTCACTGACGGAGTTCATGAGGCTGAGTCCTCCGGTGTTTACTGGCACAGATGTTACCGAGAATCCGCAGTCGTTCATCGACCGGATGGCCAGGATTTGTCGCTCACTCCGATGCTCCGACGAGAGATGGGTAGAGTTTGCGAGTTTCCGGCTGGAGGGTATGGCCCAGAAGTGGTGTGAGTCGTTGGAGAGGGGCAGAGCCGCTGGTCTTGCTCCTATGACCTGGGTTGAGTTTGTGACGTTGTTTCTTGCCCGTTTTCTTCCACCGAGCGTCAGGGATGCGCGAGCGTGCAGATTTGAGTCGTTACGTCAGACGCCGGGGATGACGGTGTCGGAGTATGATGTTTTGTTTACTGGGCTGTCGGTGTATGCTCCGTACCTGGTAGCGACTGAGGAGATGAGGGTGAAGAGGTTTGTTCGAGGCCTGCTTACCCAGTTGTTCCTTGCCATCAGCATTCAGCATTGCGACACGTATGCAGCAGCTGTCGATGCAGCCCTATTGGTGGAGGAGCGTCTAGCTGAGTCATCGGTTGTTCCAGAACCGAAGAGGACTCGTACGGATGAACCAGCACGGGGACTGAGGTTTGTCCGCAGAGGCAGAGTTCATTCATACTCGGGGAGTAGCAGAGACGTGGGACGTGGCCAGTTATTCAGTTCTTATTCCCAGGAGGGCCAGCGACCGTCTTATGGATGCTTCGGTTGTGGCAGTTTGCATCATCTTGTTCGGAATTGTACTGTAGTGCGTCAGAGAGGGCCAGCAGTACCGCAGGTTACCTTACCACCTTCTCCGCCTCAGAGAGCGTTTCCTCTTATTCATGTTGTTGCGCCGCGTCAGACTCCTGCTCAGAGAGGTCATGGTCGCGGTGGTTTTGTGCTGAGAGGACAAGGTGGCAGAGGCAGAGGACAGCCAATAGCCGGTAGAGGGCAGGCACGGGTTTTTGCCTTGACTCACCAGGACGCTCAGGCGTCCAATGCTGTCGTTTCAGGTACCCTTTCCTTATGTTCTTTTGATGCATATGTTCTTTTCGATCCGGGATCTACGCATTCATATGTTTCCACGCACTTCGCGCCGAGGTTAGGCCGAGAGTCGTGTTTGTTGGATCATCCACTAGTGGTGACTACTCTTGTGGGAGAGTCGTTTGTTGCGCGGCACGTGTTCCGATCATGTGTTGTCCGTTTAGGAGACAGAGATCTATCCGTCGACTTGTCCTTCTTGAGATGTTGGACTTTGACGTTCTGTTAGGCATGGACTGGCTAGCGACTTGCTATGCATCCGTGGACTGCCGCGAGAAGACAGTTAGATTTTGTTTTCCCGGCGAGCCAGTGTTTGTTATGCAGGGAGACCGTAGTGTCGCCCCTCACAGTTTGGTTTCTGTTCTGTGCGCTTGTCGGCTTTTGAGGAGGGGATGTCGGGGATTCTTAGCTTTCATTCATGATACTGGAGCTACGGTGGAGTCGTTGGACCAGGTTTCTACCGTGCGAGAGTTTCCCGATGTCTTTCTCGATGAGTTACCTGGGTTGTCGCCAGAGCGTGATATTGAGTTTTGCATTGATCTGATTCCTGGCACGGAGCTTATTTCTATTCCGCCTTATCGGATGGCTCCGGCAGAGCTTAGAGAGCTTAAAGATCAATTGCAAGAGTTGCTTGATTTGGTACTTGTGCGTCCGAGTGTTTCGCCGTGGGGAGCTCCTGTTCTGTTCGTCAAGAAGAAGGACGACAGTTTGAGGCTATGTGTGGATTATCGTCAGTTGAACCGAGTTACGGTGAGGAACATGTATCCTTTACCCCGCATTGACGATTTATTTGATCAGCTCCAGGGTGCGAAATAATTTTCGAAGATTGATTTGCGTTCGGGTTATCATCAGTTGCGGGTTCGGAATGATGACATTCCGAAGACTGCTTTTCGTACGCGCTATGGGCATTACGAGTTTTTGGTGATGTCGTTCGGACTCACCAATGCGCCAGCAGCGTTCATGGATCTGATGAACCAGATTTTCAGGCCGTTCCTCGACCAGTTCATTATAGTGTTTATTGATGACATACTGGTCTACTCTAGGAGTCATGAGGAGCATGAGCAGCACTTGAGGATTACTTTGCAGAGATTCAGAGAGCACCGGCTGTATGCTAAATTCTCAAAGTGCGCATTTTGGCTTGATAGAGTTGACTTCCTGGGTCATGTGGTGACTGGTGATAGTATTCTTGTGAACCCGAAGAAGATCGAGGCTGTACAGCTTTGGCCCAGACCTGTATCGGTGACGGAGGTACGCAGCTTTTTGGGCTTAGCTGGTTATTATCGCCGTTTTGTGCAGGATTTCTCGAGTATCGCTGCACCGCTGACTGGACTGACCCGGAAGGGAATTCCTTTTCTCTGGACTGATGCGTGCGAGCAGAGTTTTCAGCAGTTGAAGACTCGGTTGACGACAGCACCAGTTCTTTCTTTACCTTCTGGATCAGGCGGCTATGTTGTTTTTTGTGATGCTTCTCGAGTGGGGCTCGGCTGTGTTTTGATGCAGCATGATAGGGTGATTACATATGCTTCTAGGCAGCTGAAGAAGCACGAGCAGAATTACCCCACTCACGATCTTGATATGGCAGCGGTAGTCTTTGCGTTGAAGATTTGGAGACACTACTTGTACGGAGAGTCGTGTTAGATCTTCACGGATCTCAAGAGTTTGAAGTATATCTTCCAGTAGCGAGATCTGAACCTGAGACAGCGCCGATGGATGGAGCTAGTGAAGGATTATGATTGTGAGATCCTTTATCACCCGGGCAAGGCGAATATGGTAGCTGATGCTTTGAGTCGTAGGCCCGTGGGTAGCTTGCCCCAGTTGAGCGCAGTTCAGTGTCAGTCTTCTGCAGATTGGCAGCTCTTGTGTGATAGTAGAGTGCAGTTCGAGTTCACTTCCTCTGGGGGACAGCTTGTTCGTGTCCGCGCCCGTCCTCTTCTTTTTGATCGTATCCGTGAGGCGCAGCCCAGTGATGCCCGTTTGATTGAGATTCTTGAGCTTGTTCGGCAGGGAAGAGTTTCGGAGTTCATGATTGATGACCAGGGTGTGCTACGATGCGGGACTCGCTTGTGTGTACCAGATGTTGATGGGTTGAGACGCGAGATCCTAGAGCAGGCACATCAGTCGGCCTTTAGCGTTCATCCAGGATCCACCAAGATGTACCGTGACTTGAGGGACTTCTACTGGTAGGAAGGGTTGAAGCGTGATATATCGGACTTCGTTTCGAGGTGCCTGACTTGTCAGCAAGTCAAGGCTGAGCATCAGAGACCGGCTGGAGAGTTGCAGCCTTTACCCATTCCGGAGTGGAAATGGGAGCAGATTTCCATGGACTTCATTGTGGGTCTACCCAGGACCAGTCGAGGATATGACTCCATTTGGGTTATTGTAGACCGGTTGACGAAAGCGGCTCACTTTCTTCCAGTGAAGACCACTTTCGGTTATGCTCAGTATGCTCAGTTTTACATAGATGAGATTGTGCGTTTGCACGGTGTTCCCACATGCATAGTATCCGACAGAGGCACCCAGTTTACTAGCCGTCTTTGGCAGAAGCTTCAGGAAGCTTTTGGTACCTGGCTGAGTTTTAGTACCGCTTTTCATCCACAGACCGATGGCCAGTCGGAGCGGACTATACAGACTCTAAAGGATATGCTCCGTGCATGCGTGCTTGATTTTGGTGGTAGTTGGGATCGTCACTTGCCGTTGATTGAGTTCTCCTACAACAACAGCTTTCAGGAGACTATTCAGATGGCACCTTTTGAGGCTTTATATGGTAGGAAGTGTCAATCGCCAGTCTGTTGGACCAAGCTTAGTGAGAGTCTTGTTTTGGGACCCCAGCTAGTTCAGGAGACCACGGAGAAGATCCAGCTGATTCAGGATAGGATGAGAGCAGCCCAGTGCAGGCAGAAGTCTTATGCCGACCGTCGTCGTCGCAGACTTGAGTTCACAGTGGGGGATCATGTATTCCTGAGGATTTCTCCGATGAAGGGCGTTATGCGATTTGGGAAGAGAGGGAAGCTCAGTCCCAGATTTGTAGGTCCTTTCGAGATCCTTGAGCGAGTGGGTTCTGTTGCTTATCGTTTGGCGCTCCCGCCCAGTTTTCCGGATGTTCACCCTGTTTTTCATGTGTCGATGCTTCGTAGATACCTTCATGATCCTTCTCACACGATTCAGCACGAGACCGTTCAGCTTGAGCACGATCTTTCGTTCACCGAGCAGCCGGTAGTTATTTTGGATCGGCAGATCAAGAAACTTCGGTCAAAGGTCTTGCCATCTGTGAAGGTTCTTTGGCGTAGCCCGAGTAGTGAGGAGATCACTTGGGAGGCCGATAGCGAGATGCGGAAGAAATTCCCTCATCTTTTTGAAGGTACGCTTAGTATGAAATTTTAATTCGGGGACCAAATTTCTATAAGGAGTGGAGATTGTAACGTTTTAGAAATCGTTTTGTGAATTTTCCCGTTTTAGGGCAAAATTTTCGGTTTTTCCCGTTTTAACCCGATTTCGATCAAACGACCGTATAAGCTTACCGACACCTAGTTTGGCTAAAATAAAGATTGTGCGCGAACTTTGGGAGTATTTGGGAGGTTTTGGTTCAGATAGAATTTTTCCCAAATAAAATATTATTTTAAGCGGTATTTTGTGCACGTAAATCGGGAAAATTATTCTTTTGTGAAAAAATTTATTTTGTCACTAGAATTATTTTAGAAACTTCTTTTTAAATATCTAGATATTTCTTTTGTGCAAAAGGAATTGAATTAAAAAAGAAAAGAAAAGAGAGAAAAGGTGGCAATTTGCTTTAATTAGTATTCAATACCCTTTTTCCTAGCAATTTCCTCACACAAATTTCACAAAACTACCCCCATTCCTCCTTGGCCGAAACCCCTCCCCATTTCTTCCCTCTTGCTTTTCTTTGCTCAATTTCTTCATTCCAAGGTTAATAATTCATCAAAATTCCTTAAAAAATTCCACAAAACTCATAAACAATCAATAACCAATCTTTATCCTTTACTAATCTTGCTTATACCATCAAGGAAAACATCATTTTTGGAGAAAAAAATGATGGATCTAGTTGCTTATTTGTGTTCTTGAGAGGTATAAATTCAAACCCTAATCTTTAATTGTGGTATTTAAATCTTTTAGCTAGCTAATTTAGTTAACTATTTATGTGCTCAGTTTAGCTTTTAATTCATGATTAATTCATTATAATTGATTTAAGAAATTCATGTTAGGGTTAATTTTTGATTAAGTGATTAGTGTTTATTTGAAGTGTTAATTGGGTTTTAGAAAAGATTAATCTAGTAGAAAATGTTAAAATTTGCTAATAAGTATTTTGTTTAATTAAGCAAAGTTGCTTACTAGATTTTTGCTAAAACATAATTAGCGAGTGTTAAAAATATAAGATTGGTTTAGATAGCTTAGTTAAGCTATTTTAAGGTATTTGTAATTGTTAGATTTGCGTTATCTTGAATCTAGTGCGATATATTGCGATAAGTTGCTTACTAGATTTCGGGAGGGTTTCGACGTAGGGTTCGTTTGGTGGTTGCGAGGTTATATCTAGTGTATTTCTCATATTTTTTGTGTTGTGTTGCGCAATCGAGACCATCGGGGTCCAGAATTAGTGTTTTGTAGTTTAGCGACCCCAATTAGGGTTTTGGCCGGTATCGTGAGCGATAGATGCGCTAAGCGCGCAGTATAATTTTCCGGGCGTTTTCGTCGCGTTTCGTTGTCTTTTTGTCATTATAGGATATTTAGCTTATATGTTGTATTTATGAAATTTTAGGTTCGCAAGCAGGGATTTCAGGTGCTGCGGACAAGGGGAAGCAGGTGGTCGGATTTTCATAGCTCGAGACCATCGGTGAGTAGATTTAACATCTACGGGGAAATCGCCCGTATGGCGTTATGCGTCGGGGCGAATATGATATGATAGTTGCATGTATTTGCATATTAGTTACTTTCATATGAATGTCATTGCATAGCATTATATGTTGTACTTGACTCGTAACTTTAGATATAACACATTACTGACGGTTCATATTGCACGAGCACTAAATTGTATGCTACACCCACACCGTCTGTAATTGCCATGACACGCACAAACACCTACATATATGATATGATAGTGGATAAGAATGATTGGAGTAGTAACTCTTATTCTATTGTGCATATGGAATACTGTGGACACATACATACGTGATATTGCATTGGGCAGGAATAGTTAAGGTAGTGAACCTTATTCCACTTCACTTATACCATGCTACACTTACATGTACACTTCATATGATACTGCATTTATTTTCGAAGGAATTGGGAACAACATGATATGTTTTAAAGCTAGATTCAGTTTAAAGAGCGGTTTTCCCTTTATATGCTCATATTGATGTTTTATGTTGCATATATCAGCTTTATATGGATTTTACGCATTGAGATATGGATTTCATATGATTTATGGATTTGAGAACCGTGGGGGATATTTTCAAGAAAACAATGTATTGTTTGAAAATCCGGTTTCTCTTGATATGATATTTGATGCGTCCACCATATGACTTCTCGGTTCTGAGATTTGCCTTGTGATACCCGATTCGAGGAGCGGGACGCACCGTCTGCGGGTACATGGTGGACCCGGTATGGTACCCCGGGTGAGTGGTGATTTCGTGGTGTAGACGATAAGCCTGACGGTGGGACCACTACCTACCGGTGATTGTATTTGGACTCGGCGGTTATCATGGAGATACCGACCGGAGTGAGGTATGACATATCGTCAGGGTCAGTCATGGTGACAGTGCCTGAGTTATGAGGATTTACGTGTCGATGCTAGACACGGGTTTCATGATGTTTCGAGTGTCGGTGTTTGACACTCAGGTTTTCGTGAGACATACAGGTTGTGAGGGCCGATCTGAGGATGCGGTGCCTGAGGATTTGGGATTTGATGTGTCAGTGAGGGATACTGGTGTTTTTCCATGCTGATGATTTTTGCATGAGATTTTATATTATATCATCCCACACTCAGGATTATGTTGATATGCATTGTTTCATGTAATTGTAGTACCCTGATGATGAACCTTTACATGATTGTTGCATATTCACCTATCATACTTATGCTATCGGATTACTTGTGAAAGATAGATCGCTGTTCCTGCATACTTGCGATTACTGTATGATGTTATTTACTTTTTACGAGTTGGCAACTCACCCCCGTTGTGCCACAGTGTTGTGCAGGACTTACCCTCTGAGTAGTCGCGGCAGGGCATCTTTTTATCTCTACTTTTGCGGATACCGCAACGGTTGGCTGTGAAGCCTTGCTTTTAGATGGGTTGCGCTTATCTGTTTGTACTTTGTATATTTTTTGTTGGATCTAGTATTCTCCATCTACCACTATTTTGAATATGACTTAGAGACGACTTGTGAGGATTCAGTGTTATATTTTGTGGTGACTTTGGGTGCCGTGCTCGTGGGAGCCGGTTTTGTTGAAAAGTTTTACTTCTTTACGCAGTTTTCTTTTATATTTCTTCGCTGCGGCGTCGTATATATGTTGTGGTGGTTGTCTCCGCCGTTGTGCGTGATTCGCTCCCATTTGGGATGCTTTTATTATTTTCTATGTTGTACCCGTTTTCGGGGTTAGTTTTTACAAAGGAGGTGCTGCCGAAAATTTTAAGAACGAAAACTAAATTTAAAGATTTTTACTTGAAAAATTCCGAATGTTTAAAACTATGTTTTCTCCGTTGATCCAGTTTTGGGTGGTTTAGATTTCTGGGTTTCGGCTTTCTTAAGTTGCATACGCCTTTAGACGTTACATAGTTTAAGTGCCGGTTACGGGCCAAACTTGGGTCATGACAAAATGTCCAGGTTTGTTTGAGATTTAACTATGTGCTGAAGTGTATATAAAGAGAGGTTGTTAGGATTAGGATTAGGTTAGTTTGAGATCGGAGTCGCTCACTTCTTTCGTTGCCACTGTTAATATCAGTGTTACGGTAATCGGCAACAACGGGGAGTAGCACGACTAGGAAGGAACTTGCGAGTATAAGCTAGGCTTTCCAACGCTTAGTTTCTTCCTTTTGGTCCTTGTCCGTCCGTTCTTGGCTTTTAGCCTTAACCTCCGGTTAATTCAACCACAACCGGTCTCACTAAGGAATCACCGCTATCTTGTAGGATAGGGTGCCGTGGGGAGCGGATTGTGGTTCAATTAACGGGAGTCCGAATTAAGATGTTTGGCAGGAAAAGAGTGAGAGAGATTTCCTTCTCTCAAACTTTCCTTATCCTACCCTAACAAGTGAGAAACTACTTACCCATTACAAAAAAGATGAAAATACAACAAAAGGAGGAAGGTAGAAAAAAAGAGGTTAGAAGATTACAACTAGCTATTTGAGACCTCACTTTGGCAAGGATCAAGCTTAAGCATCATTATTGTTAAGGATAAAGAAAAATAGAAGAAGGAAGAAACAAACAACAAATAACAACAACTAGATTAGCAAATGAAAATCACAAGCAAATAAAAATAACAAGACAAGCATGATAAAGAAAAGAACCCTTTTATTCATTACTTCACTCATAAAAGCTCACTACAAGCTTTTAATGGGGAAAGATGAAAAGAGGAAGAAGAACTACAAAATCCATCCTAAAATTTCACACAAGAATAAGCACCCTTCACTTGGCATTGTTCTGGGCTATTTATAGGCAGGAAATTGAAACCCTAGGGCAACATTCTGGCCCAACATGAAGTTACCAAACTGCCCCCTGAAAAGTGTCAGTTGCCGAGTCAACTCGGCCGCGGATCCGCGGCCGAGTCGCCATGTCGGCCGCGGATCTGCGGCCTATTAGGTAATTTTGACGGCTCATTTTTTCTGGGGTTCTCCACGTTGATGTTCTCTTCAGTCTAGTATACTTGGTTTCTCGGGATCTCTTTAAATTTCTTCCAGATTTTCAGCAGGTCAAAAGGTGATTTGATGTGGATCTTTTGCCATGATATTCTTGAGCTCCGCGTAGATATATTGGTTCTTGTGTTGACATTGTGCTTTGTGCATGAAAATGACCATTGATTTGCCATTTTTTCCTTTAAACTGGTGTGCGGCAACATACGGATAGAGATCGGAGACCAGTATTTTATCTGTGGTTGGCAGTAATCCAGAATTTGTCGCGCTTTTCTATGAATTTCACTGCTTAGAGCTGAGAACCTGTAACCTGCAATTATCTAGCAAACACGGATCAAGAGTACCTACCTATAAGCAATGTGATAAAAAATGGGCGGTATAAAAATGCAAAAATGTGATATGAACAGTAACATAGACTTACAGTGGTATCAGACACTAGCTAAACATCAACTAACATGTTAGCAAAGTCGTTAGAACTTCGATCACGAAAAAAATCCCGAAAACACACCAAAAGTTGTATTTTCTGTCGATTTTTAAAACAGACCTAAAAATATTTTCAGTGACATGAAAAATACAAGCAGGCTTTTTAGAGAAAACTGTAGTATTTTGGGCGCCTGAATCGCTCAAAAGACCGCGGATCCGCGTCCTATCTAAGCGATCCGCCGCGGATCCGCGGCCGAGTCAACTCGGCCGCGCACCAAAATTCTTCTGGGGTTCTCTGTGTTGGTTTTGTGCATTCTGGGAAGTATTGTTTCTGCCCAGATTTATCAGAGTACTGGATTTTACATGGGGTAGATTCAAATACAGTTTTTGATCGAAATTCTATAAACTTTAGCTAATTGGATTATATCTGTAATGTGATATATGTACTGAACGTTTACTAATCGCTATACGTCGATTAGTGGGGGTTGTATATATCTGTGATCTGTGATATTGGATTGTGTATATGAACTTGTTGGATTTTCGTGGATGAATAGCCGGGGATGTGAGATGAGTGTTTATTTATCTTTCATTTGATGTAAATTGTAAATTGATGTAATATTATTTTTGGGTCGCACATCCGGGTTGAGGATGTAGCCTCCTTTGTATATTATTTATTTTACTGTTTTCTGCTCCTAGGATAAACCCAAGGTGGGGTGCAAATACTAACGGGTACTTTGAAGTGCCGAGTGGCCTACTCACTTTATTGAGGAAGGCTGCTCCACTTCGGGTATTTGGCAGGTAGTTTGCCGCATCCGTAGGGATCTAGGTTGGGGTTTTGGCTATTCATCACGACCGTTTAATCCGTCTTTCGTTGCAGGCTTGAACGTAACGTGGCTTCCTAACATATCCAATATGTTCATCTGTGATTTGGAATGACTATCATTTCATCTGACGAATGTATATATCTATATATAATATCAAGTAGACGTTGTTTATGTTTTGCATCCGCGCTAGTCCAGCCCCCACTCTGTCGTTAGTTAAGTAACCTAACGGGTGATGACGGGGCCCCGTGGCGAATGCGGATGGCATAAGCATACGTTATATTTTCGTTGTTTTCTGCAATGGTAGGATTAATTGGATATTCATATGAAGCATAGATAGATGCATTGGTTTGGGACAGTCGTACTTCTTTGTTGGCCAAAGTCAAGGGTATTTACGGGTGGGTTCAAATTAACCTGGAGAATGACGAGTGGAACATGACATCTGACTTATGATTTGTTGGCCAAAGTCAAGGTCATAAGAGCATGGGGCAAAAATCCACATCGGGAGTTTCTAAAGAAACTGAAACTTGCTAGTGTTGCATAGCATTTGGAGTGTGATAATTTTGGTAGGATTCCTTCAGCTTTATCACACAATGATATTTGGATCCCGATCCTACTGTGAGTATATGCTACTCCTCGGAAGATTTTTTCACTTAACAATCAATGCTATAAACTAAGTAGGTGACTAGAAAGGTGTTAGCGGGACTACGCCCACAAGGAAAAGTGGTTATTTTATTAAGGAACTTCGCGAAAGCGTCGTAAAACCTCCTTCTAAGTACCGACACTGGCCTAGCTGAACGGTTAAGCATGTATTGTACGGTGAGAATAATCCTCACTAATTTTTCTTTTATGGTTTGAGAAAGGATTCGAGAAACAGTGGGAGCCATCATGTTTAGACAAACTAAAAACCACTCTAAACTTGCAAGAGCGTCATGCTAAAGTGTTTCTTCTCTCTCTCCTAATTGCAGGGACCAAACATCATGACAGGGCTTAAGTTACTATTAGATAAAAATATATTGACAGGGCCAAACTATAAAGATTGGTTGAGTAATGTCAAGAAGGCAATCACTTATGACAAGTTGGGCTATCTCCTTACCACTAATGCCCCCACCGTCCGAGGTCCAGAATCCAGCGTCGCAGATAAGGAAATCCATAAGACCTGGGAGATTGACTGCGCGAAGGCCTAGTGCCTCGTGCTTGCCTCTATGGATAATGAACATCAGAGGAGGTATGAGAATATGATCCTTGAATCCATATTTCTCCATACTAAGGAACTATATGGAGAGGAATCCTGTATCGCAAGATACGAGACCTCGAAGAAACTGTTTTCAGCGAGGTTGGCCATCGGATCAACTGTAGGGAAACACGTCCTTAAGATGATTGGCTACAATGAGGAACTCGCGGACCTCGGGACCACGTTAGAGAACGAGTTGTACACAGACTTGATTCTCCAGTCCCTTCCTTCCACCTATGCCCAGTTTATCTTGAATTTTAATATTCTAGGTAAAGAAGTTGAACTTCAGGAACTCCTCAACATGTTGAGGAGTGCAGAGGGCACCCTGTAGAGAGTCAGGGAAACACCCGCTTTGTTTGTTGGAGGAACTTCCTCTTCTAGGTCCAAGGCGAAAGCCAAAGGAAAGAAGAAGAAGGCCCCCACCAAACCAAGGGGCGGTGTTAGTAAGGTGGAAGCTAAGGGAAAAGCAAAGGTAGCGGGACATACCGAGGGAATGGAAGAATGCTTTTATTGTCATAAGAAAGGACACTGGAAGAAAGATTGCTGGGCTTGGAAGGCCAAGAACCAGGACCCGAAGCAAGTTGTGGCTTCGGCTTCAGGTGTGTATGTTATTGAAAATTGTCTGTCAATCAACTCTACTTCCTGGGTATTAGATACCGGATCAGGATCTCATATCTGTAATTCTTTGCAGGCACTGAGAAGGCGTAGAGTTTTGAAGGCAGGTGATATGACCCTCAGAGTTGCAAACGGAGCAAGCATGGATGCTGAGTCCGTAGGGGACTATCACTTAGGAATGACAGATGGACATGTTTTGGTTTTGCGCAACTGTTATTTTGTACCAGTTCGACTTGTAATATCATATCTGTATCTTTAATGTCTAAAGAAGGTTATGATTTTGCATTTGTAAGCAATGTTGTAAATATTCACCTTAATCATGTTTTGATTGGGTCGGGTACATTAAGCAACGGAATATACATATTAAACCAACCGTAGATTTTCAATGTCCAGAATACACACAAAAGAAAGTCTCCAGAATAAAATCATGCTTTCTTATGGCATTGTAGACTGGGTCACATCAATGAAACTCGATTGACTAAATTACATAAAGAAGGATATTTGGATCCGTTCGAATATCAGTCATATGCAACTTGTCAATCTTGTCTCATGGGAAAGATGACAAAGACTCCGTTCACTGGACACGGAGTAAGAGCAAGCGATCTCTTGGGACATATAGACAGCGATGTATGTGGACCAATGTCTATACATGCGCAGAGTGGTTATTCTTAATTCATTACTTTTACGGATGATTTTTCAAGGTATGGACATGTCTTCTTAATGAAGCATAAATCTGATGCCTTTGAAAAATTCCAAGAATAGAAGAATGAAGTAGAAAAACAAACAGGCAAGAGTATCAAGACACTGAGATCTGATCGAGGTGGTGAATACTTGAGTGCCGAGTTCCTGGACTACATAAAAGAGAATGGAATTCTCTCTCAACTTACTCCTCCATACACACCACAACACAATGGTGTATCGGAGAGACGGAACCGAACCCTATTGGATATGGTACGTTCCATGATGATTAACGCTGAGTTACCGCGATCTTTCTGGGGTTATGCACTAGAATCAGCTGCTTATCTTTTGAACCGGGTTCCTACTAAGTCTGTGCCTACCACACCATATCAGATGTCGAGTGGGAAGAAACCCTATCTTAAACACATTAAGACATGGGGATGTCCAGATTTTGTCGAAAAGAAGCATACGGAAAAACACGAGGCACGCTCAGTACAGTGCAAGTTTCTGGGATATCCAAAGAACTCTAAGGGATATTTTTCTATTACGCAGAGGAACAAAAGGTATTTGTTTCTCGTCTTGCCTGCTTCTTGGAAAATCAAATAAATGGGAGCGCAATAGAAGTGGAAGAAATTCCAGAACCATAAGCTATTACTGAAAGCTTAGTAGAAGCAGAAGGTTCAAAAGAACATGACATTCCCGCACCGCTCCGTAAGAGTAGTAGGATTTCTCATCCACCTGAGAGATACTACGGTTTTCTCATAGACGGGGATAGAGAGGATTGCATCATTGATAATGATGAGTCGACTAGTTTCGAGCAGGCCATTCATAGCACTGACTCGGAAAAATGGCTGGATGCAATGCGGACCGAGATGGAGTCTATGTACACTAACAAAGTATGGACTTTGGACGTTGCTCCAGAGGGTGTAAAACCCGTAGGCTGCCAATGGATCTTCAAAAGGAAGATTGGTGTAGATGGACAGGTTGAGACCTATAAGGCTAGACTTGTTGTAAAGGGTTTTCATCAAAGACCTGGTTTGGACTATGACGAAACCTTTTCTCCAATGGCTTTGCTCAAATCCATTCAGATCCTTCTTGCCATTGCTGCCTTCCATGAATATGAGATTTGGCAGATGGACGTAAAAACCGCTTTTCTAAATGGTAATTTAGAGGAGTGTGTATATATGGACCAGCCAGAGGGTTTCATTCAGAGTGGGAGCAGCAGGAAAGTGTGTAAGTTGCTTAGGTCCATTTATGGACTGAAGCAGGCATCGCGGAGTTGGAACATCTATTTTGATGAGACGTTCAAAGAATTTGACTTTATCAAAAATCCAGATGAACCATGCATTTATAGTAAGATTGTAGCATGAACTGTTGTATTCCTCGTCTTGTACGTGGATGACATTCTCTTGATAGGAAATGACATTCTTATGCTACACTCTGTCAAAGGGTTCTTGTCACACAGGTTCTCCATGAAAGACCTGGGTGATGCCTCTTACATTCTGGGGATCCGGATCTATCGTGATAGATCAAAAAGAATATTGGGACTCTCGCAGTCCAGGTACATCAACACCGTACTGAAAAGATTCAGTATGGAAGATTCCAAGCGCGGTAATTTATAGGCTTGTCACGGGATCACCCACTCCAAAGAGATGTCTCCCAAGACTGATTTGGAAAAGGATCGCATGTCTATTATACACTACGCTTCTGCGGTAGGCTCTATAATGTATGCGATGTTGTGTACCAGACCAGATGTAGCTTATGCACTGAGTGTGGTAAGACGGTATCGGTCAAACCCTGGGGAGAAGCACTGGATAGCGGTAAAGAACATTCTGATGTACCTGAGATGGACTAAGGAAATGTTTTTGGTTTACGGCGAAAAAGACCTCAAGATCGAGGCCTTTGCTGACTCCAGCTTCCAGAGTGACAAGGATGACTCCTAATCCATATAGGGTTATGTATTTACCCTCAATGGAGGGCGGTCTGTTGGAAGAGTTCCAAACAGGAAACCGTTGCTGACTCGACGATGTAAGAGGAGTATATCGCAGCTTCTGATGCCGCAAAAGAAGCAGTCTGGATGAGGAAGTTCTTAACAGAACTTTAGGTGGTTCCGTCCATTGTGGATCCAATACCTCTATATTGTGACAACAACGGGGCTATAGTTTTAGAGAAGGAACCCAGGTCCCATCAGAAGTCCAGACACATCTTGCGGCGGTATCAACAGATCAGGGAGATCGTGGATCGCCTGGGGATCGAGGTTCGGAGGGTTGCTACAGAAGATAACACTGCAGATCCATTCACAAAGGCCATTCCTCAGACGAAGTTCGAGAGGCTATTCGCGAAGATAGGTCTGCGATATGCCAACACATGGCCTAAATGCAAGTGGGAGATTGTTAGTGTGATATGCCGTAGAGGCCATTATTGTATAGTACTAGTTTGTATATTACATTTTGGAAGCTTGGGATATATACACAGTATTATGACAGTCTTGCTCAATATAGTAGTATGCTACTTGGTTTGTATCTATATTAATATCTATGTGTTTCTTTTAACATATTGCTAATACATATTGATAGAGCCCTTAGGATAATTTCTTGACTACCAGAGTTGTGATGGCAGTCACATTAGTGGGGGCTGGGTAGTCTACAAACACATCCTTATACAGGTCCCTGATCGTAGGATTATCGAGACAGAGCATCGATACTCCAGAGTAGACTAGTGTATATGCTTCTCATCCCAGGAGGGGAGATTGTCTGTCCCACAGCCATCAGTACGTCGTACTGGAGATAGAATGCAGGTGCTCGTTAGGTTACAAGTACACTGGACAGGACTCGCTGGGAACTATTGGTTGGTATTATACCTATGGTCAGTTATCAGTTCCCAGGTGACATGAGTACAGCTTAGTCAGTTGACTTGACACTGCTGCTTCGCCTCGAGTGTGTTCCCACTGTTCTTAGATTACTACCCTACCACGGCTCTATTGAGTCGTGCAAACAGGTAGTAGTTGGGTGCAGTCCCGAAGCACTTGGAGGTAGTGGCGGTTAGATAGGATTCGTCTCTCCCGGTATTGGGGGTGATATCACGCTGTGTCTGGAGAGCCATTACACAAAGTTCCTGGCCAGGGCAAGCGAGATTTACTGGTAGTGTTTCTAGTAGTTTCTCAAGGTGTTCTGGGCTATACTCCGACACGACTTGTACCGCTATTAGGGATCTGAAATTTACCGCCACCCTAGGCCCGACATGGGATGCTCTTAGATGAACAGACCGGACTATACAGAGATTGTCACATTCAGGCTCAGTAGGAGTTCGGATGGGTTCACCTCACCGGTCTTCTTATCGGCATCTACTTGGGGACCGTTACGTACAGCTAGTACCGCTTGCGGCCTGTGGTTAAACCCACTGCCAGTGTAGTGTCGAGTCTTTAGAGTCCCACACAGAGGGTTGTTCACCTTTGGGCGAAACGAGGTAGAGGTTGTATGGTTTTACGACTGGGTTCATTCACATATGCGTACTTGTGCGCGTTTGATGTTCGGGCAGTTGATACTAGGTTTAAAGCCATATCCTAGTATTTGATTTTGGCTTTGTTCATTCTCATTGCATTCGTGTTCTTCGGAACGTGGAAGCGGGTATGTATATATACAGTTGACAGAGACAGATGAAGGAGACACATCATTAGGGTTTTGACCATTGACTTGATAAAGACCTTAATGAGATGAAGAAAATTGATTAATAGTTTTAATTAGTGATAATTGTGTTATGGTTATTTGGATTGACCGTTTGACTTGTTGACCAAAGTTGACTTAGATATTTTTTTGTTGTTTTGTTAAGCATGTGCTTAGCATTAATGGCGACATGATAATGGTCAAATCAAACCAACCATCACAATTTTCGCTAATTAAAATTATTATTCTTATATGCTAATATGAGAGCTATCTCTTCATTCTATAATGATACATTCTCTCTCATAGCTCTCTCTCCTTCATCATCTCTCTCAAACCCTAACCTCTCATTGTTGAGAACCAAGGGAAATTGAGACCAAACCACTAAAATCACTCTCTACTCTCTCTAGGGTTCTTAGTCTAGCTCACCAAGCACCATAGTTACTTCAAGATAGAGGTTGGAGCTCAAGGTAGAGGCCTTCGGGTGGATCTTTCTTTGGCAAAGAGAAGACGGTGAGGAGGAGCCATCTACACCACTCCAAGGAGCTCACAACAAAGGGAAGCAATACAAGAAGAGAAGGAGTTCAAGCTTTTGGTATAATCTCTTAACCTAGTAGTTAAAGCTCCATGTTTGTTTGTTAGTTTTTGTTTAGCAAAGATCCTTCATGGTTAGTCTATGTTTCCTTCAAAGAAAAATTCGATTTTTACCTATTCCGCCTCCCCGAAAGTTCCGGGTTGGGTAACATAGACATACATGATTATGGATTGTCTAGTATCAAGAACCCTATGTTTCTCAACACATGAGACAATTAGGGTTTGAGGAAGAAGAAGATAGCTTATAGGAGAGAGAGTGTTCAAGATCATTATGAAAATGAAGATGGCTAAGTCTTGTGACGAATGAAGCATACAATAATTCACAAATGGAAATATCAAGCATGCTTCAATAGTCACTAGATGAGTCACCCCATGATTCACCCCATGTAGCCATGCTTCATTTAATGAAAAACCATACCCCATACCTCCTCCTCATTAACCATTTAATCTAAATGGTTATACAAGAAATGAGGTGTCTTCTTCTAGAAGCACTCTTGAGTAAATTACAAGAATACTCCTCGCCGTATATACTTACCCGAATCCGTATTCCAAAAAATACGAATACAAAGAGACGAAAATAATCTAAGAATATAATACTAGGACTTGGCTTAAACCAAAGCCCACTAGTATTATCCGCCCGAATCATGATCCGTGCACAAGTACACGTATATGATCGAACCCTATCGTAAAACCATACGACCTCTACATCGTTTCGCCCGAAGTAGGGAAACCCATTTTGCAGGACTCTAAATACTCGACAGTACGCTAGCAGTGGGTTTAACCATAAGCACGTCAGTGGTACAAGCTGCACGTAACTGCTACCCAGGTATCGGTGGATAAGAAGGTTGATGAGCAAACTCATCTGAACTCCTAATGAGCCTATCTTTGACAATCTCCATACAGTCCAATCTGTTCATCTAAGAGTATCGCATATCAAGCCAAGGGGGTTGTAGCCGTCAGACCCCTAATAGCATAATAAGTCATGCCGAGGTAGATCCCAAAACACCCGGAGAAACTACCGGAGTACCTACCAGTAAATCCCGCTTGCCCTGGCCAAGGACTTTGTGTAATGGCTTTCTGAACACAGCGCGATATCAACCCCCAATACCGAGAGAGACGAATACTATCTAACCGCTACTGCTTCCGAGTGCTTCGGGACTGCACCCAACTTTTACATGTTTTCACGAATCCTTTGATCCATAGTAGGGTAGTAATCTAAGAACGGTGGGAACACACTCGAGGCGAAGTAGCGATGTCAAGTCAACGGACTAAGCTGTACTTATGTCATATGGGAACTTCTACCTGACGATAGGTATAGTACCAACCAGTACTTCCCAACGAGTCATGTCCAGTATACTCATAACCTAATGAGCAGCTGCATACTACCTCCAGTACGATGTACTAATGGATGTAGGACAGACCATCTCCCCTGCTGGAATGAGAAGCGTATACACTAGTCTACTCTGGAGTATCGATGCCCTGTCTCGATAAACCTATGACTACGGACCTGTATAAGGATGTGCTTATAGAATACCCAGCCCACACTAGTGTGACTGCCATCATAATGCTGGTAGTCAAGCAAAGAAACTAAGGGCTCTACCAATATGTATAAGCGATATGCTAAAAGAAACATATGCACATATTGAGGTAGAATCAAACCAAGTAACATACTATCATATTAAGCAAGACTGTTATTATATCTGTGTAAATCTCAAGCTTCTAAAATGTAATATACAGTCCAGTTTGATACAATAATGTCCTCTAGGGCATATATCCACAACAATCTCCTACTTGCACTAAGGCCATGTATTGGCATATCGTAGACCTATCATCTCGAATAGCCTCTCGAACTCTGTATGAGGGTGGCCTTTATGAGTGGATTTGCAGTGTTGTTCTCCATATATACTCTCCGCACCTCGATCTCCCGGCGATCAACGATCTCCCTGATTAAGTGGTACCGCCTCAAGATGTGTCTAGACTTCTGATGGGACCTGGGTTCCTTTACAAAAGATATAGCACCGTTGTTGTCATAATACAGTGGTATTTGATAAACAATGGACGGAACCACCTGAAGTTCTATTATGATCTTCCTTATTCTGACGGCTTCTTTCGCGGCGTCACATGCAACGATATTCTCTGCTTCCATCGTCGAGTCAGCAACGGTGTCCTACTTGGAGCTCTTCCAACAGACTACCCCTCCATTGAGGATAAGACATAACCCAAGATGGACTTGGAGTCATCCTTGTCACTCTGGAAGCTGGAGTCAGCAAAGGCCTCGATCTGGAGGTCTTTTCCGCTGTACACCAAGAGCATCTCCTTAGTCCTCAGGCACTTGAGAATGTTCTTTACTGCTATACAGTGCTTCTCCCCTGGGTTTGACTGATACCTGCTTATAACGTTCAGAGCGCAAGCTATATCTGGTCTGGTACAAAACACCGCATACATTATATAGCCTACCGCAGAAGCATAGGGTATAATAGACATGTGATCCTTTTCCAAATCAGTCTTGGGAGACATCTCTTTAGAGAGGGTGATTCCGTGACAAGCCGGTAAATTACCGTGCTTTGAATCTTCCATACTAAATCTTTTCAGTATGGTGTTGATGTACCTTGACTTTGAAAGTCCTAACTTCCGTTTAGATATATCACGATAGATCTAGATCTCTAGAATGTAAGAGGCATCACCCAGGTCCTTCATGGAGAACCTTTGTGACAAGAATCCTTTGACTGATTGCAGCATAGGAATGCCATTTCCTATCAAGAGAATTTCATCCACGTATAATACGAGGAAAACCGCAGTTCTCGCTACAATCTTACTATTGTTAGTTATATGTATGCCCTAGAGGCATTGCTGTACATAGGATGTATATTGTAGTGGATGCTGGGACATATATAGGGAGGACTTTCTTGCTCGACATGATAGTATGCTATCTGATTGCTCTTTACCTTAACGTGTACACTGATTGTCTCTCTGTTACATGTTGGTAAAGCCCTTAGGATGTGTACTTGACTACCTGGACTATGATGCGGATCATACTAGTGGGGACAAGGTAGTCTATAAGTATATCCTTCAAAGTCCCTAGTCGTGGGTGTATCGAGACAGGGCATCGATACACCAGAGTAGACTAGCGTGTACCTTCTCGACCCATATAGATGGGCGATGGATGATCCCATATCCATCGGTGTTTGACATCGGAGATGATATACGGGTGCTCAGTAGAGACTGGGTACACTGGACGGACTCGCCGAGAACTCCCAGATGGTATTATACCTCACGTCATATGGCAGTTCTCAGGTGACACTGGTACAGAGTAGTCTGTTGACCCGAGATCATCATAGAGTCTTGTGTGGTTCCCACTGTGCTTTGATTTCCATCTTACCACGTCCAAGAGGGCGTGCAAAACGGTGGTTTTTTGGTACAGTCCCGAGTCACATGGAGGCAATGAGCGATAGGAGGGAATTCGTCTCTTCCGGTATAGGGGGTTGATGTTGCGCTGTGTTCGATTGGCTATAACAAGAAATCACTGGCCAGGGTTGCAGAGATTTACTGGTAAGTGTTACCAGTAGTTTCTCGAATTGTTATAGACCTCATATCGACACGACTTATCGAGCTATTGGGGTCGGACGTTTACCACCCCTAGGCAAGATATGCGACATATCAGACGACGAGACCGGACTGTACGGTAGTGTTACTGGTTGGATTCACAGGAGTGTGAGCGGGCTTGCTCGTCGATCTTCTGATCGCTCAATACCCGGGTGGCCGTTACGTTTAGCAGACCGCTTGCGGCTTGTCGGTGTTTGATATGATCATCATCTGCTACCGGCGTATTGACGAGTCTTTAGAGTCCTACAGAGAGGTTTCCTGGCTCAAGCGAAACGAAATAGGAGCGCATATGAGATATGTGCGGGACCGAGAATGATACCAGTATGTGATACTGTATTCGATTCTCGCGATTTGTGACATTGATCGGTTATATACGATATAGCCGGGTTATCGGATCAAGGATTGATTCGATAAGCCGATACATTGAATACTAGTCGGTTGTGTGCGACATGACCGGATCATCGAATCAAGTGTTGATTTAATGATTTAATGCATAATTATATATTTGATATATTACTTTGCATTTACTAGTATCGGTTCACTTTAAATGGATTTTCTCGCTCGGATGTGCGCATTATATATGTGATATGATTTTTTGCACATACTTGTATCATGTTTGATGGTGCATGTAAAATCGGTTAAGTATAAAGAATTAAACCTTGGTTAATGAAATGGTTAGGGTTTATTATTTGCTTATTCATTTTATTCATTTATTTATTCTTTTGGAAAAGGAAAAGGAAATGATAAAATGGTGGCATTCTTTGTTGTTTCATGAAGCTTCATGAATACTTTGACTTTTTGACCACTTTGTCTCATCCTTAACCCTAACCATTCCACTTAACCCTAATTAATTCTCTACACCTAACCATGGTTCTATTATGATAAGAATTCATTATTCTTTTAATTTGAGAATAACTTATCATATTCATTATCATCTTCTTCTTCTTCTTTTTCAAGATGAAGAAGCTTCACTTCATCAATGGTGAATTGAGCAAATGAGTGAGAAATCCAAATCTAAAGAGAACCCACTTCCTATTTCTTCATCCTCTATCTCTTGCCAAGTAGTAGAGTGTGTTTCCTTCACAAGTTTTCATGGCTTGGTGAAGGTGGAGCTTGATTTAGTGATGCTTCGACGTAGATCATCTTCGGCACGTCGTCAATGACCTAGCCCGCCCATTTCTCCGATGAAGCCGACGCTAGAGCCCGGGATTTGATATGGACAGTGAGGAGACTTCATTGCGGAGCTATGGAGGTGGAGCACCGGATCTACAAAGGTTGTATTTCCGTTTCCTTTTTGTTAAGTTGTTAACTAGATTTCATTTTCACCTAGATTTTCTAGCCAACGATCCGTAGTCGGGTTTCTCGGCACCTAGATTTTTTGAAATTGGCATGGTTGATGCCTTGTGAGACCTCTTGAGAGTGCCTAGGAACCCTACAGTGGTATCAGAGCTACTGGGCATTGGATGTCGACCTATGGGGGGTTCTCACTGTGTGACAGTGTGGCGAAGCATAGGCTCTTACCCCCAGGGTGTCCCGAGACCGGAAGGTATTCCGGCGGGTTGTAGTCCTCGCGAGGGGGCATACGTAAAAAGTAGCGGCTGAGGGACCCGTTGGTGCCATGGCGACCCCATTGGATGGGGTGGTTGCCTGACCTACAGTGGTATCAGAGCCTAGCTAGAGCCTTAGGCGAAGTCCAGACGGAATTTGAAGTCCGAACGACCCGAAACCCCAACCCTAAACGTGCTCTCTGGACATTTTTCAAATTCATGGTTTTTTCCAGATTAAAAATATTCATAAAAATCAGCAGGAATATCTAAGGAATACTGCAAAATTCGAGAGCCTAATTCCTTAATCTCGCCGCGGATCCGCGGCATGAGCATACTCATGCGGCGGTTCCGCGGCAACTTTGTCTTTTTGTGCATCGAATTTTGCACCTAAATTCCTAGTTTTCTGTGATGGTTTTCCTGGGAATTTTTAATAGTTTTTCCAGAGTTGTATTTTCTGGGTTGTATTGGGGATTCGGAGATTCGATCGGACTGTCTAATTTTGTCTGTGAGTTTTTCCGGATAAATTTTGAATATGTTAAAAAGTTCGACCGGATATAAATACCCAATTTTTCCCCTATCGGGAAATTTCCAAGCGTTGGATTTTTCCGTAGTTTAACGACGTTCTAAGTAGTGCAAGTAACGCGATGGACCCTCTAGAAGACAACAAACCTTAACTCGATTATGTGACCGTCTTGAACTGCCCTTTGAACCTTCGGGTTTGGGGCAGTACGGCGTGCCACATGTGAGGCGTTGGCTTGACCCTTCTACGGCCGGACCGTTGGTACTGAGGCACGAACTGAATGTTGTTAGACATATTTCATGTGTTGAGCTGTTTCGGGAAAACTTGGGTGTTCGAATGTTCAATCGGAAAGTTTAACATTTTCTAATTATCTGGAATGTGATACAATACTTGGAATTCACAATAAGTTATGAGATAACTGAATGAATGTTATAAACATAGCACTTTAGTCTCACTTGATCGGTTGCCACGGAATTTTGATGTGATCAAAAGTCCGTCGCAATCACGTAGCGTACGCGGATACTCGCCGGGTAAACTTAATAGACAGCCTCACTCCATAGCCCCGACCAAGTGACTGTAGGAGAACCCCGTCGCCGAAAGCATCCGTCCGGGTGCTCGCGGTAGCGGTGTTCCGCCTTAGTGCACTTCGTCGACGGTATCGGGGGTGCGGCCGTCTACTGAAGTTTGCGACGAGCATCCGATCAGGATGTCGGGAATCTTGTTGAATTGCCCGACTTGATATTGAAAAGTTTTTTCGATAATGAGACTAAAATGCGGGGTTTATAATTGTTAGGCATGCGATGTCTAAATAATTCATTTGATTAGGCATGCGATGTCTATGCAGATTGCGGATTCCAACTGTTGTAGTTTTGCACTTTCTTTTCTGTGACCGTAAGTGTAATATGTGATATCGCCGGTTTCGTTGCTATATGTCAACGACAATTGGGATGCGCATATTTACTTACGTTGATGACATGTGATGTTATGTGTTGCTGGATATGTTATATTGGATCGTCGTGTTTGAATAGCCGGGGTTTTTTTTTTATGTTTGATGAGTATTTTTCATTTTCATTCATGTAAAAACTTGTATGTAATATTCTTTTATTGGGGCACTTCCAGGTTGCGGAAGATGTCACCGTTTGTATATTATTTACTTTTCCGCACTAAGATAGACCCAAGGAGGAGGGCACAAGTAACCGGGTTCTGGAGTCCAGTGGGAGACCAACTCGAGGAGTCGAGTCCGGGTCTTCTAATTCCTGAATTGGTAGGGTTGCTTGCCGCTCTCGTAGGGGTCTAGGGGTATGGATTTGGCTATTCATCACGACCGTGGAATCCGTGTTTTATACTGGCTCGTATTGAAAACACGGACGTCCTAGTATATCCAATATTTCATATGTTCCTTCTGCTGCGATATCTGTGATGTGATCATGTGATGTTCTGTGATAGATACAGTATATAGTATATATGATATATTATATAGACGTTACTTATGTTTTACACCCGCGCTAGCCCTGCCCCGCTCTGCCGTTAGTTACCTAACCTAACGGTGCACGAGGGGACATCGAGGCGAATGCAGATGACATAAGTGTACGTCGTATTTATCTGTGATGTTTAGGTACTTTAAATGATGGGACTTCATTAATGTGATTAATGAAATAAAAGAAACTTAAGATGTTGTAGAATCGAATTTCAAAATAAAACAGGTAGCTATAACTGGCTGATGCTACACACTCGGTTTGTCTTTTGATTGCTTTTAAGTGTTTTTGCTTTGCACAGTGATATATATGATATATCCCGCACCTCATTCGACGAAGAAAGGACCGACGATCCCTTCACCGGGAGTGACTCCTTTAGCAAAACTAGAAAAGCCTCAAAAACACTCCATTTCAAAATTCATTCGATCCTACAGCGATATCAAGTTCACTACGCAATAGGTTTTCAGAAAAACCTGTCGTAGCCCTCCGTCATTTCAGATAAGTAGTAGTTAGTATTCGTGCTGCGTTTGTTGGCCTTTGTCAAGGCGCAGTGTGAGGTAGCTAATTGGTGCTTATCTGCTTATGCATATGATGCAGATTGGCTTAGGGTAGTCATGCGACCTTGTTGGCCTTTGTCAAGGGCCGTGCGGGTGGGTTTAATTCAATCAGGAAATGACGGGTTGAACTTGACTAGCATCCTATGGTTTGTTGGCCTTTGTCAAGGTCATAGGAGGTTAGGGGCAAAATATTATCGGGAATTTCAAGTGTTAAAATTTGCAATAAGATTGCATACCTTCTATGAGATAGTTGGATCCCGATACCCGCTGCGAGTAAGAGTTACTCCTGGGAGAGTTTTACACATTACAATTATCCGATCAAGTAGGTGTCTAGAAAGGTGTCATTAGGGTTACGCCTCTGGGAAAACGAGGTTTACATTAATTAGGTTCGTGCGAAAGCACGGGGGACCTCCCTCAAATTACCGACACTGGCCTGGCTGAAAGATTGGCGAACTTGTAGTGTGTAATTAATCCCAGCTAGTCTTTCCTTTTAGGGTTTGAAGGAAGATTTGATTAAAAGCAGTGGGAGCCATCCTGATTAGATAAAATAAAAACCAATCTATTCTTGACAAAGCGCACGCTGAGTGTTTTCTTCTCTCTCTCTCCCGGTAGCGACCATATCACGCCTTAATCAAGATAATAATACAGATTATTGACCGAACCCGCTTGTTATACTGAGCTGGGGAACGTTGGTCCCGCACCAACTTATAATTGTTATAAGACAGAGCAGGAATTTGGGGAATACCAGATTTCCCGTGCCGCCCAAACGAAGAGAGTGCATGCTGATGCATCATCTTCGGGTGTGTTCATTACAAAGAACTGTTTCTCAGTATCCTCCGCATCCTGGGTATTTGATACCGGATCAGGATCCCAGATATGTAATCTGTTACATAGGGCTACAAAAGGGTAGAAAAACTGAGAACGGGTGATAAGTTTCATGAGGCAGGAAACGGGGCAAGAGTTGCTGCCAAGTCTGTTGGTCACTGTCACCCTGTATTGTAATACATTGATTCTGAACGAATGTTATTAGATACCGAACCTGATATACAAAATCATATCGGTCTCTTTATTATTAAAGAAAGGATATAATTTTGTATTGTTGGATAATGTTTTGAACATTTCCTATATCAAAAGTTGATCGGTTCAGGCACGTTATCTAAAAGCATTGATGTTCTAAATCAAACTACAGTTCTTAGTATATAGAACACACACAAGAGGAAGAGTTCAGAATTGAACCATTCCTTCTTGAGGTATTGTAGACTAGGTCATATCAATGCGACCCGACTAGCTGGAGTTACATTTAGATGCATATTTAAATCAGTTTGAATTTACATCTTGTGAAACTCGCCAGTCATGTCACAAAGATAAAATGACCATAGCTCTGTTTATTGGAAACAGAGAAAGAGTTAGTGAACTCTTGGGTTGATACATGTTGATGTATGTAAGGTCCCCTGTCTACACATGCCAAGACCGGTTCTTTGTACTTCATTACGTTCTTTGATGATCTTTTTAGATTCAGACATATGTTCCTGTTGAAACATAAGTCCGAACCTTTTGAGATATTCATAGAATATAAGTTAGAAGTAGAGAACCAATACGGGTATAAGTATTATGTCCTTTGATATGATAGAGGAGGAGAATACTTGAGCACGGAAATTCTGGACTATTCATAAGGAGAATGAGATTCTCTCTCAGCATTACTCCTCCGTATACAACATAGCACGATGGTATATCGGGGCGGAGCAATTGCACCCTATACGATATGGTGTGCTCTATGATGAGTACTACTGAGTTACCTATTTCCTTTTGGGAGTTATGTGCTTAAGAAGCTGCATACCTATTGAATAGGGTTCGAATCAAATCAGTTGCCTACCGCTTCATATGTGATATGGAAAGGGAAGAGCCCATGTCTTAAGCTAGTTAAGATTTGGGGTTGTCCGGCCTATGTCTAAAAAGCAAAATCCGGACAAGCTCGAGGCAAGGTCCGTTATATAGAACTGGAAGTGTTTCAGCTATACAAACTACAGCGGATGATTTGGTACAACCAAAAGATTCAGTAGATACCAACGAACCTCAGCCTCTCCGCCGATCTAGTAGGGTTCCTCACCCACCTGAGAGATACTTCGGTTTCTCTATGACAGTGGGAGCGAGGATTGCATCATGAGATGATGACCCAACTAGCTTCGAGCTGGCCATCAGGAGTGAGACTCTGTAAGAATGGTTGGATGCTTAGTGATCTGAGATGGAATCCATGTACACCAATAAAGTATGGACTTTAGTTGCTATATCTGAAGGGTTAAATCCCCATCAGGAGCAAGTATATCTTGAGAAGATTACTTGGTGTAAATGGAAAGGTTGAGACTTTCAAAGCTAGACTTGTTAAAGGTTTTCGTCATTGACCAGGCATGGATAATGATGAAACCTTTTCAGTACCTATGCTTAAGTCCATCCAGATCCTACTTGTCACGGCTACATACCATGACTATGATATCTGGCGGTTGGGTGCCATGACTCCTTTTCTAAATGATGTTTTAGAAGAGTGTGTCTATAAGTACACAACTAGAAGGCCTCGTAGACAGTGGGAGCAGCAGAAACGTGAGCAAGATGCTTTATCTGATAAAGCAGGCATCGCGGAGTTGGAACATCTGTTTTGATGGATTAGTCAAAGAAGTTGACATTATCAAAATGATAGATGAACCTTGTATATACAAAAAGGTAGTAGGGAGTATGGTGACGATCCCCGTAGAGTACGTGGATGACATACTCTTGATAGGGAAGGAGTTTCCTATGCTACGCTCGATCAATCTCCGATTATCACAAAGATTCTCCATATAGGATCAAAGTGATACCTACTAAATCCTGGATTTTGGATCTATGAGATAGATCTAATTGGATGTTAGAATTCTCACTAGTGTAGTAAGATGGTATCAGTTGATCCTGGGGAGAATTACTGGAAGGGTTCCAGGGTGATAAAGACGACTGAATGTCAGTCGCAGGCATTGTCTTTACCCTCAGTAAAGGAACGGTATGTTGGAAGAGTTCCAAGATAGATACCATGACATACTAGGCGATAAAGGCAGGATACATCGCTACTTAAAATGCTACCAAAGAGGATGTTTGGATGTATAATGGTTCATGAGATGAACTATGTTCCTACCATTGTGAGACAATGGAGTTGTGGCTTATGCCAGGAACCCCCGTCCCATCAGTGATCCAGACATATTCTAAGGCAGTATCACCTGATCATGGAGATGGTTGATCTCCAGGCGGATCGAGGTTAGGAAAGTAGACTCAGAGGATAACACGGCGGATCCACTCACGAAGGCCTATTCCCAGAGAGAGACTTTTATGGGATGGTTGAGTATGAGATACTACAACCACTGCTACAGATGGCCCTAGTGCAAGTGGGAGATTGTTAGTTATATATATGCCGTAGAGGCCATTACTATACATAGGATGTATATTGTAGTAGACGCTGGGACATATATAGGGAGGACTTTCTTGCACGACATGATAGTATGCTATCTGGTTGCTCTTTACCTTAACGTGTACACTGATTGTCTCTCTGTTACATGTTGGTAAAGCCCTTAGGATGTGTACTTGACTACCTGGACTATGATGCGGATCATACTAGTGGGGGCATGGTAGTCTATAAGTACATCCTTCAATGTCACTAGTCGTGGGTGTATCGAGACAGGGCATCGATATACCAGAGTAGACTAGCGTGTACCTTCTCAACCCATATAGATGGGCGATGGATGATCCCATATCCATCGGTGTTTGACATCGGAGATGATATACGGGTGCTCAGTAGAGATTGGGTACACTGGACGGACTTGCCGAGAACTCCCAGATGGTATTATACCTTACGTCAGATGGCAGTTCTCAGGTGACACTGGTACAGAGTAGTCTGTTGACCCGAGATCGTCATAGAGTCTTGTGTGGTTCCCACTGTGCTTTGATTTCCATCTTACCACGTCCAAGAGGGCGTGCAAAACGGTGGTTTTTGGGTACAGACCTGAGTCACATGGAGGCAATAAGCGATAGGAGGGGATTCGTCTCTCCCGGTATAAGGGGTTGATGTTGCGCTGTGTTCGATTAGCTATAACAGGAAATCCCTGGCCAGGGTTGCAGAGATTTACTGGTAAGTGTTACCAGTAGTTTCTCGAATTGTTATAGACCTCATATCGACACGACTTATCGAGCTATTGGGGTCTGACGTTTACCACCCCTAGGCAAGATATGCGACATATCAGACGACGAGACCGGACTGTACGGTAGTGTTACAGGTTGGATTCACAGGAGTGTGAGCGGGCTTGCTCGTCGATCTTCTGATCGCTCAATACCCGGGTGGCCATTACGTTTAGCAGACCGCTTGCGGCTTGTGGGTGTTTGATATGATCATCATCTGCTACCGGCGTATTGACGAGTCTTTAGAGTCCTACACAGAGGTTTCCTGGCTCAAGCGAAACGAAATAGGAGCGCATATGAGATATGTGCGGGACCGAGAATGATACCAGTATGTGATACTATATTCGATTCTCGCGATTTGTGACATTGATCGGTTATATACGATATAGCCGGGTTATCGGATCAAGGATTGATTCGATAAGCCGATACGTTGAATACTAGTCGGTTGTGTGCGACATGACCGGATCATTGAATCAAGTGTTGATTTAATAATTTAATGCATAATTATATATTTGATATATTACTTTGCATTAACTAGTATCGGTTCACTTTAAATGGATTTTCTCGCTCGGATGTGCGCATTATATATGTGATATGATTTTGTGCACATCCTTGTATCATGTTTGATGGTGCATGTAAAATTGGTTAAGTATAAAGAATTAAACCTTGGTTAATGAAATGGTTAGGGTTTATTATTTGCTTATTCATTTTATTCATTTATTTATTCTTTTGGAAAAGGAAAAGGAAATGATAAAATGGTGGCATTCTTTGTTCTTTCATGAAGCTTCATGAATACTTTGACTTTGTGACCATTTTGTCTCATCCTTAACCCTAACCATTCCACTTAACCCTAATTAATTCTCTACACCTAACCATGGTTTTATTATGATAAGAATTCATTATTCTTTTCATTTGAGAATAACTTATCATATTCATTATCATCTTCTTTTTCTTCTTCTTCAAGATGAAGAAGCTTCACTTCATCAATGGTGAATTGAGCAAATGAGTGAGAAATCCAAATCTAAAGAGAACCCACTTCCTATTTCTTCATCCTCTATCTCTTGCCAAGTAGTAGAGTGTGTTTCCTTCACAAGTTTTCATGGCTTGGTGAAGGTGGAGCTTGATCTAGTGATGCTTCGACGTAGATCATCTTCGGCACGTCGTCGATGACATAGCCCGCCCATTTCTCCGATGAAGCCGACGCTAGAGCCCGGGATTTGATATGGACAGCGAGGAGACTTCATTGCGGAGCTATGGAGGTGGAGCACCGGATCTACAAAGGTTGTATTTCCGTTTTCTTTTTGTTAAGTTGTTAAGTAGATTTCATTTTCGCCTAGATTTCTAGCCAACGATCCGTTGTCGGGTTTCTCGGCACCTAGATTTTTTGAAATTGGCATGGTTGATGCCTTGTGCGACCTCTTGAGAGTGCCTAGGAACCTTACAACTATAAATGCATGGTTCATCTGGATTTTTGATAATGTCGAATTTTTTGACCATCCCATCAAATTAGATGTTCCAACTCTGTGATGCCTGTTTTAGTTCATAAATGGACTTAAGAAACTTGCACATTTTCCCGCTGCTCCCACTCTGAATGAAGTCCTTCGGCTAATCCATATAGACGGACTCTTCTAAATTTCCATTCAGAAAAGCGGTCTTTACGTCCATCTGCCAAATTTCATAATCAAGGAAGGCAGCAATGGAAAGAAGGATCCGAAAGGATTTGAGCATAGCTACTGGAGAAAAGGTTTCATCAAAGTCTAAACTAGGACTATGACGAAATCCTTTTGCAACAAGTCTAGCCTTATAGGTTTCATCCTGTCCATTTACACCAATCTTCTTTCTGAAGATCCATTTGTAGCCTACGGGTTTTACCCCTTCTAGAGCAATGTCCAAAGTCCATACTTTGTTGGTGTACATGGACTCCATTTCGGTCCACAATACATCCAGGCATTTTACCGAGTCTCTGCTCTGAATGGCTTGCTGGAAGCTAGTTGGCTCATCATCATCGATGATGCAATCCTCTCTATCCCCGTCAATGAGAAAACTATAGTATCTCTCGGGAGGATTAGACTGCCAACTAGTCCTGCGGAGTGGCGCGGGGATGTCCAGTTCTTTTGAAACTTCTGTTCCTACCTTGCTTTCTGTAATAGCTTGTGGTTCTAGAATTTCTTCCAGTTCTATTGCGCTCCCACTAATCTCTTTTTCTAAAAATTGATTTTCCAAAAAGTGGGCATGACGAGAAACAAAAACCTTTTGTTCCTCTGCATAATAGAAAAGATACCCCAAGGAGTTCTTTGGGTATCCCACAAACTTACACAGTACAGAGTGATCAGTCGAAAATACTGCATTTTTAACACGTCAATTTCCCTATCATTTGCACTCATCTAGAAGTGTTCGGTATTCATATTGCACATATTAGCAAAACAGTCGTAAAATAACAGATTGCATGTGTTATACTTTAAAACCGACACTTATGAGGGAAATTGAGTGTTTATCATGGCATTGCATCATCCTTGTATAGCGCACACTTGTTTCGAAGTCTGTGCAGGAAATTGCAGGAACCGAGCCAAAATTGTCAAAGTGCTGCTACAAGATGCGCCAAGTCTAAGAGTTTTGATCTGGCATTGATACAGAGGGAATTATAATATTCAACATATCATAAATATATCCTGAAGTCAAAAGGAAGCAGCACACAAAGTTTAAAGCAGTGAAGGCTCCAATAGACCGCGGATTCGCGGCCAATGGGCGCTTCCCGCCGCGGATCCGCGGCTTGATAGTGACATCAGCATCTTTATTTTCTGCACGTGCCTTACCTCTAACGACCAAGCTTCCAGAAGACTCCAGATTGTACACGTGGCATCATCTAGAAGGCTCGGCCTAACAAACCATTTCTAGAAGCTCCCTCCAACTAACAACTTCTAGAAGCCTCTCCCTATAACAAACTTTTGGAGGGAAATTCAAATTTTGAATCCTAGATCTAGGGTTGCAAGGTCTATAAAAAGGAGCCTAGATCTAAGGGTTGAGGTTGTTCATTAGTTGTTCTTCATCTCTTCCTCTTCCACCCATAAGTTGAGTGACACAACTTGTGCCTCAAAAATCTAAAATCCAAAGCCAAATTCAAGATCCCGAGTACCATTCAAGCAAGAAGCCTTCAACCTTTTAGGAGCGGAGCCGATCTTCAATCGAGCAAGTGATCCAAGCCGATGCGCGACTCAAGGAGACGAGCGAAGCCAAATCGACGATCGGGTTCTTCCTCTTGTAGTTCTTGAGAGAATTGTAACGAAATTGTTGATAAATAAAAGGTGAAATTCTTTTATCTTGCATTCTTTAAATTCTTGCATCATTATTCGATCTCAATTAGTGATTGTGGTTCTTAGTGTGATGTTTGAGTAAAACTCCGCTCGTAAAGGAGTCGAGACGATCAATAGAATAATGATGTAACAAATCATAAAACGATTCTTAAGTCCTACGAGTTTTGTAAACCCTAGAAAATTGAAGAATCGACGACCTAGTTTCGTTGCGATGCTTTCTAGATTGTGATCGCTCGAAATTAGGGATCCACTATCGATTCTTGAATTTACTAGAGGCTAGAATGTGAATGATATCGACGAAGGAACAAGGGATAAATGATGAAACCCTAGTTTCACAAGAAATCCCTAATTCTTGTTGATCATCATCGATCTAGTATCAATTCATCGATGGATAAGAATACGTAATCGCTAGATTTCATCACATCTATAGATCCGATCGATTCCTACGAGCCTCATTTCGATTCTTGATATTTGATTTGGAAATCATCAATTGACACTTCTTGATTTAATGTTTTCTTTTTATTAGATCTATATTTTGCTAATTCTTGAACTTCATTTTATAAATCATGAATTGTTGTTTGTTTTCTTTTCTTTAAAGTTTCAACTCATCTAAATCGAAACACGAACGATTACACTTTCCCTGTGGACGATCCGCACTTACTAACGCGCTACATTCGACAACGTTATTGATTGCGGTCAAATATTTTTTGTTGTGATTTCTATACATTTTCTCCAACTACACAATCCGAAATCGCATTCAATCAAATGGCGCCGTTGTCGGGGATAGTGCGCTAATTGTTCGTATTTTGAAATTTGAGTTGAAAAGTTTATTCCATATATATTTTTATATCTAAATTCACACAAATCCTAAACGTGTTGTTGTGATTTGTTGCGAGGAAATCTGGAATTTGTGGAGATGTGGAAACAAATTTCAGAGCATTCCAGAGAGCTGTGTAAGTGAACAGGAGCCTGTTGTGAAAAATTTGTGCAGTGATCCCATAATCGAACCGCGGAAGCGCGGCATTAGGTGACTCCTGCGGCGGTTCCGCCGCATATCTGCTGGATCACTGCTCAAAATTTCTCTGGTAAATTCTCAACTTTCTTATCTCCCTCCTAAATCTGCTCCAATTAACAATTTGCTGCAGGTTTCTTTGCAAAAATCGCAGCGCCGCAAAAGCAAAATAAATTGTGCGTGTATTGATTTTTTTTGGTTGTTTGGATATTAATACGGAATTTAAGGGGCACAGCCAAATCTAGATTAGGTGGGGAGTTCATTACACTTTCTAAGCCCCAAAAATCACAAACTTGCATCCGCATTACCCTCATTAACTAAAAAATATCTAGAGATGACTCTAAGGACCGTCGCGCTCACTTAGGACAAGAGAAGGCCGTGGGTAATTCATTGCTTATCTGCGTTTCTTTTCTGGTGTCTAAGGCAAGTGTGTCGAAGGCTAGTGGTTACTTAATTAGGCCTACAACTTACGTAGTGGAGAACCTCCCACTTACCTGGCACTTAACTGGCCACAGTGTAGGGTTACTAGGCACTCTAACAAGGTTCAACAAAGCATCAAACATGCCTGATTAAAATTTTAGCAGTGCCTACCAACCCTAAACAAGATCTTTGCTAGAAAATTAGGGTTTAACATGCAAGTATATAGCATCTATGACTAAGTGAATACGAAATACAACCTTTGTAGATCGGTCCTTCACTTCTTTAGCTCCTTGTTGAAGTCCCTTCGCTGCGATCGTGGTTCTCCCGGACTCTTGCATGGCTTCACGAGGCTAAAGGTGCGTCCTTGCTTGAAGTCTTCGAGGCCGAAGATGATCTACGTCGAGGGGATGCCAACTCAAGCTTCTACTTCACTAACAAGAGAATTAGTGAAGCAAACACCCTAAACTAATGTACTAGTCTAGTAGAGAATGGAGAAATAGGAAGTGGGTTCACTTTAGAATTTGGTTTCTCACTTTGGATCAAACCCTAGAGAGCTCTTTTGCTCATGAAAGAAGATGAAGAAAAATAAAATGAGAAAAGATAACGATCAAGTGAGAAAGCTAACCATTGTGAGTGAGTATCATATACTAACTCATGTAGAGATTTAACCATGGCTAATGCTTATGGTTGGGTTAACAAATATCCCTAGTAAAACAAACTTAGTGGACTTAGTCAATGCATCCACAAGCTTCATGCATTTAGCTAATCTTCCACTAATTTTGTAATTACTTTAAATATTAAAAACCCAACATAAATAAATAGCATGGTGTAAGTCTCATACACCCATGTCACATATATATTAAAGTTGTGCACTTGTGAGAAAAATCATTATGTGAACAAGTGTTAGTTAATGTAAACTAGTAAATCTAATATACAATTATACACTAAATTATTAAATCAACACTTGACTTAATAATCCGGACATATCACATATAACCGACTAACATCCATTGTATCGACTTATCGAATCAACACTTGATTCGATAACCCGGCTATATCATATATAACCGACCGATACAAAAAGTCGTGAGAATAGAATATGGTATCACATACACGCATTATTCTCGGTCCCACACATATCGCATACGTGCTCCTATTTCATTTTTCCTGAGCCAGTAAAACCTCTATGTAGGACTCTAAAGACTCTTCAATACGCCGGCAGTAGGTGATGATCACATCAAGCACCCACAAGCCGTCAGCGGTACTAGCTGGACGTAACGGCCACCCGTGTATTGAACGATCAGAAGATCAGCAAGCAAGCCCGCTCCAACTCCTGTAAAAGCCTACCGGTAACACTTCCCGTACAGTCCGGTCTCCTCGTCTGATATGTCACATATCACGTCTAGGGGTGGTAAACGTCAGACCCCAATAACCGATAAGTCGTGCCGATATGAGGCTCATAACGGGTCGAGAAACTACTTGTAACACTTACCAGTAAATCTCTAAATAGCCCTGGCCAGGGACTTCCCTGTTACGGCCAATCGAGCACAGCGCAACATCAACCCCCAATAACGGGAGAGACGAAACCCCTCCTATCGCTCATTGCCTCCATGTGACTCAGGACTGTACCCAAAAACCACCATTTTGCACGCCCTATTGGACGTGGTAAGGAGGAAATCAAAGCACAGTGGGAATCACATGAGACTCTATGACGATCTCGGGTCTACAGACTAACTTGCACAAGTGTCACCAGAGAACTGCCATCAGACGTTAGGTATAATACCATCTGGGAGTTCTCGGCGAGTCCGTCCAGTGTACCCAGTCATCACTGAGCACCCGTATACCATCTCTGATGTCAAACACCAATGGATATGGGATCATCCATCGCCCATCTCATGGGTTGAGAAGCGTATATGCTAGTCTACTCTGGTATATCGATGCCCTGTCTCGATATACCTACGACTAGGAACATTAAAGGATGTACTTATGGACTACTCTGTCCCTACTAGTATGATCTACATCATAGTCCAGATAGTCAAGTACACATCCTAAGGGCTTTACCAACATGTAACTATAAGACAGTATCAAGAGACAAGTATACATGTTAAGATAAAGAACAACCAGATAGCATACTATCATATCGAGCAAGAAAGTCCTCTCTATATATGTCCAAGCATCCAATATAATATACATCATCTGTACAATACTGGCCTCTAGGGCATACATACAACTAACAATCTCCCACTTACACAAGGGCCAGTTGCTGTAGTATCGCATACCAAGCATCCCGAAGAGTCTCTCAAACTGTATCTGGGAAATGGCCTTTGTGAGTGGATCCGCTGTGTTGTTCTTCGTGTCAACCCTCCTGACCTCGATCTCCCGGCGATCAACTATCTCCCGGATCAGGTCATACCGCCTCAGAATATGCCTGGATCGCTGATGGGACCTGGGTTCCTTGGCCAAAGCCACCGCTCCATTGTTATCACAATACAAAGGTATTGGATGCTCAATGGTTGGAACCACTCCAAGTTCAGTAAGGAACTTCTTGATCCAGACAACCTCTTTGGCAGCATCGTTGGCAGCGATGTATTCAGCCTCCATCGTCGAGTCTGCCACGGTTTCCTGCTTGGAACTCCTCCAGCTAACCGCCCCTCCGTAAAGTGTAAAGACAAATCCCTAGTGCGACTTAAAGTCGTCCTTATCACTCTGGAAGCTCGAATCGGTAAAGGACTCTACTTGAAGTTCTCCGTTACCATACACCAAGAGCATCTCTTTAGTCCTTCGCAAGTACTTGAGAATGCTCTTCACAGCTGTCCAGTGACTCTCTCCAGGATCAGCTTGATACCTACTCACTACAATTTGTGAGTGTGCTACATCGGGTCTGGTACATAGCATCGCGTACATGATAGAACCTACAGCCGAAGCATAGGGTATCCCTTGCATGCGAGCTCTATCCAAATCAGTCTTGGGAGACATCTCCTTGGAGAGAGTGAGCCCTGAGATCGTGGGTAAAAACCCACGTTTGGACTCTTCCATACTAAACCTCTTTAGTATGGTGTTAATGTACCTGGATTGGAACAATCCCAATATCCTTTTAGATCTATCTCTATAGATCATAATTCCTAGTATGCAGGAGGCATCACCTAGATCTTTCATTGAGAATCTTTTTGATAAGAAGAGCTTGACCGATTGCAACATAGGAAAGTCATTTCCTATCAAGAGTATGTCGTCCACGTACAATACGAGGAAGACAACCTTACTCTCTGCCACCTTCTTGTAGATACATGGTTCATCAACGTTTTTGATGAAATCAAACTCTTTGATAACGACGTCAAAGCAGATGTTCCAACTCCGCGATGCTTGCTTTAATCCATAAATGGATTTAAGCAGCTTGCACACCTTCCCGCTGCTCCCACTATCTACGAAGCCCTCTGGCTAAGTCATGTACACGCACTCTTCTAAGTCACCGTTTAGAAAGGCGGTCTTAACATCCATTTGCCAGATTTCGTAGTCATGATATGCAGCGACTGCAAGCATGATTCAGTTGGATTTAAGCATAGCCACTGGAGAAAAGGTTTCGTCATAGTCCACACCTGGTCTTTGACGAAAACCTTTTGCAAAAAGTCTAGGTTTGAATGTCTCCACTTTCCCATCTACACCAAGTTTTTTCTTGAAGATCCACTTGCTCCAAATGGGTTTTATCCCTTCAGGAGCAACTTCCAAAGTCCATACTTTGTTGGTGTACATGGATTCCATCTCGGACCGCATTGCATCTAACCATCTCACTGAGTCCCCACTCGTGATGGCCTGCTCAAAGCTAGTTGGGTCATCTTCAACCATGATGCAACCTTCTCTCCCACCATCCATGAGAAAACCTTCTCTCCCACCATCCATGAGAAAACCGTAGTATCTCTCAGGTGGGTGAGGAACCCTACTAGATCGACGGAGAGGCAGAGGTTTGTTGGGAACTACTGAATCCTCTGGTTCCACTAAATCTTCAGTACCAGTTTGTGTATCTGGAACCTCTTCCAGCTCTACCACTTTGCCACTAATTTCTTTTATAAGAAGTTCCTTTTCTAAAAAGGTGGCATGTTGAGCAACAAACACCTTTTGTTCCTCACTGTGGTAGAAAAAATACCCATATGAGTTCTTTGGATATCCCACAAACTTGCAAAGAACTGACCGTGCCTCGAGTTTGTCCGGATTTTTTCTTTTGACATAGGCCGGACAACATCATATCTTAACTCGTTTAAGATATGGCCTCTTCCCACTCCATATCTTATATGGTGTGGTAGGTACAGATTTAGATGGAACTTGATTCAATAGTTATGCTGCTGTCTCCAGCGCATACCCCCAGAAGGAAATAGGTAACTCAGCTGTGCTCATCATAGAGCGCACCTTATCTAATAGGGTGTGGTTCCTCAGTTCCGATACACCGTTGTGCTGTGGTGTATATGGAGGAGTCAGCTAATAGAGAATCCCATTCTCTTTTAGGAAGTCCAGGAATTCATTACTTACGTATTCTCCTCCTCGATCTGATCGTAGGATTTTAATACTTTTCCCGGTTTGGTTCTCGACTTCTTGTTTATATTCTCTAAATTTCTCAAAAGCTTCTGATTTGTGTTTCATCCGGAACACATATCCGAATCTAGAGAGATCTTCAGTGAATGTAATGAAGTACGCAGAACCATTCCTGCCATGTGTAGACATGGGGCCGCATACATCACTATGTACCAGTCCCAAGAGTTCCGTAACTCTCTCTCCGTGTCCCATAAACGGAGTTTTGGTCATCTTGCCTTTGAGACATGACTGGCAAGTGTCATAAGATGAAAATTCAAACGGATTCAAATATCCATCCTTTTGCAACTTAGCTAGTCGTGTCGCATTGATGTGACCCAGTCTACAATGCCATAAGAAGGATTCGTTCAGTTCTGAACTCTTCCCCTTGTGTGTGTTTGTTATACTCAGAACTGTTGATTGATTTAGAACATAAATGCCATCGCACATCATGCCTGATCCAACCAACTTTTGGTTTAGAAAAATGTTCATAACATTATCCTGTAATACAAAATTATATCCTTCCTTACTCAACAAAGAAACCGATATAATGTTGCATATCAGGTTCGACATGTAATAGCATTCATTCAAAATCAATGTATTACCAGTTGGCAATACAAGGTGATATTCCCTGACGGTTTTACTGCAACAATTGCACCATTTCCAACCCTTATGTCTTTATCACCTTCTCCAAGTTCTTTACCTTTCCTAAGCCCATGTAACTGATTACATATATGGGATCCTGACCCGGTATCTAATACCCAGGACGTAAAGCAAATGGAGAAACAGTTCTCTGTAACGAACACACCCGAAGAAAATGCATCAACATGTACTTTCTTCATTCGGGTGGCATGGGAATCCTGGTATTCCCCTATATGATGTTTAGTCTTATAACTTTTATAAGAAAGAACGGAACCAACGTTCCCCAGCACAGTATAACATGCGGGTTCGGTCAATACATCCATATTATTATCTTTATTAAGGCATAATATGGTCGCTACCTGGAGAGAGAGAGAAGAAAACACATTAGCGTATGCTCTTGCAAGATCAGATTAGTTATTATTTTATCTAATCAGGGTGGCTCCCACTGTTTTTATCAAATCTTCCTTCAAACCCTAAAAGGAAAAGACTAGCCGGGATTAATTACACCTACAATTTCGCCAATCTTTCAGCCAGGCCAGTGTCGGTACTTTGAGGGAGGTTCCCCGTGCTTTCGCACGGACCTAATTAAAGTAAACCTCGTTTTCATAGAGCCGTAACCCCGTTGACACCTTTCTAGACACCTACTTGATCGGCTAATTGTCCTGTGTAAAACACTCCCAGGAGTAACAATTACTCGCAGTGGGTATCGGGATCCAACTATCTCATAGAAGGTATGCAATCTCATTGCAAATTTCAACACTTCAAATTTCCGATAATATTTTGCCCCAAACGATCTTTGACCTTGACAATGTCAACAAACCATAGACCGTAAGTCAAGTTCAACCCGTCAGTTCTTGATTGAATTAAACCCACCCGCACGACCCTTGACAAGGTCAACAAGGCCGTACGACTAACCTAATCCAATCTGCATCATATGCATAAACAAGTAAATACTGGTCAGCTACCGCACACTACGCCTTGATAAGGTCAACAAACGCAGCACGAATACTAAGCAAGACTTATCTGAAATGACGGAGGGCTACGACAGGTTTTTCTGAAAACCTATTGCGTATCGAACTTGATATCGTTGTAGAATCAAGTGAATTTTGAAATGGAGTGATTTTGAGGCTTTTATTAGTTTTGCTAAAGAGCTCACTCCCGGTGAAGGGATCTCGGCTCTTTCCTTATGGAATAAGGTGCAGGATATATCATATATATCACTATGCAAAGAAAAACTCCAAAAGCAATAAAAAACAAACCGAGTGTTGTAGCATCTTCCAATTTTGCTAAAGAGTTCACTCCCGGTGAAGGGATCTCGGCTCTTTCCTCATCGAATAAGGTGCGGGATATATCATATATATTGCTATGCAAAGCAAAAAACTGTAGCTACCCTTTTTGAAAATTAAATTCTACAACATCTTTTAGGTTTCTTTTCTTGGTTTCTTTTCTTTCATTAATCATATTAATGAAGTCCCATCATTTAAATCACCTAAACATCACAGATAAATACGACGTATACCTATGTTATCAGCATTCGTCTCGATGTCCCTTCATGCACCGTTAGGTTAGGTAACTAACGGCAGAGCGGGGCAGGGCTAGCACGGGTGTAAAACATAAGTAACGTCTATATAATATATCTTATATACTATATACAGTATCTATCACAACATATCAAATGATCACATCATAGATATCGCAGCAGAAGAAATATATGAAACATTGGATATACTAGGATGTCCGTGTTTTGTTTTGAGTCTCTATAAAACATGGATTCCACGGTCGCGATGAATAGCCAAACCCGCACCCCTAGACCCCTACGAGAGCATCAAGCAACCCTACCAATTCTAGAGTTAGGACACCCGGACTCGACTCCTCGAGTTGGTCTCCCACTGGACTCTAGAACCCGGTTACTTGTGCTTTCCACCTTGGGTTTATCCTAGTACGGAAAAGTAAATAATATACAAATGGTGACATCAACCTCATCCCGGAAGTGCCCCAATAAAAGAATATTACATACATTTAATTTTACATGAATGAAAATAAAACCCTCATCTCACATAAAAAAAACCCGGCTATTCATAACACGACGATCCAATATAACATATCCAGCAACACATAACATCACATGTCATCAACGTAAGTAAATATGTGCATCCCAATTGTCGTTGACATATAGCAACGAAACCGGCGACAACACAATTACACTTACGGTCGCAGAAAATAAAGTGTAAAACTACAACATTTGGAATCCACAATCTCTTTGGACATCGTAAATCCGAAATATCACATTCTTCGCATTTCATGCCTAACTATATGAATTCCACATATTGTATCACATTCCAGATATATAGACAGTATTAAACTTTCCGATCGAATGATCAAACACCCAAGTTTTTCCAAATAGTTCTCAACACTTGAGGGGAGTTTAAAAACATCCATCACATGCCACAGTACCAATGGTCCAGCCGTAGAAGGGCCAATCCAACACCTCACATGTGGCAATGCCGTACTGCCCCAAACCCTAAGGTTCAAAAGGCAGTTCAAGACGGTTACATAATCGAGTTAAGGTTTGTTGTCTTCTAGAGGGTCCATCGCGTTACATGCACGATTTAGACGTTCTTAAACTACGGAAAAAAATCCAACACTTGGAAATTTTCCGGGTCGGGAAAAAGTGAGTTATTGATATCCGTTCGAACTTTTTAATACTTTCTAAATTATCTGGAAAAATTTAAACGAAGTTAAAATATCCGATCGAATCAACGAGTCCCCAAAACACCCCAGAAAAACCCAACACTTGAGTATATTTAAAAGTACCCAGAAACATCAGGAAACACATACGGATGAAACTGTACAAAACTGAAACCCTAGCTCTACTATTGCGCCGCGGAACCGCCGCTAATGGCAGGTCATTGCCGCGATTCCGCGGCCGTGAGTTAATGTCTCGTTTTTCACATGTGTCCAGAGAATTTCCTGCTGGTTTTTTTGAGTATTTATAATTTGGAAAAAATCACATTTTCAGAAAATGTCCAGAGAGGGGTGTAATTTGACGTATCGGGGTTCGTTCGGAGTTTTAACTTCGTAAACACATCGCCTAATGCTCTAGCTAGGCTCTGATACAACTGTTGGGTTACTAGGCACTCTAACAAGGTTCTACAAAGCATCAAACATGCCCGAATAAAATTTTAGTCGTGCCTAACAACCCTAAACAAGATCTTTGCTAGAAAATTAGGGTTTAACATGCAAGTATATAGCATCTATGACTAAGTAAATACGAAATACAACCTTTGTAGATCAGTCCTTCACTTATTTAGCTCCTTGCTGAAGTCCCTTCACTGCGATCGTGGTTCTCCCGGACTCTTGCATGGCTTCACGAGGCTAAAGGTGCGTCCTTGCTTGAAGTCTTCGAGGCCGAAGCTGATCTACGTCGAGAGGATGCCAACTCAAGCTTCTACGTCACTAACAAGAGAATTAGTGAAGCAAACACCCTAAAATAAAGTGCTAGTCTAGTAGAGAATGGAGAAATAGGAAGTGGGTTCACTTTAGAATTTGGTTTCTCACAATGTTTCTCACTTTGGATCAAACCCTAGAGAGCTCTTTTGGTCAAGGAAGAAGATGAAGAAAAATAAAATGAGAAGAGATAATGATCAAGTGAGAAAGCTAACCATGGTGAGTGAGTATCATATACTAACTCATGTAGAGACATAACCATGGCTAATGCTTATGGTTGGGTTAACAAATATCCATAGTAAAACAAACTTAGTGGACTTAGTCAATGCTTCCACAAGCTTCCCCAAGCTTCATGCATTTAGCTAATCCTCCACTAATTTTGTAATTACTTTAAATATTAAAAACCCAAGATAAATAAATAGCATGGTGTAAGTCTCATACACCCAAGTCATGTGTATCATCAACCATGATACAAAAAGAAAACACAATTTTAATATATATCACATATATATTAAAATTGTGCACTTGTGAGAAAAATCCTCATGTGAACAAGTGTTAGTTAATGTGAACTAGTATATCTAATATACAATTATACACTAAATTATTAAATAAACACTTGACTTAATAATCTGGACATATCACATATAACCGACTAACATCCATTGTATCGACTTATCGAATCAACACTTGATTCGATAACCCGGCTATATCATATATAACTGACCGATACAAAATGTCGCGAGAATAGAATACGGTATCACATACACGCATTATTCTCAGTCCCGCACATATCACATACGTGCTCCTATTTCGTTTTGCCTGAGCCAGTAAAACCTCTATGTAGGACTCTAAATACTCGTCAATACGCCGGCAGTAGGTGAAGATCACATCAAGCACCCACAAGCCGTTAGCGGTACTAGCTGGACATAATGTCCACCCGGGTATTGAACGATTAGAAGATCAGCAAGCAAGCCCACTCGAACTCCTGTAAAAGCCTGCCGGTAACACTTCCCGTACAGTCCGGTCTCCTCGTCTGATATGTCGCATATCAAGTCTAGGGGTGGTAAACGTCAGACCCCAATAACCGATAATTCATGCCGATATGAGGCTCATAACGGGTCGAGAAACTACTGGTAACACTTACCAGTAAATCTCTAAATCAGCCTTGTCCAGGGACTTCCCTGTTACGACCAATCGAGCACAGCACAATATCAACCCCCAATACCGGGAGAGACGAAACCCCTCCTATCGCTCATTGCCTCCATGTGACTCGGGACTGTACCCAAAAACCACCATTTTTCACGCCCTCTTGGACATAGTAAGGTGGAAATCAAAGCACAGTGGGAATCACACAAGACTCTATGACGATCTCGGGTCTACAGACTAACTTGCACAAGTGTCACCAGAGAACTGCCATCTGACGTGAGGTATAATACCATCTGGGAGTTCTCGGCGAGTCCGTCCAGTGTACCCAGTCATCACTTAGCACCCGTATACCATCTCTAATGTCAAACACCAAGGGATATAGGATCATCCATCGCCCATCTCATGGGTCGAGAAGCGTATATGCTAGTCTACTCTGGTATATCGATGCCCTGTGTCGGTATACCTAAGACTAGGAACATCAAAGAATATACTTATGGACTACTCTGTCCCCACTAGTATGATCTACATCATAGTCCAGATAGTCATGTACATATCCTAAGGGCTTTACCAACATGTAACTATAAGACAGTATCAAGAGACAAGTATACATGTTAAGATAAAGAGCAACCAGATAGCATATTATCATATCGAGCAAGAAAGTCCCTTCTATATATGTCCAAGCATCCAATATATTTTACATCATCTGTACAATACTGGCCTCTAGGGCATATATACAACTAACAATCAGGAGAGACAAAGAGGCAGTGGAGGATTAATCCTACGACTTGTCTTTTGGCAGTTAGGAGCAGTCTAGAGCTTTGACCTAGGTGACCACTAGATTTTAGGGTTTTACTTGTTGCATTTGTTGTGATCGCATCATATTTTCAAAAATCCGTATCATTTTTCAAAACAAACACCAATCACATTCATTCATTCCTCTAATTATATGTCACGCTGCCACTTGTACTAACCCTTTTTATTGCAAGGTAGGCTGGACACGGGATTCTAGTGCCCGTTAAGTCCGCGTTTCCCCGATCGACCCAAAAGTCTCTATTTCTACATTTACCTCTTCTTTACCCACCACCACACCCACATCGATGGATCCGTCTCCATCGAACTTCTTTACCACTACTCTGCCGTCGTCCGTTGGTGCGCAGAATCCACCCCGCATCCTCTCCAAGAGAGGTGCTATCGTACACGAGGTCCCCTTTCCACCTGTCTTTCCATTCCACCAGCGAACGGGGAAAATTTTGAAATTAAACCTTAATACATCAACCTTCAACCAAAATTTCACGGTCTCGAGTCTGAAGACGCATATGCCTTTATCACCAAATTTGAAAATGTACGCGCAATGATGGGTACCTCACAGCATTCATTGGATGCTATGCGTCTACGTCTTCTTCCATTCACCTTGTGCGATATAGCCGAGAAGTGGCTTTACAACACAACCGCATATTCTATTTCAAATTGGGAAGAATTCGTCAAAGCATTCCTTAAGAAATTCTACCCACATCATAGGACAGCTCGAGTCCGTAGCGAAATAAATCAATTCACCAAGCTTCCTAATGAACCATTTTCAAAATGTCTTGAACGCTTCAAGGATCTGTTAGTCCAATGTCCACATCACGGAATCCCTAGATGGGATCTGTGCCGAATCATATATGAGGGCATTAATCCTAACACAAGACAGACCCTTGAATCCATGTGTCTAGGCAACTTGAGGACTAAAGATGATGGGGAAGCCTGGAAATTCCTAGAAGATTTCGCTGAAAAATCATTACAGTGGGAGGGTGTGAGTCAATCGTCTAGAGATGGCAATGATATTTCCATAGGAGTTAGAGCTGAAATTTCAGCTTTACACAAGAAATTCGACGCTATGGAAAACAAATTTTTAGCCGCCGCCCTAAATCAAATGTCGCTCTCCAAAACTGTATGTGGAAGTTGTTCTGATCCTTCTCATTTGACGGAAGAATGTCCACGAAATTCTCCGTTTCAAGGTCAAGAGCATACCACTGCCGCATTTCAAAGACCAAGAAATGATCCATATTCTTCCACATACAATCCGGGTTGGAGGAGTCACCCTAACTTTGCTTGGAACCAATCATAATCTCAAGACACGGTTCCAACCCAAAACAATTTCCAAAGGGTCCCTCCACCACAACAGCAACCACCACTTCAATTGATTCAGCACCCTTTCCAATCACAAAACTTCCAAAATCCGGCCAACACTTTTGCACCACTTGAAAACCCTTTGCAATTGACCGGTACAGATAATACCTCTGCACTAGCACAAACCTTGGATACTTTCATGAAACAATCCATCCAAGGGACGGCAAGTTTGCAATCTTCCGTCGAGAATGTGAAGAAGATCATTGTCTCTCAAAATGAGAATATCAAATCGATGGAAGCACCAATTGCACAACTAAAAGCCGAAATGAGTGCAAGAGAGAAAGGGAAACTTCCAGCTCAACCTTTACCCAATCTTGGCTATTCACATCATGTGAGTGCAATCATGTTTTGATCTGGAAGAGTGCTTGACAATCACCTTGGGGAAGAGATTGATGACACTGAAAAATCTATCAATGATTCCCCGGCTGAGACCTTTCCTTCCACTTCTACTTCTAATTCTGACCCCAATTCTTCTACCCCACCACCTTTTTGTGAGCCTATTCTTCGTTTCCCACAAAGCTCGCCACCTCAGCCCATCTCTTCTAGTTCTCCACGGACGATCCCCACTTCTATTCTGGGATCGGGTCCACACACTTCCTTCTCCTATGATGGACCCAGCGCTTATTGCTAAAGCACCTTATCCTAATCGGTTAAGGGCTAACAAATCGAGTCCACATATCGAGAAGATTATGGACATGTTTAAGCAAGTTAACATCAACATCCCTCTCCTAGATGCCATCCAACAAGTTCCTTCCTATGCAAAAACTCTTAAGAACTTGTGCACTAGGAAAAGGAAGACTCAAGTGCCCAAGAAGATATTCATGGCAAAGACAGTAGACACGGCTTTCCCCCAACAAGTACCGAGGAAACGTAAGGACACCGGCTGTCCTACTATTTCTATTTCTATTGGGGAAAAACACATCAACCGTGCTCTACAAGACCTTGGCGCTAGTGTTAACTAGCTTCTATATTCGGTTTACGAGCAACTAGGTATCGGAGTGTTAAAGCCCTCGAGCATAACTCTCCAGATGGCTGACCGATCAATCACCAAACCTAGGGGTGAACTAGAGGATGTGTTAATAAAAATCGGGGAATTTGTATTCCCTGTGGACTTTATTGTAATTGATACACAGTCTATAGCAAACCCACGGAATCAAATTCCGATGACTTGAGGTCGCCCCTTTTTGGCCACTTCCAACGCTATCATCAACTGTCATAACGGTTCTATGACCCTATCCTTCGGGAATAGGTCAATTGAGATGAACATTAGCAAGTTGGGAAGTGTACCCTCCGAACTTACTGCTCAGGTCTGTTCTGTCGACTTAATTGATATCGACAGCAGCGAATTTGATGATCCTCATGATACTGATCTTGACTCTTTTCATACGTTGTTGTTTGACCCAACTATGTATCATACACATACGGACTCTTCCACCGAGATGTCCGGGTCAACAACTAACACTGATTATGAACCGTTCTTAGAGTCTGAAGATCACCCTGTGCTTTGTGATGACATTATTCTTCGGGGTATTGATGGAACTTTTGAGGAAATCTTCGCTGATGAACTCGCATTTTTGAATGATACGGGTGTTGAGATGAATCATGTCCCAATCAATGAAATTGAACCACCACCCCTTCTTTTGAACTGTAAAAATAATGCGAGCAATCCATCACATTCACTGCATCGTCTCTCCAAAACGAGACACTCCCACATTCTATTCCACCACTTACCCTTTCCCCACTTCTTCTTCCACCAACCAGAGCACTGCATTGATAAAATTTTTGAATGGTTGGTGTTGACCTTCGGTCTTTACAAAGCTTGGCATCGACCATTGATTTTTGACCCCCTCATGTTATTTTCAAAGATTAACATTGTTTAACTCAAGTTTGGGGGGGGGGGGTGTTTTCTGGCACTTAAAAGAAATTTTTACACAAAATGATGAGCCAAAAATAAGTTTGGGGGAGGATCTTCACTTAAATATTTTGCCCCCATTAATAATTTCCTCGCAGGCTTACAGGTTTTTCGAGATTTAGCAGAAGGCAACAGTGAGGACACTGTTGAAAACAAGTTTGGGGAAGGTTTGTGCTTATTTTCGCATCATTTGCATCATACTTTGCATAAGCACAAAACATTTTGAAAACCTATAAAAATTTAAAAATTTTCAAAAAATAAAATTTTTTGTACTTAAATAAGATAATAAAAGATTAGATAGTGAAAAATTACATCCAAAAGATTTGAAAAATTTAAGAAAACCAAGAAAATTAGAAGTTTTCTTAAACGAACTAGTAATAAGTAGTTATGAGCCGTTATCCCATGGGTTAGTAAGATGAAAGAAGTCACTAATATGAGGATAAAAATAAGTCTGAAAAATAGTTTCTATTCTGGAAGCCAAACTTTTTGAATGTTGATACCCTGCTATTCGCACTTACACACGTCTTGAAACTCCGGATAGTAGAGGATACATTGAAATGCTCTTGTTTTAAAGCCAAACTATGAAGGAAATAAAAAAATGAATAAAATATAAATGGTAAAAAATGAACATTGGTTTTGTTATCGCCAAGGCAGCAATAAAAAAATATAGCGAGAGTGCCTCTTCACCTAGTGCCCTAAGGCCAACTGGTCTGGAAGTCACTGCTAAGCCTTAGGTGGTGCAAGACGAGGAAAAACACCAAATAAGCAAGTACATGAGTAATCGGTCGGTTAGTACCTCAAGAAGTATTAATGGTCGCATGAAAGTGTGTGAGCAATCTCATCTAAATATTCATTAATTAAAAAGTACTGAGGTGGATGGACAAGAGTATGATAGCTTGAATTGAATTCTCCGGGTGTAGGGATGTTCTTTACACACACGTAGGGTTATATGATCGATGTTTGGAAGAAAGATAGGAATGAAGAATAAGACGATGTTTTATTGAGGGAGGACGTGATTTCTGACATCTTTTCATGACTATTAAGATAGGGCTCAGCTAGCTTAGTTGGAAACCCTAATTTTTAAAGCTTTTCTTTTACAATTCTTTTCTTTAAATGTAATATTCATGATCTTCCTTTTATTATTGGATTTTGTGGGTGAAATCCACTGAAAACCCTCAGGAGACAACACTCCTCCTACTAGGGACAGCTAGAGGTTTAAAGGCTTGTTGCACGTGCTCAGTGCAATCGTGTTGCCTACGAAAGTGTGCTAGTTAGTTTTTCTCTTCTTTATTTTCTCCTTCTCTTTTTTAATAAAACAGTTCGCTCGAGACGACCGAAAATGAGTTTGGCGGAATTTGATCAGTCGAAAATACTGCATTTTTAACACGTCAATTTCCCTATCATTTTCACTCATCTAGAAGTGTTCGGTATTCATATTGCACATATTACCAAAACAGTCGTAAAATAACAGATTGCATGAGTTATAGTTTAAAACCGACACTTATAAGGGAAATTGAGTGTTTATCATGGCATCACATCATCCTTGTATAGAGCAACACTTGTTTCGAAGTCTGTGCAGGAAATTGCAGGAACCGAGCCAAAATTGTCAATGTGCTGATACAAGATGCGCCAAGTCTAAGAGTTTTGATCTGGCATTGATAGAGAAGGAATTATAATATTCAACATATCAGAAATATATCCTGAAGTCAAAAGGAAGCAGCACACAAAGTTTAAAGCAGTGAAGGCTCGACCGCGGATCCGCGGCCAATGGGCGCTTCCCGCCGTGGATCCGCGGCTTGATAGTGACATCAGCATCTCTATTTTCTGCACGTGCCTTACCTCTAACGACCAAGCTTCCAGAAGACTCCAAATTGTACACGTGGCTTCATCTAGAAGGCTCGGCCTAACAAACCATTTCTAGAAGCTCCCTCCAACTAACTACTTCTAGAAGCCTCTCCCTATAACAAACTTTTGGAGGGAAATTCAATTTTTGAATCCTAGATCTAGGGTTACAAGGTCTATAAAAAGGAGCCTAGATCTAAGTGTTGAGGTTGTTCATTAGTTGTTCTTCATCTCTTCCTCTTCCACCCACAAGTTGAGTGACACAACTTGTGCCTCAAAAATCCAAAACCCAAAGCCAAATTCAAGATCCCGAGTACCATTTAAGCGAGAATCCTTCAACCTTTTCGTAGCGGAGCCGATTTTCAATCGAGAAAATGATCCATGCCGATCCGCGACTCAAGGAGACGAGCGAAGCCAAATCGACGATCGGGTTCTTCCTCTTGTAGTTCTTGAGAGAATTGTAACGAAATTGTTGATAAATAAAAGGTGAAATTCTTTTATCTTGCTTTCTTTAAATTCTTGCATCTTGATTCGATCTCAATTTGTGATTGTGGTTCTTGTTGTGATGTTTGAGTAAAACTCCGCTCGTAAAGGAGTCGAGACGATCAATAGAATGATGATGTAACAAATCTTAAAACGATTCTTAAGTCCTACGAGTTTTGTAAACCCTAGCAAATTGAAGAATCGACGATCTAGTTTCGTTGTGATGCTTTCTTGATTGTGATCGCTCGAAATTAGGGATCCACGATCGATTCTTGAATTTATTAGAGGCTAGTATGTGAATGATATCGACGACGGAACAAGGGATAAATGATGAAAGCCTGATTTCAAAAGAAATCCCTAATTCTCGTTGATCATCATCGATCTAGTATCAATTCATCGATGGATAAGAATACGTAATCGCTAGATTTCATCACATCTATAGATCCGATCGATTCCTACGAGCCTTATTTCGATTCTTGATATTTGATTTGGAAATCATCAATTGACACTTCTTGATTTTAATGTTTTCTTGTTATTAGATCTCGATTTTGCTAATTCTTGAACTTCATTTTATAAATCTTGAATTGTTGTTTGTTTTCTTTTCTTTAAAGTTTCAACTCATCTAAATCGAAAGACGAACGATTACACTTTCCCTATGGACGATCCGCACTTACTAACGCGCTACATTCGACACCGTTATTGATTGCGGTCAAATATTTTTGGTTGTGATTTCTATACATTTTCTCCAACTACACAATCCGAAATCGCATTCAATCACTGAGCGTGCCTCGAGCTTGTTTGCATGCTACTTTTTTACAAAAGCTGGACATTCCCATATCTTCAGATACTGAAGATAGGGATTCTTCCCACTCCACATCTGATATGGTGCGGCAGGCACAGTCTTGGTCGGAACCTTGTTCAAAAGATACGCTGCTGATTCTAGTGCATAACCCCAGAAGGATTACGGCAACTCATCGTTACTCATCATGGACCGTACCCTATCAAGTAGGGTTCGGTTCCACCTTTCCGATACACGGTTGTGTTCAGGTGTGTATGGAAGAGTAAGCTGAGAGAGAATTACATTCTCTTTTAAGTAACCCAGGAACTCGATACTTAAGTATTGACCAGCTCGATCAGATCTAAGTGTCTTGATACTTAGTCCTGTTTGTTTTTCCACTTCATTCTTATATTCCCGGAATTTCTCAAATGCCTCGGATTTATGTTTCATCAAGAATACATGTCAATACCTAGAGAAATCATCCGTAAAAGTATTGAAATATGAATAACCACTTCTTGCATGTGTCGACATTAAACCACACAAGTCGCTGTGTATGAGTCCCAAGAGATTGCTTTCTCTTACTCTATATCCAGTGAACGGAGTATTTGTCATCTTTTCTTTGAGACATGATTGAAAAGTTGCATAGGACTGATATTCGAAAGGATCCAAATTTCCCTATTTATGTAAGTTCGTCAACCGTGTTTCATTGATGTGACCAAGTCTACAATGTCACAAGAAAGCCTTATTTAATTCTGGTGACTTTTTTTTAAGTGTATTCTGGACGTTGAAACCTGAGCTAGATTTAATACGTATATACCATTATCTAGTGTACCCGACCCAATCAATTCTTGATTTTGGTGGATGTGTACAACATCGCTTACAAATGTAGAATCATAACCTTCTTTAGAAAGTAAAGATACAGAAATGATATTACATGTCAAAATAGGTACACACAAACAGTTACGTAAAATTAAAATATTCCCATTTGTTAATCCTATGTCATATTCCGCTACGGATACAGCATTCACGCTTATTCCGTTAGCAACCCTGAGAGTCATATCACCTTCCTTGATAACTCTACAGTTTCTCAAAGCCTGTAATGAATTACAGATATGAAATCCTGATCCGGCATCCACTACCCAGGAAGTAGAGTTAATTGACAAACATTTTTCAATCATAAACACACCTGAAGCCGAAGCCACAACGTTCTTCGAATCCTGGTTTCTGGCTTTCCAAGCCCTGCAGTCCTTCTGACAATGGCCTTTCCCGTAACAATAGAAACATTCCCTCTTCCCTACTGTTAGTGTAACGTTTTAGAAATCGTTTTGTGAATTTTCCGTTTTTAGGGTAAAATAATCGGCGTTTTCCGTTTTAACCTGATTGTGATCAAACATCTGTATAGACTTGCCGGCACCAAGTTTAGCTAGAATATAGCCAGTGCGCGAACTTTGGGGGTCAATAGGATGTTTTGGTTCACATAGAATTTTTCCTTAATTAAATATTATTTTAATGCTTTATTTGTGCACTTTATTAGTGGTAATTACTTTTTTTGTGGGTTAATTACTACTAATATGGTTTTATGCTAAACTAATTATTAGAATTATGTTTAGAACCTTCTCTCCAAAATATCTTGATTTTTGTGGAATTATTTGATTTTTTTAAAAGAAAATATAATGAAGACTTAATGCTTTTGTTTTAATATACAATTATAGCAATTTCCTTCTAGAAATTTCCATACAACTCCACACAAACCCTAGCCTTCTCACTTGGCCGACCACATCAAATTCCTTGCTGCCCTTCATTTTTCTTCACCCATTTCTTCTCATTTTGCTTCAAAACAATCATGAAAAATCCAAATAAATTCATACAAATTCAAATATAAATCAAACCCATCATTCTTCCTCTTCAATCTTGCTTGGATCTTCATTCTAGTCAGGATTTTGGAGGCTAAAGTTTGGATTGTTCTTGTTTCAAATCTTGTCTCTTTGAAGGTATAAATCCAAACCCTAATCTCTTTTTGTAGTATAATACTTTAATTAGCTTAATTAGATGTTTAATTTAAGCTTTTAAATTCATATTTAAAAATTCAAGATATCATTTTGATAATCAAATTAGGGTTTTGATTAGTGGTTTGGTTAAGTGATAAGTTAAGACAAATAAAAACATAATCAAGTTGCTAATTTGTTAAATGATATTTTCCTAATCGGCTAATTAAGCTAATTAGAAAACTAAACTTTTGCAAATCCTAATTAGTGAAATCTAAAATTTTAGTAAAGGTTTAAATGGTTTAACCTTGCTATTTTGATATGTTTGTAAATTCTAGTTTTGATAAAACTTGTAGTTTTGTGCTAAAATGATATATGTTGCTTACTAGGTTTCGGTAAATTTTAGGCGTGGGTTTCTTTTGACGTTGCGATATTAATTATATTGATCCCACGTTTGTTATTGTATTTTGAATGCGCGATCGGTACGATCAGGGTCTAGGCTTGGTAGTTGGGTCGCTTTGCGTTCCTAGTTAGGGTCGTGCCGATTTCGTTCGTGTCTTTGTGTAGCTTTTGCTCTTGAGTTCGTTTCGTAGTGTCGCTACGCACGTTAGCCGCTAAACGGACACTCGAGAGCATGTTTGGAGTTGGTGCTTCGGTCAAACGTAGTAGTACGTATTTTTGGTCGATTGATTATATATGCTTCCTTTATTGTTATATGTGTTCAGGATCGCAGGCAGGGACTTCGGGCGCTGCGAACAGGGGAAAGAGAGTAGTTGGCTTTACTTAGCCAGGATGGTTGGTGATTAGATTTAACATCTACAGGGGAATCGCACTCATGGCGTTATGCGTATGGGCTCGAGATGTTATGTTATTGTCGCATATTCTATTTCATATATAGAGTTTCTCATACAAATTTCTGCTTAGTTATTGTTGTGCTTGGACTAGTACTCTTAGGACAGTGCACTATTATTGACGGCTTATATTGCACGAGCACTGATTCTATGCCACACACACCGTCAATAATTGCCATGACAACCACAACACCCATACTTAAATGATATTGTTTGGTTAGGGACATTGAGATATTGATTTATATTCTTTTATGCATATGTCATCTAGCATACCTATATACCTACATGCTTAAACATAGGCCTTGACATGCTTACATGCTAGTTACCTATATACCTATATGGTATTGTACCTTTAGTGATAGGTATTTTCACACATAAGATATAGCTACATGTTCACCTTTATGTAATGTTGTATGGACTTGGAGAGTTTAGGAACCGCATGATATATATATTAACTTGTTGCAGTTAAATAGCGGTTTTTCCATTATATGCTCATATTACTGTTTCATGTTGCATATATTACATTCATGCATTTCATATGATGTTCTCTTATATTTTACTCCAAAGTATATATAACAGTGGAGTGGGACGCTGTTATATGTGCATATATATATATATATATATATATATATATATATATATATATATATAGATATTAGTGGAGTGGGACGCTAATATATATGTATTGATTCAAGCAAGTATTCTTATTCCTTACTTGATATTTGGAAGCATCTACTCAGAGTTTTGTTATAAACCGATATGGGGATCGAGAGTGTCGGTGTTTGGCACTTAAGATTCGAAGGACGTATAAACCGATACGGGGATCAAGAGTGTCGGTGTTTGGCACTTAAGATTCGGAGGACGTATAAACCGATACGGGGATCGAGAGTGTCGGTGTTTGGCACTTAAGATTTGAAGGACGTATAAACTTGTTTTTATGTGTCGATGCTAGGCACTAGTTTTCATGATGTTTTCGGGTGCAGATGTAGGACACTCTGGTTTCACGAGACATACTCGATTATTGGACACTACATGATATATGAGATTTACTTGATGTAGGACACTCTGAATATATGCGATTTACTTGATATTGGACACTACAGGATATATTGAGATTTACTTGATGTTGCACATTTCAGGATATATAAGTCTTACTTGATGTTGTACATTCAGGATATATGAGATTTACTTGATATTGTATATTCGGGATATATGAGACTTACAGGATATGAGGGCCAATTTGGGGGCTAATTGTGGAAATTTGGGATTTAGATTGTCTTGATGGACTTTGGTCCAACCACGAGGTCAGGATTCCGTGAGGATGACATGTTTTATCCCATACTTTGAATTTATTGCATATGCATTTCTTCATGTATTAGTAGTACCTGATAGAGTACCTTTCATGACTGTTGCATTTATATACTGTTATTTTATATTCATTGCTTCATGTATTAGCAGTACCTAATAGAGTACCTTACATGATTGTTGCATACAAATTGCTATTATTGTTCATGTAGTAGTAATACCTGATAGAGTATCTTACATGACTGTTGCATACATATTACCATTTATTGCTATCAGCATGCATGCATTAGATTCGCGCTGTACGTGCATACTTGCGATTACCTACATATTTTCTATACTATTCATGAGTTGGCAACTCACCCCCATTGTGCCACAGTGTTTTGCAGGTAGTCCCTCAGGGCAGTTGCGGCAGGCTTTTCATCTATCGCATCATCTTTTGCTGCGAATACCGCTTTGGCTCATAGTGTGCAGTTTTGCTTAGGTGGGTTTGTGGTTATCCGTTTTTGTTCTTTGTATATTCGTTGTATCATGTACTCTCCATCTACCACTTCCATGTATGACTTAGAGACTTGGTGTGAGGATGATATTGTATTTCTTTTTATCACTTGGAAGTCTTTTATGCAGTTTTATTTATATCGTCTCTTTCTTCGCTACGGCGTCGTATATCTGTTGTGGTGGTTGCTTTCCGCCGTTGGGCGTTGATTTTGCTCCCGTTTGGGATGCTTTTACTTATATTATGTTGTACCCATTTTTGGGGGCTTGTTTTGCAAAGGAGGTGCTGCCAAAATTTTAAAGGAAGAAAAGTTGGACTTTAAAGAATTTGGTTTGAGATTTCAAATGTTTTAACAATGTTCATATTTCTTACTACTTTTGATGGTTTAGATTGTTGAGTTTTCGGCTTACTTAAATTGCGTCACGCCTGTAGACGTTGCGTAGTTTAAGGGCCATTACGTGTCAATTTCGGGTCGTGACAAAGTTGGTATCAGAGCGCCAGGTTTTACCTTTCGGAGTATAGCATGACCTTGGTATGATGGAGTAGGTAGCTTAAGCAGAGTAACATAGTGTGTGTATGTCCGCGGCATACTCACGATCACGGTACTCTGCCTAAAGTGACCTAAGTACTAATTGCTTGAAATTCCTTCTTTGATGATACTTATCCTTGTGATTCGATTTCCGTGTTCATATCGAATCCTATTTCCATTATAGCCTTTGTCGTCGATGACTGTGTGGACTCAGAGAGGTGCAGCGAGGGCCAAGGTCAGAGTTGACTTGTGTAGGACGAGGACTGCCCCGGATGGCACGCTCGTTGCATAGTTGCAGATGGATCCGCCTTTGATAGATCGTATTGCTAGGCTTGAGGCAGAAATGCAGGACTTGCGCCAGACGACGAGGTCTTTGGTTGAGGATAGTAGAGCGCGGTGACAGGTGGTTGCCACCCCTGTTACCCAATTGTTCCTTGCGATCAGCACTCAGCATCGTGTTACTCACACAGCACCAGTGGACGCTGCCCTATTTGACGAGGAGCGTCTTTCTGAGACTTTGGGAGTTCGAGGATAGAGGAGGGCTCGTGCAGGCGTACCAGCCCCGAGACAGAGGTTCAGTCGCCGTGACAGGTTTCGTGCACGTCACGGGAGTAGCAAAGGCTTGAGACGAGAGACGTGTTAGCTAGATCAGCCGTTTGTTGTGTTAACTTCTGTCAGCGATTCATTTGTTGCACGACACGTATATCGGTCGTGTGCCAATCAGATAGGAGATAGGGATTCTTCCGTTGCTTTGATCCTTCTAGAGATGTTGGATTTGACGATCTCCTGGGCACGGAATGGTTAGCTACTGTTAGTGTATATGCCCTAGAGGCCATTACTGTATCATACTAGTTTGTATATTACTTAATGGATGCTTGGGATATTCACCTTGTATATACAATCTTGCTCAAAATAGTAGTATGCTACTTGGTTTGTTTCTGCTTCAATGTGTACATGTGTTTATTTTTGTATATCGCCTATACACATTAGTAGAGCCCTTAGGATCTTTGCTTGATTACCAGCGATGTGATGGCCGTCACAGTAGTGGGGCTGGGTAATCTATAAGCACATCCTTATGCAGGTCCCTGGTCGCAGGACTATCAAGACAGGGCATCGATACTCCGGAGTAGACCAGCGCATGCGCTTCTCATCCCAGTGTGGGAGACGGTCTGTCCCACAGCCGTCAGTACGTCGTACTTGAGATAGTATGCGGGTGCTCGTTAGATTACGGGTACACTGCACAGGACTCGTCGGGAACTGACTAGTTGGTATTATGCCTATCGTCAGTTATCAGTTCCCAGGTGACATGAGTACAGCTTAGTCCGCTGACTTGACACTGTCACTTCGCCTCGAGTGTGTTCCCACTGTACTTTGAACACTACCCTACCACGGCTCAAAGGAGTCGTGCAAACAGGTGGTGGTTGGGTGCAGTCCCGAAGCACTTGGAGGCAGTGACGGTTAGACAGGATTCGTCTCTCCGGGTATTGGGGGTTGACATCCCGCTGTGTCTAGGAGAGCCATTACACGAGTAGTCCCTGGCCAGGGCAAACGAGATATACTGGTAGGGTTCCAGTGTTATCTCAGGGTGTTTTGGGCTTCACTCCGGCACGACTTGTACCGCTATTGGGGGACTGACGTTTACCGCCCCCTGGGCCCGCCATGCGATGTATCAGACGAACAGACCGGACTGTACGGAGAATGTCACATTCAGGCTCAGTAGGAGTTCAGATGGGTTTCGCCTCGTCGGTCTTCTTGTCGGCACTACCTGGGGACCGTTACGCACAGCTAGTGCCCTTTGCGGTCTGTGGTTAAACCTACTGCCAGCGTAGTGTCGAGTCTTTAGAGACCCACACAGAAAGCTTTTCGCCTTTAGGCAAAAGAGTAGAGGTCGCATGGTATTGCGACAGGTCGCATGGTTTTGCGACAGGGTTCGGTCACATCCGTGCACTTGTGCACATACAGTGTCCGGACAGTTTACACTAGCGGGCTTTGGTTTAAGCCGGATCCTAGTGTACCTTATGGGATTGGATTTATCCAGTTTGCATTCGTGTTCCTCGGAACGCGGATGCGGGTGTGTATGCACAGTTGACAGGGAGGCAGAGGCAGTGGATTCTCATTAGGGTTGTTGACAGTTGACCGTTGACTATTGATCTTTTGATCAACCCTAATGAGAATATGATATGTGATTAACTATTATATTAATTAAGTATTATGGTGACATGGTTGTTGACTTTTGTTGACTTTGTTGACTTGTTGACTTTTGTTGACTTGTTGACTTTGTTGACCGGTTGACTATGCTTGACTAGTTGACCATCATGATAACCATAGCCATCATTTCATGGCAAAGACTTTTACTTGCTTGCTCATTTGTGTAAAATGAGTGCATGATATGATATGGTTATGGTTGCTTCAACCATCACATAAGACTTTTTTGATATGATGAGTTATGATTACTTTGGATTATGAGAGGGTGAAAGACAAAAGAGAGCCTCATTCTTTCTTGCTCATTCTCTCTCTTGTTCTTGAGCTCTCCATTTTTGCTCTCACCCTCTTGCTCTTGCTCCCTCTCTTTACTCTATGGTTCATATCTCTCATGAGTTGAGAATCAAGAACCATAGATAAAATCCCATTCTATTTCTTCTCTACTCATTCTAGTTCACTAGGTTTAGCAAACCAAGTGAACTAGTTTCTTCAAAGAACGAAGAAGGAGCTAAAGGTTGGAGCTTTCAGGTGGATCAATTTTCGGCGTACGGAGACGACGAGAAGAAGCCAATCGGACCACCATCGGAGTTTGAAGACGAAGGTGTTCAAGACAAGCAAGGTATAACCCCCTAACCGAGTAGCTAGAAACTCAAGTTAGGTTGTTAGATAGATGTTTAACCAAGATCCGGGTTATAGGTCCATGTTACCACCTACGTAAAAATTGTTTTTTACCAAATTCCGCATTCCCGAAAGTACCGGGAGAGGTAGCATGGACTTACAGTGGTATCAGAGCCTAGTTAAACTCTATCTAACTTGTTAGCAAGTAACTAGAAGATCGATTAACGAAAAAGTCCCGAAACGAACCCCGAAATTTTAAACATTCTGTCGATTTTAAAAGTGCTGGAAAACTTTTTTGAAAAACACCAAAAATCGACTCAGGCTTTTTTAAAGAAACTGCAAAAATTTGGGCCCATGACTCGATCAAAGCGCCGCGGTTCTGCGGAGGGAGCACGCTCCCGCCGCGGAAACGAGGCCGAGTTGACTCGGCCATGGGTTTTATTTTTTGCAGATTGCTCATTGGGGTATTTTGGGATTTTTGGAATATATATTTTTGCCCAGATTTTCCAGAACGAAAATTTTATTTTGGGGTTCCGAAAATCCGTATTTTTGATCGAACTTCTAAAAGACTTAAGCTAACGGGTTTTCTGTAATGTGATATTTGTATTGAACGTCTACTAATCGCTATATGTCGATTAGTGGGGGTTATACAAATCTGTGATCTGTAATGTTGCTGGAATGCGTATATGAATATGTTGGATTGTCGCGGGTGAATAGCCGGGGGTTGTGAGACGAGAGTTTTCTTTTCTTTCAATTCATGTAAATTTGTAAATTGATGTAATAATTATTTGTATGGCCGCACAACCGGGTCGGGGTTGTAGCCGTCATTGTATAATTTCTTTTTACTGTTTTTGCTCCTAGGATAGACCCATGGAGGGGGTGCACAAACTACCGGGTATGCCGAAGTGTCGAGTGGCCTACTCATGGAGATGAGGGAGGTTGCTACGCTTCGGGTACTTGGCGGGTAGTTTGCCGCACCCGTAGGGGTCTTGGGTGGGGTATTGGCTATTCACCGCGACCGTGTAATCTGTCTTTCGTTACAGGCTCGTACGAATTACAGATTCCTAGTATATCCAATGTATTCATCTGTGATCTGAAATGTTTATCATTGCAGTATATCTATATATGATATTATTTAGGCGTTGCTTATGTTTTACAGCAGCGCTAGCCCAGCCCCCGCTCTGTCGTTAGTTAAGTAACCTAACGTGTAATGACGGGGCCCAGTGGCGAATGCGAAAGGCATAAGCGTACGTCATATTTTGGTTGTTTTCTGCAATGGTAGGATTAAATGATGGGACGCATTAAAAGAACTAATGCAAGAATATCACGCGTTAAAAGAACTAATGCAAGATAATAAACCAAGTTAAAGTCGTTGGAACACTTTCGAAAAACCACTCGATTCTTTTCAAAACCAACTTTTAAATGCGGAGCTTGAGCCACTCCCTTTAAAAGCTATCTCGTTCCATCGACCAAATCAAGTTCACTACGTTCACGGTTTTGCCAAAACCATTCGTAGCCCTCCGTCGTTTCGTATGAATATTCAATAGTATTCAAGCTGTGTTTGTTGACCTTCGTCAAGGCATAGTGATTGGTAGCTGTTGGGTATTCATATGTAGCATAGATAGATGCGTTTGTTTGGGACATTCGCATTACCTTGTTGACCTTCGTCAAGGGTATATACGGGTGGATTCAAATTAACCTGGATAATGACGGGTAGAACTTGACATGTGACTTATGATTTGTTGACCTTCGTCAAGGTCATAAGAGCATGGGGCAAAAATCCACATCGGGAGTTTCATAAGTACTGAAACTTGCTAGATTTGCATACCATTTAGAGTGTGATGATTCTGGTAGGATTCCTTCAGTTTCGTCACGCGATGATATTTGGATCCCGATCCTACTGTGAGTATATGCTACTCCTCGGGAAATTTCTCACTTAACGATCAATGCTATAAACCTAGTAGGTGCCTAGAAAGGTGTTAGCGGGGCTACGCCCCCAGGGAAAAGAGGTTCTTTAATTAAGGAACTTCGCGAAAGCGTTGGAAAACCTCCCTCGAAGTACCGACACCAGCCTGGCCGAACGGTTAAGCAAGTATTGTACGGTGAGATTGATCCTGACTAATTCTTCCTTTTTTGGTTTTAAGGAGGGATTCGAGAAACAGTGGGAGCCATCCTGTTTAGACAAACTAAAAACCACTCTAAACTTGCAAGAGCATCATGCTGAGTGTTTCTTCTTCTCTCCAAATTGCAGCGACCAATCAACATGACTGGACTTAAGTTACTCCTAGATAAAAACAAACTGACAGGGCCAAACTACAAAGATTGGCTCAGGAATGTCAAGATAGCAATCACTTATGACAAGCTGGGGTATCTTCTTACCACCAAAGCTCCCCCAGTCCCTGGTCCAACTTCCAGCGTCGCGGATAAGGAAATCCGCAAGACTTGGGAGATTGATAGCGCGAAGGCCAAGTGCCTCGTACTTGCCTCGATGGACAACGAACATCAGAGGAGGCACGAGAATATGGACCTTGAATCCATATTTCTCCATACAAAAGAACTGTATGGAGAGCAATCACGTATCGCAAGATACGAAGCGTCGAAAAAGTTGTTTTCGGCAAAGATGGCAATCGGATCATCGTGTAAGTCGATGTAGTACACCCCAGTACTTGTGGGGAGGCGGATTTTACAAAAACGATCAAGTTTAAGGAACGAACATCGACTAACCGCTTAAATCGAAGCTAAACAAATAATAACCAAACACATAGCTAAACTAAACTATAGTGTTAAGGGATTATACCGATCGAAACTAGTCCTTCGTCTTTACGTCCACCTTTGTTCACCTCGACCTTCTCTAGGTAGTAGACGATCCACCCGAGAGCGAAACTCCAAGCTAAACCTCTAACTTGAGGTAACTAATCAACTTTGATTGCTAATCAAAGATGAAAGGATGATGTAGAGTAAAGGTTATGGATTGTTTAGTCTAACTAATCCTTTGATCTCAACACATGAGGATTAAGGATTAGGGTTTGAAGATGAGAGCTTGAGGAGAGAGAATGTGAGATAAGATAATGAGAGAAGAGAGAGAGTGTATCATAATATTATGAAGCATTCTTATTTTAGAATAATGAATAAAGGAAATGAATAAGCATGCTTCATAAAATATCTAGTGGTGATTCATTAGCATGAGTCATTAAGCAATAAATGTGCATTAATGAAATGAATGAATCACCACCATGACTCACTTTCTTATCCAAAAGAAACCTCCTTAGTCACATCTTCTAGAAGCTTCTCGTACAATTACGAGAATGCCCCTCCAATCCGCAAAAATACGGAAAAATTTTAGACTGTAAAAATCTAATAACCGGATACCAGTAACTGGCTTAAACCAAAGCCGACTGGTAAAAACTGTCCGAAAGTCGTACGCGCGTAAACGCACGTATGCGTCCGAACCCTTTGTCGCAAAACCATGCAACCTCTATATCGTTTCGCCTGGAGTAGGAAACTCTCTGTGTGGGACTCTAGAGACTCGACTACTACGCTGGCAGTGGGTTTAACCACAGACCGCAAGCGGCACTAGCTGTACGTAACGGTCCCCAGGTAGTTGTCGATAAGAAGGCCGATGAGTAAACCCATCCGAACTCCTACTGAGTCTGATGTGACAATCTCTATACAGTCCGGTCCGTTCGTCCATGACTATCGCATATCGGGCCTAGGGGAGCGGCAAGCGTCAGTCCCCTAATAGCGGTATAAGTCGTGTCGGAGTGAAGCCCATTACACCCTGAGAAACTACTGGAACCTACCAGCAAATCTCGCTTGCCCTGGCCAGGGACTTTGCGTAATGGCTCTCTGACACAGCACGATATCTACTCCCAATACCGGGAGGGACGAATCCTGTCTAACCGCCACTGCCTCCAAGTGCTCGGGACTGCACCCAACTGCTACCTGTTTGCACGACTCCTTTGAGCCGTGGTAGGGTAGCAATCTAAGAACAGTGGGACACACTCGAGGCGAAGTAGCAGTGTCAAGTCTGCGGACTACGCTGTACTCATGTCACCTGGGAACTGTTTACTGACGACTGGTATCAAACCAACCAACAGTTCCCTGTGAGTCCTGTCCGGTGTACCCGTAACCTAACGAGCACCTGCATACTATCTCCAGTACGACGTACTGACGGCTGTGGGACAGACCATCTCCCCAACTGGGATGAGAAGCGTACACACTAGTCTACTCCGGAGTATCGATGCTCTGTCTCGATAATCCAACGACCAGGGACCTGAATAAGGATGTGCTTGTAGACTACCCAGCCCCCACTAGTGTGACTGCCATCACAACGCTGGTAGACAAGCAAGATCCTAAGAGCTCTATCAATACGTACACTCACATATTAAGATAGAAAAACCAAGTAGCATACTACCATGTTTAGCAAGACTGTTATATACATGTGAATATCCCAAGCTTCCATTAAGTAATATACAAGCTAGTATGATACAGTAATGGCCTTCTAGGGCATAAACACTAACAATCTCCCACTTGCACTAGGGCCATGTACTGGCATATCGCAGACCAATGTTCTCGAGCAGCCTCTCGAACTGAATCTGAGGAAGGGCCTTCGTGAATGGATCAGCAATGTTCTCTTCTGAAGCAACTCTCCGAACCTCGATCTCCTGACGATCAATGATCTCCCTGATCAGGTGATACCGCCTCAAGATGTGTCTGCACTTCTGATGGGACCTTGGTTCCTTCGCTAAAGCTATAGCTCCGTTGTTGTCGCAATACAGAGGTATTGGATCAACTATGGTAGGAACCACCTGAAGTTCTGTTAGGAACTTCTTCATCCAGACTGCTTCTTTTGCGGCATCGCAAGCAGCTATATACTCCGCTTCCATCGTCGAGTCAGCAACGGTGTCCTGCTTGGAGCTCTTCCAGCACACCGCCCCTCCATTGAGGGTAAAGACATAACCCGACATGGACTTGGAATCGTCTTTATCACTCTGGAAGCCGGAATCAGCAAAGGCCTCCAACCTGAGGTCTTTTCCGCCGTAAACCAAGAACATCTCCTTAGTCCTCCTCAGGTACTTGAGAATGTTCTTTACTGCTATCCAGTGTTTCTCCCCTGGGTCTGACTGATACCGGCTTACCACGCTTAGTGCGTAAGCTACATCTGGTCTGGTACACAACATCGCATACATTATAGAGCCTACCGCAGAAGCGTAGGGTATAATAGACATGCGTTCCCTTTCCAAATCAGTCTTGGGAGACATCTCTTTGGAGAGGGTGATTCCGTGACAAGCCGGTAGATTACCACGCTTTGAATCTTCCATACTGAATCTTTTCAGTACAGTGTCGATATACCTGGACTGCGAAAGTCCCAACATCCTCTTGGATCTATCACGATAGATCCGGATCCCCAGAATGTAAGAGGCATCACCCAGGTCTTTCATGGAGAACCTGTGTGACAAGAATCCTTTGACAGATTGTAGCATAGGAATGCCATTTCCTATCAATAGAATGTCATCCACGTACAAGACGAGGAATACGACACTTCTGGCCACAACTTTACTATATATGCACGGTTCATCTGGATTTTTGATAAAGTCATATTCTTTGACTGTCTCATCAAAACAGATGTTCCAACTCCGCGATGCCTGCTTTAGTCCATAAATAGACTTAAGCAGCTTGCACACTTTCCCGCTGCTCCCACTCTGATTGAAACCCTCTGGCTGATCCATATAGACGCTCTCTTCTAAATTTCCATTTAGAAAAGCCGTCTTTACGTCCATCTGCCAGATTTCATAATCATGGAAGGCAGCAATAGCAAGAAGGACCCGAATGGATTTGAGCATAGCCACTGGAGAAAAGGTTTCGTCATAGTCCAAACCAGGTCTTTGACGAAAACCCTTTGCAACAAGTCTAGCCTTATAGGTTTCCACCTGTCCATCTACACCAATCTTTTTCTTGAAGATCCATTTGCATCCTATGGGTTTTACCCCATCTGGAGCAAAGTCCAAAGTCCATACTTTGTTGGTGTACATGGACTCCATCTCTGTCCGCATTGCATCTAGCCATCGTACCGAGTCGCCGCTCTGGATGGCCTGCTGGAAGTCAGTAGGTTCATCATCATCTATGATGCAATCCTCTCTATCCCCGTCAATGAGAAAACCGTAGTATCTCTCAGGCGGATGAGACGGCCTACTACTCCTGCGGAGGGGTGCGGGAATGTTCTGTTCTTCTTGAACCTCTGGTTCTACCAAAATTTCAGTAGCAGCTTGTGGTTCTGGAATTTCTTCCAGTTCTATTTATCTCCCATTTGTATCCTTTTCTAAAACTTGTTGTTCTAGAAAATGGGCATTACGAGAAACAAAAACCTTTTGTTCCTCTGCGTAATAGAAGCAATATCCCTTGGAGTTCTTTGGATATCCTACAAGCTTACACAGTACTGATCGTGCCTCGAGCTTGTCCACATACTGCTTTTTTACAAAAGCTGGACATCCCCAAATCCTTGTATACTGAAGATAGGGTTTCTTCCCACTCCACATCTGATATGGTGTGGTAGGCACAGTTTTGGTTGGAACTCTGTTCAAAATATATGTCGCTGATTCTAGCGCATATCCCCAGAAAGATCGCGGTAACTCAGTATTATTCATCATGGATCGTACCATATCCAATAGGGTTCGATTCCGTCTCTCCGATACACCGTTGTGCTGTGGAGTGTATGGAGGAGTAAGCTGAGAGAGAATTCCTTTCTCTTTTAGGTAACCTAGGAACTCGGCACTTAAGTATTCTCCACCTCGATCAGATCTTAGTGTCTTAATACTTTTGCCTGTTTGGTTTTCCGCTTCACTCTTGAATTCCAGGAATTTCTCAAAGGCCTCTGATTTATGCTTCATTAAGAAAACATATCCATACCTAGAGAAATCATCTGTAAAAGTAATGAAGTAGGAATAACCACCTCTCGCATGTGTAGACATTGGACCGCATACATCGCTGTGTATGAGTCCTAAGAGCTCGCTCGCTCTTACTCCTTGTCCAGTGAATGGAGTCTTTGTCATCTTTCCTTTGAGACAAGATTGACAAGTGTCATAAGTTTGATATTCGAACGTGTTCAAATATCCTTCTCTATGCAACTTAGTCAACCTTCTCTCATTGATGTGACCCAGTCTACAATGCCATAAGAAAGCTTTATTTAAATCTGGAGACTTTCTTTTTAGTGTGTTCTGGACATTGAAAATTTGGAGTTGGTTTAACACATATATGCCGTTATTTAGAGTACCGGACCCAATCAAACCATGATTAAGGTGGATGTTGACAACATCTCTTACAAACGTGAAATCATAACCTTTATTTGATAACAAGGAAACTGATATGATATTACACGTTAAGCTGGGTACAAAATAACAGTTTTGTAAAACCAAAATGTGTCCACTCGTCAATCCTAGGTGATAATCCCCGACGGACGCAGCTCCCACGCTAGCTCCGTTAGCAACCCTGAGGATCATATCACCTTCCTTCAGCACTCTACGGTTTCTCAGTGCCTGCAATGAATTGCAAATATGAGATCCTGATCCGGTATCCAATACCCAGGAAGCAGAGTTGATTGACAGACAATTCTCAATTACAAACACACCTGAAGTCGAAGCCACAGCTTGCTTCGGTTCCTGGTTCTTGGCGTTCCACGCCTTGCAATCCTTCTTCCAGTGCCCTTTCCTGTGACAATGGAAGCACTCATCCAGGCCAACTACCGGTGCTGTAAACTTTTTCTTTCCCTTCTTTCCCACCTTACTAACACCTCCTCTAGGTCTGGGTGCGGCCTTCTTCTTCCTTCCTTTGGCCCTAGCCTTGGACCCGGAAGAAGATGCACCGCCAACAAACATAGCGGGTGTTTCCCTTGCCTTCTGCAAGGTGCCCTCTGCACTCCTTAACATGTTCAGGAGTTCCGCAAGTTCAACTTCTTTTCCTTGAAGATTGAAGTTGAGGATAAACTGGGCGTAGGTGGGAGGAAGGGACTGGAGAACAAGGTCTGTATAGAGCTCATTATCCAAAGTCGTCCCAAGGTCTGCGAGCTCTTCTATGTAGCCAATCATCTGTAGGACATGTTCACCTACCGATGACCCGACAGCCAACCTCGCTCGAAACAATTTCTTAGAGGTCTCGTATCTTGCTATACGAGATTGCTCTCCATAAAGTTCCTTTGTATGGAGAAATATGCCATCTAGGGACATATCCTCGTGCCTCCTCTGATGTTCATTGTTCATCGAGGCAAGCACGATGCACTTGGCTCTCGCGCAATCTAAATCCCAGGTTTTGCGGATTTCCTTATCCGCATTGCTGGATTTGGGACCAAGGACAGCAGGTGCTGTAGCGGTGAGGACGTACCCCAGTTTGTCATAGGTCAAAGCCATCTTGACATTCCGCAGCGAATCTTTATAGTTTGGCCCCGTCAGTATATTTTTCTCTAAAAGTAACTTAAGTCCAGTCATTTTCAGGGTCGCTGCAATTAGGAGAGAGAGAAGAAAACTCTTTAGCATGATGCTCTTGCAAGTTTAGAGTGGATTTTAGTTTATCTAAACTGGATGGCTCCCACTGTTTCTCGAATCCTTCCTCAAACCATAAAAGAAGAATTAGCCAAGACTATTCTCACCGTACAATACTTTCTTAACCGTTCAGCCAGGCCGGTGTCGATACTTCGAGGGAGGTTTTCCAACGCTATCGCGAAGTTCCTTAATTAAATAACCTCTTTTCTCTGGGGGCGTAACCCCGCTGACACTTTTCTGGACACCTACTAGGTTTATAGCATTGATCGTTAAGCGACGAATATCCTGATAAGTAGCATATACTCACAGTAGGATCGGGATCCAAATATCATCGTCTGATAATGCTGTAGGAATGCTACCAACATTCATCAAACTCAAAATGGTATGCATCTCTTTGCAAATTTCAGTTTCTTTAGAAATTCCCGATATAAGTTTTTACCCCATGCTCTTATGACCTTGGCGTTGGTCAAAATGTCATAAGTCACATGTCAAGTTCTACCCATCATTATCTTGTTAATTTGAACCCATCCGTATATATCCCTGACGTTGGCCAAATGATAATACGACTGTCCCAAACCAACTCATCTATCTATGCAACAAATGAATATCTAGCAGCTACCAAACACTATGCCATGACGTTGGCCAAAACTGCATAGCTTGAATACTACTGAATACCCAAATGAAATGACGGAGGGCTACGACTGGTTTTGGCGAAACCGTGAACGTAGTGAACTTGATATAACCGAAGGAACCTGATAGCTTTTAAAAGGAGTGGTTAAGACTCCGCATTTAAAAATATCTGTTTTAAAAATAACCGAGTGGTTTCTTTTAAATTGTTCCAACGATTTAAACTTTGGTTTATTTTACTTTGCATTATAGATAATGCGTCCCATCATTAACCTATCATTGCAGAAAACAACGAAAATACAACGTCCTCTTATGCCATCCGCATTCGCCACGGGGTCCCGTCATCACCCGTTAGGTTACTTAACTAACGACAGAGCGGGGGCTGGGCTAGCGCGGGTGTAAAACATAAGTGGCGTCTAAATAGCTATCATAAATATAGATATTTTACATTCGTCTGACGCAATGATATTCATTCCAGAACACAGATAAACAATATTGGATTTGCAAGCAATCTGTATTTCTTTTGAGCCTGCAAGAAAAGACAGATTACACAGTTGTGATGAATAGCCGTTACCCCACCCTCGACCCCTACGGGTACGGCAAACTACCCACCCGGCAGTCTGTGTACCCCACCTTGGGTCAGTCCTAGGAGCAAAAACAGTAAAATGAAATAATACAACGGTGGCTACGACCGCAACCTGGAAGTGCCCCGCGAAAATAATATTACAACAAATTACATTTACAACAAATGAATTAAACAATAACCCATTGCTAACCCCGGCTATACACCACAACAGTCCAATACAGTTTATATGCACAAACAAATATAACCATTTCAGAAATGTGCAACCCCCTGCCAACCGACATACTAGTAGTTGGGGAAGGTTTACGAACACATTAAACAATCACAGATATAATCCAATACGCAAACACTGTACAATTCGATCGAATAAACAACATCAATATTGCTCCAAAATCTGCTCTGTTAAATAGTAACCTGAGCAATAATTAAACATTCCAGAAAACCCAAAACACCACAGGGGACCCACCCAAAAAAAACGAGCTCCTGACTCGTCAACTCGGCCGCGGTTGCGCGGCGGATCGGTGGGATCCGCCGCCCTTCCGCGGCGCTTTAGACGAATCAGAAGCCCAAATTTTTTGGGTGTTCTACTGTGGTCATGTCAAGCTCTCTGAACATACCTGAAAAATTTTCTGACTTCATTTTAACTTCGACAGAAACTTGACAGAATTAGGGTTTTGCGGCTTTGTTTTTCCGTTCGAAATTCGTACAAATTTGCAATTAAGTTATTTATTGTTTAGCGAGGCTCTGATACCACTGTAAGTCGATGTAGTACACCCCAGTACTTGTGGGGAGGCGGATTTTACAAAAACGATCAAGTTTAAGGAACGAACATCGACTAACCGCTTAAATCGAAGCTAAACAAATAATAACCAAACACATAGCTAAACTAAACTATAGTGTTAAGGGATTATACCGATCGAAACTAGTCCTTCGTCTTTACGTCCTCCTTTGTTCTCCTCGACCTTCTCTAGGTAGTAGACGATCCACCCGAGAGCGAAACTCCAAGCTAAACCTCTAACTTGAGGTAACTAATCAACTTTGATTGCTAATCAAAGATGAAAGGATGATGTAGAGTAAAGGTTATGGATTGTTTAGTCTAACTAATCCTTTGATCTCAACACATGAGGATTAAGGATTAGGGTTTGAAGATGAGAGCTTGAGGAGAGAGAATGTGAGATAAGATAATGAGAGAAGAGAGAGAGTGTATCATAATATTATGAAGCATTCTTATTTTAGAATAATGAATAAAGGAAATGAATAAGCATGCTTCATAAAATATCTAGTGGTGATTCATTAGCATGAGTCATTAAGCAATAAATGTGCATTAATGAAATGAATGAATCACCACCATGACTCACTTTCTTATCCAAAAGAAACCTCCTTAGTCACATCTTCTAGAAGCTTCTCGTACAATTACGAGAACGCCCCTCCAATCCGCAAAAATACGGAAAAACTTTAGACTGTAAAAATCCAATAACCGGATACCAGTAACTGGCTTAAACCAAACCCGACTGGTAAAAACTGTCCGAAAGTCGTACGCGCGTAAACGCACGTATGCGTCCGAACCCTTTGTTGCAAAACCATGCAACCTCTATATCGTTTCGCCTGGAGTAGGAAACTCTCTGTGTGGGACTCTAGAGACTCGACTACTACGCTGGCAGTGGGTTTAACCATAGATCGCAAGCGGCACTAGCTGTACGTAACGGTCCCCAGGTAGTTGTCGATAAGAAGGCCGATGAGTAAACCCATCCGAACTCCTACTGAGTCTGATGTGACAATCTCTATACAGTCCGGTCCGTTCGTCCATGACTATCGCATATCGGGCCTAGGGGGGCGGCAAGCGTCAGTCCCCTAATAGCGGTATAAGTCGTGTCGGAGTGAAGCCCATTACACCCTGAGAAACTACTGGAACCTACCAGCAAATCTCGCTTGCCCTGGCCAGGGACTTTGCGTAATGGCTCTCTGACACAGCACGATATCTACTCCCAATACCGGGAGGGACGAATCCTGTCTAACCGCCACTGCCTCCAAGTGCTCGGGACTGCACCCAACTGCTACCTGTTTGCACGACTCCTTTGAGCCGTGGTAGGGTAGCAATCTAAGAACAGTGGGACACACTCGAGGCGAAGTAGCTGTGTCAAGTCTGCGGACTACGCTGTACTCATGTCACCTGGGAACTGTTTACTGACGACTGGTATCAAACCAACCAACAGTTCCCTGTGAGTCCTGTCCGGTGTACCCGTAACCTAACGAGCACCTGCATACTATCTCCAGTACGACGTACTGACGGCTGTGGGACAGACCATCTCCCCAACTGGGATGAGAAGCGTACACACTAGTCTACTCCGGAGTATCGATGCTCTGTCTCGATAATCCAACGACCAGGGACCTGAATAAGGATGTGCTTGTAGACTACCCAGCCCCCACTAGTGTGACTGCCATCACAACGCTGGTAGACAAGCAAGATCCTAAGAGCTCTATCAATACGTACACTCACATATTAAGATAGAAAAACCAAGTAGCATACTACCATGTTTAGCAAGACTGTTATATACATGTGAATATCCCAAGCTTCCATTAAGTAATATACAAGCTAGTATGATACAGTAATGGCCTTCTAGGGCATAAACACTAACACATCGGTAGCCGAGCACGTGCTAAAGATGATCGGCTACATTGAGGAGCTCGCGGACCTAGGGACCACATTGGAGGCTGAACTCTATACGGATATAGTTCTCCAGTCCCTTCCTTCCACTTACGCCCAGTTTATACTGAACTTCAACTTACAAGAAAAAGAGGTTGAACTTTCAGAGCTCCTCAACATGCTGAGAAGCGCCGAGGGCACCCTACAGAAAGGTAGGGATACATCCACTTTGTTTGTAGGAGATCATCTTCTTCTAGGTCGAAGGCGAAAGCCAAGGGAAAGAAGAAGAAGGCCCCCGCCAAACCAAGGGGCGGTGTTAGTAAGGTGGATACGAAGGGAAAAGGTAAAGCAACAAAGATAGCGGGGAAGCTTGTGGATAAGGAAGAATGCTTCTATTGTCATAAGAAAGGACACTGGAAGAATGATTGCAGGGCCTGGAAGGCCAGAACACAGGAATTGAAGCAGGTTGCAGCTTCAGCTTCAGGTGTGTATGTTATTGAAAACTGTCTTTCAATAAACTCTACTTCCTGGGTATTGGATACCGGATCAGGATCTCATATCTGTAATTCTTTGCAGGCGTTGAGAAACCGTAGTGTTTTGAAGGCAGGTGACATGACCCTCAGAGTTGCGAACGGAGCTAGCATGGATGCTAAAGCCGTGGGGGACTATCACCTGGGAATGTCAGATGGATATGTTTTGGTTTTGCGTAATTGCTTTTTTGTACCCAACGCAACTTGTAATATCATTTCTGTATCTTTAGTTTCTAAAGAAGGTTATGAATTTACGTTTGTAAGTAATGTTGTAAACATTCATCTTAATCAAGTTCTGATTGGGTCAGGTACATTGAGTAATGGTATATACGTATTGAACCAACCACAGATTTTCAATGTCCAGAATACACATAAAAGAAAGTCTCCAGAAATAAATCAGACTTTCTTGTGGCATTGTAGACTGGGTCACATCAATGAGAGAAGGTTGACGAAGTTACATACAGAAGGGTATTTGAATGCGTTCGATTATCAGTCGTATGCCACTTGTCAATCCTGTCTCAAAGGAAAGATGACAAAGACTCCGTTTACTGGACATGGAGTAAGAGCGAGCGAGCTCTTGGGACTCGTACACAGTGACGTGTGCGGTCCAATGTTTACACATGCCCGAAGCGGACATTCTTACTTCATTATTTTTACGGATGACTTCTCAAGGTACGGTTATGTCTTCTTAAAGAAACATAAGTCCGAAGCCTTTGGAAAATTCCAGGAGTATAAGAATGAAGTAGAGAAACAGACCGGCAAAAGTATTAAGATTCTAAGATCAGATCGAGGTGGAGAATACTTAAGTGCCGAATTCCTGAATTACTTAAAAGAGAACGGAATTCTCTCTCAGCTTACTCCTCCATACACCCCGCAACATAACGGTGTATCGGAGAGACGGAACCGCACCCTATTGGATATGGTGCGGTCCATGATGAGTAACGCTGAGTTACCACGATCATTCTGGGGATATGCGCTAGAAGCAGCTGCATATCTGTTGAAAAAGGCTCCCACCAAGACTGTGCCTACCACCCCATATGAGATGTGGACTGGGAAGAAACCCTGTCTTAAGTATCTCAAGGTATGGGGATGTCCAGCTTTTGTAAAAAGCAGCATGCGGACAAGCTTGAGGCACGTTCAGTACAGTGTAAGTTTGTGGGATACCCAAGGAACTCCAGGGGGTATCTTTTCTATTCCGCTGAGGAACAAAATGTTTTTGTTTCTCAGCATGCCCGCTTCTTGGAAACTGAGTTTTTGGAAACCCAGATAAGTGGGAGCACAATAGAACTGGAAGAAGTTCTAGAACCACAGACTGTTACTGAAAGCTTAGTGGAACCAGAGGGTTCAACAGAACAGGACATTCCTACGCCGCTCCGCAGAAGTAGTAGGCAGACTCATCCTCCCGAGAGATACTACGGTTTTCTCATAGACGGGGATAGAGAGGATTGCATCATAGATTATGATGAGCCTACTAGCTTCCAGCAGGCCGTTCAGAGCGTTGACTCAGTGAAATGGCTGGATGCAATGCGGACCGAAATGGAGTCCATGTACACCAACAAGGTATGGACGTTGGACGTTGCTCCAGACGGGGTAAAACCCGTAGGATGCAAGTGGATCTTCAAAAGGAAGATTGGTGTAGATGGGCAGGTTGAGTCCTATAAAGCTAGGCTGGTAGCAAAGGGTTTCCGTCAAAGACCTGGCTTGGACTATGACGAAACCTTTTCTCCAGTAGCCATGCTGAAATCCATTCGGATCCTTCTTGCCATTGCTGCCTTCCACGATTATGAGATCTGGCAAATGGACGTAAAGACCGCTTTTCTAAATGGAAATCTACTGGAGTGTGTCTATATGGACCAGCCAGAGGGTTTCATTCAGAGTGGGAGCAGCGGAAAGGTGTGCAAGTTGCTTAAGTCCATCTATGGACTAAAGCAGGCATCGCGGAGTTAGAAAATCTGCTTTGATGGTCAAAGAATTTGGCTTTGTCAAAAATCCAGATGAACCATGCATCTATAGTAGATTTGTAGCGAGAACTGTAGTATTCCTCGTTTTATACGTGGATGACATTCTCTTAATAGGAAATGACATTCCTATGCTACAATCTGTCAAGGGGTTCTTATCACACAGGTTCTCCATGAAAGACCTGGGTGATGCCTCGTACATTCTGGGTATCCGGATCTACCGTGACAGATCCAAGAGGATATTAGGACTTTCACAGTCCAGGTACATCGACACCATACTGAAGAGATTCAGTATGGAAGATTCCAAGCGCGGTAACCTACCGGCTTGTCACGGGATCACCCTCTCTAAAGAGATGTCTCCCAAGACTGATTTGGAGAGGGATCGCATGTCTATTATACCCTACGCTTCTTCGGTAGGCTCTATAATGTATGCGATGTTGTGTACAAGACCGGATGTAGCTTATGCACTGAGTGTGGTAAGCCGGTATCAGTCAAACCCTGGGGAGAAACACTGGATAGCGGTAAAGAACATTCTCAAGTATCTGAGAAGGACTAAGGAGATGTTCTTGGTGTATGGCGGAAAAGACCTCCAAATCGAGGCCTTTGCTGACTCCAGCTTCCAGAGTGACAAGGATGATTCCAAGTCCATGTCGGGTTTTGTCTTTACCCTCAATGGAGGGGCGGTGTGTTGGAAGAGTTCCAAACAGGAAACCGTTGCAGACTCGACTATGGAAGCGGAATACATCGCTGCATCTGATGCCGCAAAAGAAGCTGTCTGGATGAGGAAGTTCTTGAAAGAACTTCAGGAGATTCCGTCCATTGTTGATCCAATACCTCTGTATTGCGACAACAACGGGGCTATAGCTTTAGCGAAGGAACCCAGGTCCCATCAGAGATCTAGGCACATCTTGAGGCGGTATCACCTGATCAGGGAGATCGTAGATCGCCAGGAGATCGAGATTCGGAGAGTCGCTTAAGAAGATAACACTGCAGATCCATTCACCAAGGCCCTGCCCCAGACTCAGTTCGAGCGGCTGATCGAGATGATAGGTCTTCGATACGCCAGTACATGGCCTTAGTGCAAGTGGGAGATTGTTAGTGTATATGCCCTAGAGGCCATTACTGTATCATACTAGTTTGTATATTACTTAATGGATGCTTGGGATATTCACCTTGTATATACAATCTTGCTCAAAATAGTAGTATGCTACTTGGTTTGTTTCTGCTTCAATGTGTACATGTGTTTATTTTTGTATATCGCCTATACACATTAGTAGAGCTCTTAGGATCTTTGCTTGATTACTAGCGATGTGATGGCCGTCACACTAGTAGGGCTGGGTAATCTATAAGCACATCCTTATGCAGGTCCCTGGTCGCAGGACTATCGAGACAGGGCATCGATACTCCGGAGTAGACCAGCGCATGCGCTTCTCATCACAGTGTGGGAGACGGTCTGTCCCACAGCCGTCAGTACGTCGTACTTGAGATAGTATGCGGGTGCTCGTTAGATTACGGGTACACTGGACAGGACTCGTCGGGAACTGACTAGTTGGTATTATGCCTATCGTCAGTTATCAGTTCCCAAGTGACATGAGTACAGCTTAGTTCGTTGACTTGACACTGTCACTTCGCCTCAAGTGTGTTCCCACTGTACTTTGATCACTACCCTACCACGGCTCAAAGGAGTCGTGCAAACAGGTGGTGGTTGGGTGCAGTCCCGAAGCACTTGGAGGCAGTGACGGTTAGACAGGATTCGTCTCTCCCGGTATTGGGGGTTGACATCGCGCTGTGTCTAGGAGAGCCATTACACGAGTAGTCCCTGGCCAGGGCAAACGAGATATACTGGTAGGCTTCCAGTGTTATCTCAGGGTGTTTTGGGCTTCACTCCGGCACGACTTGTACCGCTATTGGGGGACTGACGTTTACCTCCCCCTAGGCCCGCCATGCGATGTATCAGACGAACAGACCGGACTGTACGGAGAATGTCACACTCAGGCTCAATAGGAGTTCAGATGGGTTTCGCCTCGTCGGTCTTCTTGTCGGCACTACCTGGGGACCGTTACGCACAGCTAGTGCCGCTTGCGGTCTGTGGTTAAATTCACTGCCAGCGTAGTGTCGAGTCTTTAGAGTCCCACACAGAAAGCTTTTCGCCTTTAGGCAAAAGAGTAGAGGTCGCATGGTATTGCGACAGGTCGCATGGTATTGCGACAGGTCGCATGGTTTTGCGACAGGGTTCGGTCACATCCGTGCACTTGTGCACGTACAGTGTCCGGACAGTTTACACTAGCGGGCTTTGGTTTAAGCCGGATCCTAGTGTACCTTATAGGATTGGATTTATCCAGTTTGCATTCGTGTTTCTCGGAACGCGGATGCGGATGTGTATGCACAGTTGACAGGGAAGCAGAGGCAGTGGATTCTCATTAGGGATGTTGACAGTTGACCGTTGACTATTGACCTTTTGATCAACCCTAATGAGAATATGATATGTGATTAACTATTATATTAATTAAGTATTATGGTGACATGGTTGTTGACTTTTGTTGACTTTGTTGACTTGTTGACTTTTGTTGACTTGTTGACTTTGTTGACCGGTTGACTAGGCTTGACTAGTGGACCATCATGATAACCATAGCCATCATTTCATGGCAAAGACTTTTACTTGCTTGCTCATTTGTGTAAAATGAGTGCATGATATGATATGGTTATGGTTGCTTCAACCATCACATAAGACTTTTTTGATATGATGAGTTATGATTACTTTGGATTATGAGAGGGTGAAAGACAAAAGAGAGCCTCATTCTTTCTTTCTCATTCTCTCTCTTGTTCTTGAGCTCTCCATTTTTGCTCTCACCCTCTTGCTCTTGCTCCCTCTCTTTACTCTATGGTTCATATCTCTCATGAGTTGAGAATCAAGAACCTTAGATAAAATCCCATTCTATTTCTTCTCTACTCATTCTAGTTCACTAGGTTTAGCAAACCAAGTGAACTAGTTTCTTCAAAGAACGAAGAAGGAGCTAAAGGTTGGAGCTTTCAGGTGGATCTATCGTCGGCGTACGGAGACGACGAGAAGAAGCCAATCGGACCACCATCGGAGTTTGAAGACGAAGGAGTTCAAGACAAGCAAGGTATAACCCCCTAACCGAGTAGCTAGAAACTCAAGTTAGGTTGTTAGATAGATGTTTAACCAAGATCCGGGTTATAGGTCCATGTTACCACCTCCGTAAAAATTGTTTTTTACCAAATTCCGCATTCCCGAAAGTACCGGGAGAGGTAGCATGGACTTACAGCTACGTGCTGGGCGTTTGTGGAATGCCGTGAGAAAACAGTCAGGTTTTGTTTTCCCGGCGAGACAGTTCTTGTTGTGCGGGAGGACAGTGGTGTCGCCCCTCACAGCTTGAATTCAGCCTTTTTCGCTAGTTGGCTTTTGAGGAGAGGATGTCGAGAATTCTTGTCTTGCATTCGTGATGCTAGAGCCACAGTGGGTTTGTTGGACTGGCTTTCCATCATGCGAGACATTTTCTATGTTTGTTTGGGATCAGGTCATCATTGGTTGCGGATTCGGAGTGATGACATTCCGAAGACTGCTTTGTGTGTGCTACGGGAAGTATGTGTTTTGGTGGTGTCGCTGGACTCACCAATGCCTTAGCAGCACTCGTGGATGTGATGAACCAGTTTTCTTCAGGCCGTTCCTCGACCAGTTTATTGTTGTGTTATTGATGACATTCTGGTCTTTTCCAAGAGTCATGAGGAACATGTGCATCACTTGAGGATTTGCTTTGCAGACATTGGTAGAGTACCAGCTGTTTGCTAAATTCTCGTAGTATTCTTACAGGCTTGATTGTGTTGAGTTCCTAAGGACATGTGGTTACCGGAGACGGTTTTCGTACGGACCCGAGGAAGATCGAGGTCGTACAGCTTTAGCCCAGACATGTAGCAGGGACGGAGGTCCGCAGCTTTTGGGCTTAGCCGGTTTTTACTGCCGTTTCGTGCATGATTGCTTGTGTAGCGCTGCACCGTTGACAGGGTTGACCAGGAAGGTATTTCTTTTTCTTGGACTAAGGCATGCGTGCGGAGTTTTCAGCAGTTGAAGACTCGGTTGACAACTGCACCAGTTCTTTCTTTGCTTTCTGGATTGGGCGACTTTGTTGTTTAACTATGATGTTTCACGAGTGGGGCTCGATTTTGCGTTGATGTGGCATTATAGAGTTATCGTTTTTGCTTCCTGACAGTTGGAGGAAGTACGACCAGGATTTTCCACTCATGATCTTGAGATGGCCACGGTGGTCGTGCGTTGAAGATCTGAGGACACTACTTGTGCGGAGAGTCGTGTCAGATTTTCATGGACTACCAGAGCATAATGTACATCTTCCTGCAGCGGGTGTTGATTGCTGAGATAGCACCATTTGATGGAGCTTGTGTAGGATTGTGTTTGTGAGATCCTCGTTACCTATGGGAAGGCGATTGTGGTAGCTGATGCTTGAGTCGTGGACCCGGGGTTAACTTGTCCCAGTTGTGCGCAGTTCTGAGACAGTCTTCTGCAGATTTACAGTTCTTGTGCGATCGTTGAGTACAGCTTAAGTTCGCCTCCACTGAGGGGATAGCTTTCTCGTGTCCGCGCCCGTCTACTTTTACTTAATCGTTTTCGTGAGGCACAGCCCACCGATGCTCGTTGTCTGTGATAGTTGAGCATGTTCGGCAGGGTAAAGATTCGGAGTCCTAGATTTGTGACCAGGGTGTGCTACGTTTAGGGACGCGTTGTGTGTACCTGATACTGATGGGTAGAGGCGCGAAATCGTAGAGCAGGCACATCAGTCAGCTTTCTGTGTTCATTAAAGTTCCACCATTATGTGACGTAACTTGTGAGATAGTTACGGGTGGGCAGGGATGAAGAGTGAAGTTTCGGATTTCGTTTCAAGGTGTCTGTCTTGTTGCGAGCTAAGGCTGAGCATTTGAGACCGGCTGGCGAGTTGCAACCTTTAACCATTCCGGAGTGGGAATGGGAGCAGATCTCCATGAATTTCGTTATGGTGTCTACCCAGGGTTAGACAGGGTGTGACTCTATTTGGATGTTGGTTGCCCGGTTATGCTCAGATTGCTTAATTGTTCGTAGGTAAGTTTGTGCGTTTGCATGGAGTTCCTTCATGTGTTGTATCCAATAAAGGCACCCAGTTCGCTTTCCGTCATGGCAGGAACTACAGGAAGCCTTGGATACTGGTTGAGCTTTAGCTCCGCTTCCCATCCGTATGGCGATGGTCAGTTAGAGCGGACTATATAGACTGTGGAGGATATGCTTGTGCGTACGTACTAGGTGTTTGTTGGCAGTTGGGATCATCACTTGCCTTTGTTAGGGTTCTCCTTCGATAGCTGTTATCAGGAGACATTCCAATTTGCAACCTTTAGGTTTTGTTTGGTAGGTCGTGTAGATCGCCAGTCTGTTTTTCTGACTCTACGAGAGTAGGATTTTGGACCCCAGCTAGTCATGAGACTACGGAGAAGATCCAGTTGAGTCAGGTCAGGATGAAAGCAGCCCAGTGCAGAAAGGAGTCTTATGCCGACCGTGGTGGTCGCAGACTTGAGTTCGCAGTGGAAGATCATGTATTCCTACGGAATTTTCGGATGAAATGGCGTGTTGAGATTTGGGAAGCTTAGTCCCAGATTGTTGGTCCTTTGAGATCCTCGAGCGAGTTAGTTCCATTGCCTATAATATGGTACTTCCGCCCATATTTTTTTTTGAGTATTCACCTAGTATTCCATGTGTCGATACTTCGCAAATACCTTCATGACTTTTCTCACATGATTAAGCACCTGACCATTCTTTTGGACGCGATTTTTCGTTCACCAGCTGTCGATAGTTTTAGAGGATCGGCAGGTGGAGAGAGTTTGTTCAAGGGTCTTGCTATATGTGAAGGTTCTTGGCGTAGCCGTATAGTAAGGTGATCACTTAGAAGGCTGCGAGCGAGATTTGGGAGTTTTTGTACTCATCTCTTTGAAGGTACACTTAGTAAGAATTTTAATTCGGGGACCGAATTTCTATAACGGGGGAAGATTGTAACGTTTTAGAAATCGTTTTGTGAATTTTCCGTTTTTTGGGTAAAATAGTCGGTGTTTTCCGTTTTAACCCGATTATGATCAATCTTCTGTATAGACTTACCAGCACCTAGTTTAGCTAGAATAAAGCTAGTACGTGAACTTTGGGGGTCAATGGGAAGTTTTGGTTCACATAGAATTTTTCACTAATTAAATATTATTTTAATGCTTTATTTGTGCACATTATTAGTTGTAATTACTTTTTTGTGGGTTAGTTACTACTAATGTGGTTTTATACTAAATTAATCACTAGAATTATGTTTAGAACCTTCTCTCCAAAATATCTTGATTTTTTTGGAATTATATGATTTTTTTTAAAAGAAAAGATAATGAAGACTTAAAGCTTTTGTTTTATTATACAATTATTGCAATTTCCTTCTAGAAATTTCCACACAACTCCACACAAACCCTAGCCTTCTCACTTGGCCGGCCACATCAAATTCCTTGCTGTCCTTAATTTTTCTTCACCGATTTCTTCTCAATTTGCTTCAAAAAAATCTTGAAAAATCGAAATAAATTCATAAAAATTCAAATATAAATCAAACCCTTCATTCTTCTTCTTCAATCTTGCTTGGATCTTCATTCTAGTAGGGATTTTGGAGGCTACAGTTTGGATTGTTCTTGTTTCCAACCTTGTCTCTTTGAAGGTATAAATCCAAACCCTAATATCTTTTTGTAGTTTAATAGTTTAATTTGCTTAATTAGATGTTTAATTTAAGCTTTTAAATTCATATTTAGAAATTCAAGATATCATTTTGATAATCAAATTAGGGTTTTGATTAGTGATTTGGTTAAGTGATAAGTTAAGACAAATGAAAACTTAATCAAGTTGCTAATTTGTTAAATGATATTTTCCTAATCGGCTAATTAAGCTAATTAGCAAACTAAACTTTTGCTAATCCTAATTAGTGAAATCTAAAATTTTAGTAAAGCTTTAAATGGTTTAACCTTACTATTTTGAGATGTTTGTAAATTCTAGTTTTGATAAAACTTGTAGTTTTGTGCTAAAATGATATATGCTGCTTACTAGGTTTCGGTAAATTTTAGGCGTGGGTTTCTTTTGACGTTGCAACGTTAATTATATTGATTGCACGTTTATTATTGTGTTTTGAATGCGCGATCAGTACGATCAGGGTCTAGGCTTGGTAATTGTGTTGCTTTGCGTTCCTAGTTAGGGTCGTGCCGATGTCGTTCGTGTCTCTGTGTAGCTTTTGCTCTTGAGTTCGTTTCGTAGTGTCGCTACGCACGTTAGCCGCTAAACGTAAACTCGAGAGTATGTTTGGAGTTGGTGTGTCGGTCAAACGTAGTTGTACGTAGTTTTGGTCTATTGCTTATATACGCTTGCTTTATTGTTATATGTGTTCAGGATCGCAGGCGGGGACTTCGGGCGCTGGGAACTGGGGAAAGAGAGTAGTTGGCTTTACTTAGCCAGGATGGTTGGTGAGTAGATTTAACATCTAAAGCGGAATCGCCCGCATGACGTTATGCGTCTGGGCTAGAGATGTTATGTTATTGTCGCATATTCTATTTCATATATAGAGTTGCTCATACACATTACTGCTTAGTTATTGTTGTGCTTGGACAAGTAACCTTAGAACACTGCACTATTATTGACGGCTTATGTTGCACGAGTACTGATTGTATGCCATACACAGCGTCAATAATTGCCATGACACGCAGAACACCCATACTTATATGATATTGTTTGGTTAGGGATATTGAGACATTGATTTATATTCCTTTATGCATATGACATCTAGCATACCTGTAGACCTACATGCTTACCACATATACCTTGACATGCTTACATGCTAGTTAGCTATATATCTATATGATATTGTACCTTTAGTGATAGGTATTTTCACACATGAGATATAGCAACATGTTCACCTTTATGTGATGTTGTATGGACTTGGAGAGTTCAGGAACCGCATGATATATATATTAACTTGTTGCAGTTAAATAGCGGTTTTCCTTTATATGCTCATATTACTGTTTCATGTTGCATATATTACATTCATGCATTTCATATGATGTTCTCTTATATTATACTCCTAAGTATATATAACAATGGAGTGGGACGCTGTTATATGTGCAAATATATATATATATATATAGATATATATATATATTAGTGGAGTGGGACGCTAATATATATGTATTGATTCAAGCAAGTATTCTTATTCCTTACTTGATATTTGGATGCATCTACTTAGACTTTTGTTATAAACCGATACGGGGGTCGAGAGTGTCGGTGTTTGGTACTTGAGATTCGAAGGAAGTATAAACCGATACGGGGATCGAGAGTGTCTATGTTTGGCACTTAAGATTCGAAGGACGTATAAACCGATACGGGGATCGAGAGTGAAGGTGTTTGGCACTAAAGATTCGAAGGACGTATAAACCGATACGGGGATCGAGAGTTTCGGTGTTTGGCACTTAAGATTCGAAGGACGTATAAACCTGTTTTTATGTGTCGATGCTAAGCACTAGTTTTCATGATGGTTTCGGGTGCAGATGTAGGACACTTAGGTTTCATGAGACATACTCGATTATTGGACACTACAGGATATATGAGATTTACTTGATGTTGGACATTCAGAATATATGCAATTTACTTGATATTGGACACTACATGATATATTGATATTTACTTGATGTTGCACATTTCACGATATATGAGTCTTACTTGTTGTTGTATATTCAGGATATATGAGATTTACTTGATATTGTACATTCATGATATATGAGACTTATAGGATATGAGGGCCAATTTGTGGGCTGATTGTGGAAATTTAGGATTTAGATTGTCTTTATGGACTTTGGTCCTACCACGAGGTCAGGATTCAGTGAGGATGACATGTTTTATCCCATACTTAGCATTTATTGTATATGCATTGCTTCCTGTATTAGTAGTACCAGATAGAGTACCTTTCATGACTGTTGCATTTACATACTGTTATTTTATATGCATTGCTTCATGTATTAGTTGTATCTGATAGAGTACCTTACATGACTATTGCATACATATTGCTATTATTGTTCATGTAGTAGTAGTACTTGATAGAGTACCTTACATGACTGTTGCATACATATTTCCATTTATTGCTATCAGCTTGCATGGATTAGATTCGCGTTGTACGTGCATACTTGCGATTACCTGCATATGCTATATATTATTCATGAGTTGGAAACTCACCGCGTTGTGCCACGGTGTTTTGCAGGTAGTCCTTCAGGGCAGTCGCGGCAGGCTTTTCATCTATCGCATCATCTTTTGCTGCGGATACCGCTTCGGCTCACAGTTTGCAGTTTTGCTTAGGTGGGTTTGTGGTCATCCGTTTTTGTTCTTTGTATATCCGTTGTATCCTGTACTCTCCATCTACCACTTCCATGTATGACTTAGAGACTTGGTGTGAGGACGATATTGTATTTCTTTTTGTGACTTGGAAGTCTTTTATGAAGTTTTATTTATATCGTCTCTTTCTTCGCTATGGCGTCGTATATCTGATGTGGTAGTTGTTTTCCGCCGTTGGGGATGGATTTTGCTCCCGTTTGGGATGCTTTTACTTATATTATATTGTACCCATTTTTGGGGGCTTATTTTACAAAGGAGGTGCTGCCAAAATTTTAATGGAAGAAAAGTTGGATTTTAAAGAATTTGGTTTGAGATTTCAAAAGTTTTAATAATGTTCTTATTTCTTACTACTTTTGATGGTTTAGATTGCTGGGTTTCGGCTTACTTAAATTGTGTTACGCCTGTAGACGTAGCGTAGTTTAATGACCATCACGTGCCAATTTCGGGTTGTGACAGTTAGCCCCGAAACTTTTGCCCGGCCCTTTCCCTCTACCTTACTGACACCGCCTATCTGCTTGGTGGAGGCCTTCTTCTTCTCTCCCTTGGATTTTTCCTGGATCTAGAAGTGGAAGATTCCACAATGAGCAGAGCGGGTATCTCCCTGGATTCTTTCAGGGTGCCTTCTGAGCTCCTAAATATGTTGAGGAGTTCTGGAAGTGTAACTTCCTTCCCTTGAATGTTGAAATTCAAGATAAACTGGGCATAGGAGGAGGGGAGCGACTGTAGAATTAAGTCAATACATAACTCGTTCTCCAACGTAGTCCCATGGTCCGTGAGCTGCTCAATGTAGCTAATCATCTTAAGGACGTGGTCCCCTATAGATGACCCGACAGCCAACCTCGCTTGAACTAATTCATTCGAGGTCTCATATATTCCGATATGAGATTGCTCTCCAAATAAATCGTTGGTATGGAGGAAGATGGAAGCTAAGTCCGTCTTCTCGGGCTGCCTCTGGTGTTCACTGTCCATTGAGGCTAACACGAGGCACTTGGCTCTCGCACTGTCTTTTTCCCGTGTCTGACGGATCCCAAGATCCGCGACGGTGTAATCTGGACCTAGGACGGCTGGGGATTTAGTAGTAAGAAGGTAGCCCAGCTTGTCATACGTAATGGCCATGCAGACATTCTTTAGCCAATCATAATAGTTTGGCCCAGACATTTTATTATCTAGTAGTACCGAAGCCCAGTCATATTCGTTGCTGCAGTCAAGAGAGAGAGGAGACACACTCAGCAAGATGCTCTTGCAAGTTTAGATTAGTTATTATTTTATCTAAATAGGATGGCTCATACTGTATCTCGAATCCTTCCTCAAACCATAAAAGAAGAATTAGTCAGGATTAATCTCACTCTTACAATACTTGCTTAACGTTTTGGCCAGGGTGGTGTTGTTACTTCGAGGGAAGTTTTCCAATGCTTTCGTGAAGTTCCTTAATTAAATAACCTCTTTTCCCTGGAAGCATAGCCACGCTAATATCGTTCTAGACACCTACTTGGTTTATAGCATTAATTGTTTAGTGAAAAAATCTCCCGAAGAGGAACGGATACTCAAGTAGGATCGGGATCCAAATATCATCGTGTGACAACCTTGAATGAATCGTACCAAAATCATCATACACCAAATGGTATGAAACACTAGCAAGTTTCAATTTCCTTAGAAACTTCCGATGTGGAATTTTGCCCCAAGCTCTTATGACCTAGACGAAGGCCAACATATCATAAGTCGTAAGTCAAGTTCTACCCGACATTGTCGAGGTTAATTTGAACCCACCCTTACATACCCTTGATGAAGGCCAAAATAATAGTACGACTATGCCAAACCAACGCATCTATCTATGCTACAGATGAATACCAAGCAGCTACCAATCACTATGCCTTGGCGAATGTCAAAATACATAGCTTGAATACTACTGAATACCTACCCAGCAACTACCAATCACTATGCCTTGGCGAAGGTCAAAATACATAGCTTGAATACTACTGAATACCCATCACTACCCAGCAGCTACCAATCACTATGCCTTGGTGAAGGTCAAAATACATAGCTTGAATACTACTGAATACCCATCTGAAATGACGGAGGGCGACGAATGGTTTTGGCGAAACCGTGAACGAAATGAACTTGATATAATCAAAGGAACCATGATAGCTTTTAAAGGTGTGGTTTAAGCTCCGAATTTAAAAGTTGATTTTTGAAAAAACCGAGTGTTTTTTGTAACTGTTCCAACGATTCAGCTTTGGTTTGTTTTCTTTGCATCAATCAATTAATGCAGTCCCATCATTTACAGCTATCATTGCAGAAGAAACGAAAATACAACGTATGCTTATGCTATCCGCATTCGCCACGGGGTCCCGTCATGCACCGTTAGGTTACTTAACTAACGGTAGAGCGGGGACTGGACTAGTGCGGGTGCAAAACATAAGCAACGTCTATTATAGCATATATATAAATATCCATTTGTCTCACGCAATAATAGGCATTCCAGATCACAGATGAACATTTTGGATATACTAGGAATTCCGCGTTTCGTTTAAGCCCATAACGAAAGATGGATTCGACCGTCGTGATGAATAGCCAAACCCCACCCTAGACACCTATGGGTGCAGCAAACTACCCGCCAAATTCCCGAAGTGAATCATCCTCCCTCAGTAAAATGAGTAGGCCACTCGTCGCTTAAAGAACACGGTAGTTTGTGCACCCCACCATTGGTCTATCCTTGGAGCATAAAACAGTAAAAGAAATAATACAACGTTGGCTACAACCTCAACCCGGATGTGCCCCGCAAAAGAATATTACATCACTTTAAAAATATACATCGAATGAAAGAAACAAAACTCTCTTCTCACCTCCCCCAGCTATTCATCCACGACGATCCAATATTCCACATACACAAACCAACAACACAGATATGTGCAACCCCTAACTAATTAACGTATAGAAATTAGCGGAAGTTTACGAACACATATACCCAAACACAGAAAACCCGATAGCCAAGAACTTTAGAATTTTGATCAAAACATATTTTCCGTGTCTACCCCATGTACAAACTAGTACACAAAAAATACTTGGTAGAAACCAAATATATCGGAAATCACACCATAAATAAGAACCACAGAAGAAAACCGAGTCAACTCGGCCTCGACTCGGCCGCGGAAACGCCGCGAAATACACTGTTTCGCCGCGCTTCCGTCATCTTGTTGGCGAGTTAATGGTTCGTTTTTCTTGTGTGTTCTTAGAATTCCCTGCTTGTAATTTTAAGGCCTCTGAAATAATTTTTAGACCAGATTTTAAAAACGACAGCAAGCTTAGGTTTTGATGTTATGATTTCGGGTTTTTCCGACGATCGAAGTTCTAACTACTTGCTAACTAGCTAGTTAAAGTTTTGAAGGCTCTGATACCAGTGTAAGTCGATATCGTGCACCCCGCGGGTTTGTGGGGAGGCAGAATGCGCAAAAAACAATTTTTACGTGCTTCGCAACAACGACTTGAACTCCAGAATCGATACTAAACCCAAACTAGCTAAACTACCATGAGGTTTAACTACTATAAAGAAAGTTATACCTCATAATATCAAGTCCTTCGGGTCTTCTTGTTCTCCTCTTCCTCGTCTTAAGCTCCTCGAAGTGTATGGATCACGCTTGCTAGGTCGGCCTCCTCAAGTCATAGACGATCCACCCGAGAGTCTATAGTTCGAGCTCCAACCTCAATACCGATGTAACTAGGGTACCAAGTTCGCTAAAATAGACAACCTAATGGATGTAGAGAGTGATTATGGATTGTTTAGTCTTAAGAACCCTAGGCTCCTCAACACATGAGACAATTAGGACTAAAGGAAGAAGAAGAGAGCTTGGAGGAGAGAGAGTGTTCAAGTTCATTATGAAAATGAAGATGGCTAAGTCTAGTGATGAATGAAGCATACACCAATTCATAAATGGAAATATCAAGCATGCTTCAATAGTCACTAGATGAGTCATCCCAAGTAGCCATGCTTCATTTAATGAAAAACCACACCCCATACATCCACCTCATTAACCATTTAATCTAAATGGTTATACAAGAATTGAGGTGTCTTCTTCTAGAAGCACTCTTGAGTAAATTACAAGAATACCCCTCACCGTATATACTTACCCGTATCCGTATTCCGAAAAATATGAATACAAAAAGACGAAAATAATCCAAGAATATAATACTAGAATCTGGCTTAAACCAAAGCACACTAGTATTATCCGCCCGAATCATTATCCGTGCACAAGTACACGTATATGATCGAACCCTGTCGTAAATGTTAGTGATATGTATGCCCTAAAGGCCATTATTGTATGATATAGTGGATGCTTGGACATATATATGGAGGACTTTCTTGCTCGATATGATTGTATGCTATCTGGTTGCCTTTATCTTAATATGTTCACTGGTATTTTTATATCGTCTCTCATATACATGTTGATAAAGCCTTTAGAATGTAGCTTCACTACCAGGACTATGATGTGGATCATACTACTGGGACCTGGGTTGTCCACAAGCACATCCTTCAATTGTTCCTAGTCGAGGGTATATCGAGACAGGGCATCGATACACCAGAGTAGACTAGTGTGTACGTTTCTTGACTCTGTAAGAGGCAAAGGTGGATCCCATATCCATTGATGTTTAACATCAAAGATTGTACACAGCTGATAATTAGAGAATGGGTACACCGAACAGGACTCGCCGAGAACTCCTAGTTGGTATTACACCTATCGTCAGATAGCAGTTCTCTGGTGACACAGGTACATGTTAGTCTGTAGACCCGAGATCGTCATAGACTCTTGTATGGCTCCCACTATGCTTTAATTTCCTCGCTGCCACAGCTCAAAGGAGTCGTGCAAACAGGTGGATTTTAGGTACAGTCCCGAGTCACATGGAGGCAATGAGTGATAGGAGGGGTTTCGTCTCTCCAGGATTGTGAGTTGATGTTGCGCTATACTTGATTAGCTATAACAGTAAGTCCCTGGACAGGGCTGTTGATGTGATTTACTGGTAAGTCTTATCAGTAGTTTCTCATACCGTTATAGGCCTTACATCGGCATGACTTATCAAGTTATTGGGGTCTTACGATACCACCCCTAGACTCGAAATGCGACATATTAGACGAAAAGACCGGACTGTATGGTATGTGTTACTTATAGTCTTCATGGGAGTTTGGACTAGCTTGCTTGTTGATCTTCTAATCACTCAATACCTGGGTAGCCGTTACGTCCATCTAGTACCGCTGACGGCTTGTGTGTTACTGATATGATCATCACCTATTGTTGGCGTATTAACGAGTCTTTAAAGTCCTACACAGAAGTTTTCTGGTTCAAGAGAAACGAAGTAGGGCACATATGCTGATATGTGCGGGGGCCTGATTAAATACAAGTATGAGATACTATATTGTAATCTGGCGGCTATTTGTTATCAGTTAGGTTATATGTGATATAACCGGATTATCGAATCAAGTGTTGATTTGATAATGTGATATACAGATAAATGATATTAGTCGGTTATATGTGATATAATCGGATTATTGAATCTAGTGTTTATTTAATAATATGATATATATTTATATTTGATATAATTATATATTGACTAATATTATTGCTCACTAATAATATGCTTATCTTTATATATATATATATATATTAATATATATGTGATATATATATATATATATATTATATGAAGCATGGCATGGATTTCCTATTTTTAGAAAATAAAAAATGAGATGTAATATGTAGAGATATTTGTGGAATGGCAAGCATGGTTTTTTTCCCATTGTTTATTTGTCATGCCTCACTATTCCAGCATGGTTTCAATTTCTTATTGCATTTTATTCCTTGCTTGAATAAGTGAGGTCAAGAGAGAGTCATTCATGCTTTCTCATTCTAAGACTTAGCCTGTTTTGAGAGCTCATGCGATGAGTTTCTTTATCTCTCTCCATCATCATCGTCTTCCTCATACTTCAAGCTATAAACCCTCACATGTGATGTGAACCATAGAGTTTCAGATCCCTAGTGAGCATACAACACCCTACTTCACCATCCCACATTAGATTAGCACTTTGATGTGGTGTGTTTCCTTCACTAGAGAGTTTAGTGAAGAGGTAGCTTGGATTGGCGGACTTCGGGTGGATCATCTTCGACACGAAGGTCATCGGAGGAAGTTCATTCAACCTCAAGTGGAGCCTAGTGGAGTCGCGTGGACTACAACCCGGAGCATTAGAAGAGAAGGACATGGTCTAAAAAGATTGTAGCCTCCCTCCATTCTCTTTGTTTTTCATATCATCATTGTTAAACCCTAATATTCCAGTTAAGATCTTGTTAAATGTTCATTAGCATCACGAATTTTTGAAAATTGCATGTGTGATGACCGTTTAAACCACATCGCGATGCTAGCAAACACTTTCAGTAAAACCATACGACCTCTACATCGTTTTGCCCGAAGCTGGGAAACCCTCTGTGTGGGACTCTAAAGACTCGACGGTATGCAGGAAGTGGGTTTAACCATAAGTACATCAACGGTACTAGCTGGACGTAACGGCTATCCAGGTATTTGTCAATAAGAAGGTTGATAAGAAAACTCATCTGAACTCCTACTGAGCCTATCTGTGACAATCTCCCTATAGTTCGATCTATTCGTCTAAGAGTATTGCGTATCGGGCCTAGGGGCGGTAGCCGTCAGACCCCTAATAGCATAATAAGTCATGCCGGGGTAGAGCCTAAAATACTCTGAGAAACTATTGGAGTACAGATCAGTAAATCTCGCTTTTCCTGGCCAGGGACATTGTGTAATGGCTTTCTGAACACAGCGCGATATCAACCCCCAATACCAAGAGAGACGAATCCTATCTAACCGCTGCTGCCTCCAAGTGCTTCGGGACTGCACCGAACTACTACATGTTTGCACGAATCCTTTGATCCGTGGCAAGGTAGTATTCTAAGAACAGTAGGAACACACTCGAGGCGAAGTAGCGATGTCAAGTCAACGGACTAAGCTGCACTTATGTCACATGGGAACTACTACCTGACGATAGGTATAGTACCAACGAGCACTTCCCAACGAGTCCTGTCCAGTATACTCATAACCTAATGAGCACCTACATACTATCTCCAGTATGATGTACTAATGGCTGTGGGACAGACCGTCTCCCCTGCTGGAATGAGAAGCGTATACACTAGTCTACTCTGGAGTATCGATGCCCCGTCTCGATAATTCTATGACTACGGACCTGTATAAGGATGTGCTTATAGACTACCCAACCCACAGTAATGTGACTGCCATCACAACGCTGGTTCTCAAGCAAAGATCATGAGGGCTCTACCAATATGTATAAGCGATATGCTAAAAGAAACATATGCACATATTGAGGTAGAATCAAACCAAGTAGCATACTACCATATTGAGCAAGACTGTTATTATATATGTATATATCCTAATCTTGCAAAATGTAATATACAAACCAGTATGATACGGTAATGGACTCTAGGGCATATATCACTAACATTATCGTCTGATAGCAGTTCTCAGGTGACATGAGTACAAGTTAATCTTCACACCTGAGATCGTCATTTGTCTCATGTGAGTTCCCACTATGCTTTGATCACTATCCTACAACGGCTCTACCTAGTCGTTCAGAAAACTTTTTGTTGGGTACAGTCCCAAGACACATGGAAGCAGTGAGTGATTGTTGGGGATTCGTCTCTCCCGGTATAGGAAGTCGATATCACACTGTGTTCGATTGGTCAGGACAATAAGACCTTGGCGAAGGCAGTTGGGATTTATTGATAGGTTGATCTGTAGTTTCCCGGAATGGTCCTGAGCCGCATCAGCACGAATTATCGGGTTATTAGGGTCTGACATTTATCACCCCCTAGACCCGGCATGCGATACTCTCAGATGAAGAGACCGAACTGTATGGAAATTGTCACAGATAGGCTCAGTAGGGATCCAGATGAGTTTGCTTGTCGGCCTTCCTTTTCAACGGGTACCCGGGTAGCCATTACGTATAGCTAGTGCTGCTGACGTGCTTGTGGTTATGAATTTATCCAGTAACTCAATGTCGGCGTAACGTCGAGTCTTTAGAGTCTCATACAGAGGGTTTTCCTGGTTCAGGCGAAATGATGTAGTAGCCATGTTGAATACATGTAGGGTTCTAATCAATTGATTGTACTATGTACCAGGAATTTCGATCGGACAGTTGATAATACTAGCCGACTTGGGATTGAGCCGGATTATTAAATCAGGTATTGATTTAATAATTTACATATATGTATATCGATATGTATTTTCTAGTATTATTTTCTTTGTGTTATTCTATCTTTTCGGGTATTCGTATTTTTATACGAATGCAGGTATTTATGTACAGTAGACTGTAATCTATATTTTATACGGAAAACATTCTAGAAGGTGGACACCTCATTCTTGATTTTTCCATGTATTTTTAAATGGAAAATGAGATAAAAAGAAAGGTGAGGAGAGTATGCGGAGAGCCATGCCTCAATAGTGTTGACAAATGAATTTTCAATTCATTTGTGCTTACTATTGAAGCATGGTTAGATTTTTATATTGTAAAAATCATTTTACAAAACCATGTGTGAGGATTTTCTCTAATATGGTTGATTCATTTTTCCGTAGCTTACCATTTTGCTTCACCCTCCTCTTGCATCTTGAGCTCCTCCACCTTCATCTTCTACCCTCCTCTCTACACTCTCATGTGTTGAGAATCAAGAGAGGAGTTGAGATAGAAACACACATTGAACCTTAAACTGCATCCTAGACTCCTTAGACTAGCAATCTAAGGCCTTTAGTTGCTCCACTTGACATTTAGTATAGAGCTAGAGCCATGGACTACATCTTTCGGGTGGGTCGTCTTCGACGGAGGGAGACGGACGAATAAGCGCGGTCCCCGAGAACCGAAGCAGCAAGGAAAGAAGAACAAGCTCAATCAATGAAGTCTCTAGGAGCATACAAAGAGGAAAGAAGACCGAAGGATATGGATCTTTTGGTGAGACTCCTCATTCATAGTAGTTAGCTCTCCTCCTAGTTAGCAAGTTTAGGGTTTATGGTAGATCCAGTTATCGGGTTATTCTAGCGCCGGTTTTTAAATCCTAAAAAATTTTTGTTTCGCAAATGGCCACGGTTGCTAGCCAGGGTATTAGTGTAACCCAACAGCTAATACATAATGATGAAGCTGTTGGATATAGTGCCTTTAAGGCAATTATTGCCCTCAAGGCAATTATTGTAATTACAGGCACGCGATTATGATAATTGAGGGAGGACCTACACCGGTAGAACAATCTTACTCGAAATGATAGTATGCTATCTGGTTTGTCTTTATCATTGATGTGTGCATGTTTTACTTGTTATTACGCGTCGCTAATACATAATGATGAAGCCCGTAGGATTCTTGCTTGACTACCAGCATTATGATAGCGATCATATACGTGAGAGCTGTGTAGTCTATAAGCACATCCTTAAATGTCCCTAATCATTTGAGTGTCGAAACTGGGCATCGATATATTGGAGTAGACTAGTGTATACGTTTTGAGACCCCGATGAGGGGCAGTGGCCGGTCTAACAAGCCACTGGTGTTATGTCACCTAAGATAGTATACAGGTGCTCACTAAAGGTGAGTACACTGGACGGACTCACCGAGAACTGCTAGATAGTATTATATATATCATTAGATGGAAGTTCTCCAGTGGCATTAGTACAAGTTAGTCTTTTGACGTGATATCATCATTTGTCTCATATGAGTTCCCACTGTACTTTGATTACTACCCTACCATGGCTCAAAGGAGTCATTCAAACAGGTTTTAGTTGGGTACAGTCCCGAGCCACATGGAATCAATGAGCGATTATCGGGGATTCGTCTCTCCAGGTATTAGTAGTCGATATCGTGCTGTGTTCGGTATGCTATCACCTCAAATCCGTGGCCAGGGTAGATGAGATTTACTGATATAAGTTCAATAGTTTCTCGGTTGGTGATGATCTTTACTCTGACATGACTTATCAGGTTATTAGGGGTCTGACATTTCCACCCCCTAGACCTGGTATGCAATACTCTGAGACGAAGAGACCGGACTGTACGGAGATTGTCACATTCAGGCTCAGTAGGATACGGACGGACTTGATTGTTGACCTTCCTATCGACAAATACCTGGGTAGCCGTTACGTATCGCTAGTGCCGCTGACGTGTTTATAGATTTTGGATTTATCCAGTAAATCACTATCACCATATTGTCAAGTCTTTAGATTCCTACACAGAGGGTTTTCCCGGTTCAGGCGATATGATGTAGATGACGTATATTGGAGCATAAAGGGTGTCTGATTAAATAAGTGTACAGGCTATATGGATTTTAATCGGACGGTTGATAATACTAGCGGCTTAGGATTAAGCCGGATTATTAAATCATGTTTTGATTTAATAATTTATATATATATATATATATATATATATTTAATATGTATATTCTAGTTTTATTGTTCACTGTTCATTTTCTCTCTTGTATTTTTGTACAAATACGCATATATGTATTTCGATGCGTATACCGGGTTGTATTCCGTATTTATACGGAATTTGTTCTAGAAGATGGACACTTCCTTTTTTTTTTATAGAAAATCAAAAATGAGGTGGAGGATGAGTTGTAAAGAAATATGGTGTAAAGATGTATGGCTTGATTTTATATGATATATTTCATTTGGATACACTATTCTTTCATGGTTGCAAAACTCAAGCCATTCTTTTTCCATGATTGCTAGTTTTTCTTCACTTGAAGACTTAGCCTTTCTCCCTGGCTTCTTCTCCTCCTCCTACTCCTTCTTCTAGGTAGCTCACATGAGCTTAGAAAAGAAAGAAAAGTTAATAAAAATATTCCTACATCCCCACTCTCCATTCGTAGCGAGCTTGGAGCGTCGGTCGCTTCATTAGGTGAAGCCGGAGCTCGGATCGGTTTTCCTTAGGTGGGTCTTCTTCGGCAAGGGCGGTTTCCACTCAAGCTCGATCCAGAAAGCATACACAGAGCTTGGAGGGGTCTTCCACAATTAGGTGGGCATGCTTCGAAGGTAGTATTCCGTATCTTTACATGCTTGGTTTGCTAGTTTAGGAGTTTAGATCGATTCTGGGTCCGTGGTTCCTTCGAGTTTGCTTGAAATTTTTGTTCACCAATCGTGCTTCAGCTGCGCCATAGGAACTAGGGAACCCTAAAGAGGTATCATAGCTTCCCAAACTCCTTAAACTAGCTAGTTACGACATTAGAAATCGCGTTTTTTCGGACATCGAAAACTGTCAAGAAAACGGTCCAGAAATTTTGTGTTTTGAGAAGTTTGCACACACCGCGGACTCACGGTTTGAACAGAGAAGCCGTGGGGTGGAGCATGGGCACCTCGGAGATACCACGAGGGGGCCGAAGGGCTGGGCCCACTCCCTAAGACCACCACGAGGTGGTCTTGGGGGTGGGGACCCGAAACTGCCCCCATAGGCAGTTTCGGGTCATCCTCATTCTGTGGCCACCTTGTGGTACCCTCGGGGGTAGGGTACCCCCCTAGGCCCCCTGATTGAAATTTAATTTCGTTCTCTAAATCTCTGTGAATGTTTGTGTGCATTTCCTTTTTGATTCGGACTTCCGAATCGGCTCAAAACTCGATTTTTTGGATGTTTAGTGCACTTGGTTTTTGATCCCTTGGTATATTTGGGATGTGCGCTAATTGTGTTTTGGAATTCTAATGTAGTGACTTCGTTTGTGTGTGTGGATGTGTTGTTGAATGTCGTCTAATTTCTATATGCACAATTAGACGGGGTCACACACTTGTTTCAGTTACTTGTTTCCGGTCATATATATCTTGATTATGGTTTAGTCGGATTGTCTTGTCGGATAGCCCCTCATGCGTTGCTTGTATAGTTTTGATTTATTTTGTTTTATTCATTTGTTCGGGACGAGCTCTAACATGTAGCCACCATTTCCGTATTATCTATATTCTTTTATTGGGGCTCGACCATGATGCAGTCGATGTCACCATTGTATATATTTCGTTTCTGTAGTAGGATTAACCCAGGAGAAACATTCGAGTAGCCGGGTTCTAGCGTGCAGCAGGTGGCCATTTCATTGATTTGAGACCGGTTCTCCTCGCTCTTGAATTGGCGGGTTGCTCGCTGCACATGTACGAGTTATAGGATTCGACATGCGGAGGGGTGCACAAGTTACCGGATTCTAGAAAGCGGTGGGTGATCGACTTATTTCATTAAGGGTATGCTACCCAGTTTCTAGAATTGGCAGGTGGTTTGCTTCACTCATACGGGTCTAGGATAGACTATTTATGGGCTATCCACAGGACCAGGGAAGGTCGCGTTTCATTTATGGCTCAGATGAAACGCGAGGCTCCAAGTTTATCCGCTATTCTATATTGTTGTTTGCATGCCTATGATGATTCTTATCTGCCTGTGATGACTATTATCTTCCTACAATGTTGATATATATATTATTTATTAGTAGATGCTTCTATATGTTTTGCATCCGTGCAAGCCCTATCCCCGCCTAGCTGAAAGTTAAGTAACCTTACGGTGAAGACCCGGGACCCCATGGCGAATGCAGATGGAATATATAAAAGCATGCTATTTTGGTTGTTTCTGTTGTGGCTTAGAAACTAGATTTGATGGGACTGCATTTTATCTCTAATGCAAAGGAAAAAAAACATATTTCATGTTGTCGGAACCAATTTTTAAAACTACACGGTTTTCTTCAAAACAACTGTTATATTCGTTTGCTTTAAATTGAGGTATTCGGTAAGGAATTTCCAGCACCTCATTCTTTGAGGGAAGTGCCTTGATCCCTTCTCGGGGAATATTCTCTTAAGCAAAGGTTTATATTACTAGTTTTAAAAAGGGGAGCTTAAACAACTCCATTTCAAAGCCACTCGAGTTCATTCAACGATATCAAGTTCATTACATTAATGGTTTTCGCCAAAAACTAGCTGTAGCTCTCCGTCATTTTAGATTAGTATTCCTTAATATTCGCACTACATTTGTCGTTGGTATTCGTCGAGGCGTAGTGTGCTGTAGATTTGTAATGCTTTTCTCTTACTAGGATATGTGGATTGGTTAGGACAGTCGTACGACTTTGTTGATTATTCGTCAAGGGTCGTGCCGGTGGGTTTAACGCAATCAAGATAATGACGGGTTGAACTTGACTAGGACCCTTGATTTGTTGATTATTCGTCAAGGTCATTAGGTCCTAGGGGCAAAAACCATATTGGGAGTTTCAATTATAAAGGACACTTGCAAGGCATGCACATACCTTCTGGAGTGTGGTGACTTGAGTGTATTCCATCAGGTTATCATTAGATGATAGTTGGATCTCGATTCCCACTGATGAGTAAGTTTTACTCCTCGGAAGATTTTTCACTTCATAAGTAGCCAACCTATTAGGTGTCTAGAAAGTGTTGACGAGATTACTCCTCTGCGGAAACGGGGTTATTAATTGGGTCCGTATGAAATCACGGGGCACCTCCTTCGGAGTACCAACACTGACCTGGCTAGTAACGTTCTGAAAAAATCGTTTAGGTGAAATTTCCGATAATCGGTAAAATAACTGGTGTTTTTCCGTAAAAACCAAGATATAATAATTTTTCCACATAGACTTGAATATACCTATTTTAACTATGTAATGGCTAGTACTGGTATTTAATTATTCACTTACAAATTGCTATTTTTCCTAAATATTTTCCCTTAATTAATTAATTTTAATTATTATTTTAATCATACACTTATACACTAATTAGTGCTAATTACAAATTATTTTGGATTAACTACAGGTTGCATTGCACCATGACAACTTAAACTAATCTTATAACATGATCTTTTCTTTCAAAGGTTGTAAATAGTTCTAGAAATTTCAAGAAAAGTTCAAATAGAAAATAAATAAATAAGGAAATGAAATAATAAAGAAGTATGGTGCCTTTTTAATGAGGTATGGGAGTTGACTAGAAAATTCCTCACACATTTTCTCCCACTCTCTTCCTCACTGGCCGAGCCAGAGATAAGCCCCCCTTCTCTCTCCATTCTTCTTCTTTCTTTGTAAAACTCCACAAAAATCCATAAATAAAACCCTAAAATCCAAGCTAAAATCATCACAAATTCTTTGTTGGTATCTAAGCTTGGATCTTGATGAAAATTAGCATTTTGTTGGCAAGGCTAGCAAGTTGGATCCTCCAAATTCTTTAAAGGTATAAAACCAAACCCTACTTTGTTTTGTTAAAAATTGCTTTAACATAGATTTAGATTATGTGTTAATATTGTTTTATTGCAAATAATGTTTTCGAGAGAAGAGTTTGAATTAAAAGTTAGGGTTTTTATCATTTGAAAAGGGTTACAATATGTAGTTTAACATTTTTAGGCATGAAAAATCTAATCTAGTTGTTAAGTTGCTAATTGTTATCTATAAATTGTCTTAATTATACCATTTTGCAAACGAAGTTTTTAATTAGTGTGTAATTAGATGAAATTAATATTTAGTTAAGAATTGTGGGGTTTAATTAGGTTATTAAGAGAACATTGTGGTCACTAGTTTTGTTAAAACATCAAGATTTGAACTAAAATAGTAAATTGATGCTTACTAGCTTTTTGGAATAAATCGATTTTTAATTAAGTTGAGGTTTTGATGATTTACAACCTATTTCCTAATGTATTTAGTGTGTTGTGAATGCGTGATTGGTGCGTTTAGGTTCTAGGCTTGGTAGTTGCTACGTATTGCGACCCTAGTTGTGGGTTGTGGCATTGTCGCGAGCGTGTTTTGTGCACCAAGTGTGTGCACGTTTAGTTAGTGCGCGTGGTTGACCTGTATTGTTTGTGTACATGACTATTTATATATTTAATCTCTAATTTACTTGTGTACGTTTCTAGGATCAGGTCCATAGGCGTCGGATGTGGCGCGGAAATGGCAAGGCTGAAATCGGATCAGATTAGCCGAGGCGTCCCGGTGAGTCGATTACACATCTACGGGGGAATCGTCTGGATGGCGTAAGGCGCCCGATAGTCAGGAATACTGGTAGTGCTTGTACTTAAATGCGTAGTCTCCTAGTCATTCGTCTCATTGCATTGCATCATTATAAATATATATGATATCATCTCATAGGACACTTTCACCATTACCATTGGTTTATGCCACGTGCACTATTCATGCGAAAACACATGCCTTTGGTAATTACTATGTCACGAACACTATAGAACTTGCTTAGAATCGGTATCTGTGCATTGCATCATATATGATCTGTAAACTTGTACATGTATAGTCATTTCATCAGGATGGATACGTTGGATTGTTAGTCATATATACATACCTCATTACATCATGATTCATGCATAGCTTCTGGCCGTACTTCGCATGGTATATACTATCGTATCATAGACATCCATCATCACCGACATGTTACATATTGTGATTCTTCTCGAGGATTTCAGTATTTATGAGATTTATGGATTTTTGAAAAACCGCCAGGATTTTAAGAACGTATTACCATTTTAAAAATGTAAATTGTGGTTATCTCGTGATATGATGTGTGTGGCGTCCACCATGGGTTTTCTCGGTTCTTGAGCGGTATCATACACCCGATTCGAGGAGGGGGAGGGGCCGTCTGTGGGTGCATGGTGGACCCGGTACGGTACCTCGGGGCATGAGGGTTGCAGATGTTGGCGTTGAGCCCAACAGGGGACCACTACCGACCGATTATTTTTGACGTGGCGGATATCCGGAGGATACCGACGTAGTCGTGAGATTTGATGATATGGGTCGATCCGGACTGACGGAGCCCGAGATATTGAGATATTGAGATATTGAGACATTGAGATATTGAGATATTGAGACATTGAGATATTGGGATATATATTTTGTGTCGATGCTTGACACGGATTTTCTGTGGATTTCATTGATGATACTTCACTTTATTGCCCAGAAGTTTTTCTAAGATAAGAACAAAGATTTTCTCATACAAGGCTTGTTCAGGTTTCGTTTTGATTATGCATTCATGTTGCATTCATGTTAGTACATCGGATCATATTGATATGCGTAGGTTGAGATGCATTTGCGTGCATGCTTACGATAGCCCTATTAGATGTTACTTAGTACTCACGAGTTGGTAACTCATCCCCGTTGTGCCACAGTATCCTGCATGTCTGACCCGTCAGCACAGTAGCGGCGGGCGCACTTCCTCATTTTGTTCCTTTTGCTTGAACTTGCGGCATTGCTTGTAGGTGGGTTGCGAGGATATGTTATTCCATCGTGTATATTATTTTGTATCTAATATACTTCATCTACCCTTGTATATTTGACTAGATGGTGAGACTCGTGAGACTTGTATTTGTGGTATTTGGTGTCGATGCTCACTTGAGCCGACGTGGTGTTTCTCATTTCTTGCTTTTAGATGCTTATTTCGAACTTTTGATATACATATTGCATGTGGTTGTGATTCCGCCATTGGCGAAGAGCTAGCTCCCGCTTGGGGATGCCTTTATTTTTTATTTATATGTATTTCATATGTTATACCCGTTTGGGGGCCAGTATTTACAAAGGAGACTCTGCCGAAATTTTTGGGAAAATATGATGTTGCTTTTAAATGTTTAATGCCACTTAATTGTTAAAACCACTTGCTTTTAAAACAAGTTTTCCTTCACTCTAATTGTTAAACAGTTTAGTTTTCTGGGCTTTGGCTTACTTAGACTTCGTTACGCCTTTAAACGTTTCGTAATTTAAGTGCCAGTCACGTTCCGTAGCTTCGGGTCCTGACAAAGTTTGTATCAGAGCGATAGGTTTTACCTTACATTGTGTAGGATGACCCTTGGTAGATAGAGTAGGTGACTTAAGCAGAGTGATATAGCGTGTGTATGTTCCGCGGCATACTTACGATACGGTACTCCGCCAAAGTGACCTTAGGATATATGAATGCTTGTACTTCCTTCTTTGATTCCATATATCCTCCTGTTTCGATTGCAATGTTCCTATCAATCCTGTTTCTTGTTCCAGCCACTATGCCGCCGGAGACTACGAGAGCCAGAGGGCTGCCGCCAGGGATGAGATTAGAGAAGTCTTGTCTGAGGCGAGGACCGATCAGGACGGTATGCCGACCCCTAAGGGATAGAGTGATCTGCCTTCTCCAGGACGGATAGCTAAGCTGGAGTCAAGTATTCAGGACTTGCGACAGATGGTTGGATTGTTAGTTGAGGTTAGCCGAGCTCTGAGAGCCGATGATTTCCATCCTACCACGGGGACTGTGATTGTACCTGCTGCTCAGATAACTGTTTCTGTTGTTACCGAGATTATTTACGTATCCTTATTGGAGTTTTTGAGGCTGAAGCCTCAAGTTTTTATCGGCATAGATGCAGCGGAGGATCTGTCGACAATCCTCGACGAGATGGCTAGGATTTTTTGTTCACAGAGATGTTATGACGAGATTGAATCGAGCTTGTGAGTTTTTGTCTAGAGTGGTCTTGCTCAGACGTTGTGCGAGTCAATTGAGAGAGGCCGAGCTGCAGATCTACTTCCTATGATTTGGAATAAGCTCACAGCTGTATTTCTTGCTTGTTTCCTTCCGAAGAGTATTCGAGATGCCCGAGATCGTAAGCTTCGAGTCATTGCGTAATACTCCAGGGATGACAGTGTTAGAGTACGACATTCAGTTTACTTAGTGGTTCGATATGCTTCTTACCTGGTGGACACTGAAGAGAAACGCATGAATAGGGTCGTGCGGGGACTAGACATGCAGTTATTCTTTCAATGTTTCTTCCGATGCGTACTTCTTTCTAGTGTTATTTCATTGTTTTCTTTCGATGTGCGTATTTCTTTTGTTGTTTGAACTTGTATCTACGCACTTTGTACCGAGATTGGACCGAGAGTCGTCCTTGGTTGATCAGCCGCTGGTTGTTATTATTCCAGTAGGCGAGTCTTTTGTCACTCGAATTGTTTTTCGTTCGTGTTTGTTTCGTTCGTATCGGAGATAGGAATTCTTCTGTCAATTTGATTTTCTCGATATGTTTGACTTCGAAGTTCTTCTGAGCATGGATTGGTTAGCCAAGTGTTATGCGTCCGTGGACTACCGTAAGAAGGAAGTCGGATTTAGTTTTCCAGGTGAGCCAGTTCTTGTTTGTTTTCGGGGAGATCGCAGCGTCGCCTTTCCCAGTTTGATTTCTTCTATTTGCGCTAGTCAGCTTTTGAGAAAAGGATGTCGGTAATTCTTGGCATATGTTTGTGATGTTAGAGCCGCAGAGGTCCCGTTGGACCAAGTCCCGGTTGTGAGAGAGTTTCCAGATGACTTTCCTTAAAAGTTGATTGGTTTGTCTCCAGAGTGCGATATTGGGTTCTTCTTTGACTTGATTCGCGGCACGGAGCCTTTTTCTATACCGCCATATCGGATGGACCCGGCTTTGCTTAAAGAACTGAAGGATCAGTTGCAAGATTTGTTCGATAATGGGCTTGTTCGTCCGAGTGCGTCGCCTTGGGAAGCTCTTGTCCCGTTCGTCAAGAAGAAAGACGACAGTTTGTGTTGATGCATCGGTTACCGTCATTTGAATTGGGATACTGTGCGGAACAAATATCCTTACCCCGCATCGATGATTTATTTGATTAGTTCTAGGGTGCGGGATATTTCTCGAAGATTGACTTGCGATCGGGTTACCATCAGTTGCGGGTTCGAGAGGATGATATTCCGAAGATTGCTTTTCACACACTTTACGTGCGTTATGAGCTCTTGGGGATATCGTTCGAGCTCACCAATGCCCCAGCAGCGTTTATGGACTTGTTGAACGTATATTCAGGCCGTTCTTGATCAGTCTATCATCGTGTTCATTAAGGACATTTAAGTACACTTTTGGATCCGAGTGGGGCCTGGGAAGTAATTGAGGATTTCGTTGGAGACGTTGAGGGAGCACCAGCTATTCGCTATATTATCCACGTGTGTTTCCTGGTTGGATAATGTTGACTTCTTGGGTCACGTAGTTACGAGAGATGATAAATATGGAACCGAAAAAGATCGAGGTCGTTCAGCACTGGCCCATACCTGTATCAGTGATGGAGTTTCGCAGCATTTTGGGTTTGCACGGATGCTATTGATATTTCGTACAGGATTTTTCACAAATAGCTGCAACGTTGACTGGGTTGACCCGGAAGAGAGTTCCTTTTCTTTGGCTGAAGTATGCGAGGAGAGCTTTCGGCAGTTGAATATTCGTTTGATTTCGGCGCCAGTATTATTTTTGCCTTAAGAATCAGGCGGTTTTGTTGGTTATTACGATGCTTCTCGGCAGTTGAAGAAGCACGAGCAGAATTTTCTAACTCATGACTTAGAGATGGTTACGGTGGTTTTTGCACGTAAGATTTGGAGACACCACTTATACGGAGAGTCGTGCCAGATAGTCATGGACCACAAGGGTTTAAAGTACAATTTTTAGCAGCAAGATCTGAATTTGAGATAACACAGTTGGATGGAGCTAGTGAAATACTATGACTGCGAGATTCTTTATCGTCCAGGCAAGGCGAATGGTGTGGCAGATGCTTTGAGTAGGAAGCCCGGAGGTAGCTTTTCTTGTTTGAACACAGTTCAGAGACAGTCGACGGCAGATTAGCAGATTCTATGTGACAGCCGAGTACAGTTCGAGTTTACGTTGACCAGGGACAACTTGTCCGTGTCCGTGCAATCCACAATTATTCAATCATATCCGTGAGGCATAGTCCGATGACGTTCGTTTTTCAAAGATATTGGAGAAGGTTTGACAGGGTAGAGATTCAGAGTTCGGGATCGATGATCAGGGAGTACTACGATTTGGGATTCGACTGGGTGTTCCAGATTCTGAGGGATTGAGACATGAAATCTTAGAGGAGGCACATCAGTCAACATACAGTGTTCATCCAGTTTCCACCAAGATGTATTATGATTTGAGAGAAGTCTACTAGTGTGAAGGGATGAAGAGAGATTTCACAGATTTTGTTTCGGGATGCCGACTAGTCAGCAAGTCAAGGCTGAGCATCAAAGGCCAGCAGGAGAATTACAACCTTTGCCCATTCCGGAGTGGAAATAGGAATAAATTTCTATGGATTGTATCGTGGGTCTACCTTGGACCAGTCAAGAGTATGGCTCTATTTGAGTGATTGTAGACCGATTGACGAAAGCAGCTCACTTACTGCCAGTGAAGTCCACCTTCGGATTCATTCCGTAAGCTCAGATATATGTTGATGAGTTTGTGTGACTACATGGAGTACCGACTGGGATTGTGTCCGACAGAGGCACCCAGTTCACCAGCCGGCTATTGTAGAAACTTTAAAAGACTTTGGACACCCGATTGAGTTCAATACAGATTTCTATCCACAGACCGACGGTCAGTCAGAGCGGACCATTCAGACTCCTGAGGATATGCTCCGAGCTTGCGTTCTAGATTTTTGTGGTAATTGGGATCACCACTTGCCTTTGATAGAGTTTTCCTATAATAACAGCTTCAAGGAGAAGATTCAGATGGCACTCTTTGAGGCATTATATGAGAGGAAATGTTAATCACCAGTTTGTTGGACAAAACTCTGTGAGTGCAGTGGTTTGGGACTATAGATTGTGCAAGAGACGACCATAAAGATTCAGTTGATTTGGGATAGGATGAGAGCGGCCCAGAGTAGGCAGAAATCTTATGCCGACCAACGTCGGTGCAGACTTGAGTTCATCGTTGTAGATCATGTTTTCTTGAAGGTTTCTCCGATGAAGGGCATGTCGAGATTCGAAACGAAAAGGAAGGCTTTGTTCCAGATATGTGGGTTCTTTGAGATTCTCGAGCGTGTCGGCGCAGTTGCTTATCGTTTGGCTTTTCCACCAAGCTTTCCAGATATTCACCCTGTGTTTTATGTATCATTGCTCCGCAAGTACCTTCATGAACCCTCTCGCATGATACAGCATCAGACGATCCAGCTGGAGCGCGATCATTCTTTCACCGAGCAGCCAATTGTCATTCTAGATCGGCAGGTGAAGGAATTGAGGTCCGAGGTCATACCGTACGTATAGGTTCTTTGACGTGGCCTGAACGAAGAAAAGGGTCACGTGGGAAACCGAGGACGAGATGCGAAAGAAATATTCTCATCTCTTCGAGGCTACGCATAGTTAAATTTTAAATTCGGGGACCGAATTTCTGTAAGGGGGAGATTGTAATGTTCTCAAAAAAATCGTTTAGGTGAAATTTCCGATAATCGGTAAAATAACTGGCGTTTTTCCGTAAAAACGAAGATATAATTTTTTTTCCACATAAACATGAATATACCTATTTTAACTATGTAATGCCTAGTATTGGTATTTAATTAGTCACTCACAAATTGCTAGTTTTCTTAAATATTTTCCCTTAATTAATTAATTTTAATTATTATTTTAATCATACACTTGTACACTAATTAGTGCTAATTACAAATTAGTTTGGATTAACTACAGGTTGCACTGCACCATGACAACTTAAACTAATCTTGTAACATGCTCTTTTCTTTCAAAGGTTGTAGATAGTTCTAGAAATTTCAAGAAAAGTTCAAATAGAAAATAACTAAATAAGGAAATGAAATAATAAAGAAGTAAGGTGCCTTTTTAATAAGGTATGGGAGTTGACTAGAAAATTCCTCACACATTTTCTCCCACTATCTTCCTCACTGGCCGAGCCAGAGATCAGCCCCTTTCTCTCTCCATTCTTCTTCTTTCTTTGTAAAACTCCACAAAAATCCATAAATAAAACCCTAAAATCCTAGCTAAAATCATCAAAAATTCTTTTTTGGTATCTAATCTTGGATCTTGATGCAAATTAGCATTTTGGTGGCAAGGCTAGCAAGTTGGATCCTCCAAATTCTTTTAAGATATAAAACCAAATCCTACTTTGTTTTGTTAATATTTTCTTTAACATAGATTTAGATTAGGTGTTAATATAGTTTTATTGAAATAAAGTTTTCAAGAGAAGAGTTTGAAATAAAAGTTAGGGTTTTTATCATTTGAAAAGGGTTACAATGTGTAGTTTAACATTTTTAGGCATGAAAAATCTAATCTAATTGTTAAGTTGCTAATTGTTATCGTTAAATTGTCTTAATTATTTCATTTTGCAAACTAAGTTTTTAATTATTGTGTAATTAGATGAAATTAAAATTTAGTTAAGTTTAGTGTGGTTTAATTAGGTTATTAATAGAACATTGTGGCCACTAATTTTGTTAAAACATCAAGATTTGAACTAAAATGGTAAATTGTTGCTTACTAGGTTTTTCGAATAAATCGATTTTTAATTAAGTTGAGTTTTTGATGATTTACAACCTATTTCTTAATGTATTTAGTGTGTTACGAATGCGCGATTGGTGCGTTTCGGTTCTAGGATTGGAAGTTGCTATGTATTGCGACCCTAGTTGTGGGTTGTGGCGTTGTCGCGAGCGCGTTTTGTACACCAAGTGCGTGCGCGTGGTTGACTTATATTATTTGTGTCCATGACTATTTGTATATTTATTCCTTTATTTACTTTTGTACGTTTCTATGATCGGGTGCAGAAGCATCGGATGTGGCGCGGGCATCGGATGTGGCGCGGAAATGGCAAGGCTGAAATCGGATCAGATTAGCCGAGGCGTCCTGGTGAGTAGATGTACATATCTACGAGTGAATCGTATGGATGGCGCAAGACGCCCGATAGTCAGAATTACTAGTAGTGCTTGTACTTATATGCGTATTCTCCTAGTCATTCGTCTCATTGCATTGCATCATTATAAATATATATGATATTATCTCATAATACACTTGCATCATTACCATTGGTTTATGCCACATGTACTATTCATGCGAACACACACGCCTTTGGTAATTGCTATGTCACGAACACTATTAAACTTGCTTACAATCGGTATATGTGCATTGCACCATATATGATCTGTAAACTTGTACCTGTATAGTCATTTCATCAGGATTGATACGTAGGATTGTTAGTCATATATACATACCTCATTACATCATGATTCATGCATAGCTTCTGGCCGTACTTCACATGGTATATACAATCGTATCATAGACATCCATCATCACCGCCATGTTACATATTGTGATTCTTCTCGAGGATTTCAGTATTTATGAGATTTATGGATTTTGGAGAAACCGCGTGGATTTTATGAACGTATTACCATTTTAAAAATGTAAGTTGCGGTTTTCTCGTGATATGATGTGTGTGGCGTCCACCATGGGTTTTCTCGGTTCTTGAGTGGTATCATACACCCGATTCGAGGAGGGGGAGGGACCGTCTGCGGGTGCATGGTGGACCCGGTATGGTACCTCGGGGCAAGAGGGTCGCAGTTGATGGCGTTGAGCCCGGCAGGGGAGCACTACCGAGCGGTTATTTTTGACGCTGCGGATATCCGTAGAATACCGACGTAGTCATGAGATTTGATGATATGGGTCGATCCGGACTGACGGAGCCCGAGATATTGAGATATTGAGATATTGAGACATTTAGATATTGAGACATTGAGATATTGAGACATTGAGATATTGGGATATATATTTTGTGTTGATGCTTGACACGGATTTTCTGTTGATTTCATTGATGATACTTCAGTTTATGGCACAGAAGTTTTTCTAAGGTAAGAACAAAGATTTTCTCTTACCAGACCTGTTCAGGTTTCGTTTTGATTATGCATTAATGTTAGTACATCGTATCATATCGATATGCGTAGGTTGAGACGCATTTGCATGCATGCTTACGATAGCCTTATTAGACGTTACATACTACTCACGAGTTGGCAACTCATCCCCGTTATGCCACAGTATCTTGCAGGTCCGACCCGCCAGCACAATAGCGGTGGGCGCACTTCCTCATTTTCTTCCTTTTGCTTAGACTTGCGGCATTGCTCGTAGGTGGGTTGCGAGGATAAGTTATTCCATCGTGTATATTATTTTTTATCTAGTATACTCCATCTACCCTTGTATATTTGACAAGACGGTGAGACTCGTGAGACTTGTATTTGTGGTATTTGGTGTCGATGCTAACTTGAGCTAACGTGGCATTTCTCATTTTTTGCTTTCAGATGCTTATTTCGCACTTTTGATATACATATTGCATGTGGTTGTGATTCTGCCATTGGCGAAGAGCCAGCTCCCGCTTAGGGATGCCTTTATTTATTATTTATATGTATTTCATGTGGTGTACCCGTTTAGGGGCCAGTATTTACAAAGGAGACTCTGCCGAATTTTTTTGGAAAATATGATGTTGCTTTTAAATGTTTAATGCCACTTAATTGTTAAAACCACTTGCCTTTAAAACAAGTTTTCATTCACTCTAATTGTTAAACGGTTTTGTTTTCTGGGCTTTGGCTTACTTAGACTACGTTACGCCTTTAAACGTTTCGTAATTTAAGTGCCAGTCACGTTCCGTACCTTCGGGTCATGACATGGCTAAATGGTTAGCGAGCTTGTATGGTGTTTATGATCTCGACTAGTTCTCCTTTTAGGGTTTGAAGGAGAATATGAGGAAACAGTGGGAGCCATCATGATAAGATAAAGTGATAACCAATTTAATCTTGATAGAGTGCATGCTAAGTGTTTCTTTTCTCTCTCTCTAGTAAGCGACCCCTGACTTATCTAAAACTCATTAACTAAGTTAACCGAACCTTCTTATACACGTTGGCTTTGGATTGTCGGGATTCACGACAAAGTCGCAAATATCCCTGCTACTCTTACTTTCCTTTTGCACTTCTCCAAAACACTTCATATCACTACGATGATACATATTACTAGGAAATGGCCATCACATAGTTACATATGAACTCGAAGAAATTATTTCGGTCGAGGGTGTTCACCGGTTCTGTGGAATTTAGACTATATCATTTGGTTGTCTCTTCATTTTACCTTCTCTCATATTGCGAGAGCTCTTTGTATTAGGAGAGTACACCTATTGCTCTTATTGGATAATCTACTTCCAAACCATAGGCAGGTGCCGAAAGGTAGGGTGAGAAGAACACCGGTTAGCGTAAGTACGGTGTACAGAATATAAGATGTAGAGACTTATAAAAGGATTGAAGTGAGGGCAAAGCAAATTGCGACTACTATCATGAATCTGAAAGGCATTACTAAGAATACCCAGCCACCCCTTGAAAGATTTATGTTTCAGATTTTCTTTGTACATGTTAATGAGAACTGTTTTCCAATTAATTCTGACTCTAGGTATGTATTTTTCGGATTTGGATCTCACATATGTACGGCGTTACAGATGCTGAGTAGGAGTAGAATATTGGAAAATGGGCGATCCGATCCTCACTATCGGAATTCGTTGTAATTGGTGATATTGAATTGAATCGCCTGGGTTTGCCTAACGACAAAATATTTGGTTTCGAATAACCGTTCTTATGCACCAATTTTTAAAATGATATCTGTATATTTATTTTATAAAGCGAGTTATAAATTTTGAAAATTGTGTTCCAAACATTTACCTTTATCAGTTGAGGATATGGTAAGCTGCATTAAATAACGGTATAAGACATTCTCGACCAAAATACAGTTTTCAACTTACAAAACACAAAATTTGAGTTAGTATACTCTTGGAACTTATACATAAAAATGTATGTTGTCCAGTGTCCTTTAGGACAAGGGGTTGATACTCATACTTCATATAGGTTTACCTATGAGTTCTCTGGTTTTAAACATGCATTCATTGTAATGCAAGGTCCAAAATTTTTGAGAAGTTTATAGGTATAAGAATAAAGTAGAGAACAATATGTTGGAAGTATCGGGATTCTTCGAAATGATCGAAAATATAGATACTTATGCTAGGTATTCCATCAAAGTAATATTGAGAACTTGTTTCTCTTTTAGGTTACTCATCCGCAGGTTCGCTCATTGATGAGTAATGCTATATTGGCATTTTTGCAATTTAGGTGATATGCTCTGGAAACATCTGCATGATATTTGATTCCGGTTCCATCTAAATTAGTGCCTTTGATTCTATATGGACATAGATTGCTTATATATCTTGAGGTTATAAAGATATGGAGTTATCCAATTCCTATTTAAAAGCAGAATCCAGACAAACTCAAGGCATGCTTCGGTATAGGCTGTTTGTGGTTTAACCCAAGCATTCACTAGGGTTTTGTTTCTACCATTTTCAAGGTCAATGGTTACATTATTCTTGACTCGTCACCTTTTTATAAAATGAATTTTTTTGCAAAAGAAACTAAGGGAGTATGGTAGAACTGTAAGTGATTCCAGAACTACAAACGGTTACCGAAAATTTATTAGAATCTAGGGATTCAATTGGACTTGACAATCCATTAGCTACTCCGCAGATTTTAGCAGGTGACCTCAGCCACCTAAGAGATACTTCTGTATTCTCGTAGACGGTGACAGGGAGGTCGGTATCATAGTTATGATGGCCCTACTAGTTATCTGTTGGTCGTAGGAAGTAGAAACTTCCAGGTGACCAGATGCTTTATATCCAAGTTGGATTCCACGCACTTTAGCAAATTTTGGATTTTGGACTTTGCTGGGTGCTCCTGAAGGGGTAAAACCCATTAAGAACAAGTAGATTTTTCGAGATCTGTACAGGTGGAAAGTTAATAACCTAATAAGATGTAACATCTTCAAAAATATAAAATATTAATTTTAGGAATTTTTATAATTTAATATTATTTTATTGATTATTTTAATATTAAATGCAAATAAATAGGAAAAATGTTAGAAAAATTATGAAAAATTATGGAAAATTCTAAAATAGGGTAAATTAGTGAATTATGACATTTTTAAGTTTTTGTGATTAGTTTGACACTAATTTAGTGCTAATCGCGATTAAAATCGCTAATTGGGTTTTTTGGCAATTTTGTGCAAAACTTGCACATATCACTTTTTCTACACTTGTGTATTTTTCTTGACATGGTTTTCATTTGGGTTTACTAGTGATGTGAGAAGGGTTGGGTTTTAAAAGAAAAAAAAGGAAAAGAAAAGAAAATGCAATGATGAGGGTAGGTGAGAGAGAGAGGTGGACTTTGACCCTATACCCTTAGCCATTCTCTTCATTCTCATTTCTCTCCCTCTTCTTCTCCCTTGCTGCTGCTGCCCCCTTCTCCATTTCCCTCCCCTCCTCAAGCCATGAATCATCTCTAAAATCACCCCAAAACCCCAAACTCCTTTCACTAAAAATGTCCAAAATCCCTAGATCTACACATGAAGCTAAAGAAGAATGGATTTGTTCACTAGAGGGCAACTCAAGAATTTTCTTGAGTTGCTAATGAAGGTAATTTCTGAACCATTTGCTTAACTATAGCCTTTCCTATAACCCCATGTCAAGATTTTATCGATATTGTGTGATATTATGGAATTGAGGAAAACCTAGTTAGGGTTTGAGTGGAATTGATGTTGCATTATGATATTGAGCTCAGTTAAGATTATACCAACACCCTAGTGTTTGAATTGAGACCCTAACCTGAAGCTTGAACCCATAATACGGATTTTAGAAACCAATATCGGGGGAAAAAACTGGAATCTGCCACTGTTATTTAGAATCTGCTATCACCCGAGATGCCCTAAAATAAAATTGGATTTACAGTGACATGTGCAGGCACCATTGAACCAACACCCCAAACCCTAGCCCCTGCCTCTCCTTCCCGGCAGCCAAAACCTCCTTTCTGGCCGCAATTTGCGGCCAGACCAGAGAGGAATCTCCTCGTTTTGCGTGCCTGGCCCCATTTCATCAATTCTTGGCCCTGGGTACTTCTATTTTTGACAGATTCTTCCTAGGGTGAAATCTGGGACATTTATCCTATGTTGTCGTTTTGGATTCGTGTTTCCGTATTCCGTATTTTTGGATTCTGAAATGGTGGAATGTGTTTTGCCTCGACTATTGTCGTTTATACGACGATATAGAGGACTGTGGATGGTTTTGAAGGCGTGCCATAGGTTCTCACCTATAGGCCCCCTAATCGTATCGTTTTGGATTTTATGCGCCGTTTTAGATTGGATTTGGTTTTAATGCGCATATACGATATTTTGATGTGTAGGTACCCATGAAGACTTCGGGACGACAAGCAAATACGTGGTGACGTCCGCACTTGGTGATACAGGTGAGTAGATTATATCTACAGGGGGAAGTCGGGTGGATGGCGTATAGCACCCCCGCAGTCCGTAGATAGATTATTATGTAGTTGTTGTGATGATAGGTGTATTATGGATAGTATAGGGTTAGAAGTGACTAGTGCAGTTCATAGTCGCGAACCCTAGGATAGAATTACACCTACACACACACCCTTGCCTATCACTTGTACTTACACTGTGATTGATAATATGTGATGACATTGGAGATGAGTCGATGATGTGGGCTTGGTGCCCTGAGATCGGTGATTTGACACGATTCATATGTGGGATATGACGTGTGATTTCTTGCGGGCTTGGGATATGTGTTTACCCCCGCATGCATACTTACTGATGTTACCGTTTGTACTAGACATAGAGTAGTACTCTAGACTATATGATCTGATGATGGTGATATCTGTTATGTGATGAGACAGTGAGATGTTGACCCCTACCCAGCTATGGGGATGCCGTACGATGATTTACCGTGCGTGCCGATATTGATGATAGATTCGCACTCATAACTCGAGGATATCTTATGATATGACATTGAGGCGAGATCACCGACTATATATCTTTATATATATACATTGACTCAGATTTAGGTGGTTTCTACACCTACCCCTCCTGATTGACCGGATACTTAGATATAGTTTGCATAGTAGATACTTCACTGTGGTGTTGACTACTAGATTTCTGCAGTCTCATGCTATTCGCATTGCTGGCATACATTCATTGCTATATTATTATTATGCTGTTAGGACACCAGCACCATTATCGATGATGCGTATGCTTCACGTACACTATTTGCCGGCTCACACACTTCATCATCGATAATTGCCATGCCACTACACTGTAGTACCATTGCATTCATGAGATGATTCTTCCTTCGACATATGCACATTACTATTCCATGTTGCATGATTTCCGATATGATTACTTTTCTTTACATGTCGCATACATCATGGATTGATTGCATAGCACATCGCATTGGATATACTTCTTGATGTTGGATTTTCATGGGATTTCTGGATTTGGGAACCGTGTCCTTTTCAATAGAAATCATTTAAAAACCCGGTTCCCTTGATATGATATTTGGGGCGTCGCCCCGTGTTTTCTCGGTGCTAGAGGATGTACTGAGAGAGGGCTGACCCGGACTGACGGAAGCCCGATGGATTGATAGAGGGCTGACCCGGACTGACGGAAGCCCGATGTACTGATAGAGGGCTGACCCGGACTGACGGATGCCCGATGCATTGAGAGAGGGATAACCCGGACTGACGGATTCCCGATATATATACTTTGATATAGGGCATGATCCGGAATGACGGATGCCCGATGTATTGAGAGAGGGATGACCCGGACTGACGGATTCCCGATATATATGTATATATACTCTGAGAGAGGGCTGACCCGGACTGACGGAAGCCCGATGGATTGATAGAGGGCTGACCCGGACTGACGGAAGCCCGATGTACTGATAGAGGGCTGACCCGGAATGACGGATGCCCGATGCATTGAGAGAGGGATGACCCGGACTGACGGATTCCCGATATATATACTTTGATATAGGGCATGATCCGGAATGACGGATGCCCGATGCATTGAGAGAGGGATGACCCGGACTGACGGATTCCCGATATATATACTTTGATATAGGGCATGATCCGGAATGACGGATGCCCGATGCATTGAGAGAGGGATGACCCGGACTGACGGATTCCCGATATGTACTTTGATATAGGGCATGATCCGGAATGACGGATGCCCGATACAGGAGGATTTACGTGTCGATGCTAGGCACGGGTTTCATGATGTTTTTCCATGATTTTGTTTATATCCTCACATTGCATACATGATGCTTATTGTCATTGGGTGACGGGTGGACGGGTTCCACATACATACAGACTTGGATCATAGACAGACTGGTTTTACATTGATCATACTTTATTTGTATATATAACAGGGTATGAGGGCGCTGTTATATATACCCTTACACCAATATTAGTGGTTTGGGACGCTAATATATGTGTATTGATATCATTGATATTTCATCATGTTTACTTCATGCAGACATACCTTATACTGATGATATGTTACTACCTGAGTACCTGGCACTACATACGTGATTAGATGTTACCTTGCCACCTTGTTGCACTCAGATGTACTCTTGTGGATTATATTGCTGATCGTTGACTTAGGTTTATGTCTTGCATTCGGTTTCTGCTTGTAGATGTTTCTATTCACGAGTTGGCAACTCACCCCCGTTGTGCCACAGTTCTTGCAGGTTTTGCCGTACAGGTCCTATTGCGGCATTTCTGGCACACTACCTTCTTGCGGGTGATTTGCTTTGGTAGGTGGATTCTTTCGTATCAGGAATCACCTTTGTATTTATTTATTTCATTGTATCTAGAAATTGTCCATCAACCAAAACTTGTATATTCTTTCAGACTTAGAGACAGTGTTGTATTATTTCGACCTTAGAGTCGCGCTTAGTAGTATTGCGGTTTTCTTGCTACTTTTGAGCTTTCTTTTGGTTTTGATCCTCGCCACTTGGCGTTGTATATTATCATATCTTGCGTGGTTGTGACCGTCGATTAACGAAGAGCTAGCTCCCGCTTGGGGATGCCTTTATCATTTGCATATATTGATATCCTTGTTTTACCCCATTCGGGGCCAGTTTTACAAAAGAGACTCTGCCGAAATTTTTAGAAAAGACTTATTGTTTCCAAAACGTACCTTCGACTTAGTTATTTTAAAAACCTTGATTTCAAACCTGTATTTCTTCACTCCTTTAGACCAGTTTTCTTTACTTATTCTTCAAAATGGTTTTAGATTTCTGGGCTTTTGGTTTACTTGGATCAGATGGAGTCCTATAGGCTTCATAGGGTTCAAGGGCCAGTCACGTGCTCTTTCGGGTCGTGACATAAGACTAGACTTGTTGTAAATATTTTCATCAAACACCCGTTGTGGATTGTGATAAGACTTTTACTTTAGTGTCTATGCTAAAATCATACGGATATGAATTGTCACTGTTGCTACTCTAGACTATGATGTTTGGTAAGAGGATGACTATAATGTCTTTCCAAATAGGAATTTGGAAGTGCACATGGATATGATGCTGGGTTCCCTAGTGTCGCCGCTGGGTTTCGGGAGGCATCGACCATGCCATTTTAAAAAAAATTGGCATGCTAAAGAATCCTAACGCTAGAATCTTAAACTAGAGAATTAGACGAACAAGCATGTAAACATCTTTATATCTAAGTGAACAAAGAATACAACCTTTATAGACCGGTCCTTCACTTCAATAGCTCGGTGTAGTAGTCCCTTCGCTCCAAGTAGTGATCTCCCGGACTCTAGTGACGCTCCTCAAGGTGAAATGAACAAGCTTGCTTGTAGTCTTCGAGACCGAAGATGATCTACGTCGAGAAGACACTAACTCAATCTACCTCTTCACTAAGTGATGAACTAGTGAAGAAACAACCCAATCTAAATTGTTGGTAGAGAAGAGGTTGATGAAGTAGGAATTTTGCTCACTTTAGAAATAATTTTCTCACTATATTTCTTCACCTCTAATGAAGCTAGAAAGCTTTTGGAGATGAGGAAGAAGATGAAGTGTGAATGGAATAATGAGTGAGAATGGCAACCATGGGTGGGTTAGTGCCATACACTAACTCATATAGAGAATAAACCATGGCTAAACAATAATTGTTGGGTTAATAAATATCTTCAAGTAAAACAAAATGAGTGGACTTAGTCAATGGTTCCAAAAGCTTCTACAAGTTTCAACCATGTGACAATTTCCAACTAATTTGATTTACTTTCAATAAATAAAACCTAACATTATTAATAAGCATGGTGTGTAAGTCCATGCTACCTCTCCCGGTACTTTCGGGCATGCGGAATTTGGTGAAAAACAATTTTCTAGAGGCGGTAACATGGACTCAAAACCGGATCTTTGTTAAACTTAGCTACCTAACAACCTAACTAAGAGTTGTTAACTACTCGGTTAGGGGGTTATACCTTTCTTTCTTGAACTCCTTCGTCTTCTACACTTGATGGTTGTCCGGATCGGCTTCACCCCGTCTTCTCCTTGCGCCGAAGATCGATCCACCCGAAAGCTTCTACCTTTGGCTTCTCCTTCGAGCTTTGAAGAAACTAGTTCACTCGGTTTGCTAAACCTTGTGAACTAGAGTGAGTAGAGGAGAGTGTGTTGGGATTTTCTCTATGGTTCTTGGTTCTCAACACATGAGACAAGTGAACCATAGACTAAAGAGAGGGAGAGCAAGAGGAAGAGGATGAGAGCTCAAGAAGAAGAGAGAGAATGAAAATGATAGAATGAGAAAGACTTTTCTCTCTTGGCTCTCATAATCCAAAGCCATCATAACAAAACATAGCAATCAAGTATTATGTGATGGTTTAAGCTACAATATCCAAATCATTTCATGCACTTATTTTTCACAAGAGAACAAGCAAGCAAAAAGTCTTTGCCATGAAATGATAGCCATTGTCATCATGATGGTCAACTAGTCCAACATAGTCAACCGGTCAACAAAGTCAACAAGTCAACAAAGTCAACCCCTCAACAACCATGTCACTATAAGACTGAATTAATATTATTGTTAATCATATATCATATTCTCATTAGGGTTGAGCAAAAAGTCAACAGTCAACAGTCAACAACCCTAATGAGAATTCTCTGCCTCTGTCTCTCCGTCAACTGTGCATACACGCCCGCATCCGCGTTCCGAGGAACACGAATACATACTAGATAAAACTAATCCCAAAACGTACACTAGGATCTGGCTTAAACCAAAGTCCGCTAGTGTTAACTGTCCGGACACTGTACGTGCACAAGTGCACGGATGTGACCGGACCCTGTCGCAAAACCATGCGACCTGTCGCAAAACCATGCGACCTCTACTCTTTTGCCTAAAGGAGAATAGCTTTCTGTGTGGGACTCTAAAGACTCGACACTACGCTGGCAGTGGGTTTAACCACAGACCGCAAGCGGCACTAGCTGTGCGTAACGGTCCCCAGGTAGATGCCGACAAGAAGACTGACGAGGTGAAACCCAACTGAACTCCTACTGAGCCTGAATGTGACAGTCTCCGTACAGTCCGGTCTGTTCGTCTGATACATCGCATGGCGGGCCTAGGGGGCGGTAAATGTCAGTCCCCTAATAGCGGTACAAGCCATGTCGGAGTGAAGCCCAGAACACCCTGAGATAGCACTCGAAACCTACCAGTATATCTCGCTTGCCCTGGCCAGGGACAACTCGTGTAATGGCTCTTCTAGACACAGCGCGATGTCAACCCCCAATACCGGGAGAGACGAATCCTGTCTAACCGTCACTGCCTCCAAGTTCTTCGGGACTGCACCCAACTACTACTTGTTTGCACGACTCCTTTGAGCCGTGGTAGGGTAGTAATCAAAGTACAGTAGGAACACACTCGAGGCGAAGTGACAGTGTCAAGTCAGCGGACTAAGCTGTACTCATGTCACCTGGGAACTGATAACTGACGATAGGTATAATACCAACCGGTCAGTTCCCGACGAGTCCAGTCCAGTGTACTCGTAACTTAACGAGCACCCGCATACTATCTCCAGTACGACGTACTGATGGCTGTGGGACCGACCATCTCCCATTCTGGGATGAGAAGCGCATACGCTAGTCTACTCCGGAGTATCGATGCCCTGTCTCGATAGTCCTGCGACTAGGGACGTACATAAGGACGTGCTTATAGATTACCCAGCCCCCACTATTATGACCGCCATCACAACGCTGGTAATCAAGCAAAGATCCTAAGGGCACCACTAATGTGTATAGGTGATATACTAAAATAAATACATGTACACATTGAAGTAGAAACAAACCAAGTAGCATACTACTATTTTGAGCAAGATTGTATATACAAAGTGAATATCCCAAGCTTCCATTAAGTAATATACAAACTAGTATGATACAGTAATGGCCTCTAGGGCATATACACTAACAATCTCCCACTTGCACTAAGGCCATGTACTGGCGTATCGAAGACCTATCATCTCGATCAGCCGCTCGAACTGAGTCTGGGGAAAGGCCTTGGTGAATGGATCTGTAGTGTTATCTTCTGAAGCAACCCTCCGAACCGCGATCTCTTGGCGATCCACGATCTCCCTGATCAGGTGATGCCGCCTCAAGATGTGTCTGGATCTCTGATGGGACCTGGGTTCCTTCGCTAAAGCTATAGCCCCGTTGTTGTCGCAATACAGAGGTATTGGATCAACAATGGACGGAACCACCTGAAGTTCTTTCAAGAACTTCCTCATCCAGACAGCTTCTTTTGCGGCATCAGATGCAGCGATGTATTCCGCTTCCATCGTCGAGTCTGCAACGGTTTCCTGTTTGGAACTCTTCCAACACATCGCCCCTCCATTGAGGGTAAAGATAAAACCCGACATGGACTTAGAATCATCCTTATCACTTTGGAAGCTGGAGTCAGCAAAGGCCTCGATCTGGAGGTATTTTCCGCCATACACCAAGAACATCTCCTTAGTCCTTCTCAGGTACTTGAGAATGTTCTTTACCGCTATCCAGAGTTTCTCCCCAGGGTTTGACTGATACCGGCTTACCACACTCAGTGCATAAGCTACATCCGGTCTGGTACACATCATCGCATACATTATAGAGCCTACCGCAGAAGCGTAGGGTATAATAGACATGCGATCCCTCTCCAAACCAGTCTTGGGAGACATCTCTTTAGAGAGGGTGATCCCGTGACAAGCCGGTAGATTACCGTGATTGGAATCTTCCATACTGAATCTTTTCAATATAGTGTCGATGTACCTGGACTGTGAAAGTCCTAATATCCTCTTGGATCTATCACGATGGATCCGGATCCCCAGGATGTATGAGGCATCACCCAGGTCTTTCATGAATAACCTGTGTGACAAGAACCCATTGACAGATTGTAGCATAGGAATGTCATTTCCTATTAAGAGAATGCCATCCACGTATAAAACGAGGAATACTACAGTTCTCGCTACAAATCTACTATAGATGCATGGTTCATCTGGATTTTTGATAAAGCCAAATTCCTTGGATTCTTTTTCCTCAGGTAATGATCATTGGATGATCGAAGAACTTTCACACACATACAACTCTCTGGATTTTAAATCAATACCAAGGGTTTCACCCATTTAAATATGAACCCATTTTTCCTTTAAGTTTTTCAACCGAAATGTGAAACCATTTAATCTTCAGCAGTAAATTTCTTTTAGGGTTGATCTGATCCTTCAGGGAGATGATGATGACAGTTCAAATCCATGGAGTTTAACTCCGTTCACAGAAAAAATGTTTCTGGGAATTTAATTCCCCTTTTCAAAAGGAATTTAATTCCTGTGAAGAACTCAGTTCTTCCTATCGAGGCTTCTTAGGGTCTTCTTGCCCTAGGTTGTCCTTCTGTGATCAAAATAAAAAGAAAAGGGTTTGTAATAGACTCTCATGATTTTTATCTCAGGTATCATGGATGCCCATATGTACGATCTTGACGAAATCATTTCTTATGGGAATATTCATGCGCTGGGCCGTAGCCAGAACCAGGAGTTCAACAACGCTCAATGTGCTGAGATCATGAGCCGCTTCGATGAGTACAACCATCGGCTACTCCCCCGTCGCTCTTCTCTTCTGAAACTCATCGTGTTGGCGATTTGGGAGACGCTTCCTCTCTTCTGCACTGGTGTACCTCTCGGGGCATTAGACGCTGCCGAGGATAAGATACATTCAATGTATCTGATGAGCCTGATCTCGAAGAGAAGGCGAGAAAACCTCATTGATCTCTTGCACCAGGCTTTTCAGCAGTCGGCCATACTTGCTGCCTATCGGAGGGTAGAAGACATTCGTGAGGATCCCGACGCTTGTGACCGCGAAAGAAAATATACTCGAATGGTTCGAAATGGTTGGAGGATCCTGGACAAAGTCAAGTTTGAGTTTCTCAATCCGTGCCCCGCGTCTGAGGTCTTACCGTTGTAATCGTTTTCTTTTCATTTTGTATGAACTACTTAAAGCATGAATGATAAGTTTTATCGTGCCTTTCTATGTTTGCATGCCTTTCTATGGGATTTTATCATTTTGCTATTGTTGTTTTTGCTGTTTTTAACGTGCAGGGTGCTATTCCATTTTTTAGTGCACGTCAAGTTTGGGGCTCACGTGCTCCGCACGTGGGGTCCTTTTGATGGGGCTGTTCAATTTTTTTTATGCCACATTTTTAGTGCACAATATTAGATGCAGAAAAGGAGCCTTGGAAATAGTTCCATCTCCTTGATTTCCAATGCTTTCCCTTTTTTGGGCCTTGGAAATAGCTTCAACATGCAAGATTTTATGTGCACAACACTTAATGCCCCTCTTTATATCCTGGGGCCATGGCCTTCTTTTCTCTTCACAGAGAAATTTATTCTAATTTTGGTGTGATTTGTCTTGAGAGACAACTGAGCGCCATGGCCTGCAATCGCCCTCATGCTCGTCAACCGCCATGGGAAGTTCCTATCGAGGAGATGATCCCCCGCTTTGCCTCCCGATTGGTGGATCCCCTCCTTAACAATGACGAATGCGACTCATCGGCATATGAACTCTCGATCCACAGGGGATCTCCCCTCCTAATGGGCTCCCTTTGGCTCCGGATGATTCTTGCCGCCGTGCTCGCCGACGTCCCTCCTCACCCGGCGGAGATGACCCTGGCGATGCTTGACGTGGCCGAAGAAAAGCTCGAGGACTTTCACGAAGCGTGCCTAATTACTCAAGCTTTGAATGATCGCTCGGTTCACCTTTTGAGCGAAATAAGAGCCAGTCGGGCTGTTATGTCTGCTTTTGCGGATGAACATGGCGTCAATCGGTGGGGAGCGACTCCTCGCGAGAACCGGCGCTTTGACGTGTTGGAGAGGGCGGGGAGGGAGATGGAGAATTTTTTCTTTTGTTTTTTCAACCCTTGCGCTACCGATCCTATGTTTGGCGACCTTTTCCCGCTAGTGTAGTATATTCAAATTAGTTTTTGCATGCTTTATGTTGGACTTTCATGTATGCTGGGTATCCGTATGTATGTTTTTGCTTGCATAAATGAACTTTGTGTTCTTCCCATGAGAACTTTCTTTAATTGCGAACACTATCACTATGTTGCATGCACATCAGAGCTTCGGGTATTATTTCTTTTCGGATATTCATATAGTTGCGAATGCATGCTTGATAGGATATACATCGAGAATTTTTGTTGCTTCCCATACCAGATGATGTGCGCGCGTTTTAGATCGACTATTGCTATCGACTGGAGGCTTGTTTATACGGTCTTGAGCGTATATGTCCTGTTTCAAAGGTTGCGGTCGCGAAAGCGGGCTTGCGTGATCTGATAGAGCGACACGTGGCGAACATATTGTTGTGCGAGAAGAGGCTCGGCCGCAAATTCTCGGAGAGGGAGCTGGCTTCTAAGGCGCTGAGCGAGCTTCGAGCTAATCTTACCGCCAAGGCCAACAAAGCGTATGAACTCTGGTGGGTGCTTCAAGAGTCTATCAAAGAGGTGGTGGCTTTTGATAAGGCTGCCACGTTGACTCGTGAAAGGGCCGAGGCTCATAAGGCCACTGAGAAAGAGCTTGAAGGCCGGCTTGCTTCGTATCAGGCCCAGCAGGCTCAGGCGGAGGCCCGTCATCTGGCGATCTTGAATCATGAAGCCGTAGCCCAGCAAAAGCAGGATGAGCTAGCGAAATTGCTAAATCACCCGCCGGCTTGAAAAACATGTATCTTTTCCTTTCTTTTTGTCCATACTCCTGAGCGAGAGTATTTTCTTTTTGTTCTTTCATGAATTGTACTTTGTACCCATTTTGGTTTATGAATAAAGACATATTTTTTCTTCCCAGTGGTGTGTCCCCTTTTTATTGAATGTGTTCTGCGGACAATTTATCTTGGCCTACTTGCAGGGTAGCGATGGTTTATGATTCATGGTTAAGATCCTCCTCCTAAGACTTTTGAGCTTTACGAGCCGTGAGGGTCTCATAAAGAGTTTTTCTCCCTACAGGTCGAGAGGATCCAATAGGCGTAAGTTCTTCTTAATAATCGTGAGGATTCTTCAGCGGGTTTTCTCTTGGGAGTCGTAAGGATCTCACAAGAGAATTTTCTTCCTTGCAGGTCGTGAGGACCCGCAAGTGCTGAGTGCGGTCACCCTTATCCGTATTTCACGGCATCAGGGGTTGCTTTGGGATGTTCTCCAGGGTACCATAATTTAAAGACATCGCGGTCAAGGTTAAGGACCTCATAGTCCGTGGGTTTAAGGACTCCACAGTCCGATATTAGTTTTAAAACATAACGGTCAAGGTTAAGGACCTCATAGTCCGTGGGTTTAAGGACTCCATAGTCCAATCTTAGTTTTAAGACATCACGGTCAAGGTTAAGGACCTCATAGTCCGTGGGTTTAAGGACTCCGCAGTCCAATGTTAGTTTTAAGACATCACGGTCAAGGTTAAGGACCTCATAGTCCGTGGGTTTAAGGACTCCACAGTCTAATGTTAGTTTTAAGACATCACGGTCAAGGTTAAGGACTTCATTGTCCGTGGATTTGAGGACTCCACAGTCCAATGTTAGTTTTAAGACATCACGGTCAAGGTTAAGGACCTCATAGTCCGTGGATTTAAGGACTCCATAGTCCAATGTTAGTTTTAAGACATCACGGTCAAGGTTAAGGACCTCATAGTCCGTGGATTTAAGGACTCCACAGTCTAATGTTAGTTTTATGACGTCATGGTCAAGGTTAAGGACTTCACAGTCCGTGGATTTAAGGGCTCCACAGTCCGGTGTTAGTTTTAAGACATCACGGTCAAGGTTAAGGACCTCATAGTCCGTGGGTTTAAGGACTCCACAGTCCGCGAAATGTGTGGTTACCGGGACCCGTCTCCTCTTTGAAGACGTTGAGGAATTACAACGCCAGATATGAAAGGAGTGAAGAGATGTACCGTATAACCAAGGTAAAATCACTCTGGAATCATCGTGGTTAGTCGTTAGTTTTAAGACATTATGGTTGAGGTTAAGGACATCATAGTTCGTGGATTTTAAGGACTCCACATTCCGATGTTTGCTCTTGATGCTTCATACGGGTTTACTGCCGTGTTCGGCGACGACCAGGCTCCGCTCTGGATGCTTCACATGGGTTTACTGCCGTGCTCTGCGAGGACCAGAATCCGCTCTGGACGTTTTCCACGGGGTCAAAGAGTGACGTTATCCGCGTTCCACGTAACCAGGAATTTTGCGCTAGATGCTTCACACGGGTTCACTGACATGCTCGGTGAGGACTAGGCTCCACTCTGGATGCTTCACACGGGTTCACTGCCGTGCTCTGCGAGAACCAGGATCCGCTCTGGATGTTTTCCACGGGGTCAAAGAGTGACGTTATCCGCGTTTCACGTAACCAGGAATTTTTCGATAGATGCTTCACTCGGGTTCACTGCCGTGCTCTGCAAGGACTAGGCACCGCTCTGGATGCTTCATACGGGTTCACTGCCGTGGTCTGCGAGGACCAGGATCCGCTCTAAACGTTTTCCACGGGGTCAAAGAGTGACGTTATCCGCGTTGCACGTAACCAGGAATTTTGCGCTAGATGCTTCACACGGGTTCACTGCCGTGCTCGGCGAGGTCTAGGCTCCGCTCTGGATGCTTCATACGGGTTCACTGCCGTGCTCTGCGAGGACCAGGATCCGCTCTGGACGTTTTCCACGGGGTCAAAGAGTGTCGTTATCCGTGGTCCGCGTAACCAGGAATTTTGCGGTAGATGCTTCACACGGGTTCACTGCCGTGCTCGGCGAGGACTAGGCTCCACTCTGGATGCTTCACACGGGTTCACTGCCGTGCTCTGCGAGGACCAAGATCTGCTCTGGACATTTCCCACGGGGTCAAAGAGTGACGTTATCCGCGTTCCACGTAACCAGGAATTTTGCGCTGGATGCTTCACACGGGTTCCCTGCCGTGCTCGGTGAGGACTAGGCTCCGCTCTGGATGCTTCACACGGGTTCACTGCCGTGCTCCGCGAGGACCAGGATCCGCTCTGGACGTTTTCCACGGGGTCAAAGAGTGACGTTATCCGCGTTCCACGTAACCAGGAATTTTGTGCTAGATGTTTCACACGGGTTCACTGCCGTGCTCGGCGAGGACTAGGCTCCGCTCTGGATGCTTCACACGGGTTCACTGTCGTGCTCTGTGAGGACTAGGATCCTCTCTGGACGTTTTCCACGGGGTCAAAAAGTGACGTTATCCGCGTTCCGCGTAATCTGGAATTTTGCTGATTATATCCGTATTTCACGGAGTTGGGATTTGACTCTCAGTGATCTGTACACCGCCGAGTCGTGGAACTGGGAGTGGCCGCTGTTCCGCTTTGCTCGAGGTTGTATTTGCCGCAATGAGACGAATGTTGAAAAGATCTCTAGGTTATTTGTGGCCCGTCGAGATTTGGCTTCTTCCTCTGATGAAACCTAGGGGGAGGAGTATGATCCTTTCTTTATTTACGCCCCTGGATTGTATACAGGGATTGATGTAATATCACCTGTAGGGCGTAGATATCATTTTTATTTTATTTCTTTCTCTGCGATGCTCTATCATTTCAACTTTTATATCGCGAAGGTCACGATTGCCCAATCATTTCGGCTATTTTTCGCGGTGCCCAATCATTTCGGCTATTTATTTTATTTTTACTCGCTGCTTTTTATTGCGAGTTGCCCCATCATTTCGGCTATTTTTTTATGCATACATTTTTACTTGCTGCTTTTTATTGCAAGTTGCCCCATCATTTCGGCTATATCGTATGCATGTGTGGATCGCTAGCCTTTTCGCTGCAAGCTTAGATTTTAGACACCGGTTTCGGCATCAGCACCGCTACGGCTGGGATATTGCCAGGAGCAGATCATCATTTGCCTCTGTCGATGTTGAACAAAGGTGGCTTAGTAAACAGGGTTAAGGGTTCTGTCGACTAAGGCTTTTGACTTCATGAGCCGTAAGTGTCTCACATGGGTATTTCTCCCTACAAGTCGTGAGGATCTTGTAGGTGTGTTTTCTCCTTAGGAATCGTGAGGATTCCTAAGTGCATGTTCTCTTGTAAGTCATAAGGATCTTACAAAAGGGTTTTCTCCTTATAAGTCGAGAGGACCTACAAGGGTTGTTCGCGATTAGAACATATCCCTAGTCACGGATGGGACTTGGTTAGGGAAATGTTTATTCGCGCCCGTGGATTGTATACAAGGGTCAGTATTGAGCCACTTGTTGGGCATAAATTGAAGGTTGTGGGGGTTGCTTAAGTACAGGTTTAGGTCTCTGTGACTTAAGACTTTCAAATCTTATGAGCCGTGAGGGTCCCATAAGAGAGTTCTCCTTACGAGTCGTGAGGATTTCCCAAGTGTAATTTCTCCTTAGGAATCGTGACGACTGCTAAGTGTGTTGCTCCCTTGCGAGTCGTAAGGATCTCACGTGGGTGGTTTCTCCTTACTGGGTCGTGAGGACCCTGCAAGTGTTCTTTAACGAGGTTGCGCCCTTTCGGGTTTTCACAAACACTCGCCGGTAGCCTTGCTGTTTTTACTCACGGAGCCCTTTCAGGTTTTCATCTGTACCCATTTTGCTTAAGGACATACCGTTTTTATTTTATTTCCTTTTTATTAATTTTTTTATTTTTATATCGCCTTTGAGATACTGCAATCCACCGTATTTTATCGACATCTCGGTCAACAGCTTGTTTTAGGACATAGTGGTCCATTATTAGTTTAAGGACGTTTCGGTCCGTTGCTAGTTTAAGGACATTTCGGTCCGTTGTTAGGTTAAGGACATTTCGGTCCGCTGTTAGTTTAAGGACATTTCGGTCCTTTGTTTGAAGAAGGCCGGTTAATACTCAGAGTTCGGGCTTTGGGAGATAGCGAGCGGACATAGTCGTCGTCATCTATCATTGACCTAGGCCTTAACCTGTTAAGCGTAGTATTTCTTCAGGAAGAGACCGTTGATTGGCCTGAAAGGTCTTTCACCATGCATATCCATAAGTAGGTACGCTCCGCCCTGGTAGACCTTGTCTATGATGTACGGGCCTTCATAGTTTGGCTCAAATTTTCCCTGCTTGGCGCGATTGGGGATCATAGGTCTTTTGACCACTAGTACGAGTTCGCCTTGGTGGAATGTCCTCGGCCGAGTCAATCTTTCATATGAGCGCGTCATCTTTTCTTTATAAGCCTCCAGATTTTGTTGCGCTATGAGCCAGGTCTCATCAAGGGCATCAAGCTCCATAAGCCGAAGGTGAGCATTTTCTTCGTCCGTCAGCTCGTAATGGACTGCCACTCGTAGAGAGGGTAACTCTATCTCGAGGGAGAGTACTGCTTCTTTACTGAAAACCAACGCATATGGCGTTGTGTTCGTGGCTGTCTTGAACGTAGATTGATACGCCCAAAGAGCTTCTTGCAGTCTCTCGTGCCGGTCGTTCTTATTTCGGGACACCGTATTCTTCATGATCTTTGTCAAGGTCTTGTTGAAGGCCTCTGCTAGACCATTAGCTCGTGGATTATAAACTGAGGAATATCTCTATTCTATGTTGTGTTGTTGCGCGAAGCGGCTAATCTTGTGGCTTTTGTAGGCTGGCCCGTTATCGGAGATGATCCGTCGCGGAGTTCCAAACCGATAAATGACGTGTGTCTTGAAGAAATGGAGAATATTCTCCGTCTTCACCTCCCTCAGTGGTATTGCTTCTGCCCATTTGGAGAAGAAGTCGGCCATCGCCAAGATGAAATGATTTCCCCTATATGATGCTGGTTCGATGGGGCCGATTATGTCAGTCCCCCACATTTCGAACGGCCAACTAGCCACCGTTGGATGTAGTAGGTTTGGGTGATGATGGATAAAGTCCCCATAGATTTGGCACGAGTAGCATTGTTTCGCATACTCGAGGCAGTCCTGGATCATCGTGGGCCAGTAGTACCCCATCCGTTTAATTCTCAATTTCATCTTCGGGCCTGCTTGGTGAGAACCGCAGAGTCCGTCATGGACTTCTTGAACGACCCTCTTCGCTTCGTCAGGTCCCAGGCATCTCAACCACAGAGAATCGAATGACCTCTTGTACAGAGTATTATTGACGAAGGCGAAGGACAGAGCTCGTTTCACAAGCTGATGTCTTGAGGACGCATCTTCAGGCGTTCGACGGGATTTGAAATACTCTATGAAGACTTCTCTCCAATCTTCAGCCTTATCTTGGTCTTTTATTTGCATGGCCTTCTGCTCGGTCGCTTCCTTTTCCTCGGATGATTCCGGAGATATTTCTGCCGGAGCAAGAACCCGACGACTCTGTACCACGATTCTTACATCATCGAGGTTCTCATCGGCTAGCTTGGCTAGTGCATCCGCTTTGCTATTTTCGGCACGCGGTATGCTTTCTAAGGTGTAGTAAGGTATTTGAGTCAGCAGCCGCTGTACTCTTTTGCCGTACTTTACCAGTTCTGGCTTACATGTCTGGTAGTCTGTAAGTCCATGCTACCCTTCCCCGGTACTTACGGGGTTGCGGAATTGGTGAAAAACGATTTTCAAGAGGGTGGTAGCATGGACTACCAATACGGATCTTTGTTAAACTACTAGCTAACAACCTAAAAAGAGTTTACCTACTCGGTTAGGGGGCTATACCTTTCTTGAACTCCTTCGTCTTCGACTCCTCTCGGTGTACGGATTGGCCTCACCTCGTCGTCTCCTTGCGCCGAAGATGGATCCACCCGAAAGCTTGTACCTTTGGCTTCTTCTTCGAACTTTGAAGAAACTAGATCACTTGGCTTGCTAGGCCTTGTGAACTAGAATGAGTAGAGGAATGTTTTGGTGTCTTTTTATCTCTAAGTCAATGAGTCTCAACACATGAGAATGGTTTGCCTTGAGGTAGAGAGAGCAAGAGGATGAGGGAGAGCTTGAGAATGAGAGAGCTCAAGAGAGAGAAAGCAAATGATAGAATTAACTATACTCTTCTCATTCTCACCTCTCATAATCCAAAAGCCATCATCACAAAAATAGTAATCAATTATTGTGAAAATGGTTTAAGTCAAAATGGCTATATCATTTCATGCACTCATTTTGCATAAATAAACAAGCAAGCAAAAGTCTTTGCCATGGAATGATAGCCATTGTCATGATGATGGTCAACTAGTCCAACCTAGTCAACCGGTCAACAAAGTCAACAAGTCAACAATGTCAACCCCTCAACAACCATGTCACTATAATACTTAATTAATATTAATGTTAATCATATATTTCTTATTCTCATTAGGGTTAAGCAAAAGTCAATGGTCAACAGTCAACTGTCAACAGTCAACAACCCCAATGAGAATACTCTGCCTCTGTCTCTCTGTCAACTGTGCATACATACCCGCATCCGCGTTCCGAGGAACACGAATACATACGAGATAAAACCAACCCCCAAAACATACACTAGGATCTGGCTTAAACCAAAGCCCGCTAGTGTTAACTGTCCGGACACTATACGTGCACAAGTGCACGGATGTGACCGAACCCTGTCGCAAAACCATGCGACCTCTACTCTTTTGCCTAAAGGCGAATAACTTTCTGTGTGGGACTCTAAAGACTCGACACTACGCTGGCAGTGGGTTTAACCACAGACCGCAAGCGGCACTAGCTGTGCGTAACGGTCCCCAGGTAGATGCCGACAAGAAGACTGACGAGGTGAAACCCAACTGAACTCCTACTGAGTCTGACTGTGACATTCTCCATACAGTCCGGTCTGTTGATCTGATACATTGCATGGCGGGACTAGGGGACGGTAAACGTCAATCCCCCAAAAGCGGTACAAGTCGTGTCGGAGTGAAGCCCAGAACACACTGAGATAACACTGGAAACCTACCAGTATATCTCGCTTTCCCTGGCCAGGGACTACTCGTGTAATGGCTCTCCTAGATACAATGCGATGTCAACCCTCAATACCGGGAGAGACGAATCATGTCTAACCGTCACTGCCTCCAAGTGCTTCGGTACTGCACCCAACTACTACCTGTTTGCACAACTCCTTTGAGCCGTGGTAAGGTAGTAATCTAAGTACAGTGGGAACAAACTCGAGGCGAAGTGACAGTGTCAAGTCAGCGGACTAAGCTATACTCATGTCACCTGGGAACTGATAACTGAAGATAGGTATAGTACCAACCAACAGTTCCCGACGATTCATGTCCAGTGTACTCGTAACCCAAAGAGCACCCGTATACTATCTCCAGTACGACGTACTGATGGCTGTGGGACAGACCATCTCCTACACTGGGATGAGAAGTGCATACGCTAGTCTACTCCGGAGTATCGATGCCCTGTCTCGATAGTCCTGCGACTAGGGACCTGCATAAGGATGTGCTTATAGATTACCCAGCCCCCATTAGTGTGACTGCCATCACAACGCTGGTAATCAAGAAAAGATCCTAAGGGCTCCACCAATGTGTATAGGTGATATACCAAAATAAACACACGTACACATTGAAGTAGAAACAAACCAAGTAGCATACTACTATATTGAGCAAGATTGTTTATACAACTGTGAATATCCCAAGCTTCCATTAAGTAATATACAAACTAGTATGATACAGTAATGGCCTCTAGGGCATATACACTAAGAATCTCCCACTTTCACTAAGGCCATGTACTGGCGTATCGAAGACCTATCATCTCGATCAGCCGCTCGAACTGAGTCTGGGGCAAGGCCTTTGTGAGTGGATCAGCAGTGTTGTCTTCTGTAGAAACTCTCCGAACCTCGATCTCCTGGCGACCCACGATCTCCCTGATCCGGTGATACCGTCTTAAGATGTGTCTGGACTTCTGATGGGACCTTGGTTCCTTTGCTAAAGCTATAGCCCCGTTGTTGTCACAATACAGAGTTATTGGATCAACAATGGACTGAACCACCTGAAGTTCAGTTAAGAACTTCCTTACCCAGACAGCTTCTTTTGCGGCATCTGCAGCAGCGATATATTCCTCTTCCATCATCGAGTCAGCAGCAGTTTCCTGTTTGGAACTCTTCCAACACACCGCCCCTCCATTGAGGGTAATGACATAACCCGACATGGACTTGGAATGATCTTTGTCACTCTGGAAGGTGGAGTCAGCAAAAGCCTCGATCTGGAGGTCTTTTCCGCCATACACCAGGAACATCTCCTTAGTCCTTCTCAGGTACTTGAGAATGTTCTTTACTGCTATCCAATGTTTCTCTCTAGGGTTTGACTGATACCGGCTTACCACACTCAGTGCATAAGCTACATCTGGTCTGGTACACAACATCGCATACATTATAGAGCCTACCGCAGAAGCGTAGGGTATAATAGACATGCGATCCCTTTCCAAATCAGTCTTGGGAGACATCTCTTTAGAGAGGGTGATCCCGTGACAAGCCGGTAGATTACCGCGCTTGGAATCTTCCATACTGAATCTCTTCAGTATGGTGTCGATGTAACTGGACTGTGAAAGTCCTAATATCCTCTTGGATCTGTCACGATAGATCCGGATCCCCAGAATGTATGAGGCATCACCCAGGTCTTTCATGGAGATCCTGTGTGACAAGAACACCTTGACAGATTGTAGCATAGGAATGTCATTTCCTATTAAGAGAATGCCATCCACGTATAAAACGAGGAATACTACAGTTCTCGCTACAAATCTATTATAGATGCATGGTTGATCTGGATTTTTGATAAAGCCAAATTGCTTGACCGTCTCATCAAAACAGATGTTCCAACTCCGCGATACCTGCTTTAGTCCATAGATGGACTTAAGCAACTTGCACACCTTTCCGCTGCTCCCACTCTGAATGAAACCCTCAGGCTGGTCCATATAAACACATTCTACTAAATTTCCATTTAGAAAATCGGTCTTTACGTCCATCTGCCAAATCTCATAATCGTGGAAGGCAGCAATGGCAAGAAGGATCCGAATGGATTTCAGCATAGCTACTGGAGAAAAGGTCTCGTCATAGTCCAAACCAGGTCTTTGACGAAAACCCTTTGCAACCAGTCTAGCTTTATAGGTCTCAACCTGTCCATCTAACCAATCTTCCTTTTGAAGATCCACTTGCATCCTACGGGTTTTACCCCGTTTGGAGCAACGTCCAACGTCCATACTTTGTTGGTGTACATGGACTCCATTTCGGTCCGCATTGCATCCAGCCATTTTACCGAGTCAACGCTCTGAATGGCCTGCTGGAAGCTAGTCGGCTCATCATAATCTATGATGCAATCCTCTCTATCCCCGTCTATGAGAAAACCGTAGTATCTCTCGAGCGGAAGAGACTGCCTACTATTCCTGCGGAGCGGCGTAGGAATGTCATTTTCTTTTGAACCCTCTGGTTCTACTAAGCTTTCAATAATAGCTCGTGGTTCTGGAATTTCTTCCAGTTCTATTGCGTTCCCACTTATAAGATTTTCCAAAAATTCAATTTCCAAGAAGTGGGCATGACGAGAAACATAAATCTTTTGTTCATCTTCGCAATAGAAGAAATATCCCTTGGAGTTCTTTGGATATCCCATAAACTTCCACTGTACTTAGCGTGCCTCGAGCTTGTCCGCATGCTGCTTTTTGACAAAAGCTGGACATCCCCATGTCTTAATGTGATTAAGATAGGGCCTCTTCCCACACCACATCTCATATGGTGTAGTAGGCACAGTCTTAGTTGGAACTCGGTTCAAAAGGTATGCAGCTGATTCTAGTGCATATCCCCAGAATGATCGCGGTAACCCAGCGTTACTCACCATGGACCGTACCATATCCAATAGGGTTCGGTTCCATCTCTCTGATACACCGTTATGTTGCGGAGTGTATGGAGGAGTAAGCTGAGAGAGAATTCCGTTCTCTTTTAAATAGTCCAGGAAATCGGCACTCAAGTATTCACCACCTCGATCCGATCTTAGAATCTTGATACTTTTGCCGGTTTGTTTTTCTACTTCATTCTTATATTCCTGGAATTTTCCAAAGGCTTCGGACTTATGTTTCATTAAGAAGACATAACCGTACCTTGAAAAGTCATCAGTAAAAGTAATGAAGTAAGAATAACCGCTTCGCGCATATGTAGACATTGACCGCACACGTCGCTGTGTACGAGTCCCAAGAGCTCGCTCGCTCTTACTCCGTGTCCAGCGAACGGAGTCTTTGTCATCTTTCCTTTGAGACAGGATTGACAAGTGGCATATGATTGATATTCGAACGGATTCAAATATCCTTCTGTATGTAATTTCGTCAACCTTCTCTCATTGATGTAACCCAGTCTACAATGCCATAAGAAAGTCTGATTTATTTCCGGAGACTTTCTTTTGTGTGTATTCTGGATATTGAAAATCTGTGGTTGGTTTAATACGTATATACCATTGCTTAGTGTACCTGACCAAATCAAAACTTGATTAAGGTGAATGTTTACAAAATTACTTACAAACACAAATTCATAACCTTCTTTAGAAACCAAAGATACAGAAATGATATGACAAGTTGAGTTGGGTAGAAAAAAGAAATTATGCAAAACCAAAACGTGTCCATCTGACATACCCAGGTGATAGTCCCCCACGGCCTTAGCATCCATGCTAGCTCCATTTGCAACTTTGAGGGTCATGTCACCTGCCTTCAAAACCCTACGGTTTTTCAATGCCTGCAATGAATTACAGATATGAGATCCTGATCCGGTATCCAATACCCAGGAAGTAGAGTTTATTGATAGACAGTTTTCAATAACATACACACCTGAAGCTGAAGCCGCAACTTGCTTCAGTTCCTGTGTCCTGGCTTTCCAAGCCCTGCAATCTTTCTTCCAGTGACCACTCTTATGACAGAAAAAGCACTCTTCCTTCCCTATAAGCTTCCCCGCTATTTTTGTTGCTTTTGCTTTTCCCTTCGTATCCACTTTACTAACACCGCCCCCGGTTTGGCGGAGGCTTTCTTCTTCTTTCCCTTGGCTTTCGTCTTGGACCTAGAAGATGAAGATCCTCCTACAAACAAAGTGGATGTTTCCCTACCTTTCTGTAGGGTGCCCTCTGCACTCCTCAGCATGTTGAGGAGTTCTGAAAGTTCAACTTCTTTTTCTTGTAAGTTGAAGTTCAGGATAAACTAGGCTTAAGTGAAAGGAAGGGACTAGAGAATCAAGTCCGTATAGAGCTCGTTCTCTAACGTGGTCCCAAGTTCCGCGAGCTCCTCAATGAAGCCAATCATCTTAAGCACGTGTTCCGCTACCGATGATCCGATGGCCAACCTTGCCGAAAATAACTTCTTCGACACTTCGTATCTTGCGATACGAGATTGCTCTCCATACAGTTCTTTTGTATGGAGAAATATGGATTCGAGGTCCATATTCTCGTGCCTCCTCTGATGTTCGTTGTCCATAGAGGCAAGTACGAGGCACTTGGCCTTCGTGCTATCAATCTCCCAAGTCTTACGGATTTCCTTATCCGCGATGCCGGAGGTGGGACTTGGGACAGGGGGAGCTTTGGTGGTAAGGAGATACCCCAACTTGTCATAAGTGATTACCATTTTGACATTCCTGAGCCAATCTTTGTAGTTTGGCCCTGTCAGTATATTTTTATCTAGAAGTAACTTAAGTCCAGTCATGTCGATTGGTCGCTGCAATTAGGAGAGAGAGAAGAAACACTCAGCAAGATGCTCTTGCAAGTTTAGAGTGGTTTTTAATTTGTCTAAACTGGATGGCACCCACTGTCTCTCGAATCCCTCCTCAAACCAGAAAGGAAGAATTAGTCAGGATCAATCTCACCGTACAATACTTGCTTAACCGTTCGGCCAGGCTGGTGTTGGTACTTCGAGGGAGGTTTTCCAACGCTTTCGCGAAGTTCCTTAATTTAAGAACCTCTTTTCCCTGGGGGCGTAGCCCCGCTAACACCTTTCTAGACACCTACTTGGATAGCATTGATCGTTAAGTGAGAAATTTCCCGAGGAGTAGCATATACTCACAGTAGGATCGGGATCCAAATATCATCGCGTGACGAAACTGAAGGAATCCTACCAGAATCATCACACTCCAAATGGTATGCAACACTAGCAAGTTTCAGTTCTTTTGAAACTTCCGATGTGGATTTTTGCCCCATGCTCTTTTGACCTTGACTTTGGCCAACAAATCATAAGTCATATGTCAAGTTCTACCCGTCATTTTCCAGGTTAATTTGAGCCCACCCGCACATACCCTTGACTTTGGCCAACAAGGTAGAACGACTGCCCCAAACCAACACATCTATCTATGCTGCACATAAATACCCAATAGCTACCAATCACTATGCCTTGACTTTGGCCAACAAACATAGCTTGAATACAATTGACCATCCATGTTAAACGACGGAGGGCTACGAATGGTTTTGGCGAAACCGTGAACGTAGTGAACTTGATATAATCGATGGAATGAGATAGCTTTCAAAAGGAGTGGTTCATGCTCCGCATTTAAAAGTTTGGTTTTGAAATGAACCGAGTGGTTTTTCAAAGTGTTCCAACGACTTTTACTTGGTTTATTTTTCTTGCATTAGTTCTTTTAATGCGTGTTTTTCTTGCATTAGTTCTTTTAATGCTTCCCATCATTTAATCCTACCATTGCAGAAAACAACCAAAATATGATGTACGCTTATGCCATTCGCATTCGCCACGGGGCCCCGTCATTACCCGTTAGGTTACTTAACTAACGACAGAGCGGGGGCTGGGCTAGCGCGGCTGCAAAACATAAGCAACGCCTAAATAATATCATATATAGATATATTGCAATGATAGCCATTTCAGATCACAGATGAAAACATTGGATATACTAGGAACCCGCAATTCGTACGAGCTTGTAACGAAAAGCAGATTACACGGTCGCGGTGAACAGCTAATACCCCACCCAAGACCCCTACGGGTGCGGCAAACTACCCGCCAAGTACCCGAAGCGAAGCAACCTCCCTCAACTCCATGAGTAGGCCACTCGGCACTTCGGGATACCCGGTAGTTTGTGCACCCCCTCCATGGGTCTATCCTAGGAGCAAAAACAGTAAAAAGAAATTATACAATGACGGCTACAACCCCGACCCGGTTGTGCGGCCATATAAATAATTATTACATCAATTTACAAATTTACATGAATTGAAAGAAAAGAAAACTCTCGTCTCACAACCCCCGGCTATTCACCCGCGACAATCTAATGAGTTCATATACACATTCCAACAACATTACAGATCACAGATTTGTATAACCCCCACTAATAGACATATAGCGATTAGGACGTTCAATACAAATATCACATCACAGATATAAACCCGTTAGCCTTAGTCTTTAGAAACTCGATCAAAATACGGTTTTTAAAGCCCCAAAAACAAAATTTTCTTTCTGGAAAATCTGGGCTGAAAAAACATATACCAAAATTCCCAAAATACCCCACTGAATATACTGTAGCAAAGAGGATCCAGAGAAGAGCCAATACGGCCGCGGAACCGCGGCAATAGTAAGCTATTGCCGCGTTTCCGCGGCGCTTTGATGAGATCACATGACCGTCTTTCTACAGTATACTCTAAAAACCCTGAGTCGATTTTTAAAGCATGATTTATTACTTTTACAGCACTTTGAAAACCGACAGCAAGTTTGAAAACCGGGTGTATTTCGCGACTTTTTCTCCGATCGAATTTCTAGTTACTATGCTAACATGTTAGGTAGTAGTTTAACCAGGCTCTGATACCAATGTAAGTCCATGCTACCCTTCCCCGGTAATTACGGGGTTGCGGAATTGGTGAAAAACGATTTTCAAGAGGGTGGTAACATGGACTACCAATACGGATCTTTGTTAAACTACTAGCTAACAACCAAACCAGAGTTTACCTACTCGGTTAGAGTGCTATACCTTTCTTGAACTCCTTCGTCTTCGACTCCTCCCAGTGTACGGATCGGCCTCACCTCGTCGTCTCCTTGCGCCGAAGATGGATCCACCCGAAAGCTTCTACCTTTGGCTTCTTCTTCGAACTTTGAAGAAACTAGATCACTTGGCTTTCTAGGCCTTGTGAACTAGAATGAGTAGAGGAATGTTTTGGTGTCTTTTTATCTCTAAGGCAATAAGTCTCAACACATGAGAATGGTTTGCCTTGAGGTAGAGAGAGCAAGAGGAAGTGGGAGAGCTTGAGAATGAGAGAGCTCAAGAGAGAGAAAGCAAATGATAGAATTAACCATACTCTTCTCATTCTCACCTCTCATAATCCTAAAGCCATCATCACAAAAATAGTAATCAAGTATTGTGTAAATGGTTTAAGTCAAAATGGCTATATCATTTCATGCACTCATTTTGCATAAATAAACAAGCAAGCAAAAGTCTTTGCCATGGAATGATAGCCATTGTCATGATGATGGTCAACTTGTCCAACCTAGTCAACCGGTCAACAAAGTTAACAAGTCAACAATGTCAACCACTCAACAACCATGTCACTATAATACTTAATTAATATTAATGTTAATCATATATCTTATTCTAATTAGGGTTAAGCAAAAGTCAACGGTCAACATTCAACGGTCAACAACCCTAATGAGAATACTCTGCCTCCGTCTCTCTGTCAACTGTGCATACACACCCGCATCCGCGTTCCGAGGAACACAAATACATACGAGATAAAACCAACCCCCAAAACGTACACTAGGATCTGGCTTAAACCAAAGCCCGCTAGTGTTAACTGTCCGGACACTATACGTGCACAAGTGCACGGATGTGACCGAACCCTGTCGTAAAACCATGCGACCTCTACTCTTTTGCCTAAAGGCGAATAGCTTTCTGTGTGGGACACTAAAGACTCGACACTACGCTGGAAGTGGGTTTAACCACAGACCGCAAGCGGCACTAGCAGTGCGTAACGGTCCCCAGGTAGATGCCGACAAGAAGACTGACGAGGTGAAACCCATCTGAACTCCTACTGAGTCTGACCGTGACATTCTCCATACAGTCCGGTCTGTTCGTCTGATACATCGCATGGCGGGCCCAGGGGGCGGTAAACATCAGTCCCCCAAAAGCGGTACAAGTCGTGTCGGAGTGAAGCCTAGAACTCCCTGAGATAACACTGGAAATCTACCAGTATATCTCGCTTGCCCTGGCCAGGGACTACTCGTGTAATGGCTCTCCTAGACACAGCGCGATGTCAACCCCCAATACCGGGAGAGACGAATCCAGTCTAACCGTCACCGCCTCCAAGTGCTTCGGGACTGCACCCAACTACTACCTATTTGCACGACTCCTTTGAGCCGTGGTAGGGTAGTAATCTAAGTACAGTGGGAACACACTCGAGGCGAAGTGACAGTGTCAAGTCAGCAGACGAAGATGTACTCATGTCACCTAGGAACTGATAACTGATGATAGGTATAGTACCAACCAACAGTTCCAGACGAGTCCTGTCCAGTGTACTCGTAACCCAACGAGCACCCGCATACTACCTCCAGTACGACGTACTGATGGCTGTGGGACAGACCATCTCCCATACTGGGATGAGAAGCGCATACGCTAGTCTACTCCGGAGTATCGATGCCCTGTCTCGATAGTCCTGCGACTAGGGACCTGCATAAGGATGTGCTTATAGATTACCCAGCCCCCACTAGTGTGATAGCAATCACAACGCTGGTAATCAAGCAAAGATCCTCAGGGCTCCACAAATGTGTATAGGTGATATACTAAAATAAACACACGTACACATTGAAGTAGAAACAAACCAAGTAGCATACTACTATATTGAGAAAGATTGTTTCTACAACTGTGAATATCCCAAGCTTCCATTAAGTAATATACAAACTAGTATGATACAGTAATGGCCACTAGGGCATATACACTAACATAGTCACCGTTTACTTGACTAAGGATCAGTTGGGAATCTCCGTATATGAAGAGGTTTTCAATTCCCAAGCCGATGGCGATCTCGAGGCCTGCTATCAAAGCTTCATATTCGGCCTCATTGTTCGTCCTCGGTTCTGTTAAAGAGAAGGCGAAGCGCATTATCCCTCCTTGTGGAGTTAGGAAGATAAGGCCTACCCCCGATTTGATTATGGGTGTACTGTGCTTGCGCTTCTTCATGGAGGATGCTCCATCGAAATAAAGTTCCCATCGGGTATCACCGCCGTCGATCGCATCAAATGCGTGTTCATCTGGCAGTTCGCAATCCAAAGGAGAATCAGCAGGTATCGGATGCTCGGCGAGGAAGTCGGCGATGGCCTGGCCTTTCACTGCCTTGAGAGGCTGATATGTTATCGAGAACTCCATCAAGAGCAGGGCCCATTTAGCGAGTCTCCCTGTCAATATGGCCTTCGACATTAAATATTTAATGGGGTCCACCATCGAAATGAGACGGACTTCATGTGCCAACGCATAGTGCCCGAGCTTTGTTATCGCGAAGATCAATGCCAGGCAGTGCTTTTCGATGGAGGAGTAATTGTTTTCTGCCCTCAGCGGAACTCGGCTCAGATAGTAAAATGCTATATCCTTCCCTTGGTCGTTGTCCTAAGCCCACAATGCGCCTAAGGAACCTTCAAGGGCGGTTGTATAAAAAATGAGGGGCTTTCCCTTGACCAGGGCAGCCAGCACTGGCGGGTTCTGCAGGTATTGCTTGATCTCGTCTAGCGCGCTTTGGCATTTTTGGTCCTAGACGAACGGGGTTCCCTTCTTCATCAGGTGACTGTAAGGGAGGCACTTGCCTGAAAGATTGGCTATAAATCGCCGGATATATGTGAGCTTCGCTTGGAGAGACCGCAATTGTTTGAGAGTCCTTGGCGGTGGCATTTCCATGATCGCTTTGATCTTCGACGGATCTATCTCATGATGGAGATAGTGCCCTCAGAGTCAATTATTAGGTCACAGGTACGTGATTGCAATAATTGATGGAGGACCTATCCCGGTAGGACAGTCTTACTCGAGATGATAGTATGCTATCTGGTTTACCTTTATCATCGTGTACTGTTTTAGGTGACCTGACAAGTTGCTATTACACGTTGATAGAGACCCTAGGATTCTTGCTTGACCACCAGCAGTATGAGGGCGATCATATAAGTGGGAGCTGGGGTCTATAAGCATATCCTTAAATGGTCCCTAGTCGTGTGAGTTTCGAGACAGGGCATCGATACTCCAGAGTAGACTAGTGTATACAGTCGAGACCCCGACGAGGGGCGGTGGCCGGTCTCACAAGCCACTGGTGTCAGTTGGATCACCTAAGATGTATACAGGTGCTCATTGGGTTATGAGTACACCGGACAGGACTCGCCGGGAACATGCTAGTTGGTCATATACCAGACGTCAGATGGCAGTTCCCTGGTAACATGTGTGCAGGTTAGTTCATCGACCTGGGGATCATCATTTGTCTTGTGTGAGTTCCCACTGTACTTTGATTACTACCCTACCACGGCTCAAAAGAGTCGTGCAAACAGGTTTTAGTTGGGTACAGTCCCGAGCCACATGGAGGCAGTGAGTGTATCTTCAGGGGTTCGTCTCTCCCGGTATTGGGGGTGAGGTCGTGCTGTGTCTAGGAGAGCCCTTACACGAAGCCCTCGGCCGAGGCAAGGAGATTTACTGGTAGGTATTCCAGTAGTATCTCAGGGTGTTCTGGGCTACACTCCGACACGACTTGTACCGCTTTTGGGGGTCTGACTTTTACCAACCCCCTAGGCCCGCCATGCGATGCTCATAGACGAACGGACTGGACTGTATGGATATTGTCACTGACAGGCTCAGTAGGGTTGTCGGGCTGAGTTCGCTCACAGACGTCCTTTTTAGTCAATACCAGGTAGCCCGTTACGTATTGGCTTATACCTCTGACGTGCTAGTGGTTAAATCCACAACCAAGGTGTTGACAAGTCTTTAGAGTCCCCCACATTCAGTTACTCAGCTTTCGGGCGAAAAGTTGTAGAAGCCGTATGGAGATATGGCAAGGTCCGATCAGATACGTGCGGTATTGCACGGATCAGGATCAGACAGTTTTTACTATAGGCCGTATGGATATATGGCAGGGTTCGATCAGATACGTGCGGTATTGCACGGATCAGGATCGAACGGATATTACTAGTCGGTTTTGGGATAAGCCGGATCCTAGTATAGTACAGTGTAGATTTTGTCTCATTGCATTTGTATTTCGGTCGAAATACAGATGCGGGTGTGTATGCACAGTATCGGGGTTTTCCTGTAATTTATTATAGGACCAGTTTTCTGGAGTTGCCAGTTTGCTTTCCGTTTCGGCCAATTTCCTTTGTATCGTTCATTGGCCGAAGATTGGTGGAGGAGGGCTTATTTGCATTGTTGCAAATAAGTGGTTGTGGAGGGGGTTTTTGCATTTTTGTTTTATCATGATGGAGCCCATCCTTTGACTCTTTCTTTTCCATGATGGCTTGACCATTGTAGGTTATGATTGGCTTTTGGAGTGTTGGGTTTTGTTCTCTCATCATCACTTTTCATCATTGCTTTCCACCCACCCCTTGACCTTGCTCTCTCTCTCCAATCACACAAATGGGGGGGCCGGCCATTCCTTGTATGGAATGGGATTCATTTCATGGATTGTGTGGAATTTTTGTATCTTGAGTTTTGGAGAAATCCCTACAACTCCCTCTCCAAAAGTTCACTTCAATTCCTCCACAAAAGGCAACTCCATAATCCCAAATGAGACATGTAATCCACATTATATTCTACAGCAAATCTTGGGCACGTCGACTAGCCAGCTTCGTGCCCGAGTTGCCTCGGCATTGAGGTGGGAGCCCATAAAAGAAGTAGGCGATGTGGTGCACTTCCGGCGACGAGGAGGAGACGGCACATTCCGCAGGAGATCGGGACGACAACGAGAAGACCGGAGGACTCGGATCTGTCGGTATATCTCTCTTCCCTTTCTTGTAGATAGCTAGGACTAGTTAGTGGTTCGATCCGGGTATTAGTGCGCGGCGGTTTGCCAGTTCAAGAAAAATTATAGTTTATCACCGCTTCCGCATTTGGCCGTCGGATTGACGGCCGGGGCGCCGCCGTGCACTTACAGTGGTATCAGAGCCTCGCCATTAACTTAGTCTAGCTTTGTGTAATGTGTTTGTATTTCCGATCGATCCAAAGTTCCAAAACCGAGTTTTTTCAAAGCGACAGTTTTCTGTTGAAATTTTTTAGTCTCCAAAAATTTTTCAGGTTGTAAAATATTGATGTACTGGAGATTACAAGGATACTGTAGAAATTCGACAGGGTCAGTCGACAGTGGAGGCGCGGAACCGCGGCCAAAACCCCCTTTGGGCCGCGGTTCCGCCGCGCACTGTACAGATCCCTGCACTAAATTTCTACAGTGTCTTTGTGGGCTTAAAATATGGGTTTTGGAATATTAATATTGGGCCCAGAATTTCTTGATCTGCTACAGTAATTCTTGGGGGCCCACTTGTTAAAGTTTGATTGATCGGATATTTTAAACACATTATTTCACAGTATTTACATTATATCTGCGACCGTGAATGTCACTTGATCGGTAAATCCGGTCTAACTGCTATAGCCCCGGTTAGACGGATTTGCGAACGTGACTTTTACGTTGATGTTCTGTTTTTGCTGTGATGTTGCGGATCGGTCGTGGGGGATAGCCTGGATGCAATGCTAGTACAGTTGTGGTTGTAATATGTACATTTGATATTGCGGGGCGAGCGTCCGACATGTGGACTGCCGTCACTGCCTGATTGTATTATTATTTTGGGGCACGACTAGGTTGCGGTCGATGTAACCGTTGTATGTATATTTTACTTTCTGTACTAGGAATAACCCAGGAGGAGTGTACGGATAGCCGGGTTCTAGAGGGAAACAAGCCCGCATCTCATGGCATTGAGACGGAGGGGGCTTCACTCTAGGATTGGCGGGCTATTCGCCGCACTCGTAGGGGGTACAGGTTGACCCAGGAGGGGTGCCCAAGTTACCGGATTCCGTGAAGTGCTGGGTGGTCCATTCACGGCACTGAAGGGGGCTGCCTCGCTTCAGGTTTTGGCGGGTGACTTGCCGCGCCCGTAGGGGTCTAGGATTTCATTGCACAGGCTATCCACACGACCAGGGGAACGTCGGGTTTCAGTAGTGGCTCTGTGAAACCCGGGGATCCCAGATATCTGTATCGTTTCTGTGATGCTGTACATTTTCTGTGATGTTGCATTTCTTAGCATGCCTTGAGCGAATATAATATATTGGTATATATATTAGTAGATGTTGTATATGTTTTGCATTCACGCTAGTCCAGTCCCCGCTCTGTCGTTAGTTAGCTAACCTAACGGGTAATGACGGGACCTAGTGGCGAATGCGGATGGCATATACGTACATCAGTATATTTTCGTTCTTTGTGGTGTGATCAATTGATGGGACTGCATTGATTCGGATAAATGCAAGTTAAAAACAAACCTAATCTGATGTTGTTGGAACACTTTTCAAAAAGCTGTTATTCCAAGGACGTTCACTTTTGTTTTGCATCGTGGTATTCAGTTGGAATATCCTGCTCCTCAGTCGATGAGGCAAGGGCCGAGATCCCTTCACCGGGAGTGACCCCTTGGACAAAAAGTTTGCGTCAGGGCAATGACTTCACTATAGCCGATTACTTTTGCTTTGCATCGCGGTATTCATTTGGAATATCCTGCACCCCATTCTACGGGGAAAGAGCCGAGATCCCTTCACCGGGAGTGACCTCTTTAGCAACGGTTTTCGTCACTATATTTTTAAAAGCTATCCGTTCCTTCGACGATATCAAGTTCTTTATGTTAAAGGTTTTCGCCAGAAACCATTCGTAGCCCTCCATCATTTCAGTTAAATATTCAGTAGTATTCAAGCTATGTATTTTGACCTCACGCCAAGGCATAGTGATTGGTAGCTGCCGGGTATTTATCTGTTGCATAGATAGATGCGTTGGTTTGGGACAGTCGTACTACTATTTCGGCCTACGTCAAGGGTATGTACGGGTGGATTCAAATTAACCTGGATAATGATGGGTAGAACTTGACATGTGACTTATGATATTTTGACCTCACGCCAAGGTCATAAGAGCATGGGGCAGAAAACACATCGGGAGTTTCAAAAGAACTGAAACTTGCCAGATATGCGCATACCTTCTGGAGTGTGACACCGTGAGCGGATTCCGTCACGTTGTCATGCGATGATAGTTGGATCCCGATTCCCACTGATGAGTTAGTTTACTCCTCGGGTAACCCCGACTAATTCTTCTTTCAGGTTTGGAGGAGAATTTGAGGTACAGTGGGAGGATTCCAGATTAGATAGATTGGTAACCATTCTGATCTAGGATAGAGTGCATGCTGAGTGTTTCTTTTCTCTCTCTCTTTGGCAGCGACCATTGACCCGACCCTAAGACAATGACTCAGTGACCAAGTTGACCGAACCTTCTTAACACTGGCTTTTGGATTGTCAGAGTTGCAAACCTCATTGCCACTCCTACTTTTACCTTTTTCTCCAGGACACCCCGTATTACTACGAACGTCCACTTCCATTGGACAAAACCATCGTATGGTTAGATACGAACTCGAAAGAATTTATTCGAGGATGGTTTCAGGTTCTGGAGAAAACGGATTGGACTATTCAGTTGTCTTTTCCTTTTGCCTCCTCCCAGGTTGCGAGTGCTCCTTGGTTTAGGAGTAGTACACCTGTTACGCAAATTGGATAGTCTTCTTCCAAACCTTAGGCGGGTGCCGACCGGTAGGGAATGAAGAAAACCAATTAGCCTAACAATTGTGTGCAGAAGGTATTAAGTTAAGACAAAGCAAGGGATTAGTGAGAGGGCAAAGCAAATTGCAACAGATATTCACGACCAAACCAGGTATTTCTTCGCCAATCCTAAAATCACCTTTGTATTTCTCCAGGACACTCCGTATCACTACGAAGATCCACAGTTTTTTGGATACTCCATCGTATGGTTATATACGAACTCGAAAGGAACTTGTTCCAGTTCGGGGATGGATTCTGGTTCAGGAGAAATAGGAATAAGGTTTATTCGGTTGTCTTTTATCCTCACCCTCTCTCGCGTTGCGAGTGCTCCTAGGATTAGGACAGTACACCCATTATGCCTATTGGATAGTCTTCTTCCAAACCATAGGCTGGTGCCAAAAGGTAGGGAAGGAAGAAAACAATTTGGCCTAAAGGGGTGTGCAGAAGGTAATGACTAAAGACATATGAAGGGATTTGGAGAGGTGGCAAAGAAATATACGGTTACAGTCGTGAATATGGAAGAGGCATTACTAGGAATACCAGGATACCCCATCGAAACATTTCAATGTTTCAGTTTCACTGTGTAATGTTAAAAGAAAACTGATTTCCCGATTAGATACTTGCTCCAGGGTATGTATTTACCAGGTTTGATTCTCACATCTGTATGGTTTTACAGATGATGAGTGGGAGTAAGTTATTGGGAATTAGGTGATCTTCCTCATTATATCGGGATTCGTTGTAATCGGTGATATTTGAGGAAGTCACCTGGGTTGTTTGCCGGTCGACAAATATTTGGTTTTGAATATCCGCTGTTATGCACCAATTTCAAATTGATATATCTGTACGTCTATTTTCATAGAGTGAGATATACCTTTCTGAAATTATGTCTACGACATTTACCTATATCAGTGGGTGGTTAGGTAAGGAGCATTAAACATCGGTGTAATTCTTCTTAACCATAAATACAGTTTTCAACCTACGACACACAGTGAATGAGTTATCAGACTCAAGGGACTTATACAGAGTATTGTATGTTGTCCAGGGTCCATCAGGACAGAGGGGTTGGTCCTCGTACTATATTCGGTTTACTTATGACTTCTCTAGTTTTTAGACAGGTGTTTCGCGGAAACACATGGTCTGAATTTTGAGAAGTTATAGGTATTTGAATAGAGTAGAGAACCAGGTGTAGCAAGTATCGGGATTCTTCAAAGCAATCGAAGATGTAGACACTTGTACATGGTATTCAGTTGATAGTAATGATAAAGAGATCTTTCTTCTCTTTCAGGTTACTCATAATTGGAAGCATTCCAAAGTTGAGTAACGCTGATCGGCCTCTCTCCATTTAGTTGACATGCACTGGAGACAGCTGCATGGTTTGAATCTGGTTCAATTAAATCAGTGCCTCTGGTTCTATATTGGATATAGAACAGTTCGTATCTTAACGATGTTAAGGTACGGGGAGTTGTCTGGCTTATGATTAAAACCAGACACTGGACAACTCAAGGCACGATTCTGTAATGGCTGTTTGTGGGTTGACCCAAGCTATGACGAGGGTTGACTTTCTACCATCTGGATGAACAATAGCAATATTGTTCTAGACTCGCCACAGTTTTATTAAAAATGGATTTTTTTTCAGAAAAATAGTAGTGGGAGTATGGTAGAACTGGGAGTGATTCCAGAACCACAAACGATTACTGAAGATTTGATAAGGAACCTAAAGATTCAATCTGGATTGACATTCCATTGACCACTCCGCAGATAAGGTGGGTAACTTCAGGCACCCGAGAGGTACTCCGGTAGCCTCAAGGACGGAGACAGGGAAGTTCTTGTTTACCCACAATTACCATTGCTGTTGTTCTAGGCTGCGAGACCCGGCGGGAGGATGAGTATAGCGTCGTTCTGAACTCGCTTTAGAAGTGTACGTCTATATGACTCTGCCAGAGGGTTGTCGTAATCAGAGGGAGCAGCGGAAGCATTGGTGGATAGGTAGCTTATGTCTATTTATAGACTAAAGCAGATGTAGCGGAAATAGATCATCTATTTCTGACATGACAGTCATGGGTTTGACTTCATCAGAATAGGGGATGGATCTGTTGAGAAGGTAGTAGGGTATGATATCCTGGTATTTGGATGACATACAGAGAGAAGGAAAAGAAATTCCTATACTACAGTCGGTTATACTTTGGTCGTCACACAGTGTTTTCTCCACAAAGGAAATGGATTTTATATCAGACATACTGGTTACTAGATCTATGGTTTTAGATCTAGATTTGGGTGGTTTCCCAATGAGGGTACTTTGACAGCATTCTAAGAGTATTTAGAATGGACGACTCCATGCACGGTAGTGTACATGCAGAAGATGGAGTCACCCTCTCCAAAGGTGTCTTACAGACTAAAAGGGAGAGGGACGTGCATGATTGGCAGATCACTTGCTCAGGCAATTGAGTAAATCATGAGATGTCAAGTACCACACCAGATGTTGTTCTTGCACTAGATGCAATAAGTTGACATTTGATCCAATCCAGGAGAAACAGTCGGAAGCAGTTTTAGAACATAAGTGGATGTTCTAGGGATATGATAACGACAGCCTTATTCAGGAGACAGTTATCATTCCAGGCTTCCAAGGTGACATGGACGACAAGGATGTTGTCAGAGCTATAGTTTTCCTTCTGATGAGGGGCAGTATTTTGGACAGGTGATCCAAGGCAATACTGAGGGTGGCATGGCGCAGGATACTGATTAAGTTCAGTTGACGATACAGTCTAAGAAGTTTAGATTTGGAGTTCATTTATGAGCTAGGTCCCATCAGACATCCAAACACATTCTAAGACAGGTATTGCTCATTTCGGGAGATGGTTTTCTCCGCGAACTTGAGATATAGAGAGACATAGAAAGAAAAAACTGAGCGGATCCACTCAGTGAGGCTATTCCTCGAACGCAATAGTTTCGCAAACGGGCATTGTGAGACCGACTAGTAGAGGAGTTGGGTGTTCGGTATCACACGGGCTGTGAGTATTAATTAGCCTTGAGTGCAAGTGGGAGATTGTTGGAGATAGTGCCCTCAGAGTCAATTATTAGGTCACAGGTACGTGATTGCAATTATTGATGGAGGACCTATCCCGGTAGGACAGTCTTACTCGAGGTGATAGTATGCTATCTGGTTTACCTTTATCATCGTGTACTGTTTTAGGTGACCTGACAAGCTTCTATTACACGTTGATAGAGCCCCTAGGATTCTTGCTTGACCACCAGCAGTATGAGGGCGATCATATAAGTGGGAGCTAGGGTCTATAAGCATATCCTTAAATGGTCCCTAGTCGTGTGAGTTTCGAGACAGGGCATCGATACTCCAGAGTAGACTAGTGTATACAGTCGAGACCCCGACGAGGGGCAGTGGCCGGTCTCACAAGCCACTGGTGTCAGTTGGATCACCTAAGATGTATACAGGTGCTCATTGGGTTATGAGTACACCGGACAGGACTCGCCGGGAACATGCTAGTTGGTCATATACCAGACGTCAGATGGCAGTTCCCTGGTGACATGTGTGCAGGTTAGTTCATCGACCTGGGGATCGTCATTTGTCTTGTGTGAGTTCCTACTGTACTTTGATTACTACCCTACCACGGCTCAAAGGAGTCGTGCAAACAGGTTTTAGTTGGGTACAGTCCCGAGCCACATGGAGGCAGTGAGCGTATCTTCAGGGGTTCGTCTCTCCCGGTATTGGGGGTGAGGTCGTGCTGTGTCTAGGAGAGCCATTACACGAAGCCCTCGGCCGAGGCAAGGAGATTTACTGGTAGGTATTCCATTAGTATCTCAGGGTGTTCTGGGCTACACTCCGACACGACTTGTACCGCTTTTGGGGGTCTGACTTTTACCAACCCCCTAGGCCCGCCATGCGATGCTCATAGACGAACGGACCGGACTGTACGGATATTGTCACTGATAGGCTCAGTAGGGTTGTCGGGCTGAGTTCGCTCACAGACGTCCTTTTTAGTCAATACCAGGTAGCCCGTTACGTATTGGCTTATACCTCTGACGTGCTAGTGGTTAAATCCACAACCAAGGTGTTGACGAGTCTTTAGAGTCCACCACATTCAGTTACTCAGCTTTCGGGCGAAAAGTTGTAGAGGCCGTATGGAGATATGGCAAGGTCCGATCAGATACGTGCGGTATTGCACAGATCAGGATCAGACAGTTTTTACTATAGGCCGTATGGATATATGGCAGGGTTCGATCAGATACGTGCGGTATTGCACGGATCAGGATCGAACGGATATTACTAGCCGGTTTTGGTATAAGTCGGATCCTAGTATAGTACAGTGTAGATTTTGTCTCATTGCATGTGTATTTCGGTCGAAATACAGATGCGGGTGTGTATGCACAGTATCGGGGTTTTCCTGTAATTTATTATAGGACCAGTTTTCTGGAGTAGCCAGTTTGCTTTCCGTTTCGGCCAATTTCCTTTGTATCGTTCATTGGCCGAAGATTGGTGGAGGAGGGCTTATTTGCATTGTTGCAAATAAGTGGTTGTGGAGGGGGTTTTTGCATTTTTGTTTTATCATGATGGTTTCATGATGGAGCCCATCCTTTGACTCTTTCTTTTCCATGATGGCTTGACCATTGTAGGTTATGAGTGGCTTTTGGAGTGTTGGGTTTTGTTCTCTCATCATCACTTTTCATCATTGCATTCCACCCACCCCTTGACCTTGCTCTCTCTCTCCAATCACACCAAATGGGGGGGGCCGGCCATTCCTTGTATGGAATGGGATTCATTTCATGGATGGTGTGGAATTTTTGTATCTTGAGTTTTGGAGAAATCCCTACAACTCCCTCTCCAAAAGTTCACTTCAATTTCTCCACAAAAGGCAACTCCATAATCCCAAATGAGACATGTAATCCACATTATATTCTACAGCAAATCTTGTGCACGTCGACTAGCCAGCTTCGTGCCCGAGTTGCCTCGGCATTGAGGTGGGAGCCCGTAAAAGAAGTAGGCGATGTGGTGCACTTCCGGCGACGAGGAGGAGACGGCACATTCCGCAGGAGATCGGGAAGACGACGAGAAGACCGGAGGACTCGGATCTGTCGGTATATCTCTCTTCCCTTTCTTGTAGATAGCTAGGACTAGTTAGTGGTTCGATCCGGGTATTAGTGCGCGGCGGTTTGCCAGTTCAAGAAAAATTAAAGTTTATCACCGCTTCCGCATTTGGCCGTCGGATTGACGGCCGGGGCGCCGCCGTGCACTTACATCTCAATGCCTCGGTGGCGGACAATGAATTCTAGGAACTTGCCTGAGGACACCCCGAACACGCATTTGAGGGGGTTCATCTTCAAGTTGTATTGCCGAAGGCGTTGAAATACGGTCTTCAGGTGCTCTAAATGCTCCTCGTATGATTTGCTTTTCACCACGAGGTCGTCGATATAACATTCGACGATTTCATGTATAATGTCATCGAAGTTCTTTGTCATGGCCCTTTGATAGGTGGCACCGACATTCTTTAGACCGAAGGGCATCACCTTGTAGCAGAATATACCCAGAGGGGTCGGGAAAGCGGTGTGCTTCTGGTCTTCTGGGTGCATCTTTATCTTATTTTATCCTGATGAGCCGTCCATGAAGGAGAAAACCTCGTGAGTGGACTTGTTATCTATCATCAGCTCTGTGACTGGCACTGGGAAATCATCCTTCGGGCAGGCTTTATAGAGATCCCGGAAGTCCACGCATATCCGCACTGTCCTATTTTTCTTCATTACCGGGACGATGTTGGCGATCCAGTCAGGATATTGAACTTCTTGGATAAACCCAGAGTCGATCAGTTTCTTGACTTCGGCATTGATGCTCATCTCAAGCTCGAGCCGCATTCTTCTTGGCGCTTGTTTGACTGGCATGACGTCGGGGGATATTGCCAATTTATGGGCAGCTATCTCTGGATCCAGTCCTGGCATTTCGGAATAGTTCCATCCGAAACAATCTTTATGCTGCATAAGCACGTCTTTTAACACAGCCACCCTTTCTTCAGATACCAGCTCGCTGACGAATGTCGGTCGTGGGTCGTTCGCCGTCCCCAACTCAATCTTTATGAGGTTATCTGCAGTAGTATGTATGCCATCTTCCAGCTCTTTCGGCGCTGGTGGAAATTCTGAGATTACCTCGTCGTCATTGTTTTCGAAGCACCAGGGAAAGTCATCCATATTCTCGGGCTCTTCTTTTGATACCGTTATCATACGACAGGTACGAGCTCGCTTCCAAGACCGATGTGGATCTGGTTCTGCTCCTGTGGCTTTGGGTTCGTGCTTTTGTGGTAGTGATACCCTCCAGCTGTTGGATAGGGCAAATCTGCCTTGCTGATACTGGTCCTCAACCCAGTTCTTGTAGGTGAAGCTGTCTTCGATGGGGTGTCCTATGGCTCGGTGATAAGAGCAATAGCCCGGATGAGAGACCTCATTAGCTTGCTCGGGGTGTTTAGACTTCGGGAGTGTAATCGTTTGATGTTTTAAATCGAGGTCAAGTATCTTCCGTGTCTTGTCTTGAGGGAAAGAATACGCTCGACTCATCTTCTTCATGAGGGACAAATCAAGACCGCGCGATTTCCGATCGCGTGACTTCTTGGTCCCGCTTTGTCGCTGTCGAACGCCTTTTCTTCTCTTTGACTTGTTTTTACCTCTGCGTCGGGCCTTTTGTACGACAGGTTGACAGGGAGGAGCATTTTCGTCTTTTGCAGCCTGTTGAAGAAGACGTTGCGTCCTGGATTTCTCGTAGATGGCCATTTCACGATTATGATCGCCCCGAGCTTTTTGACCCGCTTTCCTGATAAGCTTGTCTATTCGCTCTTCGAATGACGGACTCGGCACTTTGATTGCGGGATCTAGTTTTGTTAAGGGGTCGGCATTTCCCGACAGGGCGTCCTCCTCTTCATCGAAGTTATATACGGCGTAGCTACCGTGGACTCGTTGCCATTTCCCGGCTCTCACGTATCCAAACCCAAGCGTTTCCATTCTCCCGTTGGGCAGTTTGCGCTGAGTCCCAGGGACATCCCAAATCCTGTTATAGAATCGAGCTTGTCGAATAGTCTGTTTTAAGGGTACCCCTTGGCGCTTCAATAGCCTTTTCAATCCATTTGTGTAATATCTGGGAAAACGGATGGGTTGAAACTTGTCAAGTGTAGAATCCACGCCATGCCAGATTTCTTTCTCCACTCTTGTTTTCGTGGACCGGTAGAATAGGATCGCCTTTTCACCCTTTTGCTTGGTAGGGACGTAAAACGTCTGTACGTCCTGCACATTGTAAGCTTCAAGTGCGTCAAGATCTTTGTAGTGCTCCGGCGGGATCATGGTGATTTGCAAACTCCGATCATCACCAAAGAATTCTTGTATTGGCGGCCGACTGGAGAACACAACATTAACCTCATCTTCCGAGTCACTTCCGAAGATCAATATGGTGGCGGACGGCCCCGGGTCATTGCGTCGAGACGGCCCGGTGTAAACTATCTCTTCTTCTTCTTTGGTATCACTCCCGAAAACAGGAATGGTGGCAGCGGCTTTGTTCTCCGGCTTGCGACATCTCTCTGTATCCTCGAAATCTGGCAAAAAGTACTTCGCGTCTTCGTATTTGCGGACTTCGTTCACGGAGAACGGGTTTAGCTCACCTGTTATGGTATATTCGAGACCATCCTTGAAATACTTCATACACAGATGTTGCGTAGAAGGGATGATGTTGTACTCGTGTAACCAAGGTCGGCCGAGCAGAGAAATGTAACATGTCTTGGCATCTATGACTTGAAACTTAATGTCCGTGACGAGTATGTAAGTCCACGTTACCTCTCCTGGTACTTACGGGCTTGCGGAAATGATAAAAAACGATTTTTCAAGAGGTGGTAACATGGACTCAAAATACGGATCTTTGTTAAACAACTACCTAACAACCTAACTAGAGTTTTACCTACTCGGTTAGGGGGCTATACCTTTCTTGAACTCCTTCGTCTTCAACTCTTTCCGGTGTACGGATCAGCCTCACCTCGTCGTCTCCTTGCTCCGAAGATGGATCCACCTGAAAGCTTCTACCTTTGGCTTCTTCTTCGAACTTGAAGAAACTAGAACACTTGGTTTGCTAAACCTTGTGAACTAGGATGAGTAGAGAAGTGATTTGGGTTTTCTTTTATCTCTAAGGCAATGTTTCTCAACTCATGAGAGGGTGTTGCCTTGAACTAGAGAGAGAGCAAGAGGAAGAGCAAGAGGGAGAGCTCAAGCAAGAGAGAGAAATGAAATGATAGAATGAGCAAGACTTTTCTCAACCTCTCTCACATAATCCAAAAAGAATAATAATAATAATAATAATAATAATAATTAAGTATTATATGATGGTTCATATCATATCAAGTGGCATTATCATTTCATGCACTCATATTGCAAAGCATAACAAGCAAGCAAAAGTCTTTGCCATGAAATGATAGCCATTGCAATGTTGATGGTCAAGTAGTCCAACCTAGTCAACCGGTCAACAAAGTTAACAAGTCAACAAAGTCAACCTCTCATCTCAACCATGACACAATAATACTAAATTAATATTATCATTAATCATATTTCTTATTCTCATTAGGGTTTAGCAAAAGTCATTGGTCAACAGTGAACAGTCAACAGTCAATAATCCCAATGAGAATCCTCTGCCTCTGTCTCTCTGTCAACTGTGCATACACACCCGCATCCGCGTTCCGAGGAACACGAATACTAACGAGATAAAACTAATCCCAAAGCGTACACTAGGATCTGGCTTAAACCAAAGCCCGCTAGTGTTAACTGTCCGGACACTAAACGTGCATAAGTGCATGGATGTGACCGAACCCTGTCGCAAAACCATGCGACCTGTCACAAAACTATGCGACCTCTACTCTTTTTCCTAAAGGCGAATAGCTTTCTGTGTGGGACTCTAAAGACTCGACACTACGCTGGCAGTGGGTTTAACTACAGACCGCAAGCGGCTCTAGCTGTGTGTAACGGTCCCCTGGTAGATGGCGACAAGAAGACGGACGAGGTGAAACCCATCTGAACTCCTACTGAGCCTGAATATGACAATCTCTGATACAGTCCGGTCTGTTCGTCTGATACATCTCATGGCGGGCCTAGGGGGCGGTAAATGTCAGTCCCCTAATAGCGGTACAAGTCGTGTCGGAGTCAAGCCCAGAACACCCTGAGATAGCACTGGAAACCTACCAGTACATCTCGCTTGCCCTGGCCAGGGACTACTCGTGTAATGGCTCTCCTAGACACAGCACGATGTCAACCCCCAATACCGGGAGAGACGAATCCTGTCTAACCGTCACTGCCTCCAAGTGCTTCGGCACTACACCCAACTACTACCTGTTTGCACGACTCCTTTGAGCCGTGGTAGGGTAGTAATCAAAGTACAGTGGGAACACACTCGAGGCGAAGTGACAGTGTCAAGTCAGCGGACTAAGCTGTACTCATGTCACCTGGGAACTGATAACTGACGTTAGGTATAGTACCAACCAACAGTTCCCGACGAGTCCTGTCTAGTGTACTCGTAACCCAACGAGCACCCGCATACTATCTCCAGTACGACGTACTGATGGCTATGGGACAGACCATCTCCCCTGCTGGGATGAGAAGCGCATACGCTAGTCTACTCCGGAGTATCGATACCCTGTCTCGATAGTCCTACGACTAGGGACCTGTATAAGGATGTGCTTATAGATAACCCAGCCCCTATGAGTGTGACTGCCATCACAATGCTGGTAATCAAGCAATGATCCTAAGGGCTCTACTAATATGTATAAGCGATATGCTTAAAGATACACATGCACATATTGAAGTAGAAACAAACCAAGTAGCATATACTACCATTTTGAGCAAGATTGTCTATACAACTGTGAATATCCCAAGCTTCCATTAAGTAATATACAAGCTAGTATGATACAGTAATGGCCTCTAAGGCATATACACTAACAATCTCCCACTTGCACTAAGGCCATGAACTGGCGTATCGAAGACCTATCATCTCGATCAACCACTCGAACTGAGTCTGGGGTAAGGCCTTCATGAGTGGATCAGCAGTGTTATCTTCTGTATTTACTCTCTTCACCTCCATCTCCCTGATCAGGTGGTACAGCCTCAAAATGTGCCTGGACTTCTGATGGGACCTGGGTTCCTTCGCTAAAGCTATAGCGCCGTTGTTGTCACAATACAGCTGTATTAGATCAACACTGGTAGGAACCACCTGAAGCTCCGTGAGGAACTTCTTCATCCAGACAGCTTCCTTTGCGGCATCGCAACCAGCTATGTACTCCGCTTCCATAGTTGAGTCAACAACGGTTTCCTGCTTGGAACTCTTCCAGCAAACCGCCCCTCCATTGAGGGTAAAGACATAACCCGACATGGACTTGGAGTCATCCCTGTCACTCTGGAAGCTGGAGTCAGCAAAGGCCTCGATCTGGAGGTCTTTTCCGCCTTACACTAAGAACATCTCCTTAGTCCTTCTCAGGTACTTGAGAATGTTCTTTACTGCTATCAAGTGTTTCTCCCCTGGGTTCGACTGATACCGGCTTACAACGCTCAATGCGTATGCTACATCTGGTCTGGTACACAACATCGCATACATAATAGATCATACCGCAGATGCGTAGGGTATTGATGACATGTGAGCCCTTTCCAAATCAGTCTTGGGAGACATCTCTTTGGAGAAGGTGATTCCGTGACAAGCTGGTAGATTACCGTGCTTGGAATCTTCCATACTAAATCGTTTCAGTATGGTGTCGATGTACCTTGACTGTGAAAGTCCCAACATCCTTTTAGATCTATCACGATAGATCTGGATCCCCAGAATGTAGTTGGCATCGCCCAGGTCCTTCATGGAGAACCTCTGTGACAAGAATCCTTTAACTGACTGTAACATAGGAATATCATTTCCTATTAGGAGAATGTCATCGACGTACAAGACGAGGAATACCACATTACTCCCTACATTCTTACTGTAAATGCATGGTTCATCTTGGTTTTTGATAAAGTCGAATTCTTTGACAGTATCATCAAAGCAGATATTCCAACTCCGCGATGCCTGCTTCAGTCCATAGATGGACTTGAGCAACTTGCACACTTTACCGCTGCTCCCACTCTGAATGAATCCCTCTGGCTGATCCATATAGACGCACACTTCCAAATATCCATTTAGGAAAGCCGTCTTTACGTCCATCGGCCATATTTCATAATCGTGGAAGGCAGCAATGGCAAGAAGGACCCGAATGGATTTCAGCATAGTCACTGGAGAAAAGGTTTCGTCATAGTCCAAACCAGGTCTTTGACGAAAACTCTTTACAACAAGTCTAGCCTTATAGGTCTCAACCTGTCCATCATCAATCTTCCTTTTGAAGATCCACTTGCATCCTACGGGTTTTACCCCATCTGGAGTAACGTCCAACGTCCATACTTTGTTAGTGTACATGGACTCCATTTCGGTCCGCATTGCATCCAGCCATTTTACCGAGTCACCGCTCTGAATGGCTTGCTAGAAGCTAGTAGGCTGATCATAATCGATAGTGCAATCCTCTCTATCCCCGTCTATGAGAAAACCGTAGTATTTCTTGAGCGGATGAGACCGCCTACTACTCCTGCGGAGCGGCGCAGGAATGTCCGGTTCTCCTGAAACTTCTGGTTCATCTAAGCTTTCAGTAACAGCTTGTGGTTCTGGAATTTCTTCCAGTTCTATTGCGCTCCCACTTATCTGATTTTCCAAAAATTCAGTTTCCAAGAAGTGGGCATGCGGTGAAACAAAAACTTTTTGTTCTTTAGCGGAATAGAAAAGATACCCCCTAGAGTTCTTTGGGTATCCCACAAACTTACACAGTACTGAGCGTGCCTCGAGCTTGTCCGCATGCTGCTTTTTTACAAAAGCTGGACATCCCCATATCTTAAGATACTTAAGACAGGGTTTCTTCCCAATCCACATCTGATATGGGGTGGTAGGCACAGTCTTGGTTGGAGCCTTGTTCAAGAGATATGCAGCTGCTTCTAGTGCATAACCCCAGAAAGATTGTGGTAACTCAGTCTTACTCATCATGGAACGAACTATATCCAATAGGGTTCGATTCCGCCTTTCAGATACACCGTTGTGTTGTGGTGTGTATGGAGGAGTACGCTGAGAGAGAATTCCATTCTCTTTTAAGTAGTCCAGAAACTCGGCACTCAAGTATTCACCACCTCGATCAGATCTCAGTGTCTTTATACTTTTGCCTGTTTTTTTTCAACTTCATTCTTGTATTCCCGAAATTTCCCAAAGGCCTCGGATTTGTGCTTCATTAAGAAGACATGTCCATACCTAGAGAAATCATCCGTGAAAGTAATGAAGTATGAATAACCACTTCGCGCATGTGTAGACATTGGACAACACACATCACTGTGTATGTGTCCCAAGAGCTCGCTCGCTCTTACTCCGTGTCCAGTGAACGGAGTCTTTGTCATCTTTCCCATGAGACAAGATTCACAAGTGGTATAAGACTGATACTCGAACGGATTCAAGTATCCCTCTTTATGTAACTTAGTTAATCGTATCTCATTAATGTGACCCTGTCTACAATGCCATAAGAAAGCTTGATTTGTTAGCGGAGACATTCTTTTAAGTGTGTTCTGGACACTGAATATCTGAGCTTGATTTAATACGTATATCCCGTTATTTAATGTACCTGACCCAATCATAACTTGATTTAGGTGGATGTTTACTACATCGCTTACAAAAGTAAATTCATATCCTTCCTTAGAAAGTAAGGATACAGAATGATATTACAAGTCGCACCTGGTACATACAAACAGTTACGCAAAATCAATATCTGCCCAGTTGTCAGTCCAAGATGATATTCCCCTACGGATTCAGCATCCATGCTCATTCCGTTAGCAAACCTGAGAGTCATATCACCTTTCCTGATAACCCTACGGTTTCTCAGAGCCTGTAATGAATTACAGATGTGAGATCCTGATCCGGTATCGAATACCCAGGAAGTAGGGTTAACTGACATACAGTTCTCTATCACAAACACACCCAAAGCCGAAGCCACAACATGCTTCGAATTCTGGCTACTGGCTTTGCTAGCCCTGCAATCCTTCTGCCAATGTTCATTCCCGTTACAATAGGAACGTCCCTCTTTTACTACGTCCAGTCCCGAAACTTTTGCCCTTGCTTTTCCTTTTTCTTCCCTTGTTTCCTTCAGGGTAAAAGCAGAGGTCAGGGACTGTAGAATCAAGTCAGTATTTGACCCGTTCTCCAACGTGGTCTTCAGGTCCGTGAGCTCAAAATAGATGGTCTTTATAAGGACGTTGCCCCCTACAGATGACCCGACAGCCAACCTCGCTTGAATCAATTCGTTCGAGGTCTCATATCTTGCGATACGAGATTGACCTCCATATAAATCTTTATTATGGAGGAAGATAGAAACTAAGTCCATCTTCTCGTGCTGCCTCTGGTTTGCACCATCAACTGAGGCAAACACGAGGCACTTGGCTTTCGCACAGTCTTTTTCCGATGTCTTGCGGATATAAATATCCGTGACAGGGGAAACTGGACCTGAGACGGCAGGGGTTGGATCAGTCAAGAGGTGTCCCAGCTTGTCATGGGAAATGGACATCTGGACAGACCTTTGCCAGTCAAAACAGTCAGATTCAGTTATTTTATTATCTAGATGTAACCTATGTCTGGTCACTGGGTCGCTGCAATTAAGAGAGAGAGAAGAAAACACTCAGCATGATGCTCTTGCAAGTTTAGATTGGTTTTTAATTTATCTAAACAGGATGGCTCCCACTGTCTCTCGAATCCCTCCTCAAACCATAAGGGAAGAATTACTCAGGATCAATCTCACCGTACAATACTTGCTTAACCGTTCGGCCAGGCTGGTGTCGGTATTTCGAGGGAGATTTTCCAACGCTTTCGCGAAGTTCCTTAAGTAAATAACCTCTTTTCCCTGTGGGCGTAGCCCCGCTAACACCTTTCTAGGCACCTACTTGGTTTATAGCATTGATCGTTAAGTGAAAAAGTTCCGGAGGAGTAGCATATACTCACAGTAGGATCGGGATCCAAATATCATCGTGTGAAAAACTGAAGGAATCCTACCAGAATCATCACACTCGAAATGGTATGCAACGCTAGCAAGTTTCAGTTCTTTTAAAACTTCCGATGTGGATTTTTGCCCCATGCTCTTATGACCTTGACGAAGGTCAACAAATCATAAGTCACATGTCAAGTTCTACCCGTCATTGTCCTGGTTAATTTGAACCCACCCGTATATACCCTTGACGAAGGTCAACAAGGTAATACGACTATCCCAAACCAACTCATCTATCTATGCTACATATGAACACCCAACAGCTACCAATCACCATGTCTTGACGAAGGTCAACAAACATAGCTTGAATACTATTGAATATTCATACGAAACGACGGAGGGCTACGAATGGTTTTGGCGAAACCTTGAACGTAGTGAACTTGATATAATCGAAGGAATCTTGATAGCTTTTAAATGGAGTGGCTTAAGCTCCGCGTTTTAAAAGTTATTTTTGAAAAGAAACCAAGTGGTTTTTGAAATTGTTCCAACGACTTTTACTTGGTTTATTTTTCTTGCATTAATTCTTTTTAATGCGTCCCATCAATTAATCCTACCATTGCAGAAAACAACGAAAATATGACGTACGCTTATGCCATCCGCATTCGCCATGGGGCCCCGTCATTACCCGTTAGGTTACTTAACTAAATACAGAGCGGGGGCTGGACTAGCGCGGATCCAAAACATACGCAACGCCTAAATAGATATCATATATAGATATACTCATTCGTCACATGCAATGATAGCCATTCCAGATCACAGATGAACACATTGGATATACCAGGAATCCGCAATTCGTACGAGCCTGTAACGAAAGGCGGATTACACGGTCGCGATGAATATCCATTACCCCACCCTAGACCCCTACGGGTGCGGCAAACTACCCGCCAAATATCCGAAGCAGAGCAACCTCCCTCAACGACGTGAGTAGGCCACTCGGCACTTCGAGATACCCGGTAGTTTGTGCATCCCACCTTGGGTCTATCCTAGGAGCAAAAACAGTAAAAAGAAATTATACAATGACGGCTACAACCTCGACCCGGTTGTGCGGCCAAAAATAATATTACATCAATTTACATATTACATGAATTGAAAGATAAAAGGAAAAATTCTCATCTCACAACCCCCGGCTATTCATCCGTGACAATCTAATGAATTCATATACACATACCATCAACATTACTGATCACAGTTATGTATAACTCCCACTAATCGACGTAAAGCGATTAGCGGACGTTCAATACATTTATCACATCACAGATATAACCCGTTAGCTTAAGTCTTTTAGAAGTTCGATCAAAATACGGATTTTTAGGCCCCAAAAACAAAATTTTCTTTCTGGAAAATCTGGGCAGAAAAAACATATTGTAAAAATCCCAAAACACCCCACTGAACACACTCATGAAACATCTCCCACGGCCGAGTCAACTCGGCCGTGGTTCCACGGTGGGAGCATGCTCCTGCCGCGGTTCCGAGGCGCTTTGACCGAGTCGTGGGACCATTTTTCTACAGTGTGTTCTAAAAAGCCTGAGCCGATTTTTAGTGTAAGATTTTTTATTTTTTGAACAGAAAACAGAATCGCCAGAAACTTGATTTTTCGAGCATGTTTCGCTACTTTTTCTTCGATCGAACTTCTAGTTACTTTGCTAACATGTTAGATAGTGTTTAACTAGGCTATGATACCACTGTAAGTCCACGTTACCTCTCCCAGTACTTACGGGCTTGCGGAAATGATGGAAAACGATTTTTCAAGAGGTGGTAACATGGACTCAAAATACGGATCTTTGTTAAACAACTACCTAAAAACCTAACTAGAGTTTTACCTACTCGGTTAGGGGGCTATACCTTTCTTGAACTCCTTCGTCTTCAACTGTTTCCGGTGTAAGGATCGGCCTCACCTCGTCGTCTCTTTGCGTCGAAGATGGATCCACCTGAAATCTTCTACCTTTGACTTCTTCTTCGAACTTGAAGAAACTAGAACACTTGGTTTGCTAAACCTTGTGAACTAGGATGAGTAGAGAAGTGATTTGGGTTTTCTTTTATCTCTAAGGCAATATTTCTCAACTCATGAGAGGGTGTTGCCTTGAACTAGAGAGCGAGCAAGAGGGAGAGCTCAAGCAAGAGAGAGAAATGAAATGAGAGAATGAGCAAGACTTTTCTCAACCTCTCTCCCATAATCCAAATAGAATAATAATAATAATAATAATTGAGTATTATGTGATGGTTCATATCATATCAAGTGGCATTATCATTTCATGCACTCATATTGCAAAGCATAACAAGCAAGCAGAAGTCTTTGCCATGAAATGATAGCCATTGCAATGATGATGGACAACTAGTCCAACCAAGTCAACCGGTCAACAAAGTCAACAAGTCAACAAAGTCAACCCCTCATCTCAACCGTGACACAATAATACTTAATTAATATTATCATTAATCATATTTCTTATTCTCATTAGGGTTTAGCAAAAGTCAATGGTCAACAGTGAACAGTCAACAGTCAATAACCCTAATGAGAATCCTCTGCCTCTGTCTCTCTGTCAACTGTGCATACACACCCGCATCCGCGTTCCGAGGAACACGAATACTAACGAGATAAAACTAATCCCAATGCGTACACTAGGATCTGGCTTAAACCAAAGCCCGCTAGTGTTAACTGTCCGGACACTAAACGTGCACAAGTGCACGGATGTGACCGTACCCTGTCGCAAAACCATGCGACCTGTCACAAAACTATGCGACCTCTACTCTTTTGCCTAAAGGCGAATAGCTTTCTATGTGGGACTCTAAAGACTCGACACTACGCTGGCAGTGGGTTTAACCACAGACCGCAAGCGGCACTAGCTGTGCGTAACGGTCCTCAGGTAGATGCCGACAAGAAGACGGACGAGATGAAACCCATCTGAACTCCTACTGAGCCTGAATGTGACAATCTCTGATACAGTCCGGTCTGTTCGTCTGATACATCGCATGGTGGGCCTAGGGGGCGGTAAACGTCAGTCCCCTAATAGCGGTAAAGTAGTGTCGGAGTGAAGCCCAGAATACCCTGAGATAGCACTGGAAACCTACCAATATATCTCGCTTGTACTGGCCATGGACTACTCGTGTAATGGCTCTTGTAGACACAGCGCGATGTCAACCCCCAATACCGGGAGAGACGAATCCTGTCTAACCGTCACTGCCTCCAAGTGCTTCAGGACTGCACCCAACTACTACCTGTTTGCACGACTCCTTTGAGCCGTGGTAGGGTAGTAATCAAAGTACAGTGGGAACACACTCGAGGCGCAGTGACAGTATCAAGTCAGCGGACTAAGCTGTACTCATGTCACCTGGGAACTGATAACTGACGATAGGTATAGTACCAACCAACAGTTCCCGACGAGTCCTGTCCAGTGTACTCGTAACACAATGAGCACTCGCATACTTTCTCCAGTACGACGTACTGATGGCTGTGGGACAGACCATCTCCCATGCTGGGATAAGAAGCGCATACGCTAGTCTACTCCGGAGTATCGATGCCCTGTCTCGATAGTCCTACGACTAGAGACTTGTATAAGGATGTGCTTATAGATTACCCAGGCCGCATGAGTGTGACTGCCATCACAACGCTGGTAATCAAGCAATGATCCTAAGGGCTCTACTAATATGTATAAGCGATATGCTAAAAGAAACACATGCACATATTGAAGTAGAAACAAACCAAGTAGCATACTACCATTTTGAGAAAGATTGTCTATACAACTGTGAATATCCCATGCTTCCATTAAGTAATATACAAGCTAGTATGATACAGTAATGGCCTCTAGGGCATATACACTAACAGAGTAGCCCAAAGCGTAGCGTCAATATCACAGACCTAAGAGTTCTCGATGATTGGGAGTCAAACCCGAAGATGGTGATCTTGTCCCGAGCAAGGTGCTGGACGCTCATGCAAATCTCCTTTAACACCCGCACGTTGAGGAGATTAACGGAAGAGCCATTGTCAACCAAGATTTTTCCTATCTTTATATCATGGCAATATCCAGAGACGTATAGGGGACGGTTGTGGTCGCACGTCCCATGGAGCAGGTCTTCGTCACCGAAAGTGATATCGGCCGTGTCCACCTCTTCCAGTTCATCATTCATCCTTTCTTCGGCGAGGAAGGCTCGGAATTATTCAGGCTCTTATAGCGCTTTGATTAATGAATCTCTTGCCTCTTTTGATGATAAGAGGGCGTCTAGAATGCTGAGCTGCGAAGGTAGCTTCCTCAGGTGCGCTAGGATGTTGTAGTCCACCCTACTCTTCTTAGGCGGGTCCTTGGCAGTCAGTTCTTTCATAACTTGGTCATCTAAGGTGATATCCTCAGCGACCTTTTCCATTCCCTTATCTTTTCTAGTTGCGGGTCCGAGATTCTTTTCCGGAAGCGTGCGATTGCGCAGCTGAATGTTTTTGCAGGCTTCTGGCTCTTCCTCTTTTCCCGAGGTGGACTCTTTAAAGAGGGGGCTAAGAGCCATTTCCTCGTCAGAATCGCTCCCGAATGTGAGCACTTGTGGTCCCCCGGCGTTGACTGTGTAACAGTTACCGGCTGTTCTTTTGTGTCCTTCGGTCGTACTTTTCTGCTCCCGACGAGTTCTGCGTTTCATTCGCTTAAAATGTTGCCGATAAGCAACATATCCCTGCCACCATGTCTTGAAAGCGTCGCACTCCTCAGTGGGGTGTGAAATCTTCCGATGATATGAGCAGTAATTAGGATGCATCTCCGCCCCATCGAGCGTGTTTTCTTCCGATGGTGGTAGTTTCATTCCCAATGACATGGCCTTGGAAAACCGTTTCCTCGTCTTGAATATGTTTTTATCTGCGTCGGATGCCTTTCGATCTGGCGGGAGTACTTCAACTCTTTCGTTTAGTAACCTGCGTTTGGCTCCCTCTGATGCGGCTATCTCACGCTCCTGGTCAGCTTTACTTTTCAAACGAATCTCGTCTAGAAAGGCGTCGATTATTTCGTCTGTCGGCCACACAAGCTCTGGTTCAGGATCTGCCCCCAGTTTCTTAGTGCCAGGAGTTTTTTCATCGCCGGTAAACGAGTGGGAGATCACATTACAACTCGCCACGTATCCCTCGGATTCATCCGACGAACTCTCCCCCTCATCTTCCTCTTGAAAGATGTGGTTGAGGAACTCTTGGAGTGTGATGGGAGTCCATGCCTTCTGATTGTATTCTTCCAGTGTGTTAATTTGTTTCTGCAAGTCCGTACGCTTGTCTCCAAGCTTCACGGGCTTCTTAGATATCTTTTTCTTTTTCTTTGAAGATTTCGACGGCTGGTTGTGAGTGCTCATGGCATCACCACTGATCTTCGAAGTTGGGCGCGGCTTCAGCATCCCTTCAATGATCTGGGGTTCCAGCGGGTTCTTCCACCAGACTGCCGGGCATGTCTGGAGCTCCTTCAGTATTCTTTTGGTTTTTGCTGAAAGCACGATTTCCCATGGAGCTTCTTCAATGAAAGAACAAGTTTCCCCCGGTATGTCCGTCTTCTTGGGAGTGTGAGGTTGTGGCGGGCTCACCTTCCACTTCTCGGACAATGCAAACTTGCCCTATAGGTATTGATCATCAATCCATCCTTTGAAGACGAAGCAATCCTCAATCGGATGGCTTACTGTATGATGGTAAGGGCAGTAGTTGGGGTTATTCACCTCACTGGGTTGCGGCGGTCGCCTTGGGTTTGGCAAGTTGATAAGCCTGTTGCGTATTGCCAGCTCGAATAGCCTCTTCGTCTTATCCTGCGGGAATGAGTAGGGGCGCTTCATTTTCTCATTGTAATACCGCCGTCTTTCTTCCAGTTGATCCGCCAGCTTTGGGGCACTGGGTTGCTGCTGAGCGTTCGCAACGAAGGTTTCCTTCCCTTTACCCTTGTCATTCCGAGGTTCTGGCTTCGGGGGAGATGGTCTGTGACCCATCTGGTCCATCTGGGCCAACTTGTCGATCAAAGCCTGGAACGTGGTTGGCTTAAAGAACATCATGAACTGTGAGATAGTTGAATGAGGGTCTAGGGTGCCCACGAACATGCCCACCGCGGGCGCTTCCTCAATGCGTTGTTCGCATTTCGACCACAAGTTTCGCCAGCGTATAGCGTACTGGACCCACGTCTCGCCTGGTTTCACCTGGCATTAATTAATGTTGTTATCGGGGTACGTTAGCCGGCGCTCGCAAATCGCTGAGTGAATAGCAACTCCATTTCAGCGAAAGTCTTGATGGAATCGTTCGGGAGCTCAGAATACCATTCGAACGCTGTTTCTGACAAGCTGCCGTCGAATTGGTGAAGCAAGAGCTTATCGTCGCCACCAGTGTTGCCATAAAGCGCCCTGAACTGGGTTATATGTTGATGGGGATTGCCCGTCCCCTTATAAACATGGAATTTCGGTATTGTGTAGCCCGGTGGGTACTTGATCTGGTCATACCAGCTCGGATATGGTCGTCTCGTCCTGACAACTTGACCAGCTGCCTCAGTCGCCTGGTGAACCCGTATCTGCTGAGCTATGTATTCGTCTAGGTTAGCTTTAGAGATTGTCTCATCCTTGGCTGTTGACAGAGCGGGTGGAGGATTTGACGTTTCTCCCCTATCGTCTTCGAGAACGATTGGAGGATCTTCAGTACGAGGCTCTTGTTGGATCATCACACTCGCCATGTCCTGGAACAGAAGGGCCATTCATTGTATATTGGCTGCTTATTCAGCAGCCTCTTTATCCTTCTTCTCCAATATCCTACGAAGGAACTCAGCGTCAGTCTCTTGTTCCTGGCGTTGATCAGATGATGCTTCGGGGCTTTCTTTCGGCCCAGTAAGTGAGGCCATCGCGGTCATCATTTCTTGGAGCTTCTGCTGTTGCTCCTGAGCTTTGGTCACTGACCGTGTGAGCGGTCTATGACCCGTGGATGCACGGCTGTCCTCTTTTCCAAACGCCATGTATACTGTATGCACCATCGTGCCCCCAGACTTAGGGCTTTTAGGCTTATTGTCTTTGGCCTTTGCTGCAGGATTGGGGCCTTTCTCCGGCCTTCTTCTTTTTTGAGTAGTCGACGTGGGGAAAGACGTTGCAGCGGGCATCCAAGCGGTTGTCGTCCTTGGTTGTTTTACGTGACAGTTCTTTTCTCCCTGCACTTTCGCCTTTTTCTGTTGGCGGGGATAATTTTGATCAATTACCGAGTCTTGGACTTGACGCCAGACCTTGTAAATCTTGGAGGATAGCTGTTGAGGAGGCTGTTCCGGCTTTGCTTCTGTAACCTCCTCCGCAGGTGGAGGGGATTTTTTGAGAACCACAGTCGGCGAATTTCTGCGTACCCTATTCAGCAGCTCGAAGTTGTTCCCGGTTAGAACATCAGCCTCAATTTCCACCGTTTTAGCTGGTGGAGTTAGTCCGGAGGGGGAGTTGCCCCCGGTCTTCCTTATCCGACGCCAGTGGCGACGTCGGGCATGACGGGTTGTTGGGATTGATTCAGCGACGGCTTCGTCTTGCCCCCTGTTCTGGGGAGGGGCTGCTGCCGGTGTCAGTCTCTTGAAGAGTGACGTTCGTTGAGAAGCTACAGATTTCTGAGCGGGAGCGGGAATGGAGGTAGTCAGTCTCGCGATGACCAACCCTCTGGTAGGAGAAGCCGCCTTGACGACTTCAGTAGCAGCTGTCTTCTTTGGGATAGCCGTCTTAGGTATCACGGACTTTTTGGCGGGCCCCTTGGAGTTCAGGCTTAGTCTAGTGAAGACCGAAGAGTTGGACGACCCGCTGAGAGGGGCCGTGGGAGTGGAAAGAGGAAAAGGTCCCACCGGGCGTGCCAGAATCTGTTCCCCTCCAAAAGACGGCGCGACGGACTGTCTTGACTGAGATTCGGGGCAGATGCTAATTGGTGCTATCCGTCCACCTCTCCGAAGATGCCAAGTAGATTTATGGAACCATGTATCGAAGGTTTAAACGGATGCGGCCGATGTAGCAGACTTCGTCATATTCCCCTTTGCTTGAGAGGTTTTTTATTGTGGGGACGCTCTTCCCTGCAGGCGCAAGCCAATGCAGTTAATTACGCTACCGCATCGCGGTTACAACTTTTTCCTTCTCCACAATTTCACTTCGTGTCGCGTGTGTTTGATTTGTTTGTGGTTGCCCGTGGATTGTATACGGAGACTGAGTGATGTCGTCACCCGTAGGGCGTGGACTAGTCCAAATCCGTATCTTTCTTAGATTTGGGTTTGGGGGGGTTATGTTTAAGGATACGTTAGTCTCGTTTGAGACTAAGATCGACTTAAACGTGTGTTAAGGATACGTTAGTCTATTTTTAGACTAAGATCGACTTAACGGGATCGTTTAGATCCGACAAGAGAGCGATTAGGGGAGCCCTGTTGTTTAGTTTAGTGACTTTGCGGTCAATAGGAAGTTTAAGGACATTCTGGTCCGGTGTTAGTTTTAAGACGTTGCGGTCAAGGTTAAGGACGTCGTAGTCTGTGGATTTAAGGACTCCACAGTCCGGTGTTAGTTTTAAGACATCACGGTCAAGGTTAAGGACGTCATAGTCCGTTGTTAGTTTGAAGACATTCCGGTCAAGGTTAAGGACGTCGTAGTCCGTGGATTTAAGGACTCCACAGTCCGATGTTAGTTTTAAGACATTACGGTCAAGGTTAAGGACGTCATAGTCCGCTGTTAGTTTTAAGACATTCCGGTCAAGGTTAAGGACGTCGTAGTGCGTGGATTTAAGGACTCCACAGTCCGATGTTAGTTTTAAGACATTACGGTCAAGGTTAAGGACATCATAGTCCGTGGATTTTAAGGACTCCACAGTCCGTATCAATATGCGTGGTTATCGGGACCCGCCACCTCTTTGAAGACGTTGAGGAATCACAACGACGAGTATCAAAGAAGTGAAGAGATGTACCCTTAAACCAAGGTAGATTAAATGATCTGTAGTCCAATTTGGAAACTCAGATCAATTATTATATTATGAGCCCATTGGCCCAGTAGAATTTGAATTGAGGACTTATGGCCATCTTGGGCTAAGTCCAATTGTGTTTGGGATATTGGCCATCTGTTGATTCATTGAAGGAGAGGCTTTTTCTCTGGAAACTTAGCCAATTGGGCTAAATGTAGTGTCAAACACTAGAGACCAACAGTGTTGAACACTGGGAAAAGATTAACAAGTTAGTGTTAAACACTAAAAGATAATCTTTGTTGAAAACTGGGAAGAGAGTTTTCAAAGTAGTGTTAAACACTAAGCAAATCAGTGTTAAACACTGCAAATAGAATTTTCCAAATTAGTGTTAAACACTAAGGAGAATCAGTGTTAAACACTGGATACAGAAGTTTCAATTTAGTGTTAAACACTAAAGAAAGAGGGGACACGTGGTAACACGTGAGAGCGCCCTTCTTCTCTTTATTTTGTTCTACAGATAAGTGTTTAACACTTTTAGTTCTGAAAGCCATCACGTGCGGGCACGTGATGGTGGCTCATGCTCTAGTTTATTAGAATACTCATTAGGAGTCACGTGGTGACACATGAGGGCACCCCAGAGTCTCTGTTTGTTTTGTTGTTTCTTTATGTGCTTCGGGGATCACGTGGGGCACGTGTGGCATTGCCTCAAAGTTCTCTTTTATATATCTTCGCAGGAGTCACGTGGCAACACGTGAGGTGCCTACTTCAGAGTTTTGTTCTGTGGGTCTCTGCATGCTTTAAAGTTCTGTTCATAGGGTTAAACCCTGAACTTTAGATGAATTATATTCTTAATAGGGTTAAACCCTAGTTTCTTTTCTTAAAGGAATTAAATTCCTGTGAGTTCGAGAGAAATATATTCTCAGTTAGGGTTAAACCCTAGTTCTGTTCATTTTGAAGGAATTAAATTCTTATAATACAGGGTTAAACCCTAACTTTACCTCAAAGGAATTGAATTCCTATCATTTTGTGAGAATTAAATTCTCTAAACTCAGTTTCTCCTCTGTGTTTTAGATCCGCATGGCAGGATCTCAACCCAATGAGAATTAAATTCTCAATTCGTGGGGAGATGTGCACTTTGCAGATCCTCAACCAGAGAAAGAACTAAGTTCATTTTTTTATATAAGAGTTAAACTCTTTTGAGAATTAAATTCTCCTTTGAAGCCTCCATTTTCTTTTCTTACCTAAGGTTTTCCTTTTTGCAGAGAATCGCAGGCTCTCTCTCTCTATATATATATATATCAAAAGAAAGAGATCCAAAGGTCTCAGGGTTTCAGAAAGAAGTTTTAGAAAAAGGTCTTCGAAAAGGGTCTCATTTCGCTTCTTTTCTTGGCTCCTATTTATAAGAGAAGGAAGAGAATCAATCTGCTTAGTAAATCTCTCATTGAGAGATTTGATTTGTATGTTGAGAGATTTGATTTATATTTATCATTAATCTGGGCCTTTAGATTGTTAAGTGAATTTTATTCACCATTGGATTTTGAATACAGAGATATCCCTTTGTTATCTCGGTTAGATTTAGGGGGGAAATCTTTCCAAGTCCAAGATTTTTCCATAAATAGGTGATATTTAATCACCTTTAGATTTTTAATCCAACGGTTCCAAATAATCATTCTCTGTTTGGAAAGATTTGAATGATCTCTTCTCAGAATTTAATTCTGTTAAATAATAATGCTTTTAAAGCCGGTCACGTGTGGCCACGTGACCCCTGGTCACGTGTAGGCCCGTGACCCCTGGAATGGGTTTCTCTCCTTTTGCGCTTCTGTTCTCTGGCCGCTGCTCAGCCGTCATGTGCCAACACGTGACCACTGGTCACGTGTGAGCACGTGACCTTTTCTGGAGCTTTTTCTTGAATGCGCTTTGTGCCGCTGCTTTAAACGTCACGTGCCAACACGTGACCGTTGGTCACGTGTGCGCACGTGATGCCTCTTCTGAGTCCTTTCCTGATTTTTAATCAGGGAACAGCCGTGTTATCCTTCGTGTCAACTCACCTATCCTCGATCCCTTGGAGATCAACCATCTCCCTGATTATGTCATACTGCCTCAGAATATGTCCAGAACGCTGATGGGACCTGCGTTCCTAGGCCAAATCCACAATTCCATTGTTGTCACAATAACAATTATTGGACGCTCAATGATAGGGACCATGCTCATCTCATGAACAATAAATATCCAGACAACCTCTTTGGTAGAATCGTTGGTAGCAATGTCTCCGGCCTTTATCGTTTAGTATGCCACGGTATCTTTCTTGGAACTCTTCCAACATACCGTCCCTCCAGTGAGGGTAAAGAAAAAGCCCAAGACTGACTATCAGTCGACCTTATGACTCTGGAAGCTCGAACCAAGAGCATTCTATTAATGCTTCTCAAGTACTTAAGAATGTCTTCCACAGCTGTCCAGTGATTCTCCCAAGATCCAATTGATTTCTGATCACTACACTTAGTGATTTAGCTACATCTAGTCTGGTACATAACATTGCATACATGATAGAGCCTAATGCCGAAGCATAGGGTATCCCTTGTACGCGAGCTCTCTCCAAATCAGTCTCGGGAGACATATTTTTGGAGAGAGTGATTCATAAGTAAGTGGGCAAACTACCACGCTTAGAATCTTCCATACTAAACACCTTTAGTATGGTGTTAATGTACCTGGATTTGGGATGCTCCCAACATCCACTTAGATCTATCACCATAGATCATAATCCATAAGATGTAGTAGGTATCGTCCAGATCTTCCATAGAGAATCCTCGTGATAAGAGGAGCTTGACCGATTGTAGCATAAGAAACCATTTCCTATCAAGAGTATGTCATCTACGTACAATACGTGGAAGACAACCTTACTCTCTACAACCTTCTTGTATATACAAGGCTCATCTACCTTTTTGATAAAGTCAAACACTTTGACTACTACATCAAAACGGATGTTCCAACTCCGCGATGCCTGCTTTAATTCTGATGGACTTAAGCATAGCTTTGAAAGTCTCAACTTTCCTATCTACACCAAGAATCTTCTCAAGATCCACTTGCTCCCGATGGGTTTTACCACTTCAGGTGCAACATCCAAAGTCATACTTTGTTGGTGTACATGTATTCCACCTTTGATTGCATAGCATCTAGCCATTTCACAAAGTCTCCACTCGTGATGGACTGCCTGAACCTGGTTGGAACATCATATACCATGATGCAATCCTCGCTCCCACTGTCACCGAGAAGACCGTAGTATCTGTCAAGTGGACGAGGAACCCTACCATATTCGCGGAGAGGCTGAGGTTCGTTGGAGACTATTGAATCCTTTGGCTTCACCAAATCATCAGCTGTTAGTTTGTCTAGCTGGAACTCCTTCCAGTTCTACCCCATGACCAAAAATTTCTTCACAAGAAATTCCGTTTCTAAAAAGGTGGCATGATGAGAAACAAAACACCTTTTTCTCCTCAGTTAGGTAGAAGATATACCCTCTCAAATGTTTGGGATATCCAAAAAACTTATACAAAACTGACATTGCCTCGAGCTTGTCCGGATTTTGCTTTTCAACATAAGCCGGAGAACCCCATATCTTAACTCGTATAAGAAATGGTCTCTTCCTATTCCATATCTCATATGGAGTGGTAGGCACTGATTTGGATGGAACCCCATTCAATAGGTATGCAGCTTCTCAAGTGCATAACTCCAAAAGGAAACATGCAACTCAGCAGTACTCATCATAAAGCGCGCCATATCTCATAGGTTGTGATACCTCCGCCCTGATACACCGTTGTGCTGTGGTGTATTCGAAGTTGTAAGCTGAGAGAGAATCACATTCTCCTTTAAATAATCCAGGAACTCCTTGCCCAAGTATTCTCCTTCTCGATCACATCGAAGGACTTTAATACTTCTACCAGTTTGGTTCTCTACTTCATACTTTATATTCTTTGAATTTCTCAAAAGGTTCAGACTTGTGTTTCAACAGGAACACATGTCCGAATCTTGAGAGATCATCTATGAATGTAATGAAGTACAAAGAACCAACCTTAGCATTCGTAGACATAAGACCGTATACATCATCATGTATCCATCCCAAGAGTTCAGTAACTCTTTCTCTGTTTTCAGTAAATGGAATATTGGTCATTTTACCTTTGAGACAAGACTGGAAAGTATCATAAGATGAAAAATTCGAACCGATTCAAATATTTATCCTTATCTAACTTAGCTAGTCGTGTCGCATTGATATGACCCAGTCTACAATGCCACAAGATGGATTCGTTCGTTTCTGAACTACTCCTCTTGTGTGTATTCTAATTACTTTGAACTGTGGTTTGATTTAGAACGTATATGCCATTACATAACGTGCCTGATTCAATCAACTCTTGATTAAGGAAAATGTTCACAAAATTATACATCAATACAATATTATATCCTTCTTTAACTTATTAAAGAAACCGATGTAATGTAGTATATCAGGTTCGGTATGTAATAACATTCGTTCAGAATCAATGTATTAATACAAGGTGATATTTGCCAACTGATTTGGCTGCAACACTTGCACCATTCTCTACAACTAGTGACATATCACCCATTCCCAGTTCCTACCTTTCTGTAGCTTATGTAACATATTACATATACGGGATCCTGATCTGGTATCGCATAACCAGGACGTAGAGGATACTGAGAAACGGTTCTTGGTAATGAACACACCCGAAGAAGATGCATTAACATGCACTTTCATCGATTGGGCAGCATGGGAATCCTGTTATTCCCCTATTTCCTGCCCAGACATATAAAAATTATAAGATAGAGCGGAACCAACCTTCCCCAGCGCTGTATAATAAGCAGGTTGGGTCAAAACATCCCTATTATTATCTTGATTAAGGCATGACATGGTTGCTACCAGGAGAGAGAGAGAAGAAAACACTCTGCGTGCGCTCTGACAAGATCAGATTGGTTATTATTTTATCTAATCAAGATGGCTCCCACTGTTTTTATCAAATCTTCCTTCAAACCCTAAAAGGTTAGACTAGCCGGGATTAATTACACGCTACAAGCTCGCCAATCTTTCGGTCAGGACAGTGTCGATACTTTGAGGGAGGATCCCCGTGTTCTCGTACAGACCATATTAAAATAAACCCCGTTTTCCTAGGGACGTAACCCCGTTAACACCTTTCTAGACACCTACTTGATCGGCTAATTGTAACGTGTGAAACTCTCCCAGGAGTAACTCTTACTCACAGTGGGTATCGGGATCCAACTATCTTATAGTAGGTATGCAATCTCATTGCAAATTTCATCACTTGAAATTCCCGATAATGGTTTTTATCCCTAGTGACTTTTGACCTTAACTATGGTCAACAAATCATAAGCACTAGTCAATTTCTACCCGTCATTTCATGATTGATTAGACCCACCCACATGACCCTTAACTATGGTCAACAAAGTCATATGACTGTCCTAATTAATCACATCATATGCTGTGTAGGAAGACATCACTTAGCTACCGCACGGTACGCCTTAACTATGGTCAACAAACGTTGCACGAATACTAAGTACTCTACTTCCTAAAATGACGGAGGGTCTGCGGATGGTTTTTATAAAAACCTTTAACGCTCTGAACTTCATCTTGTTGTAGAATCGTATGATTTTAAAAGGAGTGTTTTTGAGGCTTTTGCTAGTTTTGCTAAAGTGGTCACTCCCGGTGAAGGGATCTCGGCTCTTTCCTCAACGAATGAGGTGCTAGATATTTCACAAATATCACTATGCAAAGAATGAACTAAAAAAGCAATCAAAAGAGAACACCGAGTGGGTTGTAGCATCTACTAGTTTCACTAAAGAGGTCACTCCCGGTGAAGAGATCTCAGCTCTTTCCTTATCGAATAAGGTGCTGGATATTCTACAAGGAATACCGCTATTCAAAGCAAAAACTAGAGCTACCAGTTTTCAAAACAAGATTCCACAACATCATTAGGTTTCTTTTATTTCATTAATCTCATTAATGAAGTCACATCATTTATGCATCCCAAGTATCACAGAAGAAACGAAAGCATCAATATTTATTATATATCATATATATAATATAAGCATTCGTCTCAGAATATTAAGTGATCACATCACAGAATATCAGCAGCAGAAGATACACATATGAAATATTGGATATACTAGGAATTCCGTGTTTTAAATTAAGCCAGTATAAAACACGGATTCCACGGTCGCGATGAATAGCCAAACCCACATCCCTAGACCCCTACGAGAGCGGAAAGCAGCCCTACCAATTCTAGAGTTAGGAGACCCTGTCTCAACTCCTTAAGATGGTCTCCCACTGGACCCTAGAACCCGGTTACTTGTGCTCCCCGCCTTGGGTCTATCCTAATGCGGAAAAGTAAATAATATACATCAATTGTGACATCATCCTCAACTCGGAAGTGTAACATCTTCAAAAATATAAAATATTAATTTTGGGAATTTTTATAATTTAATATTATTTTATTGATTATTTTAATATTAAATGCAAATAAATAGGAAAAATGTTAGAAAAATTATGAAAAATTTTAGAAAATTCTAAAATGGGTTAATTATTGAAATTATGACATTTTTAAGTTGTTGTGATCATTTTGACACTAATTTAGTGCTAATCGCGATTAAAATCGCTAATCGGGTTTTTTGGCAATTTTGTGCAAAACTTGCACATATCACTTTTTCTACACTTGTGTATTTTTCTAGCCATGGTTTTCATTTGGGTTTACTATTGGTGTGAGAAGGGTTGGGTTTTAAAAGAAGGAAAAAAAAAGAAAAGGAAAAGTAATGATGAGGGTAGGTGAAAAGAGAGGTGGACTTTTGACTAGCACCCTTAGCCATTCTCCCATCATTTTCTTCCCTCTTCCTTCTCCCCTTGCTGCTGCTGCCTCCCCTCCATCATCCTCCCCTCTTCAACTCCTCATAACATCTCAAAATCAACCCCAAAACCCCAACCTCCTTTCATTAAAAATGTGCAAAATCCCTAGATCTACACATGGAGCCAAAGAAGCATGGATTTGGTCACTAGAGGGCAACTCAAGAATTTTCTTGAGTTGCTAATGAAGGTAATTTCTGAACCATTTGCTTAATTATAGCCTTTCCTATAACCCCATGTCAAGATTTTATCGATATTGTGGATTTTAGTGGAATTGAGAGAAACCTAGTTAGGGTTTGAGTGAATTGGTGTTGCATTATGAAATTGGGCTCAGTATTGATCTTACCAACACCCTAGTGTTTGAATTGGAACCCCAAACCTGATGCTAGAACCAGAATACGGATTTTAGAAACCGATATCGGGGAAAACAGGAAATCTGTCACTGTGTTGTTGAATCTGCTATCACCCCGAGATCCCATAAATAAAATTGGATTTATAGTGAGATGTTCAGGCACCTAGGGACCAACACCCCAAACCCCAGCCCCCAACTCCTAACTGAGGCCGCCGGAATTGGATTTCTGGCCGCAATTTGCGGCCAGACCAAGGAGGAAATTCCTCGTTTTGCGTGCACAGCCCCAATTCCTCAATTCTTGGCCCTGGGTACTTCTAGTTTTGACAGATTCTTTCTAGGGTGAAATCTGGGACATATATCCTATGTTGTCGTTTTGGATTCGTGTTTCCGTATTCCGTATTTTTGGATTCTGAAATGGTGGAATGTGTTTTGCCTCGACTATTGTCGTTTATACGACGATATAGAGGATTATGGATGGTTTTGAAGGCGTGCCATAGGTTCTCACCTATAGGCCCCCTTATCGTATCGTTTTGGAGTTTATGCGCCGTTTTAGATTGAAATTGGTTTTAATGCGCATATACGATATTTTGATGTGTAGGTACCCATGAAGACTTCGGGACGACAACCATACGTGGTGACGTCCGCAATTGGTGATGCGAGGTGAGTAGATTATATCTACGGGGGAAAGTCGGGTGGATGGCGTATAGCACCCCCGCAGTCCGTAGATAGCTTATTATATGGTATTGTGATATTAGGTGTATTTTGGATATGTAGGGTCAGAAGTGACTAGTGTAGTTCATAGTCGTGAACCCTAGGATAGAATTACCCTATACATATACCCTTGCTTTTCACATGTACTTACACTGTGATTGATGATATGTGATGACTTTGGAGATGAGTCGATATTGTGGGCTTGGTGCCCTGGGATCGGTGATTTGATACGATTCATATGTGGGGTATGACTAGTGATTCTTGCGGGCTTGGGATGTGTGTTTACCCCCGCATGCATACTTTACCGATGTTACCGTTTGTACTAGACATAGAGTAGTACTCCAGACTATATGATCTGATGATGGTGATATTTGTTATGTGATGAGACAGTGAGATGTTGACCCCTACCCAGCTTTTGGGAATGCCGTACGATGATTTACCGTACGAGCTGATATTGATGATAGATCCGCACTCATAGCTAGAGGATATCTTACGATATGACATTGAGGCGGGATCACCGACTATATATCTACATATATACTTAGACTCAGTTTTAGGTGGTTTCCACACCTACCCCTCCTGTTTGACAGGATACTTAGATGTAGTTTGCATAGTAGATACTTCACTGTGCTGCTGATCACTAGATTTCCGCATATTCATGCTATTCGCATTGCTGGCATATGTTCATTACCATGTTATTATCATGCTGTTAGGACACCAGCACCATTATCGATGATGCGTATGTTTCACGTACACTATTTGCCGGCTCACACACTTCATCATCGATAATTGCCATGTCACTACACAGTAGTACTATTACATTCGTGATATGATGCTTCCTTTGACATATGCGCATTCCTATTCCACGTTGCATGATTTCCGATATGATTACTCTCTTTACATGTCGCATATATCATGGATTGATTGCATAGTACATCGCATTGGATTACTGCTGGATGTTGGATTTTCATGTGATTTCTGGTTTTGAGGACCGTGGGGTTATTTAAGAAAAGAGGCACTTTATGAAAACCCGGTACCTCGTGATATGATATTTCGGTGCGTCCACCACGCGTTTTCTCGGTGCTGAGACGTGTGCTTGAAACCCGATTCGAGGAGGTGATGTACCGTTTGCGGGTTCGTGGTGGGCCCGGTATGGTTCCCCTCGGCGAGATGATCGATGGGTTATGCCGATTGAGCCTGGAGGCGGGTGAGTACCTACCAGTGATTTTACCTGAGCTCGGCGGATATCCGGGGGATACCGCCTGGAGCCGAGAGATGGGCATACTGCCGGGGCCGGCGGGCCGATATCCGCAGTTGGAGCCCAGAGATGGACATGGGTTGACTCATACTGCCGGGGCCGAGGGCCGATATCCGCAGACGGAGCCCCATACGGATGAGGATTTACGTGTCGGTGTTTGGCACGGGTTTCATGATGAGTTTTCCATGATTTTGGTTATATCCTCACATTGCATACATGATGCTTACTGTCAGTGGGTGACAGGTGGACGGGTTCTACATATATACAGACTTGGTTCATATACAGACTGGATTTACATTTATCTTACACCAATATTAGTGGTATGGGACGCTAATATATGTGTATTGATATTATTGATATTTCTTCATTGATACTTCATGCAGACATACCTTACACTGATGACATGTTATTACCTGAGTACCTGGCACTATATACATGATTAGATGTTACCTTGCCACCTTATTACACTCAGATGTACTCTTGTGGATATTTTACTGATCGTTGACTTAGGATTATGTCTTGCATTCGATTTATCCTTGTAGATGTTTCTATTCACGAGTTGGCAACTCACCCCCGTTGTGCCACAGTTCTTGCAGGTTTTGCCGTACAGGTTCTATTGCGGCATTTCTGGCACACTTCCTTCTTGCGGATGATTTGCTTTGGTAGGTGGATTCTTTCGTATCAGGAATCACCTTTGTATTTAATTTATTCATTGTATCTAGAAATTGTCCATCAACCAAAACTTGTATATTCTTTCAGACCTAGATATCAGTGTTGTATTATTCGACCTAGAGTCGCGCTTAGTAGTATTGCGGTTTTCTTGTTGCTTTGAGCTTTCTTATGGTTTTGATCCTCGCCACTTGGCGTTGTATATTATCATATCATTGCGTGGTTGTGACCGTCGATTGACGAAGTGCTAGCTCCCGCTTGGGGATGCCTTTATCATTTTATATATTGTTATTCATGTTGTACCCCATTCGGGGCCAGTTTTACAAGAGAAACTCTGCCGAAATTTTTAGAAAAGACTTATTGTTTTCAAAACATACCTTCGGCTTAGTTATTTAAAAACCTTGATTTCAAACCTGTATTTCTTCACTTCTTTAAACCAGTTTTCTTTATTTATTCTTCAAAATGGTTTTAGATTTCTGGGCTTTTGGCTTACTTGGATCAGATGGAGTCCTATAGGCTTCATATGGTTCAAGTGCCAGTCACGTGCTCTTTCGGGTTGTGACAGGAAGCGCCCCAATAAAAGAATATTACATACAAGTTTTTACATGAATAAAAATGAAAAACTCTCATCTCACATAAAAAAAAACCCGGCTATTCAAACACGACGATCCAATATAACATATCATAGCAACACATAACATCACATATCATCAACGTAAGTAAAAATACATATCCCAATTGTAGTTGACATATAGCAACGAAACCGGCGATACACTACATATTACACTTACGGTCGCAGAAAAGAAAGTGAAAAACGACAACAGTTGGAATTCGCAACCACCTTAGACATCATAAACCCAATGTATCACATACTTTGGATTTCATGCCTAACCAAATGAATTCCTTAGACATCACATGCCTAACAATTATAAACCCCGCATTTTAGTCTCGATATTGAAAACAACTTTCAATAACCAGGCGGGCAATTCAACAAGATTCCCGACAACCTGATCGATTGCTCGTCGGAAACCTTGGTAGACGGCCGCACCCCCGATGCCATCGACGAAGTGCACTATGGCGGAACACCGTGGCCGCGAGCACACAAACGGATGCTTTTGGCGACGGGGTTCTCCTACAGTCACTTGGTCAGGGCTATGGTGCCTGGCAATCTAGTAAGGTTACCCGGCGAGTATCCACGTACACTATATAATTGCGACGGACTTTTGATCCACATCAAAATTCCGTAGAAACCGATCAAATGAGATTAAACCGCTAGATTTATAAGATTCAAATTAGTTTTCACAAAACTAAATTTTGTGGATTCCAAATATTGTATCACAATCACAGATAGCTAGACGATGTTAAACTTTTTGATCGAATAAAAAAACACCCAAAAATTCCCAAAAAGCTCAACACTTGAGCGGAGTTTAAAAAGTACCCAGAACATGCCACAACACCTATGGACCAACCGTAGAACGGTCAACCCTTGTATCACCTGTGGCGCCATGGAACTACCACAAACACTAGGGTTTGGTGGCAGTTCCGACGGTAACGGAATCGAGTTAGAGTTTCTTTCTTCTATAGGGTCCACAGAAAACACCTGGATGATTTCTGAAGATTTTAAACTTGGAAAAAATCCAACTCTTGGAAAATTTCCAGCGAGGGAAAAAATTGGGTTAATGATATCCGTTCGAACATTTTACCGTCGTCTAAATAACTCGAAAATTATGTTAGAATTACGATTACAAAACACTCCGAATTGCCTTTGCAGAAAAATAACATCACATGCAATTTTAGCAAAAACAAGCAACACCTGAAACACCAAAACCCAGAGACTGAACGACCAAACCAAAACGAACGTAAAAAGAATAAACCTGACCGGCCAGGCCGGTTTAAATGACTATGTCGCCGGGAGAAAACTGGCCAAATAGGTTGGTTTTGGTTCAGTGTTCATGTTACATCATATGCCACATTTTGCAGTTGCTTAAAAAAAAATTTAGACACTCTGAAAATTTCGACAGAAACAGGGTCTTTGTTTCGAGTGTTTCGGAGTTGTTTCGGTTTCTTAATTCTACAACATCGTCTAATTCTCTAGCATGGCTCTGATACCATTGCCGGGTTCTCTAGTGTCACCGCTGGGTTTCGGGAGGCATCGATCATGCCATTTTTAAAAAATTAGTGCGCTAAAGAACCCTAACGCTAGAATCATATACTAGAGAATTAGACGAACAAGCATGTAAACATCTTTACATCTATGTGAACAAAGAATACAACCTTTGTAGACCGTTCCTTCACTTCAATAGCTCTGTGTAGTAGTCCCTTCGCTCCAAGTAGTGATCTCCCGGACTCTACTGAGGCTCCACATGGTGAAATGAACAAGCTTGCTTGAAGTCTTCGAGGCCGAAGATAATCTACATCGAGGGGACACGAACTCAAGCTACCTCTTCACTAAGTGATGAACTAGTGAAGAAAAAACCCAATTTAAATGGCTAGTAGACAAAATGTTGATGAACTAGGAATTTTTCTCACTTTAGAAATAATTTTCTCACTATATTTCTTCACCTCTCAAGATGCTAAAAAGCTTTTAGAGATGAGGAAGAAGATGAAGTGTGAATGGAACAATAAGTGAGAATAGAAACCATGGGTGAGTTAGTGTCATACACTAACTCATTTTAGAGAATAAACCATGGCTAAACAATAATGGTTGGTTTAATAAATATCTTTAAGTAAAACAAAATGGGTGGAATTCGTCAATGGTTCCATAAGCTTCTACAAGCTTCAACCATGTGACAATTACCAACTAATTTAATTTAATTTAAATAAATAAAACCTAAAATTATTAATAAGCATGGTGTGAGTCTCATACACCCATGTAGCATGTGGCATCAAGCATGATACAAAATAATGTACATTAATATATATCACTTATATATTAAGTGTCCATAAGTGAGAAAAAAAATCTTGAGTGAGCTAATAATAGTTAATGTAAGTTAATATATCAAATATATAATTATACATTAAATTATCAAATCAACTCTTGATTTAATAATCCGGCTATATCACATACAACCGACTAATATCAAATGTATCAACTTGTCGAATCAGCACTTGATTCGACACCCCGGCTATATAACATATAACCGGCTGATATCACATATCGCGAGAATAGACCGCGGTATCTCATACTCGCATTAATCTCGGTCCCGCACATATCACATATGTACTTCTACTTCGTTTCTCCTGAGCCAGGAAACCTCTGTGTAGGACTCTAAAGACTCGTCAATACGCCGGCAGTAGGTGGTGATCATATCAGTCACCCATAAGCCGCAAGCGGTCTGCTAAACGTAACGGCCACCCGGGTAATGAGCGATCAGAAGATCAACAAGCAAGCCTGCTCATTCTACTGCGAATCCAATCAGTAACAATATCGTACAGTCCGGTCTCTTCGTCTGATATGTCGCATATCACAGCCTAGGGTGGTAATCGTCAGACCCCAATAGCCTGATAAGTCATGCCGATGCAAGGTCCATAACGGTTCGAGAAACTACTGATAACACTTACCAGTAGATCTTAGCAACCCTAGCCAGGGATTTCCTGTAATGGCCAATCGAACAAAGCGCAACATCAACCCCTAATACCGGGAGAGACGAAATCCCCTCCTATCGCTCATTGCCTCCATGTGATTCGGGACTGTACCCAAAAACCACCGTTTTGCACATCTCTTGAATGTGGTAAGGTGGAAATCAAAGCACAGTGGGAATCACATAAGACTCTATGACGATCTCGGGTCGACAGACCTACCTGTACCAGTGTCACCAGAGAACTGCTATTTGACGATATGTATAATACCATCTAGGAGTTCTCGGCGAGTCTGTTCAGTGTACCCAGTCTCCACTGAGCACCCATATACCATCTCTGATGTCAAACTCCAATGGATATGGGATCATCCATCGCCCATCACATGGGTCGAGAAGCGTATAAGCTAGTCTACTCTGGAATATCGATGCCCCGTCTCAATCCTCCCACGACTAGGAACATTTGAAGGATGTACTTACCGACTACCTCTGCCCCACCAGTATGATCTGCATCATAATCCTGGTAGTCAAGTACTCATCCTAAGGGCTTTATTAACATGTAATAGAGAGACAATAAGTGTACATATTAAGATAAAGAGAAACCGGATAGCGTACTATCATGTCGAGGAAGAAAGTCCTCCCTATATATGTCCAAGCAGCCACTATAATATACATCACATGTATAATAATGGCCTCTAAGGCATACATATAACTAACATATGACTCTACCAGTGGGTTATCGTAGTCAGTCGGAGCAGCGGAAGGTGTGCAAGTTGCTTATGTCTATTCGTAGACTAAAGCATGTATAGCGGAGACGGATCCTCTGTTTTTAATGTGACAGTCAAGGTGATTGACTTCATCAAAACAATAGATGAACTTAGTAAGAAGGGTGTAGGGAGTACTTTCCTAGGATTTTGATGACATTCTCTAGATCGGAAGTGATGTTCTTATACTATAATCGGTCAAACTTTGGTTGTCACATATTGTTTTCTCCACGTTGGATATGTATAATATATCAGGAATTCTGGTGACTAGATCTATGCTTTTAGATCTAAATTTGGGAAGTTTCCCAATACGGTACTTAGACAGTATTCTAAAAGTGTTTTAGAATGGACGACTCCTTGCGTGGTGGTGTACCCACAGGTGATAGAGTCACCCTCTCTAAAGAGATGGATGAGGAAAGGGACTGGCATGAATGACATATCATTTGCTTAGGTAATTGAGTAAATCATGCAATGTCTTGTACAAAACCAGATATTACTTATACACTTGATGTAATAAGCAGATATTAATCCAATCCTGGAGAAACAAAGGGAAGCAGTTATGAACATTAGAGAATGTTCTTGGTATATCATAACGACAGCCTCCTCCGAGAGGCGGTTATCGGTTTAGGCTTCCAAGGTGACATGGATGACAGAGATGCTGTCAGAGTTTTGAGTTTTGCCTCTTCTGAGGATCCGTATATTGGATAGTGTTCCAACAGAGATTCTGAGGCAGGTATGATATAGGATGCTGGTTATGACTCAATGAAGGATACAGCCCATGAAGTTTGCAGGATAAAGTTGTTCATTTATAAACTTGGTCCCATCATGTATCCAGAAAAAATTCTTGAGGCGCGGTATCACTCAGTTTGGGAGATTGTTGATCTCTGCGTAGTTGAGATATAGAGAAAGAAAGTTGAAACATTGTAGCGGATCCACTCACGAAGGCTATTTCTCAAACCCGGATGTTCCTCAAATGAGCTTTAAGAAACTGATTAGTAGAGAAATTGGGTATTCGATAGTACACGGGATGTGGGTTTGCGATACCGCAATAATTAGCCTTAAGTGCATGTAGGAGATTATTGGATATAGTGCCCTCAAGGAAATTATTGTAATTGTAGGCACGCGATTATGATAATTGAGGGAGAACCTATACAAGTAGAACAATCTTACTCGAAGTGATAGTATGCTATCTGGTTTGTCTTTATCATTAATGTCTACACATTTTACTTGTTATTACGTGTCGCTAATACATAATGATGAAGCCTGTAGAACACTTGCTTGAATACCAGCATTATGATGGAGATCATATACGTGGGAGCTTGGTAGTCTATAAGCACATTCTTAAATTTCCCTAATCGTGGGAGTATCGAGACTGGGCATCGATATTCCGTAGTAGACTAGTGAATACATATCGAGACCTCGATGAGGGGCGGTGGCCAGTCTTACAATCCATTGCTTTTCTGTAACCTAAGATAGTATACAAGTGTTGGATATAGTGTCCTCAAGGCGATTATTGTAATTGCAGGCAAGCGATTATGATAATTGAGAAAGGACATATACAGGTAGAACAATCTTACTCGAAATGATAGTATGCTATCTGGATTGTCTTTATCATCATGTACATGCATTATGTGGTATTGCAGATCACTATTACATGTTGATAGAGCCCATAGGATTCTTGCTTGATTACCAGCATTATGATGGCGATCACATACGTGAGAGCTGGGTAGTCTATAAGCACATCCTTAAATGTCCCTAATCATAAGCGTATCAAGACTGGTCATCGATATTCCATAGTAGACTACTGTATACGCTTCGAGACCCCAACGTAGGGCGGTGCCCGGTCTAACAAGCCATTGGCGTTATGTCACCTAAGATAGTATATAGGTGCTCACTGGAGGTGAGTACACTGGACGGACTCGCCGTGAATTTCTAGATGGTATTATAACTATCGTCATAAGGAAGTTCTCTGGTGGCATGAGTACAGATTAGTCCTTCGACCTGAAGTTGTCATTTGTCACGTGTGAGTTCCCACTTTACTTAGATTACTATCCTATCACAGCTCAAAGGAGTCATGCAAATAGGTTTTAGTTAGGTACAGTCCTGAGCCACATGGAGGCAGTGGTCGACTGTCAGGGATTCTTCTCTCCTGGTATTAGGAGTCGATGTCGCGCTGTGTTCGGTTTGCTATCACCAGAAATCCATGGCCACGGTAGGGAAGATTTACTGATAGTTGACCAGTAGTATCTCAGTTGGTGATGAGCTAGACTCAAACACGACTTATTGGGTTATTAGGGGTATGACGTTATCCACCCCCTAGACCCGATATACGATACTCTTTGATGAAGAGACCGGACTGTACGTAGATTGTCACATTCAAGCTCATTAGGGTAAGGACGCAGTTGATTGTCGACCCCCTTTGGACTAGTACCTGGGTAGTCGTTACGTACAGCTTGTGCCGCTGACGTGCTTGTGGTTAAACCCACTGCCAGCGTATTGTCGAGTCTTTAGAGTCCAACACATAGGGTTTTCACGGTTCAGGCAACAGATGTAGGAGCCGTACATTGGTACATGCAGGGGGTCCGATTAAATATGTGTACGCGATACACGGACTCTAATCGGACGGTTGATAATACTAGCCGGCTTAGGATTAAGCCGGATTATTAAATTAGGTTTTGATTAAATAATTTATATATGTATTTTGATACATATATTTCAGTATTATTGTCCACTATTCATTTTCTCTCTTTGGTGCTATCCGTATTTTTATACGGATACGCGTATATGTAGCGATACATATACCAGGTGAAGTATTCTGTATTTATACAGGATTGCTTCTAGAAGAAGGACACCTCATATTTGATTTTCCTTTTTGGAAAATTAAATAGGAAATGAGGTGGCATGTGGAGAAAGGGAAGAATGGTTACAAACAATGTAGAGAGGCATGGCTATGTATTTTTAAATGATTTTTCAATTGGATGCACTATTGCATCATTGTTGATTTTTAGTAGCTATTTTCTTTTCCATTGGGTTGACTTGAGGATTTTCTTCATCTCCTCCATGGATGGTTCATGCTCTTCCTCTAGCTCATCTCCTTCTTCTTCTTGCTTCCATTTTCAAGCAAGATTCTACAGAGAAAAATATAGTGAAGTATTCCTACATCACCGGCCATCCAAACCTAGCAATTTTGAACCGTCGGTTTGAGCCTCCTCCGCGTTCCCTCAGGTGGATCGTATTCGGCAAGGGTGATCGATGCTCATGCACATTCCCGGCAGCTACATGCTTGGAGGGGACTTGGGTGGACACGCGACAAAGGTTGTATTTCTCAACTTTGCATGTTTAAGCTTACTAGTTTAGGGTGTTTGGTTCGAATCCTTGGGTGTGAGTATCGGGTGCCCGCAAAAAGTATTTGTTTTCTCTTCCGCATCGCCCGCGGCCTCCGCGGTGTGGGCGCAGGATCCTAACATGGTATCAGAGCTACTAGGCAGGGATGCCGACTGTTCATATCAGATTTTTACATTTTTATATCTCCCATTCTTAATCACATTGCATATAAGTAGATACTTTTGATCCATGTCTGTTAAATAGTTGCAGGTTACAGGTTCTCAGCTCTTTACAGTGAAATTCATGAAAAGTCTCACCCAATGTAGGACTACGATCAACAACAGATGAATACTGATCTCTACTAACCATTCGTATGAAGCCGCCTACCAGTTCAAGGGACAAAATGGAAAATCGTTGATCACTTCAATGCACAAAGCATAAGGGCAGTACAAGATCCAAGACTTCAAACGCGAAGCATAAGGCAAAAGTCCACTGCTGAATATCTGGAAGAGAACTGAAGAGCTTTTGAGAAACCAAGTGTACCAAACAGAAGATAAAAGCAACTTGGAGAAGCCCAGAAAAGATGGCCCCGCAATTCTACCAAATGGCCGCGGAACCGCGGCCCAACAGGCACTTCTGCCGCGGTTCCGCGGCCGCGTATGCACATTGTCGGTGGCAGTGTCGGTACGTTAACTCGGCTCGTTTGGGGCAGTTTTGTAAATTCTTGATTGGATCAGAATGTACACCTAGGGTTTTCCTATCTATAAATAGAAGAGCTCAAAGCCAAATCAAGGATGCTTCTTTTTATTTTTAGATTTAGAATTTGAAATTCTCTATGAAAAATTGTAGTGTGTTTTTGAGAGGTTATCAATAAAAGTAAGTTCTTTTATTTTTATCGCAATTTTCTATCGCATTTTTATTATCTGCAATTTTCATTTGTTAACTTAGGCATAAAATTAAATCTGTGTTTTTTCTTTTGTTATCTTCTTTTCTATTTTTCTTTGACAACGATGATGCTTGAGTAAGATCCTTGCCTAGGTGATGTCTCGAATAGTTAGTTGTAAAAATTCCTCTTAACCTAAAATTCTTTCTACCTTCCCTTTGTTTTATTTTTATCTTTTTAATGGGTGAGTAATTCCTCATTTGTTAGGGCAGGAGAAGGAAGGTTTGAGAGAAGAAAATCTCTTTCACTCATTTCTTTGCCCAACACTTTAAATTCGGACTCCTTTTAATTAAACAACAACCCGCTCACTACGGTACCCTATCCTACATGATAGCAGTGATTCCCTAGTTAGACCGATTGTGGTTGAATTAACCGAAGGTTAGGGCTAAGAGACAAGAACGGATGGACAAGGACCAAATGGAAGAAACTAAGCATGGAAAGCCTAGCTTATATTTGCATGTTGCTTCCTAGTCGTGCTAATCCCCGTTGTTGCCAATTACCTTAACACCGATATTATAAAGGGCATTGAAAAAGTGAGGAATTCCTAAAACTCGAACTAACCTAATCCTAACCCTAGCAAGTATTTTATCATCATTTATCTCATTCGTAGATCTTAAAACAAACCGCCAATTTTTTGGACTTAACTCGTTAAGACATAAAGAAAAAGATTCCATCTGCCTGTGGATCGACCCGTACTCAACTGGCTAGCTACCAAGCAACACCGTCTTGATTGCGGTAATTATATATTGTATTGTCTTGTAGTAAATGGAAGAGTTGCCGAAACCATGATATCAGTAGACGGAGTGGATGTAAATGAATAGCCATGTAATCAGGGTATATCCTTGGTTCGGTTCTGTCCCGTTCATGTTGTTATAGATTGTATTCTGGCATTCATGGATTCATGTTGTATTATAGTTTTTACTTGAATCAAATTCAAGTCAGATTGATTAAATTGAGACACTTTTTGAGTCAGACACATTGAAAAGAAATTGATGTCCTGAATTGGTTTTGAAGTTATCGGTAACTGCTGCACATGGACGGCAGGATTTGTGTCACGACCCGAAAATTTAGTTCGTGACCGGCACTTAAATCACGCAACATCTAAAGGCGTAACGTAACTCAAGTAAGCCGAAGCCCAGAAATCTAAACCTTTTTTAAGAAAATAAAAGATGTGGAGTTTTGAAATAAAGATATTATGAAATCAATGTTTTCTAAAAGCATGAGTAAAAGAACATGAAAAATGCAAGTGGATTTTATTTGTTAAAAAACATGTTTCGTTTTTTAAAAATTTGGGCAGCACCTCCTTTGTATATTTTGATCCAAAACCACTAATACATGATAATAATAAAGGCAACCCTATGCTGGAGCTAGCTCTTCGCCTAACGGCGGATTTACAACCCAGCAATATATATATATATATATATATATATATATATATATATACACACACACACACGACGTCCAACGGCGAAGATCCACTCAAAAGAAAATGAAAAGCAAGACATCAACCCACAAGTATCAAACATATCCCATCGCTTAAAGTCTCGCAACAACAAGTCTTGCTAAGTCTTACTACATATACAATTACTAGTTTTGATTGATGGAGTGACTAGATACAACAGAAATAATAATACAAGAGCGGTACGATCCAACATATACCACCTACCATATGAGAAGTGAGATGTTTTCCGATATCGAGGTGGGGTTGTAATCGATACGGATGCACACAGGGACCAACCAGAACAATGGGAAGTATCGAATTCCATTCCGAAAGAGGGCACGATCTGAACTATAAATGGAATGATACCACTCTTATAACATAGAGGCGCCTTTTGAATTAATTGGAACTCCGGAGTTTGAAGAACTCCGTAGTTAAGCGTGCTTGAGCCAGAGAAATTCTGGGATGGGTGACCTACTGTGAAGTAGCCCTGGGTTCATTCAAAGGGACAAAACCGTGCGTCTTCGGCCAGAGCGGACAATACCATTTGTGTTTGGGGGGGGGGGGGTCGTGACAAATACCAACTTTGTCACGACCCGAAATGGCACGTGACTTGCACTCGAATCATATAAAGTCTATAGGACCCCATCTAATTCAAGTAAGCCAAAATCCCAGAAATCTAAACCATTTAAAATAAGAAAGAAGGAAAAGTTTAGTATTAAAGCAAGTAGTTTAACAATCATAAGTCGAGGTATTGCATTTTTAAAAGCTCAAGTCTTTTCTAAAAAATTCGGCAGAGTTTCCTTTGTAAATATTGGCCCCGAAAAAGGTACAACACATGGAAAAATATAAATAAAGGCATCCCCAAGAAGGAGCTAGCTCTTCGCCAATTGGCGGTCACAACCACGCAGCAATATAATATACAACGCCGAAGGGCGAGGATCAAAACTCAAAAGGAAACTCAATATCATCAAGAAAACCCATAATAATAAAACGCGCGACTCTAAGGTCGAAAGAATATACAACTGGTCTTCTAAGGTTATAAAATATACAAGTCTGGTTGATGGAGTTTACTAGATACAACAATGTAAATAAAATACATGGGTGGTCACGATGAGAGTGAACCCACCTTCCAAAGCAATCGCCCGGAAATAAGCAATGTGCCAGCAAAGCCGCCAAGAAAACCTGTACGGCAAAACCTGCAAGAAATTGTGGCACAACGGGGGTGAGTTGCCAACTCTTGAGTAGAAAACATCACTGAGCAGAAATCGTATATATGACTCAATCCCAGGTCATACGATCAGTAATATCCACAAATAAAATGGCCTGAAGCATGATAAAATGCCATGGGTAAATATATATACATAAGTGTAATACCAAGTGCTCGTTTCAGTGCCTCAGGTAGCAACATATCATATATATAATGTATGAATGCATAAAAACAAAATACATCTAAATGAGAAAACTGTTTTCTTATCTCAGTGAGATTTATGTATAAAAATCGCAGTATCATCAATAAAATCAACATAAAATCAGTGTCTAGCATCGACACAAATATATATATCTCACCGTCTCAATATCTCAGGCTCCGGCAATCCGGACTGGCCTATGTCCTCAAATCTCAATATCTAGGGCGGTTAGCTGGAAGGGTTCCAAGCAGGAAACCGTGGCAGACTCGACGATGGAGGCTGAATACATCGCTGCCAACGATGCTGCTAAAGACGCTATCTGGATCAAGAAGTTCATTACTGAACTTGGAGTGGTTCCATCCATTGAGCATCCAATACCTTTGTATTGCGATAACAATGGAGCGGTGGCTTTGGCCAAGGAACCCAGGTCCCATCAGCGATCCAGGCATATTCTGAGGCGGTATCACCTAATCCGGGAGATAGTTGATCGCCGGAAGATTGAGCTCAGGAGGGTTGACACGAAGAATAACACGGTGGATCCACTCACGAAGGCCATTTCCCAGATACAGTTTGAGAGACTCTTCGTGATGCTCGGTATGCGATACTACAGCAGCTGGCCCTAGTGCAAGTGGGAGATTGTTAGTTGTATGTATGCCCTAGAGACCAGTATTGTACAGATGATGTATATTATATTGGATACTTGGACATACATAGAGATGACTTTCTTGCTCGATATGATAGTATGCTATCTGGTTACTCTTTATCTTAACATGTATACTAGTCTCTTTAATCTGTCTTATAGTTACATGTTGGTAAAGCCTTTAGGATGTGTACTTGACTACCTGGACTATGATGCAGATCATACTAGTGGGGACATGGTAGTCCATAAGTACATCCTTCAAGGTCCCTAGTCGTGGGTGTATCGAGACGAGGCATCGATATACCAGTGTAGACTAGCGTATGAGCTTCTCGACCAATGAGATGGGCGATGGATGATCCCATATCCATTGGTGTTTGACATCAGAGATGGTATACGGGTGCTCAGTGGAGACTGGGTACACTGGACGGACTCGCCGAGAACTCCCAGATGGTATTATACCTCACGTCAGATGGCAGTTCTCAGGTGACACTTGTGCAGGTTAGTCTGTAGACCCGAGATCGTCATAGAGTCTCGTGTGATTCCCACTGTGCTTTGATTTCCACCTTACCATGTCATGAGGGCGTGCAAAACGGTGGTCTTTGGGTACAGTCCCGAGTCACATGGAGGCAATGAGCGATAGGAGGGGTTTCGTCTCTCCCGGTATTGGGGGTTGATGTTGCGCTGTGCTCGATTGGCCGTAACAGGAAAGTCCCTGGCCAGGGCTGATCAGAGATTTGCTGGTAAGTGTAACCAGTAATTTCTCGACCCGTTATGAGCCTCACATCGGCACGACTTATCGGTTATTGGGGTCAGACGTTTACCACCCCTAGACTTGATATGCGACATATCAGACGAACAGACCGGACTGTACGGTAAGTGTTACTGGTTGGATTCACAGGAGTGTGAGCGGGTTTGCTCATCGATCTTCTGATCGCTCAATACCCGGATGGCCGTTACGTTTAGCAGACCGCTTGCGGCTTGTGGGTGCTTGATATGATCATCATCTGCTACCGGCGTATTGACGAGTCTTTAGAGTCCTACACAGAGGTTTCCTGGCTCAAGCGAAACAAAATAGGAGCACATATGAGATATGTGCAGGACCGAGAATAATGCGTGTATGTGATACCGTATTTTATTCTCGCGATTAATGTTTCGATTGGTTATATGCGATATAACCTAGTTATCGAATCGAAGATCGATTCGATAAGTCGATACATTGGATACTAGTCGGTTATGTGCGACATGACCGGATCATTGAATCAAGTGTTGATTTAATGATTTAATGTATAATTATATATTTGATATATTACTTTGCATTAACTAGTATTGGTTCACTTTAAAGGGATTTTCTCACTTGAAAAGCACATTGTATATGTGATATATTTTGTGTGCACTTGATTGTATCATGTTTGATGTTGCATGCTAACTTGTGTTTTGTGTAAAGATTAAACCATGGTTGTGTAGTGGTTAGGGTTTCCTTTTTATTACTCATTTATTTATTTATTTATTTTGGAAAGGATTATAAAGAAAAATGGTGGCTTTCTTTGTATTTAGTTGAAGCTTCATGAAGGTTTGACTTTGTTACCATTTTGTCTTCATCCTTAACCCTAACCATTTTAATTAACCATGATCTATTCTCTACACTTTACCATGGTTAGCATATGATAAGTATTGATTTTATTTTCATTTTAAAAGCAACACTTATCATATTCTTTCTTCTTCTTCATCATCTTCATCAAGAAAGAAAGCTTGATTCCATCAATGGCATCTTGAGAAAAAGTGTGAGAAATCAAATTCTAAAGTGAACCCACCTCCTATTTCTTCACCCTCTACGTCTTGCCAAGTAGTATAGGGTGTTTTCTTCTCAAGTTTCACAACTTGGTGAAGTTGGAGCTTGAACTTGTGTTGCCTCGACGTAGATCATCTTCGGCACGAAGCCGACGACCTTGCCCGCCCATTTCTCCAATGAAGCCGATGCTTGAGTCCGGGATTCGAGACGGACAGCGAGAGGACGTCTACGTGGAGCTAAGGAAGTGGAGAACCGGATCTACAAAGGTTGTAGCCTCTTTCTTATAGTTAAGATGTTAACTAGTTTCATTTTTCGCCTAAACTCTAGTTGACGAATCCGTATTAGGGTTTCTCGGCACTCATAAAATTTGAAATTGGCATGGTTGATGCCTTGTGAGACTTCATTAGCGTGCCTAGGAACCCTAAAGTGGTATCAGAGCCTAGCTAGAGCCTTAGGCGATGCTTTGACGATGTTTGAAACCCGATTGAACCCGAAACCCTAAATTTTCCACGCTTTCTGGACTTTTTCTAAAAACTGGGTTTTTTCCAGATTAAAAATGCTTTAAAAATTTAGCAGGGAATTATAAGAATTTCGGTGCAAAATTTGACCAATGATACCTCAAACATGCAGCGGAAACGCGGCAGAAGCCTAGCTTCTGCGGTTGTTCCGCGGCTCTATGATGACTTCAGCCATCCTAATTTGCACAGTAATTCCTCATTCACAGTGCTGAGTTTTATTGGAATTTTTAATATTTATTCAAGAGTTGAATTTTCTAGGGTAGTTTTGGGGATTCGATTATTCGATCGGGTTATCAGATTTTGTCTATATGATTTCCGGATAATTTTCGAATATGTTAAAAAGTTCGACCGGATATAAATACCCAACTTTTCCCCTGCCGGAAAATATCCAAGTGTTAGATTTTTCTGTGGTTTAAGGACGTTCTGAGTAGTGCAAGTAACATGATGGTCCCTCTAGAAGACAACAAACCTTAACTCGATTATGTGACCGTCTTGAACTGCCCTTTGAACCTTCGGGTTTGGGGCAGTACGGCGTGCCACATGTGAAGCGTTGGCTTGACCCTTCTACGGCTGAACCGTTGGTACTGAGGCATGAAGTGAATATCTTTGAACTTATTTCATGTGTTGATCGGTTTCGGGAAAACTTATGTGCTCGAATGTTCGATCGGAAAGTTTAATATTTTCTATTTATCCGGAATGGGATACAATAATTGGAATTCACAAACAGTTATGAGATAACTGAATGAATGTTATAAATCTAGTGGTTTAGTCTCACTTGATATTGAAAAGAGTTTTCGATAATGAGACTAAAATGCGGGGTTTATAATTGTTAGGCATGTGATGTCTAAGTATTTCATTTGATTAGGCATGTGATGTCTAAACAGGTTGCGGATTCCAACTGTTGTAGTTTTACACTTTCTTTTCTGTGACCGTAAGTGTAATATGTGATATCGCCGGTTTCGTTGCTATATGTCAACGACAATTGGGATACGCATATTTACTTACGTTGATGACATGTGATGTTATGTGTTGCTGGATATGTTATATTGGATCGTCGTGTTAGAATAGCCGGGGTTTTTTATGTGAGATGAGTGTTTTTCATTTTCATTCATCTAAAAACTAGTATGTAATATTCTTTTATTGGGGCACTTCCAGGTTGCGGAAGTTATCACCTGTTGTATATTATTTACTTTTCCGCATTAGGATAGACCCAAGGAGGGGAGCACAAGTAACCGGGTTCTAGGGTCCGGTAGGAGACCATCTCGAGGAGTCGAGTCCGGGTCTCCTAACCCTAGAATTGGCAGGGTTGCTTGCCGCTCTCGTAGGGGTCTAGGGGTGTGGGATTGGCTATTCATCACGACCGTGGAATCCGTGTTTTATACTGGCTCGTATTGAAAACACGGACGTCCTAGTATATCCAATGTTTCATATGTTTCTTCTGCTGCGATAACTGTGATGTGATCGTGTGATGTTCTGTGATAGATACGGTATATAGTATATATGATATATTATATAGACGTTACTTATGTTTTGCACCTGCACTAGCCCTGCCCTGCTCTGTCGTTAGTTACCTAACCTAACGGTGCACGAGGGGACATCGAGGCGAATGCGGTTGGCATAAGTGTACGTCGTATTTGTCTGTGATGTTTAGGTGACTTAAATGATGGGACTTCATTAATGTGATTAATGAAAGAAAAGAAACCTAAGATGTTGTAGAATCAAATTTTAAACAAAACAGGTAGCTACAGTTCTTGCTTTGCATAGCGGTATATATGATATACCCTGCACCTTATTCGATGAGGAAAGGACCGAGATCCCTTCACCGGGAGTGACTCCTTTAGCAATAACTGGCAGATGCTACACACTCGGTTTGACTTTTGATTGCTTCTATAGTTTCTGCTTTGCACAGTGATATATATGATATATCCCGCACCTCATTCGACGAGGAAAGGGCCGACGATCCCTTCACCGGGAGTAACCCCTTTAGCAAAACTAGAAAAGCCTCAAAATCACTCCATTTCAAAACTTCATTTTGATTCTACAACGATATCAAGTTCATTACGTTCATGGTTTTCAGAAAAACCTGCGTAGCCCTCCGTCATTTCAGATAAAAACTATTTAGTATTCGTGCTACGTTTGTTAGCCTTTGTCAAGGCGTAGTGTGCGGTAGCTGAATAGCGCTTATCTGCTTATGCATGTGATGAAGATTGTTTCAGGGTAGTCGTACGACCTTGTTGGCCTTTGTCAAGGGTCGTGCGGGTGGGTTTGATTCAATCAAGAAATGACGGGTTGAACTTGACTAGCATCATATGATTTGTTGGCGTTTGTCAAGGTCATAGGACGCTAGGGGCAAAATATTATCGGGAATTTCAAGTGTTGAAATTTGCAATGAGATTGCATACCTTCTATGAGATAGTTGGATCCCGATACCCACTGAGAGTAAGAGTTACTCCTGGGAGAGTTTTACACATTACAATTACCCGATCAAGTAGGTGTCTAGAAAGGTGTCAACGGGGTTACGCCTCTGGGAAAACGAGGTTTTCTTTAATTAGGTCCGTGCGAAAGCACGGGGAACCTCCCTCAAAGTACCGACACTGGCCTGGCTGAAAGATTGGCGAAGTTGTAGGGTGTAATTAATCCCGGCTAGTCTTTCCTTTTAGGGTTTGAAGGAAGATTTGATAAAAACCAGTGGGAGCCATCCTGATTAGATAAGATAATAACCAATCTGATCTTGCACGAGCATACGCTAAAGTGTTTTCTTCTCTCTCTCTCCAGGTAGCGACCATTTCATGCCCTAATCAAGATAATAATATGGATGTATTGACCAAACCCGCATGTTATACTGTGCTGGGGAACGTTGGTTCCGTTATTTCTTAGAAGAGTTATAGGAATGATCAGGACTTAGGGGAATACCAGGATTCCCATGCCACCCGAATGAAGAAAGTACATGATGATGCATTTTCTTCGGGTGTGTTCGTTACATAGAACTGTTTCTCCATTTGCTCCACGTCCTGTGTATTAGATACCGGGTCAGGATCCCATATATGTAATCAGTTACATGGGCTTAGGAAAGGTAGAGAACTTGGAGAAGGTGATAAAGACATTAAAGTTGGAAATGGTGCAACTGTTGCAGCTAAGACTGTCGGGGAATATCACCTTCCATTACCAACTGGTAATACATTGGTTCTGAACGAATGCTATTACATGCCGAACCTGATATGCAACATTATATCGGTTTCTTTGTTGAGTAAAGAGGGATATAATTTTGTATTACAGGACAATGTTATGAACATTTTCCGTAACCAAAAGTTGGTTGGATCAGGCGCGCTGTGCAATGGCATTTACGTTCTAAATCAATCAACAGTTCTGAGCATAACAAACACACACAAGAGGAAGAGTTCAGAACAGAACGAATCCTACTTGTGGCATTGTATACTCGGTCACATCAATGCGACACGACTGGCTAAGTTGCATAAGGATGTATATTTAAATCCGTTTGAATTTTCATCTTATGACACTTGCCAGTCATGTCTCAAAGGCAAGATGACCAAAACTCCGTTTACAGGACACGGAGAAAGAGTTACCGAACTCTTGGGACTGATACATAGTGATGTATGCGGTCCCATGTCTACACATGCTAGGGATGGTTCTTCGTACTTCATTACATTCACTGACGATCTCTCTAGATTCGGATATGTGTTCCTGATGAAACACAAATCAGAAGCTTTTGAGAAATTTAGAGAATATAAACAAGAAGTCGAAAACCAAACCGGAAAAAGTATTAAAATCCTTCGATCTGATCGAGGAGGTGAATACTTGAGCAATGAATTCCTGGACTTCCTAAAAGAGAATGGGATTCTCTCTCAGCTGACTCCTCTATATACACCACAGCACAACGGTGTATCAGAACGGAGGAACCGCACCCTATTAGATATGGTGTGCTCTATGATGAGCACAACTGAGTTACCTATATCCTTCTGGGGATATGCGCTGGAAACAGCAGCATACCTATTGAATCAAGTTCCAACTAAATCTGTACCTACCACACCATATGAGATATGGAGTGGGAAGAGACCATGTCTTAAACGAGTTAAGATATGGGGTTGCCCGGCCTATGTCAAAAGGCAAAATCCGGACAAACTCGAGGCACGGTCAGTTCTATGTAAGTTTGTGGGATATCCCAAACATTCACATGGATATCTTTTCTACCATACAGAGGAACAAAAAGTGTTTGTTTCTCGACATGCCACCTTTTTGGAAAAGGAATTTCTTGCAAAAGAAATTAGTGGCGATAAGATAGAACTGGAAGAAATTCCGGCTGCACAAACTCAAACTGAAGATTTAGTGGAACCAGAGGATTTTGTAGCTCCCAACGAACCTCAGCCTCTCCGCCGATCTAGTAGGGTTCCTCGCCAACCTGAGAGATACCGCGGTTTTCTCATGGTTGGTGGGAGCGAGGATTGCATCATGGAGGATGATGACCCAACTAGTTTCGAGCAAGCCATCACGAGTAGGGACTCAGTGAAATGGCTGGATGCTATGCGGTCCGAGATGGAATCCATGTACACCAACAAAGTATGGACTTTGGAAGTTGCTCCTAAAGGGGTAAAACCCATTGGGAGCAAGTGGATCTTCAAGAAAAAACTTGGTGTAGATGGGAAAGTGGAGACTTTCAAAGCTAGACTTGTTGCAAAAGGTTTTCGACAAAGACCAGGTGTGGACTATGACGAAACCTTTTCTCCAGTGGCTATGCTTAAATCCATCCGGATCATGCTTGCCATCGCTGCATATCATGACTACGAAATCTGGCAAATGGATGTTAAGACCGCCTTTCTAAATGGTGATTTAGAAGAGTGCGTGTACATGACTCAGGCAGAGGGCTTCGTAGACAGTGGGAGCGGCGGGAAGGTGTGCAAGCTGCTTAAATCCATTTATGGATTAAAGCAAGCATCGCGGAGTTGGAACATCTGCTTTGATGTCGTTATCAAAGAGTTTGATTTCGTCAAAAACCCAGATGAACCTTGTATCTACAAGAAGGTGGCAGAGAGTAAGGTTGTCTTCCTCGTATGGTACGTAGACGACATACTCTTGATAGGAAATGATATTCCTATGCTGCAATCGGTCAAGCTCTTCTTATCACAAAGATTCTCAATGAAAAATCTTGGTGATGCCTCCTGCATATTGGGAATTAGGATCTATAGAGATAGATCCAAACGGATATTGGGATTGTCCCAATCCAGGTACATTGACACCATACTAAAGAGGTTTAGTATGGAAGAATCCAAGCGTAGGAACTTGCCCACGATCTCTGGACTCACACTCTCCAAAGAGATGTCTCCCAAGACTGATTTGGAGAGAGCTCGCATGCAAGGGATACCCTATGCTTCGGCTGTAGGCTCTATCATGTACGCGATGCTATGTACCAGACCCGATGTTGCATACTCACTAAATGTAGTGAGCAGGTATCAAGCTGATCCTGGAGAGAGTCACTGGACAGCTGTGAAGAGCATTCTCAAGTACTTGCGAAGGACTAAAGAGATGCTCTTGGTGTATGGTAACGGAGAACTCCAAGTGGAGTCCTTTACCGATTCGAGCTTCCAGAGTGAGAAGGACGACTCTAAGTTGCAGTCATGATTTGTCTTTACCCTTTACGGAGGGGCGGTTAGCTGGAAAAGTTCCAAGCAGGAAACCGTAGCAGACTCGACGATGGAGGCTGAATACATCGCTGCCAACGATGCTGCTAAAGAGGCTGTCTGGATCAAGAAGTTCATTACTGAACTTGGAGTGGTTCCATCCATTGAGCATCCAATACCTTTGTATTGCGATAACAATGGAGCGGTGGCTTTGGCCAAGGAACCCAGGTCCCATCAGCGATCCAGGCATATTCTGAGGCGGTATTACCTGATCCGGGTGATAGTTGATCGCCGGGAGATCGAGGTCAGGAGGGTTGACACGAAGAATAACACGGCGGATCCACTCACGAAGGCCATTTCCCAGATACAGTTTGAGAGACTCTTCGGGATGCTCGGTATGCGATACTACAGCAGCTGGCCCTAGTGCAAGTGGGAGATTGTTAGTTGTATGTATGCCCTAGAGGCCAGTATTGTACAGATGATGTATATTATATTGGATGCTTGGACATATATAGAGATGACTTTCTTGCTCGATATGATAGTATGCTTTCTGGTTACTCTTTATCTTAATATGTATACTAGTCTCTTTAATCTGTCTTATAGTTACATGTTGGTAAAGCCCTTAGGATGTGTACTTGACTACCTGGACTATGATGCAGATCATACTAGTGGGGACATGGTAGTCCATAAGTACATCCTTCAAGATCCCTAGTCGTGGGTGTATCGAGACGGGGCATCGATATACCAGTGTAGACTAGCGTATGCGCTTCTCGACCCATGAGATGGGCGATGGATGATCCCATATCCATTGGTATTTGACATCAGAGATGGTATACGGGTGCTCAGTGGAGACTGGGTACACTGGATGGACTCGCCGAGAACTCCCAGATGGTATTATACCTCACGTCAGATGGCAGTTCTCAAGTGACACTTGTGCAGGTTAGTCTGTAGACCCGAGATCGTCATAGAGTCTTGTGTGATTCCCACTGTGCTTTGATCTCCACCTTACCACGTCCATGAGGGCATGCAAAATGGTGGTCTTTGGGTACAGTCCCGAGTCACATGGAGGCAACGAGCGATAGGAGGGGTTTCGTCTCTCCCGGTATTGGGGGTTGTTGTTGCACTGTGCTCGATTGGCCGTAACAGGGAAGTCCCTGGCCAGGGCTGATCAGAGATTTGCTGGTATGTGGTACCAGTAATTTCTCGACCCGTTATGAGCCTCACATTGGCACGACTTATCGGTTATTGGGGTCTGACGTTTACCACCCCTAGACTTGATATGCAACATATCAGACGAACAGACCGGACTGTACAGTAAGTGTTACTGGTTGGATTCACAGGAGTGTGAGCGGGCTTGCTCATCGATCTTCTGATCGCTCAATACCCGGATGGCCGTTACGTTTAGCAGACCGCTTGCGGCTTGTGGGTGCTTGATATGATCATCATCTGCTACCGGCGTATTGACGAGTCTTTAGAGTCCTACCCAGAGGTTTCCTGGCTCACGCGAAACAAAATAGGAGCGCATATGAGATATGTGCAGGACCGAGAATAATGCGTGTATGTGATACCGTATTTCATTCTCGCGATTAATGCTTCGATTTGTTATATGCGATATAACCTAGTTATCGAATCGAAGATCGATTCGATAAGTCGATACATTGGATACTAGTCGGTTATGTGCGACATGACCGGATCATTGAATCAAGTGTTGATTTAATGATTTAATGTATAATTATATATTTGATATATTATTTTGCATTAACTAGTATTGGTTCACTTTAAAGGGATTTTCTCACTTGAAAAGCACATTGTATATGTGATATATTTTGTGTGCACTTGATTGTATCATGTTTGATGTTGCATGCTAACTTGTGTTTTGTGTAAAGATTAAACCATGGTTGTGTAATGGTTAGGGTTTCATTTTTATTACTCATTTATTTATTTATTTATTTTGGAAAGGATTATAAAGAAAAATGGTGGCTTTCTTTGTATTTAGTTGAAGCTTCATGAAGGTTTGACTTTGTTACCATTTTATCTTCATCCTTAACCCTAACCATTCTAACTAACCATGATCTATTCTCTACACTTTACCATGGTTAGCATATGATAAGTATTGATTTTATTTTCATTTTAAAAGCAACACTTATCATATTCTTTCTTCTTCTTCATCATCTTTATCAAGAAAGAAAGCTTGATTCCATCAATGGCATCTTGAGTAAAAGTGTGAGAAATCAAATTCTAAAGTGAACCCACCTCCTATTTCTTCACCCTCTACCTCTTGCCAAGTAGTATAGGGTGTTTTCTTCACAAGTTTCACAACTTGGTGAAGTTGGAGATTGAACTTGTGTTGCCTCGACGTAGATCATCTTCGGCACGAAGCCGACGACCTTGCCCGCCCATTTCTCCGATGAAGCCGATGCTTGAGTCCGGGATTCGAGACGGACAGCGAGAGGACGTCTACGTGGAGCTAAGGAAGTGGAGAACCGGATCTACAAAAGTTGTAGCCTCTTTCTTATTGTTAAGATGTTAACTAGTTTCATTTTTCGCCTAAACTCTAGTCGACGAATCCGTATTAGGGTTTCTCGGCACACATAAAATTTGAAATTGGCATGGTTGATGCCGTGTGAGACTTCATTAGCGTGCCTAGGAACCCTACAACAGAATCACCGGAATTTGGCCCCGGGGGTTTGCTACAGGATGTGTGTCGAGTACAATGAAGTCTACAGGGAAAACAAATTCCCCGACCTTTATCAACACATCCTCTAATTCACCCCTTGGTTTGGTGATAGATCGGTCTGCTATCTGGAGAGTGCAGTGAGCAGGTTTCAACTCTCCAATCCCTAATTGCTCATATACAGAATATGGAAGGAGGTTAACACTTGCGCCAAGGTCTAAAAGAGCACGATTTATGTTTTTACATCCAATAGAAATCGATATTGTCGGACATCCTGGGTCCTTACGTTTCTTTGGTTGCTGGGGAATAAAAGCAGTGCTGATATTATTAGCCATAAAGACCTTCCTCGGCACTTGGGTCTTCCTCTTCCTAGTGCACAAGTCCTTAAGAATTTTCGCATAAGCGGGGACTTGCTGAATTGCATTTAGGAGAGGGATATTGATGTTAACCTGTTTGAACATTTCCAAAATTTTCTCCATATGAGGACTCGTTCTATTACCCCTTAACTGGTTCGGGTAAGGAGCTTTCGCAATAAGCGCCGGGTCCATCATAGGAGAAGGAAGAGGGGGTAGACGAGATCCCAAAAGAGTGGTGGGGACCGTCTATGGAGAACTATAAGGGTTGGGAGAAGGTGTCGAGCCTAATGGGAAATGGAGAATAGGCTCTCGAGAAGATGGTATCGTAGAAGAAGAAGTATCAGAAGGAGAAGTGTGTGTGTGTGTGGAAAGGTCTCAGCCGGGGTGTTGATATGATTTTCAGTATCATCAATACCTTCCCCGACATGATTATTCAGCACTTTTCCCGATCTCAACGTTATGATGTCATTTACATTGTAATGCCCAGGATTCTGTAGGGGTTGAGAGGGAAGTTTCCCTTTTTCTCTCGCACTCATTTCGGCTTTAAGGCGAGCTACTTCAGCTTCCATCGATCTGATACTCTCAGCTTGGGACGCTGAGTTTTTCTTTATCTTACTGACGGAAGATCTAACCTCAGTCGAAACCTCTATGAAATTTGATAAAAGTGATTTCATGGTTTGAGTGAATTGAGAGAATTCGTCAGAACAGGACAACTGCATAGGATTAGACTGTGCAGGAGTGTTGCACTGGTTTTGGAAATTTTGTGACTGGTAAGGGTGCTGAGTGAGTTGAAGGGGTTGCTGTTGTGGTGGAGGAAGAGTCCTTTGAAAATTATTCATGTTTGGAACCGTGTTTTGAGATTGGTTTTGGTTCCAAGCGAAATTCGGGTGATTCCTCCAACCCTGATTGTACGTGGAAGAATATGGATCGTTTCGAGGTCTTTGAAATGCGGCATTAGAATGCTCGTGACCTTGAAACGCAGAGTTTAATGGACATTCTTCCGTTAAATGAGACGGATCAGAACAGCACCAACAAACAGTTTTGGGGATCGACATTGGGTTTAGGGAGGCTGCAGAAAATTTGTGTTCCATAGCGTCGAGCTTCTTTTGTATTGCTGCCATCTCAACTCGAACACCTATGGACACATCTATTTGGTGTACGCCACCCCTATTCAATGGTTGGGTTCCACTCTCCCACTGTAGTGATTTTTCAGCGAACTCTTCTAAGTACTTCTAAGATTCCCCATCATCCTTAGTCATAAATGTACCTTGACACATGTTTTCAAGGCTCTGTTTAGTGTTTGAGTTAATGCCCTCATAGATGATTCGGCATAATTCCCATCTCGGGATGCCGTGATGAGGACACTGAACCAATAGATCCTCGAAACATTCAAAGCATTTTGAAAATGGTTCGGTAGGGAGCTGGGCAAATTGATTCAGTTCGCTACGGATTCGAGCTGTCTTTTGGATTGGGTAAAATTTTTTAAGGAATGCAGCGACGAATTCTTCCCAATTCATAATAGAGTATGCGGTAGTGTTATATAGACACTTCTCGGCTATATCGCACAAAGTAAATGGAAGAAGTCATAGACGCATCGCATCCACTGAAAGTTGCGACGTACCCATCATTGCGCACACGTTTTCAAATTTGGTAATGAAAACGTAAGCGTCCTCAGTCTCGAGTCCGTGGAATTTGGGTAAAAGATTGATATACTGGGGATTAATCTCAAAGTTATCCCCATTGGCAGGTGGTGTGGATAAGCAGGTCGAAAGAGGACCTCTAAGTGGATAGCATCTCTCCTGGAGAGAGATGCGGGGTGGATTCTGCGCACCAACGGACGGCGGCAGATTAGGGTTAAAGAAGTTTGATGGATTTGGATCCATCGGTGTGGGTGTGGTAGTATGTAAAGGAAAGGTAAATGGAGAAATATCGACTTCGGAGTCGATAAAGGGTACGCGGACTAAACGGGCACTAGAATCCCGTGTCCAGCCTATCTTGTACTAAAAAGGGTTAGTACAAGTGGCTGTGTTGGCTTATAATTAGGGGTAAATGAATGCGTGCGGTGTTTGTTTTGAAAAAGGGACGGATTTTTGAAAAAAATGATGCGACACAACAAATGCAACACACAAACCATAGAATCTAGTGGTCACCTAGGTCTGGCTCTAGACCGCTCCTAACTGCCAAAAGACAAGTCGCAAGATAGAATCCTCCACTGCCTCTTTGTTCCCCTGTGGCCAGGTAAGTGCCAGGTAAGTGGGAAGGTACTCCAGTACGTAAGTAGTGGGCCTAATTAATAACCACTAGCCTTCGACACACTTGCCTAGGCACCACAAGAAAACACAGATAACCAATGAATTACCTACGACCTTCTCTTGTCCTAAGTGAGCGCGACAGTTCTTAGAGTCATCTCTAGATTTCTTTTAGTTAATGTGGGTCAATGCGGATGCAAATTTTGTGGTTTTCGGGGCCTAGGAAGGGTAATGAAATCCCCACCTAATTTGGATTTGGCCGTGCCCCTTAATATCCGTATTTATAATACAAACAACCAAGAAACAAAATCACGCACAAATTTAATTTTGCAATTTGAGAGCTGCTGTTCTTTGCAAAGAATCCTGCAGATAAATTGTCAGTAGGAGCTAAAAAGAGGAGAGAGGAGAAGTCAAGAAATCACCTGAAAGAAAAAGTTTGCAGAGAACCCTCAAGGCCATCGCGGTTCCGCCTCAAATGCCCTCTAATGCCGCGCTTCCGCGGTCTCTTGATGAGATCACCCCACCAAAATTCTTCAGAGAGTCTCTGTAGACTCCCTCAGCTATCTGGTATTTTCCAAAAAAATTTCCAAATTCACAGCAAGCTCCAGATCTCCTTGCAATGAAACACAACAAATTGTTTAGGGTTTGCACGAATTTTGATCTAAAAAAAAATCACAATGAAATAAATCTTTCAATTCAAACTTTGATATAAAACGAATTAGCGCGCGATCCCCAGCAACGGCGCCATTTGATTGATCATTTCTTTGTGTGTCGTTTTAGAAAATGAATAGAATCACAATCAAAGAATTATATTTGACCGCAATTAACTACGGTGTCGGATGTAGATTGTAAGTGAGTGCGGATCGTCCACAGGGATTGTGCGATTCGTTTTTATATTTTCTTTGTTTGAATCGAAAAGTTAATTGAAAAGAAAAGAAAACATGATTCAAGAATTTATCAATTGATTCAAGTGTCACGAGTTTAATCAAGAATCAAGAAACTGATAAACAATCAAGAATTGGGTTTCGATAATATTTCCAAACAAAATGTCAAGAATCTAAATGAGGCTCGTAGGAATCGATCGGATCTATAGATGTGATGTAACCTCAAGATTTCGTGTTCTTGTCCTTCGAAGGATTGATACTAGATCTATGATGATCGACGAGAGTTAGGGCTTTCTTGATGAAACTAGGGTTTCATCGTTTAATCCTTGTTCTTTCGTTGATTTCATTCACATTCTAGCCTCTAGCAATTTCAAGAAACGATCGTAACTCCACAATTTCGAGCGATATCAATCAAGAAAGCATCGCAACAAAATGGGTCGTCGGTTCTTGAATTTGCTAGGGTTTACAAAACTCGTAGGAATCAAGAATCGATTTAAGATATATTACATCATCATTCTATTGATCGTCTCGACTCCTCGACGAGCGGAGTATTACTCAAGCATCACAACAAGAATTATAACTAGAAATTTAGATTGACTCATGATGCAAGAATTTAAAGAAAACAAGATAAAAGAATTTCACCTTTTATTTATATCAACAATTTGATTACAGTCGCTCAAGAACTATAAGAGGAAGAACTAAATTGTCGATTTGGCTTCGCTCGGCTCCGTGAGTCGCGAATCGGCTTGGACCACTTGCTCCGTTGAAGACCGGCTCGGCTCCTAAAAGGTTGCAAGGCTTCTTGCTTGAATGGGTACTCGGGATCTTGGCTTTTGAATGGAATTAGGGTTAGGGTTTCACACAAATCCTCTCACTAGACTTGTGGAAGAAGAAGATGAAGAGAGAGATAGAATGGCTCTCAAATGAATTAGAATAGGGTTGATTCCATAATGAATTATAAGTGAGCCTAGGGTCTTATTTATAGAGTACCTAAACCCTAAGCCTTTGAGTTCCCTCCAAAAGTTTGTTGAAAGACTTCTAGAAAGAGTTTGTTAGGCTTAGCTTAGGGTTTAAGCTAGGGTTTAGGTAGAAGTTTCTAGAATACAAGGCTAGTTTAGTGTTGGAACAAGGGTTTGCTGATCTGGCAGAAGTCTCTGGAGTCTTCTGGAAATTGTTGTGTCTTGCTGAAGTGTAGGCCCTGAGAGAAGCATTTTGCACCAAATTTGGGAGGCTAAATCCTTGGACCCACCGCGGATCCGCGGCGCAAGCAGGCTCCTGCTGCGGATCCGCGGCTCTTTGTGGGGCTTGGGCCTTGGGCTTTCTGGTGTGGTCTTGGAATGCCATTTGGGGCTTTATCTGATATGTTGATTTGTATTTTCCCTTTTGGATTGATACCAGAACTGAAATCATTGAGTTGGCGTAATGTTTGATCAGTTCTTTTGGTTTTGCTTCTGGGTTTTCCTGCATAGATCTCAAAACAAGTGTTGCGCAATATAGGGATCATGCGATGCCATGAAATGTAGTCAATTTCCTTTATAATGTCGGTTTTAGAGTCTAATACATGCAATCTGATAGTTTGCGACAGTTTTGCTAATATGTGAAATATGAATGCCGAACACTTCTATATGAATGCAAATGATGAGGAAATTGCCGGCTAAAATATGCAATATTTTCGACTAATCAGGGCACTACCGACCGGTTATTTGTGACGCGGCGGATATCCGAAAGATCCCGACGTAGTCGTGAGATTTGATGACGGGCCAGTCCCGATAGACGGAGCCCGAGATATTGGATATTGGATTTATGTTTTGTGTCGATACTTGACACGGATTTTTTGTTGATTTCATTGATGATACCTCGATTTATATATATACAGAAATCTCACTAAATTAAGAAAACAATTTTCTTATTCATGATGTATTCTGTTTTCATTCGTTTTGCATTCATACGTCATATATATGATATGTTCCTATCTGAAGCACTGACACGAGCACGTGGTATTACACTTATGTATAGATGGTTCAGGATATTATATTGAGGATATATATTACCGTATGACCTAGGATTGAGTCATACATGCGATTTCTTCTTGGTGATGTTTTCTACTCACGAGTTGGTAACCCACCCCCGTTGTGCCACAGTTTCTTGCAGGTTTGCCATACAGGTTTTCTTGGCGGCTTTGCAGGCACACTGCTTCCTTCCGGGTGATTGCTTTGGTAGGTGGGTTCACTCACATCGTGACTACCGTCGTATTTTATTAACATTCAGTTGTATCTAGTAAAATCCATCAACCAGACTTGTATATTCTTAAACTTAGATGACCAGTGTATATTCTTTCGACCCTAGAGTCGCGCTTGTATTATTATGGTTTTCTTTGGGTTTTTTCTGAGTTTTGATCCTCGCCTTTCGGCGTTGTATATTGAATTGCTTGCGTGGTTGTGACCGTCAATTGACAAAGAGCTAGCTCCCGCTTGGGGATGCCTTTATATTATGCATGTTGTACCCGTTTAGGGCCAGTATTTACAAAGGAAACTCTGCCGAAATTTTCAGAAAAGACTTGATGTTTTTAAAATGCATACTACGGCTTATTTTGTTAAAACACATTCTTTAAAATGGTTTAGATTTTTGGGCTTTTGGCTTCCTTGAATTAGATGGGGTCCTTTAGACTTCATACGATTCAAGTTCCAGTCACGTGCTATTTCGGGTCGTGACAAAGTTTGTATCAGAGCTATAAAACTAATTTCAACATGATTCCCCAAAGTTTGGACGGCCACATTGCCCCATAATCCGGTGAGCTCGGTTTGGAATGCTCAGAATGGGCTCGTACTCTCAGGGTGGCCTCCTAGTAGTCCATCTAGGTTAGTGGGGTTGTTTGCTTTTCCTGGAAAACTCTCGGGTTACTCCAGATTCCCTGTAAGCCACCAATTGTTCATAAACCGACATTTCGATATCTAAATCACATTACATGGTCTAGGCTCTGTTTGGTCTGGGTTTAGACACTAAGGGCGGGTTTTAAGTCACCACTAAACCTCAATTGCTCCATCACAACTCGATAATCCCTAAACTTGATCTTGGAATTTTCATACATCACAAAACTACACAATATCACTTCTAAACTAATCTCCTTAAAATAAAATATTCATAATATTTCTTATTTAGTTATATAAATTCCCAAAAATAATATTTTATTTTTCTGAAATGTTACAGTCTCCCCCCCTCCTTAAATAAATTCGGTCCTAGAATTTAAATTTAAACCCCTCATATACTAAAACATTTCAGTAAAAAGATCAAGTCATCGGGGGTCCGAAATCGTAAATACATAAAACATACTTTAGCGTAATGCATGCGCATGAAAAATGAGTATATCAACCAAAATCAAAACTCCGTCAAGCATCCCGCAATCAACGGAGTTATGGGAAAGGTACCAATGTCAAAATCCAATACGAAAACCAACATGATATACTCAAGACTAAATATGTACATAGTACGCATTGTTGTAAACTTGTCAAAACCCATCTGGTTCATCGGTACTACCAAAAAGTCTCTGAAAGGAATGCATGCCAAACCTTTTTCAAGTCACTGTGCGATGCGCGCATTTCGGCAAAAGTGGCGGATGTTTATTGTAAGAAAAAAACTACATAAATATATATTTATCCTTTGTTTAATATACACGTCCCGCCGTTTTGAAAATAATTTATAAAGGTTTTCCTTTGTAAAAAATTTTCGTGTCATCTCGGACACATAAATACTGAGACTATAGCTCCTTTTTAGGAATCCCTTCGATAACTATTAATGCATGCAAAAATATATATTCAGGTACTGTTCTCGGACTAGTCTTGCTCAGCTACTATACCAAATGGTAAATATCATAAAAACATACTGCTCGAAAGAAATCGTACTCAATAGTTCATGTAACAATGCCACGTGCGTCTGGTGCGCACGGAAATCGAAATCCATGAATGTGCCATACATGTGCACAGAAACAAAATCTAAGTGCAACGGGTGAGCACGAAACACCTGTCAAAGGCAACGAGTGTGCCTGACAGCAATATCAGGTGCATCTGATATGCACGAAGAATCCCGATTTAGTGCATCTGGCGTGCACCGAAATCGCATCAAGCGCGCAAAGTATGTGCGAGAATCCAAATCAAGTGCACACGGTGCACGTAAAAAAATATCGAGTATCACAATCGAAATCGACGATATACAGCACATCTCAATCCAAATCAGGTATACCGTGGTATAAAACTCATAAACACGTGCATCTGCATGCCAAAAATCATATCAAAGTACTACTGCCAGGCTCACCGTCCGACAATACGAGTCTTCTTGCCCTGGGGTACCTCACCGGGTACACCTTGTACCCACAGACGGTGCCTACCGCTCCTCGAATCGGGTCTCACATGCCAATCTCAGAACCGAGAAAACACATGGTGGACGCACTGAAATATCATATCAAGAGAAACCGGGTTTTTAAAACAATACATACTTTCTCTTTGAAACATAACCACGGTTCTCAAATCCAGAAATCTCATGAAAACAGCATATCTCAATGCGTATAATTGTAAAGCATGATGTATGCGACATATAACAGAATGTAAGCATATCCGTATATCATGCAACATGGAACAGTGATGTGAACATGGGCATATCATCATAATGTGAGCATAGCAATATAATAGCATAATGTAGCAATTCTACTGTGTGAGTGACATAGCAATTATCGATGATGAAGTGTGTGAGCCGGCCAATCTCTTTAAGTGTAACATATGCATCATCGATAATGGTGTAGGTGTACTAGCACAGGTATATGAAATGCAATGAGCATGACATGAACGTAGCATAAAGTAAATCGTATCCGAATACTGACAGGTATACGTATCTACAATATGTCCGAGTGTGTGAATCTAACCATCGGCATCCAGCCTCACAACATCATGTACGGTACAATCCATCATACGGCATCCTCTAGTCAAGGGTATGGATCAATCATCATAAAACTCATCACGTACGGCAGATCATCGTACGGCGGCATTAAACCATTAAGGATCCTATCAACCTATATAACAATGAGGGTACGGACCGAACATCACGTACAACCAATCATTCATGATTCACCACATTATATATATATCTATATACCGATATCCCAGGTCGCATCCATAACAATCTCATATCGGGGGACCGGCAAAGGTATCAATCATCTCAATCAACTTGCATCTGTATACCGACATATCAATCAAGTCCTCATATCATATCGTATATCCTTTTCATCGCATTAAGTCATCTTAAATCAAGTCCATTTAAATAAACATTCTACCTTATACAACAAATGTCATGCTACTCTAAAATTCATACTAGTCTAGTGTAACCACATACCTATAAGTCGTGATTCACATTCATTGTTTCATATCCTTATAGATTTCATCTCATAACTCAATACATATATTCAATCATTCATCTCTAACTATTCTTTTAACCATATCCCTAGTTTCGTAATCTAGGTTTCTACGACTGTATTCTATAAATCGGTTACCTTCAAATTGCGGGGCTGCTATACGCCATCCACCCGACTTCCCCCGTAGATATAGATCTACTCACTTTGATCCTTACTTGCCGAATTCGATGACACCATGCTTCGTCGCCTCGGAATCCATGCAAAGGTACCTACAAGATCAACACATATCGCAATACCATTAACATCAAGTCCGGAAAACCAAAACGGCACACGGTGCGCTCATAGGTTAGAACCTATAGCCTACGCATGCAAAACAATCGAACAACCCTAGTGGTTGACGTAAAAACGCCCAACAACCAAATACAAATCCAAACAACAAAACCAAGCATTCAAAATACGGAAAACATATCAAAAAATCACACCAATGTGCTCCAAGATTTTGACTCAGGCCAATTGGAGCAAAACTAGCAACTATAGGGTGTTGTATATGGAGTATATGAGCTACTGGACCAACCTAGACCCAATCCTTCTCAAAGTGGCTGGCCACATGCCCTCAATATCCGGCGAGCACGGCCAGGTGTGCTTAGTTTGGGTTCGTCTGGTCAGGGTGGTCTCCTAGTGCCTAAATTTGGTCCCTGATATTGTTTGGTTTTCTCAAAAATGTCCCATGTCATCCCAGATTCCCTGTAGGCGTGCAAAATGTCACAAAACCGATACAGGTAATTTCCTAAGTCAGTGTTTTGGTTTCTATACTCAATTCCAGGTCTAGAATTTGATCTCTAGGGGCTTGTACAGCCACTAGACATCACCAATTCCCCACAATCACCTAAACCATTCTCTAGAATTTTCCAAGTTCACCATTTCACACTCAAACCATTCCTAAACTAAACTAGATGCATGAAACTAAAAACTAACCTAAAAGGAAGAAGTTATACCTCATTTAGGACACTCAAGAAAAACCCTAGCTTCCCAATGTCATCAAAATCCATCTTTATTTGGTCCATTGTGTAGAGGATGAAGAGGGGATTAACTTTTGTGAAGGGAGTATATGGTTTTGGTGAATATTTGGAGATGGATCTTGGGGTAGAGGAGGAGGGAAGTGAGTTGAGGAAGATGAAGAAGGAAAAATAATGGGGGAAATGGAGTAGATACGGCTGCCCTCTCTCTCTCTCTCCTCCTCTTATTCTCACACACTCTCTCATCTATTTACCCTTTTCTCTTTATTTTTAAAACCAAATAACATAATACTCCAAAAACAATACAAGAAAACAACATGTAACCAAAACGTAATATGACATGGTGCACTAGCCAAGAAAAACTGTAGAAATACGGATTTGGCTTAATCGCGATTAGCAGTGCATTAATCGGGTTTTCATTTAAACTGCATATAATTGATTTTAAAAATACCAAATCCTTTAAATATATTTTTAAATGAATAAATAATTTTAATTTTCAATTATTTCACAATTATTGGTATATATTTATACCCTTTTTCGAAAACCCTAATTTCGCAAATCGGGCAGTTTTCGGGAAATATATTATTTTAATATTAAATTCCAAAAAATAATATTTTATATTTTCTGAAATATTACAATTATTTTATATTTTAAATAAATTCGGTCCCCGAATTTAAATTTAAACCCCCAAACGCTAAATCATTTCAATAATCAACTCAAATCAACGGCGCTCCGAAACCACAGAAGATGCAGAATACCGCAGCGCATCGAGTGCGCCGGAAAACGAGTATAAAACTCAAAATCGAACTCCGTCAAGCATCACACAAATCATCGGATTTGCACGCATATCCTAGGAGTTGCAATGGAGATACAGATCTTGAAATCCACTACAGAAATCTAATATGCATTAGTCAAGTACTATAATGCACATATAGTATGCGTCCTTGGCAAAAAAATTCTTAAAACTGAGTAAAACACATGCAAAAATCCTTTCTGAATAGCCGTATGATGCGTAACTCACGGCATAAGTGACGGACGCTTATTTGTAAGGTAAGAAACTTATGTTTGTATAGGTTTTTACTAAAATATATGTTCCACCCTTTTTAAAATATCCCAAAAGGTTTTCCTTGTAAACGTTCGTGTCGCTCACGGACACGTAGAAAATAGCGAGACTATAGCTCCTTTTTGAAAAGCTCTTGTTAAAATTTTTATGTATGCAAAGTACTCAGGTACTGTCCTCAGATCTGTCCTGTTCGGCTACTACATAATATAGTACCCATCATGAAAACAAGGTGCTCAAGAGCAAAATCAGCCTCGAAAGGCGTATCCAATAATCACGTGCGTCTGGTGCGCACGGAAATCAAGTCCAAATACAAGTGCCACAATATGCACAAAAGCAAAACTAAGTGAAACGGGTGTGTACGAAAGGATTTGTCCAGTGCAACGGGTGTGCACGACAACCACATCAAGTGCATCTAGAGTGCACTAAAATCTCAATCCGGTGCAACTAACATGCACGAATTGAAAATCCAAATCTAGTGCATCCGGTGTGCACAAAATCATATCTCATATCATGCGCCCAACATGCGCGAAAATCCAAATAATGTGCATCCGTCATGCACGAATGAAAATCAAAATCAAGTGCATCCCATATGCACGAATAAAAATCTAAATCAAGGGCATCCAACATGCACGAGTAAAATATCACTCAAGTGCATCCGATGCGCACAAAAATAAAAAATCAAGCGCCTAATATGCTCAAAATCCAACCCAAGCACGTCGGGTTCGTAAAAGCATATAGTGTAGTAGCATGCACGAAAACGAACGGCAAGTGCCAACGCGCACGAAAACACAAATCTGGTAAAACGAATGCTCAAAGGCATAAGTCGGCGCAACCAATGTACAAAGTATAAATTTGTTACAATCAACGCACGAAATAACCACCTGGTGCAACAAACGCATGAAATGCAAATCTAATGCAATCAGTGCACGAAATACAAATACAGTGCATCCAATTCACGAAATACAAATCGGGTGCATCCAGTGCACGAAAAACCAAATCCAGTGCATCAAATGCACGGAAACTCATCAATAACTAAAATGGGTATAAAAGCAACACCGAGTGTACCGAGGTGTATAAAAATAAAAAAATATGTGCATTTGCGTGCACAAAACACGTATCAATGCACTGCAAGCATATATGAGCTATACCGAGTGCAAAAATCAAATCAAGTGCGTACCACTCGCACAACATCAAATCAACTGTAGGAAGTCCATGAAATCATAAACACGTGCTTCCAAGGCACAAAATCGACATGAAGTGCAATAAATATGCACAAATCGCAAATACCCAGTAGGTGCAGCCATGGTGCATGAAAACCAATATCATGAAACCCAATCATCAAAACTCAAATCCAACCGATACAAGCATGATACTCGGATCACAAACGCAAATCACAACAAATGACATTGTGGTACACCTCCTACAATGTCGTAAAATATCGGTGCGCCCAAAACTGGCAGAGCAAGATCATCCGCTTACCTCCTGCTCACGGTCTGGCGTCCTCTGTCTCTGGGTCATCATTTCTCTGTGGATTCACCATTCTCGCAATCCATCGGATCGTCGGCCCGGTCAGGTGTGCTAACGAAAACGATTCCGCTCTGGCACTTCTCTGGTCATCTCTCGGCTAATTAGCATGACCACTCGTAAAGCAGCACGTTACTGGCGTCGGCCTCTGGCCTTCTGAATACTCGTGACACATCTGATCCTCAGTGCAAATCTCATCGCAATAGTGTCCTGGAAGGAACCTGCTCAAGGCCACTTCTGATCTCGCCTATGCCGAACTATACGGAGGCTGGTACTCTTGCATAATCTTTTCTCGTTTTCTTGACATCTGCGTTCTACGCACAACATTTCCTTGGGAACTGGTCGTATCCCAATGGCTCTGTATACATATCGGATCTCTAATCTCGACGGGGAGTAACATCAGCTCGTCAGCATCTCGCACGAACCTCTCGTTCCACTCGTGTTTATCATCGTCCACATCGACATCACGTCACACTATCTGCGTACTGCAATAGTTCTCGGCTACAGTCAACCCGGAGTCTTTCACACGGACTCGAAATCACGAACTCGGTATCTTCATCACTATGTAGAACATATCTGGCCGAACACATCCTCGGGAACTCGTCCCAACCATCGGAGGAATACTCAACACTCGTCCGCTCTCGATCTACTCACAACGCATCTGGGTGAGGTCCTCTATCCGAGCTGGTTAGCTTGCCGATCTCTTATCACATGATATTCGGAAAACGTCAAAATTTTTGATCGATTCGTCAAAGTCCCATAATTCCCCAAAATCTCAACACCTGAGCACAGTTTAATAATATCCAGTACATGCCACAGTATCTATGGACCAACCGTAGAAGGGCAAACCCAAGCCTCACTGATGGCACTGCGGAACTGCCGCAAACCTTAAGGTTCAAAAGCGGTTCCATGGTCATCATGTCGAGTTAGGGTTTCATTCTTCTAGAGGGTCCACAAAATTACTTGCAGGTTCCTCCGAATACCTTAAACTTGGAAAAATGGTTTTCTGACATATGTTCGAACTTTTTAACTTTGCCGAGGCAACATGTGAATACCCTTAGCCTCTCAACTCAAGGTAGACTATCTATCACTTATCGCAGCTCTGCCTTAAAGCTCCAGCGATCTCAGCTCGTAAAGTCTGGAGGCGACATCACATCAATCTCAGCAACAGCTGGGTCATCTGTCTGTACGGTAGACGACATCATAATCTCTAAGGTGGGTTATACATCAACAACCCTCACACAACAGGAAGACTCTATCAATGGCCCGATCGTCCGGTGCAAAACAAAACACTCGCCTCAACAAGAGGTTACAACACAACACTACATCGAGACGTTCTCATGTCACCAGAAGATACAATGGTCAGTCCTCATCCATGACGAGCTCGCCCTGACTGCAACACTAGCAGCAGTTCAATCCGCGCTCAAACATGGTGACATGAACCTCAATCGTGTATCGATGAAAATAGTTCAAAGGCATGAAAGGAAGCGACAAACCCAAAATGGATACATGATCATAAGAAGAAACAACATCAATGAAAGTATGATTTTGGAAATGAACAGAATCAATGATCTCAAATGGACGTATAATCATGGGTACGAAGAGAATCACAGATCTCAAAATATGTACATCCTAAGGTTTCTTAAGTGGAGTATTGTATCGTAAATATGCCGTGGAACATATGTACGGTACGTCACACTACTCAAGCTACCTACCCCATCAATCAAGGTCAACCTATGAAACAAAAGTTCGAGTCTAATACCCCTTGTTCAAGTCTAAGTTCCGTAAGGTCAAGCCTAGGTTGTGAAATAAATACACGCCTAGACTCCGCATAGTCAAACCTAAACTCGAACCAAGGTTAAACCTAGCGCTCTGATACCAACTTTGTGACGACCCGAAAATTTAGTTCGTGACCGGCACTTAAATCACGCAACGTCTAAAGGCGTAACGCCACTCAAGTAAGCCGAAGCCCAGAAATCTAAACCTTTTTTTAAGAAAATAAAAGAGGTGGAGTTTTGAAATAAAGGTATAGTGAAATCAATGTTTTCTAAAAGCATGAGTAAAAGAACATGAAAAATGCAAGTGGGATTCATTAGTTGAAAAACATATTTCGTCTTTTAAAAATTTGGGCAGCACCCCCTTTGTATATTTTGATCCAAAACCACCAATACATGATAATAATAAAGGCATCCCCAAGCAGGAGCTAGCTCTTCGCCAACCGGAGGATTTACAACCACGCAAGACTGTATATATATATATATATATATATATATATATATATATATATATATATACGATGCCCAACGGCGAAAATCCACTCAAAAGATAATGAAAAGCAAGACATTAACCCACAAGTAGCGAACATATCCAATCGCTCAAAGTCTCGCAACCACAAGTCTTGCTAAGTCTTACTACATATACAATAACTAGTTTTGATTGATGGAGTGACTAGATAAGATAGAAATAATAATACAAGAGGGGTACGATCCAACATGTACCACCTACCAAAGCAAAACACCCGAATGCAGCTGTGTGCCAGCGATGCCGCTACGGATCCATGCGGTCAACCTGCAAGAACTGTGGCACAGCGGGGCTGAGTTGCCAACTCGTGAATAGAAAAACATCAACAGGTAGAAATCGAATACACAACGATTCCTAGGTCAACTATACAATAAAGGTAATAGTATGATATCTAGGGTGACCGTAACGGCATATGTGCCAACAATATAGTCAATGTCTATATGCATGTGAATCTCATCCACGTGTCAACCAATGACACAACAACATCATGCATGTAAATATCATAAAAGCGTATGCATGGAAGTATGAGGATATAAATAAACGTGTGTCCCCCGCGACATGTTCATATCAGATTTTTGCATTTTTTTACAGCCCAATTTTTATCACATTGCATATCGGTAGGTACTCTTGAGCCGTATTTGCTAGTCAATTGCTGGGTACAGGTTCTCGGCTCTAAACGGTGAAATCCATGGAAAAATACGACAAAATCCGAGTTCCTGCCAACCACAGATAAAACACGGGTCTCCGCTCTTTATCCGTCTGTTGCCACACACCAGTTTAGGAGACAAAATGACAAATCAATTGTCACCTTCATGCACAAAGCACAATGGCAACACCAAGACCAAGAAATCTACGCGGAGCTCAAGAAAATCCATGTCCAAAATCACCTTTTGTTCCACTAGAATTCTGGAAGAAATGTGGAATGATTATCAGAAAATACATATACCAGACAAAAGGGGACAGCAGACCGGGGCAGCACAAAAAAGCCGACATACCAACTCACCCATAGGGCGGCGGAACCGCGGCAAAAGGGGGGTATAGGCGGCGGTTCCGCGGCCGTATGGTGGCTTCAGCCGACCACTTTTCAGGGGCTATTTGGTCTTTCTATGTTTGTTCTGATGGTTGCCCTAGATTGCCTTTTCCCTGCCTATAAATAGTCCAGAACTTGTGAAGCCAAGGGTGTCCATAATCTTGTATTTTTTCTCTAGGTTTTAGAATACTTGTTCTTCTTCCTCTTCTCATCTCTTCTCCAATAAAACTTGTAGTGAGCTTGTGAGTGAAGAATGATGAATAAAGAAGAACCGTTTATTATTATGCTTGTCTTATTCTCTTGTTAATTGTTGTAACTTTCATTTGTTAACTTAGTTGTTGTTATTTTTCTTGTTGTTTCTTCCTTCTCTCTTTTCTTTATCCTTAAAACAACCATGATGCTTACGCTTGATCCTCGCCAAGGTGAGGTCGCAAATAGCTAGTTGTTATCTTCTAATCTCTTTCTTTTCTATCTTCCTCTTTTGTTTTGTTTTATTTTTCCGTATCATGATGTGTGAGTAGTTTCATACTTGTTAGGGTAGGATAAGGGAAGTTTGAGAGAAGGAAATCTCTCTCACTCTTTCCTTGCCCAACAGCTTAATTCGACTCCCGTTAATTGAACCACAATCCGCTCCTTACGGCACCCTATCCTACATGATAGCGGTGATTCCGTAGTGAGACCGGTTGTGGTTGAATTAACCGGAGGTTATGGCTAAGAGCCAAGAACGGACGGACAAGCACCAAAAGAAAGAACTTATGCGTTGGAAAGCCTAGCTTATACTCGCAAGTTCCTTCCTAGTCGTGCTAATCCCCGTTGTTGCCGATTACCGTAACACCGATATTAAGAGGGGCAACGAAAGATGTGGGAGACTCCTAACTCAAACTAACCTAATCCTAACCCTAACAATCTCTCTTTACATATCATTTTAACACTTAGATAATCACAAACAAATCTGGACTCTCGGACTTAACTCGTTAAAACACTTAGAAAAAGACTCCCATCTCCCTGCGGACGACCCGTACTCAACCGGCTAGCTACAAGCGAAACCGTCTTAATTGCGGTATTTAACTAAAACTTGAACACGCAGAATCCCTAACAATCAAATGGCACCGTTTCCGGGGAGACGGTAGTTTATTTCTTTGTGTAATTTCGGGTTAACTTGTGAATATAAAAACAACCGAAAAACAACAAAAAAAATATACTTTGTAAAAAAATCATCTTGTTATTTTTGATTAGTTTTTGTGCAAGTGTGCAGGATACTACGAAGTTGAAGTTCAGTGCCAAAGACGTGGGAAGATAAACCCACATTTCGCGGCTACACCGCGACGGATCAAAACGAAACAAACAGTCTACTATCAAGATCTGGAGCAGGTACAGTGAGCAAATAAAGATTCAGGAAATCCAGAAGCAAAGAGGACACCCAAATCAGAACCTACCAGAAAAATGAAGCAACAAAGACACCATAAAGCCGCGGAACCGCGGCATATGCTTGCTTAGGCCGCGGATCCGCGGCCTTTTGGTGGCCTCAGGGGTCCAATTGCTCTGTAAGTTTCCCTGTTCTCCTCTCCACTCCTCTGGACTCCAATAAACTGTGTTTTCTGCAGATTTCTTTGCGCAAACTCTTCTTCCCCTTCCAATAAACTGTTCTTGTGCAGAATTCTTTGCGCCGCGCTAAAAATAAAAATTGTTTGCAGTTGATTTGTTATCGCTTTGCATTAATTAAAACGGACTTAAGGGGCTTGAAACCAATTCAGATTGGGTGGGGATTTCATCACCCTTCCCAGGACCCTAGAAATCACAAAAAGCATATGCATTGACCATTGTTAAAATTAAAAAATACTAGACTTCGCGCTCAATAGGACAGAGGACTAGTTACAGGCATCGGCCGTTTATCCTATCTGACTTTTGCGGTGCCTAGGCAAGTTGACGAAGGCAAGTGGTTATTTAATTAAGGAACTTCGCGAAAGCGTTGGACAACCTCCCACTTACCTGGCACTTATCTGGCCGCATTAGACGGAGAAGAGGCGGTTTGAGGTCCTTTTTCTAGCCCTCTGGAACAGTTAGGAGCAGGTCTAGTTGACCTAGGCGACCGTAGATCTAGGTGAGATTGTGCATATCTTGTTTGTGATTACTTAAAGCCGTAAGTCCGTACATATTTCTGTAAAGCTCTTTCTAAAAAAAAAAAGAAAAAAAATCAAAAACTTTTATAAAAACTTGCCCATTGTCGCCAAATCCATTTTTCACCCTCCACCCATCGTTTTCTCCATTGACGTTTTCTTACCCTCACCTTCGCCGCTTTGACTATACTAAACTCGTTTAGTGTATGTCCGCTTGGACTCGGGACACTAGCGCCCGTCTAGTCCGCGTTACGTTAGTCGCTACCGACTACGCGATCGACCCCGAAGTCGAAACTCCGTCCACTCCTCTTTCATCCCTTCAGTTGCCGGCCAACTCCGACGTTGACCGGAATTCTGTTCATACATCTTCACCTTCACCTTCACCAACCTCTTCTTCCGCGATGTCGGGATTTAATCCGAACATCTCTTTGACTACCGCTGGATTGGCTCCACCACCTACGGAGGCCAATATCCCACCACCACCGCCTGTTGTAGCGCCGCAGCGAATCGCTCTCTAGGATCGTTTCTATCCTACCCGTTCTGCACTTCCCACCTGCATTTCTCTTCCACTGGCCAATGGGGATAATTTTGAAATTAAGCCCCACTTCATCAACATGCTTCCACGATTTCATGGGCTTGAATCTGAAGATGCCTACATCTTCATCAATAAATTTCAAAACGTGTGTGCCATGATGAAAACCACCCAGCTGTCGGACGATGCTATACGTCTACGGGTCATTTCGTTCACTTTATGCGATCTTGCTGAAAAATGGCTGTATAGAACCGCTTCCCACTCAATAACCAGCTGGGATGAGTTTGTTAAAGCGTTTCTAAAAAAATTCTATCTGAATCTTAAAACCGCAAGGATTCGAAATGAAATCAACCAATTCTCTCAGCTTCCTTCTGAACCCTTCTGGAAGTGCTTTGACCAGTACAAAGACCTTCTTGTTCAGTGTCCTCACCACGGTATAGAGAAATGGCAACTTTGCCAAACCTTATACGAGGGTCTGAACCCAGCAACGAAGCAGTTGTTGGAAACCATCTGTCAGGGCCACTTCCTATCGAAATCTGACGAGGAAGCGTGGCAGTTCTTTGACGACCTTGCGGAGCAAACGCTACACTGGGAGAGCACCAGACCGACTTCTTCTTCTTCTAACTCCACTTCTACCGGTCAGTCTAGGGTAAGAATTCACCAACTTGATGTCTCTATTGCGATGAAAGCTGAAATGGCTGCAATAACAAGAAAGCTTGAAGCGATAGAAAGCAAATTTTCTTCTCCTGCTCCTGCCCCTGTTCTCCCCCTTCGTACCATTTGCGCTTGTTGTTCCGATCCTTCTCATTTGACCGAAGAGTGTCCTTACAATCCGCCATCGCAAGGACAGGATCAGGTTAATGCTGCATTCCAGCATAGACCGAGGAATGATCCATACTCTTCCACCTACAATCCCGGTTGGAGGAACCACCCCAATTTCGCCTGGAATCAGAATCAGAATCAATTCCAAGGCAACAATTTCCAAAGAGCCCCTCCGCCGCAACAACAAGCGCAACAACAAACTCAGTATCAGCAGCCCTTCCAGCCCCAACCTTTTCAGAATCAGACGAACAACTTTGCACCCAACAATTCTTTTCCACCAAGCAACTTTGTTCCGTTAAACAACGATAAGTTTTCCTCGCTCGAACGAAGTCTGGAGGCGTTCATTAAACAATCGACTCAGTCCACCGCCAACATCCAGTCTTCCATTCAGTCCTTAGTGCAACACACTGCCGCTCACGGGCAAAGCATCAAGACCATCGAGGCCCAGATTGCACAACTGAATGCGGCCTTAAGCGAGCGAGAAAAGGGGAAGCACCCGTCCCAGCCACTCCCAAATCCCGGCCACCCACATAATGCACATGTTGCTCTTGAACAACAAAACCATAATGTGAGTGCCGTGACCACATTGAGATCGGGAAGGATGCTGCAAAACAACATTGGCACACGGATCAACGATGACACCCCGGCCGCTTCTTCTTCCACTCCTTCTTCTTCTTCTTCTTCTCCTGCTTCTTCGTCTTCTGAGCCTATTCTCCGCTCCTCAACAGGCTCTCCTTCCTCTTCTTCTGCTCCGAATGGACCTACTTCTCACTCCACGAAAACACCTATTCTGGGATCCGTTCTAACTCCACAATCTCCTCCTCCAGCATTAGACTCAACCAATTTTAAAAATGTTCCATTTCCAAACCGGTTGAGGTCTAATAAACAAAATCCTCAAATGGAGAAGATTCTGGAGTTATTTAAGCAGGTTAACATTAACATTCCTCTTTTAGATGCTGTCCAACAAGTCCCGTCCTACGCGAAAATCTTAAAGGACTTGTGCACGAAAAAGAGGAAGTCTCAGGTACCCAAGAATGTTTTCTTGGCTAGTGCTGTGAGTGATGCCCTTACCCAATCTTTACCACAAAAAAGGAAGGACCCTGGCTGTCCTACGATTTCTATTACTATTGGGGATAAGAACATCAACCGCGCACTATTAGATCTTGGTGCCAGTATTAACCTGCTTCCGTATTCAGTATACGAGCAATTAGGTGTCGAAGAGCTGAAACCCACGCACTGCACTCTCCAAATGGCCGACCGATCGATCACCCATCCTAGGGTTGAGCTAGAGGATGTGTTAATAAGAGTCGGGGACTTCATATTCCCCGTTGACTTCATTGTATTAAACACACAGCCTGTAGCTAACCCCCGGAATCAAATTCCGGTGATACTCGGTCGCCCATTTCTTGCAACCTCAAATGCTGTGATCAATTGTCGCAAGGGTTCGATGAACCTCTCTTTTGGAAACATGACGATTGAACTCAACATTTTTAGGTTGGGGAATCAGCCCGCCGAACCTAATGCTCATATACTGTACGTCTGCTCGATCCAGGAGATCACCCCAGAAGAATGTGAATTCGAGGAGTTTCTGTTCGAACACGATAATCTTGACGCCACTAGTGCGTTCCTCCTTGAACCTGCTGCTGTTTCTGCGCCCGACAACGACTACGAGTGTTTTACATTCTCAAACGATCTTAACCGCGCACAACCCGAGTTTGAATCTTTCGAATTTTCGGATGAGTTACCTGAACCATCCGACTCGGTCGCCTACACTCGTTTTGAACCTTTGCTGGAGTCCTTTGAGTTCGAGACCTCTGCACCAATCTTGCCTTCAATCGTTTCACCTCCATCGCTCGAACTCAAGCCTTTGCCGTCTCACCTTAAGTATGCGTACTTAGGTGAACACGAGACCCTCCCTGTCATCATTTCGGCTTCTCTAGCTCCCGAGCAAGAGAAAGCCCTTCTAGCGGTCTTGCACAGCAACAGGCAAGCTTTTGGCTGGTCCATGGCGGACATCAAGGGGATTAGTCCCCTTATCGTTGAGCATCACATTCATCTGATGGATGATGCCAAACCAGCCCGGGATCCACAAAGACGTCTCAATCCAGTCATGAAAGAAGCTGTGAAGATGGAGATCGTAAAATGTCTAGATAGTGGTATCATTTACCCTATCTCTGATAGCCAGTGGGTTAGCCCCATCCACGTTGTCCCCAAGAAGTCGGGCATCACGGTCATAACCAACGAGGCTAACGAGTTAATCCCTACTCGCACCCAAACTGGGTGGCGAGTATGCATTGATTACAGAAAACTCAACGCCGCAACGCGGAAAGACCACTTTCCGCTACCTTTCATTGACCAGATGCTTGAACGATTGGCCGGACACGAGTACTACTGCTTTCTTGATGGCTACTCCGGCTATAATCAGATTCCTATCGCCGAAAAAGACCAGGACAAGACCACATTCACTTGTCCTTTCGGCACGTTTGCATATCTTCGCATGCCCTTTGGGTTATGCAATGCGCTCGCTACCTTCCAGCGGTGTATGATGGGAATCTTCTCAGACATGGTGGAAAAGTTTCTGGAGATTTTCATGGATGATTTCTCCATCTTCGGCGATTCCTTCAAAGAGTGTTTGCTGCATCTTGACACCGTCCTTACCCGATGTATGGACAAGAATCACACTTTGAATTGGGAGAAATGCCATTTCATGGTGTGCGAAGGTATTGTCTTAGGACATATCATCTCGCAAAATGGCATAGAGGTTGACAAAGCAAAGATTGAGGTCATTTCCAATCTGCCTCCTCCCCGATGCGTCAGAGTTATCCGAGCCTTCCTTGGCCATGCCGATTTCTATAGACGGTTCATCAAGGACTTTAGCAAGATTGCTAGGCCCTTGACTCTTTTGCTGGCCAAAGATACGCCATTCGACTTCAACTCGAGCTGTGTGACTGCATTTGAGTCATTGAAACGCTCACTCACTTCTGCTCCCGTTCTTTCTTCACCTGACTGGATGCACCTATTTGAGATTATGTGCAATGCATCCGACATTGCCATTGGTGCTGTCCTTGGACAACACATCAACAAGATGCCGCACGTAATCTATTATGCGAGCCGAACCCTGAACGACGCACAACTCAATTATACAACAACTGAGAAGGAATTCTTAGCTGTTGTATTTGTTTTAGAAAAGTTCAGGCCCTACCTCATCGGCTCTCCAGTCATTGTCTACACAGACCATTCTGTTCTGCGCCATCTTTTTGCGAAGAAAGATGCAAAATCTCGGCTGATACATTGGATCCTCTTGCTTCAAGAGTTTGGCCTTGTCATAAAGGACAAACGAGGATGTGAAAACGTAGTTGCCGACCATCTCTCACGACTTCCTTCTTCGCCTTCGCTTCAAATTCCGATCAACGACGTTTTCCCGGATGAACAGCTCTTGACAGTATCTTGCGAACCCTGGTTCGCAGATATTGTGAACTATTTGGCCACGGGATTACTACCGACTGAATGGTCAAGTCAGGACAGACTTCGCTTCTTATCCCAAGTAAAACAATTTTACTGGGACGAACCTTATCTATTCAAGTACTGTCCCGACCAGATTATTCGTCGGTGTGTCCCTAACGAGGAATTCAAGAGTGTGCTGTCATTTTGCCACGATCAAGCGTGTGGCGGGCATTTTGGCCCCAGAAAAACAGTTGAGAAGATCTTGCAATGTGGTTTCTACTGGCCACAACTCTTCAAAAACGCTCATGACTATTGCAAGACTTGCTCCCGGTGCCAACACATGGGCCGGATATCCCGGAGCAACGAGATGCCGCTCCAACCGATCTTGGTTGTGGAGATTTTCGATGTTTGGGGGATAGATTTCATGGGGTCGTTTCCCAGCTCTTTTGGGAACTTGTACATCCTTCTCGCTGTTGATTACGTCTCTAAATGGGTCGAGGCTGGGCCCAGCCGGACTAACGACAACAAGGTTCCTTAAAGAAAACATTTTCTTCCGGTTTGGGCACCCCGAGCGATCATTAGCGACAATGGAAGTCATTTCTGCAACAAAACTTTCGAAGCCTTATGCGGAAATACTCCATTAATCATAAGCTCTCTACGCCCTACCACCCCCAAACTTTTGGGCTGGCCGAAGTTTCAAATCGGCAAATCAAGCAGATACTGGAGAAGACGGTTTCCAAGAACCGTAAGGATTGGTCGCTGAAACTCACTGATGCCCTTTGGGCCTTTCGAACCGCTTATAAGACCGACCTTGGCATGTCTCCCTATCGGCTTGTGTACGGAAAAGCCTGCCACCTACCTGTCGAAATAGAGCATCGTGCATTTTGGGCGATAAAGGAGCTGAATCTGTCTCTCGAAGATGCGGGCAGCCATCGGAAGCTGCAGTTTAACGAACTGAGCGAGCTTAGGGATGAGGCTTACGATAACGCGGTTGTCGTTAAGAATCGAACGAAGGTGTTTCACGATAAACACCTTTTGCGCAAAACCTTCGTACCTGGTCAGCAGGTACTGCTTTACGACACCCGACTTCACTTCCATCCAGGAAAGCTCAGATCTCGCTGGAAAGGGCCGTATTTTGTGCTGAATGTATATCCGCAGGGCGCTGTGGATTTGGAGAATCCGAAGGACGGTTCATTTTTCAAAGTGAATGAACACCGACTCAAACCGTACCTTAGCGCTGAACCAACAGAAGAGCTCCTGGTTTTACAGGAGCCGGTTTACCCTGCATAATCTTCCTCTGCCTACCTCCAAACTTCGGTTATCCAGCCAAGAACAGTGGACACTGTTCCAAATAAGTTTGGGGGTATGTATAAACCATTTTGTATATATTTGTGTATATTCTTTTTCTTTTTCTTTTCTTTAAAAACAAAAACAAAAAAATTGTGTATCGCTAACCGACAATTTTGACCCTTCAAATGATCTCTTCATGCAATGACAGTGAGGACACTGTCCAGTTTAAGTTTGGGGGTACGCTCGGTACGCATTTCTTACCTTCGCATTCATATGTATATTTTGCATCTGCATATTAAAATCCATAAAATCCATAAAAATCTGAAAATTTTCTAAAAAACATAAAAACTTTTCTGTCAAGATAGCTAGTGGGAGGACTTTGATTCAACATTTCGACGGTTTTGTTTGATAAAATAAGAATAACTAAATCTTATGTTTAGATTTTGAAAACTTGAAAGATAACTCTCCTTTGAAGATAACTATAGCTGATATATGTCTTTACATCACACTACACGTGTCGTGATTTTCTGGAAATTAGATGACAAGCCTTTTATGTTTAAAAACTTTTAAACAGATAAATGATTTTCTGAGGATCAAATAGGTTTGTTCTGAAATAAGTAATGTCAAGAATAGTTTATGAAGTAAAGCGAATATGAAGGAATGTTATTGATGCCGTAATTGGAACTAAGTCTGAAAAATAACCCATCTGGAACTTGATTGGAATGATTACACACCAAACACACTAAACACGTCTTTTATCCAAAAAAATAATTGAACTGCCGGTTATATCTCCGTTTGTATTAAATCATCTGATTTTCACGCCAAACTGTCTTTTGTTTTTGGACCTGGGTAACTTGAGTAATTAAGTCCGCCGGGGTGTTTTTACACCTAATGCCCTTAAGCCAACTGGTTTGGGTGCATTGGCCCAAAGCTCGCTAAGAAGCCTAGAAAGTCCAGATTAAAACAAAATCAAGCAAGTGTTCTCTCCGAGTTAAAATTCCTAACGGTTCTTTGTGTGAGAATAATCTTGATAAAAGACAGGCTTTTATAAAAAAAATTTAGCGGAGATATGAAGGTTTTACTCTATGATAAAGACTATTGCACGTTCACAAAGGTGTGTATGAAATAAAAACAAGAAAAAGGTGGAGTGAAGAATAAGACCTAGTTTCCTGTTAGGGAAGATAGAAATTCTGAAGTTGAAACTTTACTGGAAAACGAAACTTGAAAAATGCTTAACTCTTTATAAAACTTATGTGATCCTTTTAAAATTGTTATCTGGGCTTTTTTGTGTGACATGATGACTTTAATCGATCCTTCTGGAACTTAACGACACTATTTGCACTACACGTAAAGACATATAAAATCTGTAGTTAAATAAGAAGCGAGGCGTGAAAAATAAAGGTTCGATAGTCTAGACTTAGGATCATAGAATTGTTATTTTCTGAAACAAAACTTTAGGGGTTTGAATCTTAATTATTTTACAAAACAAGCTTGACCGGATTTTGTGGGTAGTATCCGCTGAAAACCCTTAGGAGACAACACTCCTCCTACTAGGGACACCTAGAGGTTTAACGGCTTGTTGCACATGCTTAGTGCAATCGCGTTCCCTGCGAAAGTGAGGTTAGGAAATTTTTTGTGAATAAATTGGCTTTGCTCGGGACGAGCAAAAGATAAGTTTGGGGGTATTTGTTCATATCAGATTTTTGCATTTTTTTACTGCACAATTTTTATCACATTGCATATCGGTAGGTACTCTTGAGCCGTGTTTGCTAGTCAATTGCAGGGTACAGGTTCTCGGCTCTAAACGGTGAAATCCATTGAAAAATACGACAAAATCCGAGTTCCTGCCAACCACAGATAAAACACGGGTCTCCGCTCTTTATCCGTCTGTTGCCACACACCAGTTTAGGAGACAAAATGACAAATCAATTGTCACCTTCATGCACAAAGCACAATGGCAACACCAAGACCAAGAAATCAACGCGGAGCTCAAGAAAATCCATGTCCAAAATCACCTTTTGATCCACTAGAATTCTGGAAGAAATGTGGAATGATTATCAGAAAATACATATACCAGACAAAAGGGGACAGCAGACCAGGGCAGCACAAAAAAGCCGACAGACCAATCACCTATAGGGCGGCGGAACCGCGGCAAAAGGGGGGTATAGGCGGCGGTTCCGTGGCCGTATGGTGGCTTCAGCCGACCACTTTTCAGGGGCTATTTGGTCTTTCTATGTTTGTTCTGATGGTTGCCCTAGATTGCCTTTTCCCTGCCTATAAATAGTCCAGAACTTGTGAAGCCAAGGTTGTCCATAATCTTGTATTTTTTCTCTAGGTTTTAGAATACATGTTCTTCTTCCTCTTCTCATCTCTTCTCCATTAAAACTTGTAGTGAGCTTGTGAGTAAAGAATGATGAATAAAGAAGAACCGTTTATTATTATGCTTGTCTTATTCTCTTGTTAATTGTTGTAACTTTCATTTGTTAACTTAGTTGTTGTTTTTTTTTCTTGTTGTTTCTTTCTTCTCTCTTTTCTTTATCCTTAAAACAACCATGATACTTACGCTTGATCCTCGCTAAGGTGAGGTCGCAAATAGCTAGTTGTTATCTTCTAATCTCTTTCTTTCTATCTTCCCCTTTTGTTTTGTTTTATTTTTCCGTATCATGATGTGTGAGTAGTTTCATACTTGTTAGGGTAGGATAAGGGATGTTTGAGAGAAGGAAATCTCTCTCACTCTTTCCTTGCCCAACAGCTTAATTCGACTCCCGTTAATTGAACCACAATCCTCTCCTTACGGCACCCTATCCTACATGATAGCGGTGATTCCGTAGTGAGACCGGTTGTGGTTGAATTAACCGGAGGTTATGGCTAAGAGCCAAGAACGGACGGACAAGCACCAAAAGGAAGAACTTATGCGTTGGAAAGCCTAGCTTATACTCGCAAGTTCCTTCCTAGTCATGCTAATCCCCGTTGTTGCCGATTACCGTAACACCGATATTAAGAGGGGCAACGAAAGATGTGGGAGACTCCTAACTCAAACTAACCTAATCCTAACCCTAACAAGCTCTCTTTACATATCATTTTAACACTTAGATAATCACAAACAAATCTGGACTATCCGACTTAACTCGTTAAAACACATAGAAAAAGACTCCCATCTCCCTGCGGACGACCCGTACTCAACCGGCTAGCTACAAGCGAAACCGTCGTGATTGCGGTATTTAACTAAAACTTGAACACGCAGAATCCCTAACAATCACGACACATCAAAATCATGGAACCTGAGTGTCCATCATCGACACTCGAAACATCATGAAACCCGTGTCCAACACCGACACGTAAATCCTCATATATCTTGGGCTCTGTCATTCCGGATCGGCCCACGGGCTCCGTCAGTCCAGATCGGCCCATATCAAAATGCATGCATATATCATCCAACCATATAATCAATGCATGTATACATGTGAATCTCGTCCACGTGTCAACCAATGACACAACAACATCATGTATGTAAATATCATAAAAGCATATGCATGGAAGTATGAGGATATAAATCAACGTGTGTCCCTCGCGACACATCAAAATCATGAAACCTGAGTGTCCAGCATCGACACTCGAAACATCATGAAACCCGTGTCCAACACCGACACGGAAATCCTCATATATCTCGGGCTCCGTAAGTCCGTATCGGCCCAAAAGCTCCATCAGTCCGGATCGGCCCATATCATCTCACGTCTCTGGTCGGTATCCTCCGGATAACCGCCAAGCCCAAATACTATCACCAGTAGGTAGTGCTCCCCTGCCAGGCTCACCGTCTAACAATACGAGTCTTCTTACCCCGGGGTACCTCACCGGGTCCACCATGTATCCGCAGACGGTGCCTACCGCTCCTCGAATCGGGTTTCGCATGCCAATCTCAGAACGGAGAAAACACATGGTGGATGCACTGAAATATCATATCAAGAGAAACCGAGTTTTTAAAACAATACATACTTTCTTTTTGAAACATAACCACGACTCTCAAATCCAGAAATCTCATGAAAATAACATATCTCAATGCGTATAATCGTAAAGCATGATGTATGCGACATATAACAGAATGTACGCATATCCGTATATCATTCAACATGGAACAGTGATGTGAGCATGAGCATATCAGCATAATGTGAGCATAGCAATATAATAGCATGATGTAGCAATTCTACTGTGTGAGTGACATAGCAATTATCGATGTTGAAGTGTGTGAGCCGGCCAATCAATGTAAGTGTAACATACTCATCATCGATAATGGTGTAGGTGTACTAGTACAGGTATATGAAATGCAATGAGCATGACATGAACGTATCATAAAGTAAATCGTATGTGAATACTGACAGGTATACGTATCTACAATATGTCCGAGTCTGTGAATCTAACCATCGGCATCCAGCCTCACAACATCACGTACGGTACAATCCATCATACGACATCCTCTAGTCAAGGGTATGGATCAATCATCATAAAACTCATCACGTACGGCGGCAATAAACCATCAAGGATCCTATCAACCTATATTACAATGAGGGTACGGACCTAACGTCACGTACGGCCTATCATTCATGATTCACCACATTATATATATCTATATACCGATATCCCAGGTCGCATCCATAACAATCTCATATTGGGGGCCGGCAAAGGTATCAATCATCTCAATCGACATGCATCCGTATACCAACATATCAATCAAGTCCTCATATCACATCGTATATCGTTTTCATCGCATTAAGTCATCTTACATCAAGTCCATTTATATATACATTCTACCGTATACATCGAATGTCATGTTACTCTAAAATTCATACTAGTCTAGTTTAACCACATATCTATAAGTCGTGATTCACATTCATTGTTTCATATCCTTATAGATTTCAACTCATACATCAATACATATATTCAATCATTCATCTCTAACTATCCTTTTAACCATATCCCCAGTTTGCTAATCTAGGTTTCTACGACTGTATTCTATAAATCGGTTTCCATCAAATTGCGGGGGTGCTTTACGCCATCCAACCGACTTCCCCCGTAGATATAGATCTACTCACCTTGATCCTTGCTTGCCGAAGTCGATGGCGCCATTCTCTGTCGCTTCAGAATCCACTCGAAGGTACCTATGATCAACACATATCGCAATACCATTAACATCAAGTCCGATAAACCAAAACGGCACACGGTGCGCTCATAGGTTAGAACCTGTAGCTTACGCATACAAAACAATCAAACAACCCTAGATGTTGACGTACAAATGCCCAATAACCAAACACGAAAGCCAAGCATTCAAAATACGGAAAACAAATCCAAAAACCACACCAATGTGTTCCCAGATTTTGACTCAGGCTAATTGGAGCAAAACTAGCAAGTATAGGGTGTTGTATATGGAATATATGAGCTACTGGACCAACCTAGACCCAATCGCTCTCAAAGTGGCCGGACACATGCCCTCAATTTCAGGCGAGCTCGGCCAGATGTGCTCAGTTTGGGTTCGTCTGGTCAGGGTGGTCTCCGACTGCCTAAATTTGGACCCTGGTATTATTTGGTTTTCTCAAAAATGTTCCAGGTCATCCCAGATTCCCTGTAGGCATGCAAAATGTCACAAAACCGATACGGGTAATTTCCTAAGTCCCTGTTTTGGTTTCTATACTCAATTCTAGGTCTAGAATTTGATCTCTAGGGTCTTGTACAGCCACTACACATCAACAATTCCCTACAATCACCTAAACCCTTCTCTAGAATTTTCCAAGTTCACCATTTCACACTCAAACCATTCCTAAACTAAACTAGAATGCATGAAACCAAAAACTAAACTAAAAGGAAGAAGTTATACCTCATTTAGGACACTCAAGAAAAATCCTAGCTTCCCAATGTCATCAAAATCCTACTTTGTTTGGTCCATTGTGTAGAGGATGAAGAGGGGATTAACTTTTGTGAAGGGAGTATTGGGTTTTGGTGAATATTTGGAGTTGGATCTTGGGGTAGAGGTGGAGGGAAGTGAGTTGAGGAAGATGAAGAAGGAAAAATAATGGGGGAAATGGAGTAGACATGGCTGCCCCCCCTCTCTCTCCTCCTCTTATTCTCACCCACTCTCTCATCTATTTACCCTTTTACCCTTTTCTCTTTATTTTTAAATCTAAATCACATAATACCCGAAAAACAATACGAGAAAACAACATGTAACCAAAATGCAACATGACATGGTGCACTAGCCATGAAAAATTGTAGAAACACGGATTTGTCTTAATCGTGATTAGCAGTGCACTAATAAGGTTTTCATTTAAACTGCATATAATTGATTTTAAAAATACCAAATCTTTTAAATATATTTTTAAATGAATAAATCATTTTAATTACCAATTATTTAACAATTATTGGTATATGTTTATACCCATTTTCGAAAACCCCAATTTCACAAATCGGGCAGTTTTCGGGAAATATATTATTTTAATATTAAATTCCAAAAAATTATATTTAATATTTTCTGAAATATTACAATTTGTGCCTTTTTCCAAGACAATTACCGTGTTGATAACACCATTGTTAGATTGTCTATCTTAGATATGGAAATACACACATTCTCCGGCTCACCGAGGCTCAAGAGAATTGGTCCGGCTTAAACCTATATTTACTAGGGTCCTTATTGTAATTTAGTATAACTTGAGGGGGTTTTATGTAAAAATAGCTTGATATATTTTCAAAACACACCTAAAGTATTTAATTATCGTCTTTAGGGTTTTCATAGATGTATATTTTATAAAAGTGAAACTTCTCGTAAGTAGAACCTAGTTTTCATTCTTCATGGTATTTTAATTAAATATTGGAATTGTATTGTATTTGGATGGTAGTTTCATGTAATGGTGATTCCTTGGATTTAGTAATCTTGGAATATTTGTATAATATATTTAAAATAGATATTATGATAATATTCATACATATATCTATATATTTAATAAAAATAAATTTTATTTATTTTCTAGAAATCTCATTTTCTTAAAAATAGCATTAAAAATTCCAGCGAGATCGAATGCTCCTTACGGAGATCTGCATCTCACTCTACTAGGCCCGAGTATGTGCGATAACCAGAACCATCCCGATCGGGCTTCCCTAAAATGGGTTGTAGAGACGTAATTGCAAGAAATTATATAACACGCTTTCCAAAGAAAACTGTTTTGTAATAATTTAGGGTATTTTATTGTAACTCGTAATATTCCCACAAATATTGTCCAAAAGTAAATCGTGCTATGTCCAATATGTGTGTTGTGATGAGGTGGGTCCTTACCTCGTGAGTTTTCTAAAGGTAATACAAGGAAATATGTTGAATTATGTCGAAATGTAAAGTATATGGTATTTTACCGTATAAATGGGATAAAAGTTGCAACATGAATTATTTTGAGATGAAACTTGTTCTAATATGTTTGTTAAACATTATATGAGAGTATGGTATTTTATGGTTTTTAGAAAAATAGAGTTTTTAAAGAAAAGAAAGTCGGAAATCGGAATAACTCCACTTTCGACAAGTTTGAAAAAGAGAAGTTTTTATTATAGAAAAAGAGAAGGGGAGAAGGTACTTACTAGCTACAAGGATATAGGGGAGGTAGGGTAAGACTATGGAACCGTCGGGGCGTCATTTCGTCACAGAAATCTCCTCGAAACGTCGTCGGAACTTCGCCCTTTGCTAACTCCACTAGCATAACTTGGGACGTGGAAATTTTTGAGAGTTTTTGTAATGAAATTCTAAGTGAGGAGGGGTGAAATGGAGTGTGGTATTTATAGGGAAAATTAGGATTTAGGGTAATGAAGAATAGAATTAAAATATGCATTAAAAATAGAGTAAATAGGGGATTTATCATTCTCTGGATAAATGCAGAGAAATCAAACAACATGGGGGTAGTGGGGTAGGCCAAAGGGTGCTAGGGTTAAATTTTGGGAGCATTTGGTACGGTTTGGACCGATGGTGCCGGCCTAAATCACGACCTCACCTGTCATCTTGGAGGGAATGGGGCTTGGATTGGGGACATTTGTCCTAGGCTGTATATATAGCATTTTCCACATGTTTGTTCCTATTGTGACTTTTCATTTTACGTGCGGTGCACATGCAAACCATTGATCTTCTAAAAATTTAAAAGAAAAATCAATAAAAATAATATGTGGCTGATGGGATTTGAACTCAAGTGCTATGTCTCAGCAGTGCAAGGCCTTTACCTGTAACATTTCAGAAAAATAAAATATTATTTTTGGGAATTTTTTTTTTATTTGATAATAAATATTATGAATATTTTAATAATGCGGTATAATTAAATACCGGTAAATCGAGAAATATTTGGAAAATTATTGAAATTACTACAAAGAGGGTGTTTTATATGAATTAAGCAAATTATAATCCTTATGATTTATTTTATTCCATTTTAATGCTAATCGCGATTAAATATCGCTAATCCTGCATTAATCCGGTTTTGTGCACATGACATGCACCATGTCACATTTTAGTACTTGTTACATTTTTATCATGGATTTCTCTTCATTTTCTTGCATGGTTTAGTTTTAAAATGAGAAGAGAAGAAAAGGAAAAGAAAACAAAAGAAAATGAAAAGGGATTAAAATATAAGGTATGGGCAAGAGAGAGAGAGAGAGAGTTGTGGGGGGTCAACCTTGGACTTGGCCTTTGTTTGTCATTATCATTTTCATCTTTTCTCCCACTCCTTCCTCCCATGGTTGCCGCCCTCTCTCCCTCTCCCCTCTAACTCCTCGCTTCATCACCAAAAACACCTCAAAACTCCATCTTCATTTCACCAAAAACATGTACAAGCTCACAACAAACACTTTGGACCAAGAAAGCAAAGATTTTGGACACTTGGGGTGACTCAAGAAATTTTCTTGAGTTGCCAAAGTAGGTAATTTCTGCACCATTAGTGTAGTATTTCAATTCCTTAAGCCTCCATACATGTTTAGTATCGATATTGAGTGGTTTTGCGAACTTAGAAAATTCCTAGTTAGGGTTTGAAGGATTCTTGAGTTGCTATGGTGTAATTGAGGTTAGTAGAGATCATACCACCCATTTATGGTGTGATTAGAGACTTAAACCATAGACTTAAAACCTGCAACACGAACCTAGAAACCCTGATACCGTATTTTTCTAGAAATTGTGAAGGGGAATTTGACATCTGCTACAACCCGGGTGACCTGAAAATTATTTAGCGATCACAGAGATGTGCAGGTGATATGGAGAATATCCTAAAGACCAGAGCTTCAACCCCCAACCCATGGCCGCAAATTTAATAGTTCTGGCTGCAATTTGCGGCCAGAGTGATGGTGAATTGATCTGTATTTGGTTCATGTCTCCTTTATCTGTAAAATAGACCCTTTACATATGCAAAATTGGCTAGTTTAACCTAGGGTAAAATCTGGAGCATGTTTTCGAAGTTCTGAATTCGTTTTACGGCTTTTTAATGAATTTGAATTTGGTATTGTGTTTCCGTTGTGTGGCGTTTGAACGTCAACGACCAGGGTTATTGGTCGTGTTTTGCATGCTAGGCTATAGGTTTTAACATATGAGCGAAACGTGTGCCGTTTTGGTTTTCCGCCATGATTTTAATACGCATAGCGATTGTGTTATATATGCAGGCACCCTCACGTGGACTTCGGACGATGAAGAAGAGGATGGCGACATCGACTTCGGCGAGCAAGAGCAAGGTGAGTGGATCTATATCCACGGGGGCATTCGGGTGGATGGCGTATATCACCCCCACAAGTTTTTGATGGAAACCGATTCATAGTTTATGGTTAAGGAAACCTTTAATAGAAAACTAGGGTTAGAATTAAATGAAAGTTAGAGAAAATATATTATAAACTTGAAGATAGTTAGTGATGATTGAATATATTTTGTGATATGAGTTAGAAGCTTTAGGGATAGGACAAAGCGAATTGTGAATCACGACTTATAGCTATGTAATTACCCTAGAATCATTATAAGTTTAGAATATCTTGACCTTTGATGTATAGTGTAGATTGCATATATGAATTGACTTATTGCGAGATATAAAATGAGATGAAAAGAGAATACGATTTGATATGTGATCCGATAATATGTTGGTATACGGATGTGAGTCGATTGAGATGATTGATACCTTGCCGGTCCCCTGATATGAGATTGTTATGGATGTGACCTGGGATATAGGTATATAGATATATATATTGGGGTGAATCGTGAGTGATATGTCGTGCGTGACGTTAGGTTCGTACCCCTCATTGTCATATAGTTGATAGGATCCCTATTGGTTTAATGCCGCCGTACGATGATTTTTCGTACGTGATGAGTTTGACTTGAGGATTGATTCATACCCTTGGCTAGAGGATGTCGTACTATGGTTTATACCGTACGTGATGTGTGAGGCTGGATGTCGATTGTTGTGAGGTTGGATGCCGACTGATAGATTCACCAACTCGGTCATACTAGATACGTATACCTGTCAACATTTGCATATGATTTACTTTATGCTGCATTCATGTTATTCTTATTGCATTGCATATACCTGTGCTAGTACACTTACACCATTATCGATGATGCGTATGTTACACGTACACAGATTTGTCGGCTCACACTCTTCATCATCGATAATTGCCATGTCACTACACAGTAGGATTTGCTGCATCATGATATGACTCCTTGCAGGACTTACTTGCTATAGTTGCATATGCACCTTTTTACGATGTTGCATTGGACCTCGGAGAATTTGGGAACCGCGGGATATATTTTAAAACTAGATTCATTTAAAAGAGCGGTTTTCCCTCGTTATGTTCACATCACTGTTCCATGTTGCATGATATACGAATATGCTTACAAATCTGTTATATGTCGCATACATCATGCTTTACGATTATACGCATTGAGATATGTTGTTTTCATGAGATTTCTGGATTTGAGAACCGTGGATATTTCAAAGGAAAGTATTTAATGTTTTAAAAACCCGGTTTCTATTGATATGATATTTCAGTGTGTCCACCATGCGTTTTCTCGGTTCTGAGACGTATGATAGAAACCCGATTCGAGGTGGTGGATGATCCGTTTGCGGGTTCATGGTGGACCCAGTATGGTTCCCCGGGGCGAGAAATGTTTTTCGTGGAGTAGACGATTAGCCTGGCAGGGTGGCTAGTACCAACCGGTGATTGGTTGGACCTGGCAGTTATCTGGAGGATACCGACCGGAGTCGTGAGTTGATATGGGCCGATCCGCACTGAAGGAGCCCGAGAGATATAAGGATTTACGTGTCGATGCTGGGTACGGGTTTCATGATGTTTCGAGTGTTGATATTTCACACTCAGGTTCCATGATTTTTATGTGTCGCGAGGGACACACGTTGATTTATGTCCTCATACTTTCATGCATATGCTTTTATGATATTTACATGCATGACGTTGCTGTGTCAGTGGTTGACACGTGGACGAATCCACATGCATACATGCATTTATTATTACTGTTGGATGTTATCCGCATTCTTATAGGCATTGTTTACATTGTTGGCACATATGCAGGTACGGTCCCCCTAAATATCATAGTATTACCTTTATGATATAGTTGACCTAGGAGTCGTTGTTTATTCGATTTCTAATTGTAGATGTTTTTTCTACTCACGAGTTGGCAACTCACCCCCATTGTGTCACAGTTCTTGCAGGTTGACCGCATTGATCCGTACCTGTTAGTGTATATGCCCTAGAGGCCATTACTGTATCATACTAGTTTGTATATTACTTAATGGAAGCTTGGGATATTCACCTTGTATATACAATCTTGCTGAAAATAGTAGTATGCTACTTGGTTTGTTTCTACTTCAATGTGTACATGTGTTTATTTTAGTATATCGCCTATACACATTAGTGGAGCTCTTAGGATCTATGCTTGATTACCAGCGTTGTGATGGCAGTCACACTAGTGGGGCTGGGTAATCTACAAGCACATCCTTATGCAGGTCCCTGGTCGCGGGACTATCGAGACAGGGCATCGATACTCCGGAGTAGACTAGCGTGTGCGCTTCTCATCTCAGTGTGGGAGATGGTCTGTCCCATAGCCATCAGTACGTCGTACTTGAGAGAGTATGCGGGTGCTCGTTGGGTTACGAGTACACTGGACAGGACTCGTCGGGAACTGACTAGTTGGTATTATACCTATTGTCAGTTATCAGTTCCCAGGTGACATGAGTACAGCTTAGTCCGCTGACTTGACACTGTCACTTCGCCTCGAGTGTGTTTCCACTGTACTTTGATTACTACCCTACCACGGCTCAAAGGAGTCGTACAAACATGTGGTAGTTGGGTGCAGTCCCGAAGCACTTGGAGGCAGTGACGGTTAGATAGGATTCGTCTCTCCCGGTATTGGGGGTTGACATCGCTCTGTGTCTAGGAGAGACATTACACGAGTTGTCCCTGGCCAGGGCAAACGAGATATACTGGTAGGCTTCCAGTGTTATCTCAGGGTGTTTTGGGATTCACTCCGACACGACTTGTACTGCTATTGGGGGACTGACGTTTACCGCCCCCTAGGCCCGCCATGCGATGTATCAGACGAACAGACCGGACTGTACCAAGATTGTCACATTCAGGCTCAGTAGGAGTTCAGATGGGTTTCACCTCGTCAGTCTTCTTGTCGGCATCTACCTGGGGACCGTTACGCACAGCTAGTGCCGCTTGCAGTCTGTGGTTAAACCCACTGCCAGCGTAGTGTCGAGTCTTTAGAGTCCCACACAGAAAGCTATTCTCCTTCAGGCAAAAGAGTAGAGGTCGCATGGTTTTGCGGCAGGTCGCATGGTTTTGCGGCAGGGTTCGGTCACATCCGTGCACTTGTGCACGTACAGTGTCCGGACAGTTGACACTAGCGGGCTTTGGTTTAAGCCAGATCCTAGTATATGTATTAGGATTGGATTTATCCAGTTTGCATTCATGTTCTTCGGAACGCGGATGCGGGTATGTATGCACAGTTGACGGAGAGACAGAGGCGGAGGATTCTCATTAGGGTTGTTGACCGTTGACAGTTGACTATTGACTTTTTGCTCAACCCTAATGAGAATATGATATGCGATTAAAAATTATATTAATTAGGTATTATGGTGACATGGTTGTTGGGTTGTTGACTTTGTTGACTTTGTTGACCGGTTGACTAGGCTTGACTAGTTGACCATCATGATAACTATAGCTATCATTTCATGGCAAAGACTTTTGCTTGCTTGCTCTTTTGTGCAAAATGAGTGCATGAAATGATATGGCTATGGTTGCTTAAACCATCACATAATACTTGATTGATATGAGGTGTTATGATTGTGTTGGATTATGAGAGCCAAATGAGACAAGTCTTCTCTCATTCTTTCATGCTCATTCTCTCTCTTGTTCTTGAGCTCTCATCTCCTCTTCTTGCTCTCTCTCTCTTGACTCTATGGTTCACTTGTCTCATGAGTTGAGAACCAAGAACCATAGATAAAATCCCATACAAACTCTTCTCTACTCACTCTAGTTCACAAGGTTTGGCAAACCGAGTGAACTAGTTTCTTCAAAGTTCGAAGAAGGAGCCAAAGGTTGAGGCTTTCAGGTGGATCTATCTTCGGCGCAAAGAGACGACGGGGAGAAGCCGATTCGGACGACCATCGATGCTTGAAGACGAAGGAGTTCGAGAAAAAGAAAGGTATAACCCCCTAACCGAGTAGTTAGCAACTCGTAGTTAGGTTGTAAGTTAGATGTTTAACAAAGATCCGGGTTTTAAGTCCATGTTACCACCTCTAAGAAAATCGTTTTTTATCAAATTCCGCATGCCCGAAAGTACCGGGAGAGGTAGCATGGACTTACAGTAGTATCAGAGCTTAGTTAAACTCTATCTAACATGTTAGCAAAGTAGCTAGAAGATCGATCAAAGAAAAGTCCCGAAATGAACCCCGAAATTCGAACTTACTGTCGATTTTAAAAGTGCTGGAAAACTTTTTTGAAATACACCAAAAATCGACTCAGGGTTTTCTGAAGAGACTGCAAAAATTTTACACCCTAACTCGATCAAAGCGCCGCGGTTCCGCGGCGGGAGCAAGCTCCCGCCGCGGAACCGCGGCCGAGTTTACTCGGTCATGGGTTTTCTATTTTGCAGTTTGCTCATAGGGGTATTTTAGGATTTTTGGAATATGTGTTTTCTGCCCAGATTTTCCAGAACGAAAATTTTGTGTTTGGGGCCTGAAAATCCGTATTTTTGATCGAACTTCTAAAAGACTTTAGCTGACGGGTTTTTTCAGTAATGTGATATTTGTATTGAACGTCTACTAATCGCTATATGTCGATTAGTGGGGGTTATACAAATCTGTGATGTTATTGGAATGTGTATATGAATTCATTGGATTGTCGCGGGTGAATAGCCGGGGGTTGTGAGACGAGAGTTTTCTTTTCTTTCAATTCATGTAAATTTGTAAATTGATGTAATAATTATTTGTATGGCCGCACAACCGCGTCGGGGTTGTAGCCGTCATTGTATAATTTCTTTTTACTGTTTCTGCTCCTAGGATAGACCCATAGAGGGGGTGCACAAACTACCGTGTATGCCGAAGTGCCGAGTGGCCTACTCACGGGGATGAGGGAGGTTGCTTCGCTTCGGGTACTTGGCGGGTAGTTTGCCGCACCCGTAGGGGTCTTGGGTGGGGTTTTGGCTATTCACCGCGACCGTGTAATCTGCTTTTCGTTACAGGCTCGTACGAATTGCAGTTTCCTAGTATATCCAATGTGTTCATCTGTGATCAGAAATGTCTATCATTGCAATATATCTATATATGATATTATTTAGGCGTTGCTTATGTTTTACAGCCGTGCTAGCCCAGCCCTCGCTCTGTCGTTAGTTAAGTAACCTAACGGGTAATGACGGGGCCCCGTGGCGAATGCGAATGGCATAAGCGTACGTCATATTTTGGTTGTTTTCTGCAATGGTAGGATTAAATGATGGGACGCATTAAAAGAACTAATGCAAGAATATCACGCATTAAAAGAACTAATGCAAGAAAATAAACCAAGTAAAAGTCGTTGGAACACTTTCGAAAAACCACTCGGTACTTTTCAAAACTAACTTTTAAATGCGGAGTTTGAGCCACTCCTTTTAAAAGCTATCTCGTTCCATTGATTATATCAAGTTCACTACGTTCACGGTTTTGCCAAAACCATTCGTAGCCCTCCATCATTTCAGTTAAATATTCGGTAGTATTCAAGCTATGTATTTTGACCTCACGCCAAGGCATAGTGATTGGTAGCTGCCGGATGTTTATCTGTTGCATAGATAGAATGCGTTGGTTTGAGACAGCCGTACTACCATTTTGGCCTACGTCAAGGGTAGGTACGGGTGGATTCAAATTAACCTGGATAATGATGGGAAGAACTTGACATGTGACATATGACATTTTGACCTCACGCCAAGGTCATAAGAGCATGGGGCAAAAATCAACATCGGGAGTTTCAAAAGAACTGAAACTTGCTAGTGTTGCATACCATTTGGAGTGTGATGATTCTGGTAGGATTCCTTCAGTTTCGTCACGCGATGATATTTGGATCCCGATCCTGCTGTGAGTATATGCTACTCCTCGGGAAATTTCTCACTTAACGATCAATGCTATAAACCAAGTAGGAGTCTAGAAAGGTGTTAGCGGGGCTACTCCTCCAGGGAAAAGAGGTTCTTGAATTAAGGAATTTCGCGAAAGCGTTGGAAAACCTCCCTCGAAGTACCGACACCAGCCTGGCCGAACGGTTAAGCAAGTATTGTACGGTGAGATTGATCCTGACTAATTCTTCCTTTTTGGTTTTAAGGAGGGATTCGAGAAACAGTGGGAGCCATCCTGTTTAGACAAAACTAAAAACCACTCTAAACTTGAAAGAGCATCATGCTAAGTGTTTCTTCTTCTCTCTCCTAATTGCAGCGACCAATCGAAATGACTGGACTTAAGTTACTTCTAGATAAAAACATACTGACAGGGCCAAACTACAAAGATTGGCTCAGGAATGTCAAAATGGCAATCACTTACGACAAGCTGGGGTATCTTCTTACCACCAAAGCTCCCCCTGTCCCTGGTCCCATTTCCAGCGTCGCGGATAAGGAAATCCGTAAGACTTGGGAGATTGATAGCGCGAAGGCCAAGTGCCTCGTACTTGCCTCGATGGACAACGAACATCAGAGGAGGCACGAGAATATGGACCTTGAATCCATATTTCTCCATACAAAAGAACTGTATGGAGAGCAATCTCGTATCGCAAGATACGAAGCGTCGAAAAAGTTATTTTTGGCAAGGATGGCCGTCGGATCATCAGTAGCAGAACACGTGCTTAAGATGATCGGCTACATTAAGGAGCTCGCGGACCTAGGGACCACATTGGAGATTGAGCTCTATACAGACTTAGTTCTCCAGTCCCTTCCTTCCACTTACGCCCAGTTTATACTGAACTTCAACTTACAAGAAAAAAAAGTTGAACTTTCAGAGCTCCTCAACATGCTGAGGAGCGCAGAGGGCACCCTACAGAAAGGTAGGGAAACATCCACTTTGTTTGTAGGAGGATCATCTTCTTCTAGGTCCAAGGCGAAAGCCAAGGAAAAGAAGAAGAAAGTCCCCGCCAAACCAAGAGGCGGTGTTAGTAAAGTGGATACGAAGGGAAAAGCTAAAGCAACAAAGATAGCGGGGAAGCTTGTGGATAAGGAAGAATGCTTCTATTGTCATAAGAAAGGACACTGGAAGAATGATTGCAGGGCCTGGAAGGCCAGTACACAGGAATTGAAGCAGGTTGCGGCTCCAGCTTCAGGTGTGAATGTTATTGAAAACTGTCTTTCAATAAACTCTACTTCCTGGGTATTGGATACCGGATCAGGATCTCATATCTGTAATTCTTTGCAGGCGTTGAGAAACCGTAGGGTTTTGAAGGCAGGTGACATGACCCTCAGAGTTGCGAACGGAGCTAGCATGGATGCTAAAGCCGTGGGGGACTATCACCTGGGAATGTCAGATGGACATGTTTTGGTTTTGCGTAATTGCTTTTTTTTTGTACCCAACGCAACTTGTAATATCATTTCTGTATCTTTAGTTTCTAAAGAAGGTTATGAATTTGCGTTTGTAAGTAATGTTGTAAACATTCACCTTAATCAAGTTTTGATTGGGTCAGGTATATTGAGCAATGGTATATACGTATTAAACCAACTACAGATTTTCAATGTCCAGAATACACACAAAAGAAAGTCTCCGGAAATAAATCAGACTTTCTTATGGCATTGTAGACTGGGTCACATTAATGAGAGAAGGTTGACGAAGTTACATACAGAAGGATATTTGAATCCGTTCGAATATCAGTCGTATGCCACTTGTCAATCCTGTCTCATAGGAAAGATGACAAAGACTCCGTTCACTGGACACGGAGTAAGAGCGAGCGAGCTCTTGGGACTCGTACACAGCGACGTGTGCGGTCCAATGTCTACACATGCGCGAAGCGGTTATTCTTACTTCATTACTTTTACGGATGACTTCTCGAGGTACGGTTATGTCTTCTTAATGAAACATAAGTCCGAAGCCTTTGGAAAATCCAGGAATATAAGAATGAAGTAGAAAAACAAACCGGCAAAAGTATCAAGATTCTAAGATCGGATCGAGGTGGAGAATACTTAAGTGCCGAGTTCCTGGATTATTTAAAAGAGAACGGAATTCTCTCTCAGCTTCCTCCTCCATACACTCCGCAACATAACTGTGTATCGGAGAGACGAAACCGAACCCTATTGGATATGGTTCGGTCCATCATGAGTAACACTGAGTTACCGCGATTATTCTGGGGGTATGCGCTAGAATCAGCTGCATACCTTTTGATCCGAGTTCTGACTAAGACTGTGCCTACCACACCATATGAAGTTTGGAGTTGGAAGAAACCCTATCTTCAATATCTGAAGATCTGGGGATATCCGGCTTTTGTCAAAAAGCAGCATGCGGACAAGCTCGATGCACGCTCAGTACTGTGCAAGTTTGTGGGATACCCAAAGAACACCAGGGGGTATCTTTTCTACCACGCAGAGGAACAAAAAGTCCTTGTTTCTCGTAATGCCCACTTTCTAGAACACCAGTTCTTAGAAAAGGAAATAAGTGGGAGCGCAGTAGAACTAGAAGAAATTCCAGAACCACAGACTATTACTGAAAGCTTAGTGGAACCAGAGGGTTCAAAAGAACAGGACATTCCTACGCCGCTCCGCTGGAGTAGTAGGCAGTCTCATCCGCCCGAGAGATACTACGGTTTTCTCATAGACGGGGATAGAGAGGATTGCATCATAGATTATGATGAGCCTACTAGCTTCCAGCAAGCCGTTCAAAGCGTCGACTCGGTAAAATGGCTGGATGCAATTTGGACCAAAATGGAGTCCATGTACACCAACAAAGTATGGACGTTGGACATTGCTCCAGACGGGGTAAAACCCGTAGGATGCAAGTGGATCTTCAAAAGGAAGATTGGTATAGATGGACAGGTTGAGACCTATAAAGCTAGACTGGTTGCAAAAGGTTTTCGTCAAAGACCTGGTTTGGACTATGACGAGTCCTTTTCTCCAGTAGCTATGCTGAAATCCATTCGGATCCTTCTTGCCATTGCTACCTTCCACGATTATGAGATCTGGCAGATGGACGTAAAGACCGCATTTCTAAATGGAAATTTAGAGGAGTGTGTCAGTATGGACCAACCAGAGGGTTTCATTCAGAGTGGGAGCAGCGGAAAGGTGTGCAAGTTGCTTAAGTCCATTTACGGACTAAAGCAGGCATCGCGGAGTTGGAACATTTGTTTTGATGAGACGGTCAAGGAATTTGGCTTTATCAAAAATCCAGATGAACCATGCATCTATAGTAGATTTGTAGCGAGAACTGTAGTATTCCTCGTTTTATACGTGGATGACATTCTCTTAATAGGAAATGACATTCCTATGCTACAATCTGTCAAGGGGTTCTTGTCACACAGGTTCTCCATGAAAGACCTGGGTGATGCCCCATACATCCTGGGGATCCGGATCCATCGTAATAGATCCAAGAGGATTTTAGGACTTTTACAGTCCATGTACATCGACACCCTACTGAAAAGATTCAGTATGGAAGATTCCAAGCGCGGTAACCTACCGGCTTGTCACGGGATCACCCTCTCTAAAGAGATGTCTCCCAAGATTGATTTGGAGAGGGATCGCATGTCTATTATACCCTACGCTTCTGCGGTAGGCTCTATAATGTATGCGATGTTGTGTACCAGACCGGATGTAGCTTATGCACTGAGTGTGGTAAGCCGGTATTAGTCAAACCCTGGGGAGAAACACTGGATAGCGGTAAAGAACATTCTCAAGTACCTGAGAAGGACTAAGGAGATGTTCTTGTTGTATGGCGGAAAAGACCTCCAGATCGAGGCCTTTCCTGACTCCAGCTTCCAGAGTGAAAAGGATGATTCCAAGTCCATGTCGGGTTTTGTCTTTACCCTCAATGGAGGGGCGGTGTGTTGGAAGAGTTCCAAACAGGAAACCGTTGCATACTCGACGATGGAAGCGAAATACATCGCTGCATCTGATGCCGCAAAAGAAGCTGTCTGGATAAGGAAGTTCTTGAAAGAACTTCAGGTGGTTCCGTCCATTGTTGATCCAATACCTCTGTATTGCGACAACAACGGGGCTATAGCTTTAGCGAAGGAACCCAGGTCCCATCAGAGATCCAGACACATCTTGAGGCGGTATCACCTGATCAGGGAGATCGTGGATCGCCAGGAGATCGAGGTTCGGAGAGTCGCTTCAGAAGATAGCACTGCAGATCCATTCACCAAGGCCCTGCCCGAGACTCAGTTCGAGCGGCTGATCGAGATGATAGGTCTTCGATACGCCAGTACATGGCCTTAGTGCAAGTGGGAGATTGTTAGTGTATATGCCCTAGAGGCCATTACTGTATCATACTAGTTTGTATATTACTTAATGGAAGCTTGGGATATTCACCTTGTATATACAATCTTGCTCAAAATAGTAGTATGCTACTTGGTTTGTTTCTACTTCAATGTGTACATGTGTTTATTTTAGTATATCGCCTATACACATTTCTGGAGCTCTTAGGATCTTAGCTTGATTACCAGCGTTGTGATGGCAGTCACACTAGTGGAGCTAGGTAATCTATAAGCACATCCTTATGCAGGTCCCTGGTAGCAGGACTATCGAGACAGGGCATCGATACTCCGGAGTAGACTAGCGTATGCGCTTCTCATCCCAGTGTGGGAGATGGTCTGTCCCACAGCCATCAGTACGTCATACTTGAGAGAGTATGCGGGTGCTCGTTGGGTTACGAGTACACTGGACAGGACTCGTCGGGAACTGACTAGTTGGTATTATACCTATTGTCAGTTATGAGTTCCCAGGTGACATGAGTACAGCTTAGTCCGCTGACTTGACACTGTCACTTCGCCTCGAGTGTGTTCCCACTGTACTTTGATTACTACCCTACCACGGCTCAAAGGAGTCGTGCAAACAGGTGGTAGTTGGGTGCAGTCCCGATGCACTTGGAGGCAGTGACGGTAAGACAGGATTCGTCTCTCCCGGTATTGGGGGTTGACATCGCGCTGTGTCTAGGAGAGCCATTACACGAGTAGTCCCTGGCCAGGGCAAACGAGATATACTGGTAGGCTTCCAGTGTTATCTCAGGGTGTTTTGGGCTTCACTCCGACACGACTTGTACCGCTATTGGGGGACTGACGTTTACCGCCCCCTAGGCCCGCCATGTGATGTATCAGACGAACAGACCGGACTGTACCGAGATTGTCACATTCAGGCTCAGTAGGAGTTCAGATGGGTTTCACCTCGTCAGTCTTCTTGTCGGCATCTACCTGGGGACCGTTACGCACAGCTAGTGCTGCTTGCGGTCTGTGGTTAAACCCACTGCCAGCATAGTGTCGAGTCTTTAGAGTCCCACACAGAAAGCTATTCGCCTTTAGGCAAAAGAGTAGAGGTCGCATGGTTTTGCGGCAGGTCGCATGGTTTTGCGACAGGGTTCGGTCACATCCGTGCACTTATGCACGTACAGTGTCCGGACAGTTGACACTAGCGGGTTTTGGTTTAAGCCAGATCCTAGTGTATGTATTGGGATTGGATTTATCCGGTTTGCATTCGTGTTCCTCGGAACGCGGATGCGGGTGTGTATGCACAGTTGACGGAGAGACAGAGGCGGAGGATTCTCATTAGGGTTGTTGACCGTTGATAGTTGACTATTGACTTTTTGCTCAACCCTAATGAGAATATGATATGTGATTAACAATTATATTAATTTGGTATTATGGTGACATGGTTGTTGGGTTGTTGACTTTGTTGACTTGTTGACTTTGTTGACCGGTTGACTAGGCTTGACTAGTTGACCATCATGATAACTATAGCTATCATTTCATGGCAAAGACTTTTGCTTGCTTGCTATTTTGTGCAAAATGAGTGAATGAAATGATATGGCTATGGTTGCTTAAACCATCACATAATACTTGATTGATATGAGGTGTTATGATTGTTTTGGATTATGAGAGCCAAATGAGAAAAGTCTTCTCTCATTCTTTCATGCTCATTCTCTCTCTTGTTCTTGAGCTCCCATCTCCTCCTCTTGCTCTCTCTCTCTTGACTCTATAGTTCACTTGTCTCATGAGTTGAGAACCAAGAACCATAGATAAAATCCCATACAAACTCTTCTCTACTCACTCTAGTTCACAAGGTTTGGCAAACCGAGTGAACTTGTTTCTTTAAAGTTCGAAGAAGGAGCCAAAGGTTGTGGCTTTCAGGTGGATCTATCTTCGGCGCAAGGAGACGACGGGGAGAAGCCGATTCGGACGACCATCGAAGCTTGAAGACGAAGCAGTTCGAGAAAAAGAAAGGTATAACCCCCTAACCGAGTAGTTAGCAACTCGTAGTTAGGTTGTTAGTTAGATGTTTAACAAAGATCCGGATTTTAAGTCCATGTTACCACCTCTAAGAAAATCATTTTTTATCAAATTACGCATGCCCGAAAGTACAGGGAGAGGTAGCATGGACTTACAGTACCGGCATCGCTGGCACATAGCTACTTATGGGTGATTTGTTTGGTAGATGGGACATTTGTATCGTACCCACTGTTGTACTTATTCATATTGTATCTAGTTAACTCCATCAATAAAATTTGTAATTGTATAGGTAATGAGACTTAGTGAGTTGTGGTTGCTAGACTTAGAGCGAGGGGTTTTCCGCTACTTGTGGTTATGTGGTCTTGCTTTACCTTATCTTTGTGGTGATCTTCGCCGTTGGGCGTCGTATACTTATATACTGTTTTGCGTGGTTGTGATCCGCCGTTTAGCGAAGGGCAAGCTCCCGCTTAGGGATGCTTTTTATTATTATCTTGTATTTGTGGTTTTGGATCAAAATATACAAAGGAGGTGCTGCCTAAAATTTTTTTTAAAGACAAACATGTTTTCAAACTAATAAATTCCACTTGCATTGTCATGTTTCTTACTTATGCATTTATGAAAACATCGATTTCATTTTACCTTTATTTCAAAACTTCACCTCTTTTATTTTCAAAAAGGTATAGATTTTCTGGGTTTCGGCTTACTTGAATTACGTTACGCCTTTAGACGTTGCGTGATTTAAGTGCCGGTCACGAGCTATTATTTCGGGTCGTGACAAAGTTGGTATTAGAGCGCTAGGTTTAACCTTGGTTCGAGTCTATGTTTGACTATGCGGAGTCTAGGGCGGGTATGTATTTCGGAACCTAGGCTTGACCTTATGGAACATAGACTTGAACGGGGGGGGTATTAGACCCGAACTTTCGTTTCATAGGTTGACCCTGATTGATGGAGTAGGTAGCTTGAGTAGAGTGACGTACCGTACGTATGTTCCGCGGTATATTTACGATACGATACCCCAATTAAGAAACCTTAGGATGTACATATTTTGAGATCTGTGATTCTCTTCATACCCATGATTATACATCCTTGATTATGTTCGTTTCCATGATCATACTTTCATTGATGTTGTTTCTCCTAATGATCATGTATCCATTCTGGATATGTCGTTTCCTTTCATGCCCTTGATCTATTTTTTTCGATACTCGATTGATGTTCTGGTCACCATGTTTGAGCGCAGATTGAGCTGCTGCTAATGTTGCGGTCAGGGCGAGCTCGTCATGGACGAGGACTGACCATTGTGTTTTCAGGTGACATGGGAACGTCTCGAAGTAGTGTTGTGTTTTGACCTCTTGTTGAGGCGAGTGTTTGGTTTTGCACCGGATGATCGGGCCATTAATAGAGACTGCCAGTTGTGAGAGGACTGCTGATGTACAGCCTGCCTCAGAGATTGTGATGTCATCTACCGTGTGGACAGATGACCTAGCTGTTGCTGAGATTGATGTGATGTCGCTTCTAAAGCTTACGAGTTGAGATCCCTGGAGCTTTCAGGCAGTGATGCAGCAGATGATAACTAGTCCACCTTGAGTTGAGAGACGAAGGTGATTCGTCAGATTGATGCGTCGACGCAGGCCAGTTGAGTTGAAGATTTCCAGTGTAGAGAGTCTTACTCAGATCCAGAGGACACCGATTCAGAGATGACCGTTGAAGTATCGCCTTTCCCGGAGGATTGAGGCATTGGTTAGCGTGCGGACGAAGGGTATTCGCATGTTGCCTAGGCGAAGTTAAAAAGTTCGAACGAATGTCAGAAAACCCATTTTCCAAGTTTGAAGTATTCGGGGGAACAAGCAAGTGATTATGTGGACCCTCTAGAAGAATGAAACCCTAACTTGACATGATGACCATGGAACCGCTTTTGAACTTTAGGGTTTGCAGCAGTTTAGCGGTGCCATCAGTGAGGCTTGGGTTTGCCCTTCTACGGCTGGTCCAGAGGTACTGTGGTATGTACCAGATATTTTTAGACTGTTCTCCGGTGTTGAGCTTTCGGGAAATTTTGGGACTTCATGACTCTATCAAAAAGTTTAACGTCGTCCGGATACCACATGATATGAGACCAGTAAGCTGACTAGTTTCGGACAGAGGACCTTACCCAGATGCGTGGTGAGTTGATCGAGAACGGACGAGTAGAGAGTATTCCTCCGATTGTTGGGATGAGTTCCCGAGAACATTGCAATACGCAGATAGCATGACGTGACGTCGAAGTGGATGATGATAAAGAAGAGTGGAACCAGAGGTTCGAGCGAGATGCTGACAAGCTTTTGTTACTCCCCATCGAGATTAGAGATCTGATGTGTATACAGAGGCGTTGGGATACGACCAGTTCCCGAGGAGATGAGTGTTGAGAACGCAGATGTCCAGAAAACGAGAAAAGATTATGCAAGAGTACCAGCCTCCGTGCAGTTCGGCATAGGCGAGATCGGAAGAGACCCTGAGCAGGTTCCTTCCAGGACACTGCTGTGATGAGATTGCACCGAGGATCAGATGTGTCACGTGTATTCAGAGGGACAGAGGACGACGACGGTGACGTGCTGCTTTACGAGTGGTCGTGATAATTGGCCGAGAGGTGACCAGAGAACTGCCAGAGCGGAATCGTTCCGTTAGCACACCTGACCGGGCCGACGAGCCGATGGATTGTGAGATTGGTGAATCCACAGAGAAATGAAGACCCAGAGACAGAGGACGCCAGACCGTGAGCAGGAGGCAAGCAGCTGTTCTTGCTCTGCCAGTTTTAGGCGCACCGACATTTTTCGACATTGTAGTAGGTGTACCTCAATGCCATTTGTTGCGATTTACGTTTGTGATCCGAGTATCACACTTATATCGCTTGGATTTTTAGTTTTTATGATTGAGTTTCATGATGTCGATTTCGTGCACCATGGCTGCACCTACTGGGTATTTACATTTTGTGCATAGTCATTGCACTTGATACATATTTTATACACCGTTTTGTTGATTTGCAATTTGTTCATAACTATTGCACTTGCTGTCGATTTTGTGCCTTGGCTACACGTGTTTATGATTTCGTGGATTTCATACAGTTGATTTTATTTTGTGCATGTGGTATGCCCTCGATTTGATTTTGCACTCGGTATAGCTTGCATGGGCTTGCAGTGCATTGATACAGATTTTGTGCACATAGTTGCACACGTTTTTGGATTTTATACACCTTGGTACACTCGGTGTTGTTTTTGTACGCATTTGATTATTGATGAGTTTCCATGCATTAGATGCACTGTATTTGTATTGCGTGCACTAGATGCACCGGATTTGTGTTTTGTGCATTGGTTGCACCCGATTTATGTCTTGAGCATTTGTTTTGCCAGATTTGTGTCTTATGCGCGTTGCACATGACTTAGATTTTCATTCATGCATGTTGGATGCACTTGATTTGGATTTCGCGCAAGTTGGGCGCATGATATGAGATGTGATTTTGTGCACACCGGATGCACTCAGTTGGGATTTCCCTTATGCAGGTTAGTTGCACTGGGTTGAGACTTTCATGCACTCTAGATGCACTTGATATTGTTGTCGTGCACATCCGTTGCACTGGACAGATGTTTTGTGCACACCTGTTGCACTTAGTTTTGGCTTTTGTGCACATTCATAGTACGTGTATTTGGCTTTGATTTCCGTGAGCACCAGACGCACGTGTTTATTGGATACGCCTTTCGAGGTTGATTTGCTTTTGAGCACATTGTTTCCATGATGAGCACTATATTATCTAGTAGCCGAACAGGACTGATCTGTAGACAGTACCCGAGTACCTTGCATGCAACAAAAGATTAACCAGAGGTTTTCAAAAAGGAGCTATAGTCTCGCTATTTTCTATGTGTCCATAAGCGACACGAACGTTTATAAAGGAAAACCTTTTGGGATATTTCAAAATGGACGGGACGTTTATTTGAGCAAAACCTATATGAACATATGTTTATTACTTTATAAATGAGCGTCCGTCACTTATGCCGTGAGCTACACATCACACGGCGATTCAGAAAGGATTTTTGCATGTGTTTTATTCAGTTTAAAGGATTTTTCCAAGGATGCGTATTATATATGTATTATAGTATTTGACTAGTGCATATTGGATTTCAGTAGTGGATTTCGAGATCTGTATCTCCATTGTAACTTCGAGGATATGCGTGCAATCCGGTGAATTGCGTGACGCTTGACGGAATTCGATTTTGAGTTGTACTCGTTTTCATGCGCACTTGACGCGCTGTGTTATTCTTATATCATCCGTGATTTCGGAGCCCCATTTATATAAGTTGATTATTGAAATGTTTTAGTATTTGGGGGTTTAAATTTAAATTCGGGTACCGAATTTATTTAAGGGGGTAAGATTGTAACATTTCAGAAAAAAAAATTATTATTTTTGGGAATTTTTATAAATTTCATAATAAATATTATGAATATTTTAATAATGCAGTATAATTAAATACCGATAAATTGGGAAATATTTGGAAAATTATAGAAATTACTACAAAGAGGGTGTTTTATATGAATTAAGAAAATTATAATCCTTATGTTTTATTTTATTCCATTTTAATGCTAATCGCGATTAAATATCACAAATCTTGCATTAATCCGGTTTTGTGCACATGACATGCACCATGTCACATTTTAGCACTTGTTACATTTTTATCATGGATTTCTCTTCATTTTCTTGCATGGTTTAGTTTTAAAATGAGAAGAGAAGAAAAGGAAAAGAAAACAAAAGAAAATGAAAAGGGATTAAAATATAAGGTATGGGCAAGAGAGAGAGAGAGAGAGAGAGAGAGAGAGAGAGATGTGAGGGGTCAACCTTGGACTTGGCCTTTGTTTACCATTATCATTTTCAACTTTTCTCCCCCGTCCTTCCTCCCATGGCTGCAGCGCTCACTCCCTCTCTCGTCTAACTCCTCGCTTCATCACCAAAAACACCTCAAAACTCCATCTTCGTTTCACCAAAAACATGCACAAGCTCACTACAAACACTTTGGACCAAGAAAGCAAGGATTTTGGACACTTGGGGCAACTCAAGAAATTTTATTGATTTGCCAAAGGAGGTAATTTCTGCACCATTAGTGTAGTATTTCAACTACTTATAGTTGTTTAGTATCGATATTGAGTGGTTTTGCGAACTTACAAAATTCCTAGTTAGGGTTTGAGGGATTCTTGAGTTGCTATAGTGTAATTGATGTTAGTAGAGACCATACCACCCATTTAAGGTGTGATTAGAGACTTAAACCCTGCAACATGAACCTACAAACCCCGATACCGTATTTTTCTGGAAATTTTGAAGGGGAATTTGACATCTGCTACAACCCGGGTGACCTGAAAATTATTTAGCGATCACAGAGAGATATGCAGGTGACATGGAGCATACGCTAAAGACCAGAGCCCCAACCCCTAACCCATGGCCACAAATTTAATAGTTCTGGCCGCAATTTGCAGCCAGAGTGATGGTGAATTGATCCGTATTTGGTTCATGGCTCCTTTATCTGTAAAATAGACCCTTTACATATGCAAAATTGGCTAGTTTAACCTAGGGTAAAATCTGCAGCATGTTTTCGAAGTTCTGAATTCGTTTTGCGGCTTTTTAATGAATTTGAATTTTTTATTTGTTATTGTATTTCCGTCGTGTGGCGTTTGAACGTCAACGACAAGGGTTATTGGTCGTGTTTTGCATGCTAGGCTATAGGTTTTAACCTAGGAGCGAAACGTGTGCCTTTTTGTTTTTCCGCCTTGATTTTAATATGCATTGCGATTGTGTTATATATGTAGGTATCCTCACGTAGACTTCGGACGATGAAGAAGAGGATGGCGACATCGACTTCGGCGAGCAAGAGAAAGGTGAGTGGATCTATATCCACGGCGGAATTCGGGTGGATGGCCTATAGCACCCCCGCAAGTTTTTGATGGAAACCGATTCATAGTTTATGGTTAAGGATTTCTTTAATAGAAAAGTAGGGTTAGAATTAAATGATAGTTAGAGAAAACATATTATAAACTAGAAGATAGTTAGTGATGATTGAATATATTTTGGGATATGAGTTGGAAGCTTTAGGGATAGGACAAAGCGAATTGTGAATCACGACTTTTAGCTATGTAATTACCCTAGAATCAGTATGAGTTTAGAATATCATGACCTTTGATGTATAGTGTAGATTGCATATATGAATTGACATATAGCGAGATATAAAATGCGATGAAAAGAGAATACAATTTGATATGTGATCCGTTAATATGTTGGTATACGGATGTGAGTCGATTGAGATGATTGATACCTTGCCGGTCCCCTGATATGAGATTGTTATGGATGTGACCTGGGACATAGGTATATAGATATATATATTGGGGTGAATCGTGACTGATATGTCGTACGTGACGTTAGGTCCGTACCCCTCATTGTCATATTGGTTGATAGGATCCCTATTGGTTTAATGCCGCCGAACGATGATTTTTCGTACGTGATGAGTTTGACTTGAGGATTGATTCATACCCATAGCTAGAGGATGCCGTACGATGGCTTATACCGTACGCGATGTGTGAGGCTGGATGCCGATTGTTGTGAGGCTGGATGCCGACTGATAGATTCACCGACTCGGTCATACTAGATACGTATACCTGTCAGCATTTGCATATGATTTACCTTATGCTGCATTAATGTTATTCTCATTGCATTGTATATACCAGTACTAGTACACTTACACCATTATCGATGATGCGTATGTTACACGTACACAGATTTGCCGGCTCACAAACTTCATCATCGATAATTTCCATGTCACTACACAGTAGGATTTGCCGCATCATGATATGACTCCTTGCAGGACTTACTTGTTATAGTTGCATATGCACCTTTATACGATGTTGCATTGGACCTTGGAGAATTTGGGAACCGCAGGATATATTTTAAAACTGGATTCATTTAACAGAGCGGTTTACTATGTTTCCATATTGTATGAAGTGAAGGACCGATCTATAAAGGTTGCATTTTCTTTTTCACTTAGATAGTAAATGGTTTACTATGTTTCCGTATTGTATTCTAGCTAACGATTCTAGTTTAGAGTTCCCTTTTAACGGCAATTTTTTAAAATGGAATGGACGTTGCCTCCCGAAACCTCACTGCCGTCGATAGGAACCCTACAGTGGTATCAGAGACTAGATAGAAAATAATACGGATAATGTTAGATTACGAATACGAAACGAACTCCGAAACTTGAAACCCTAAAAGCCACTTTCTGTCGATTTACAAACGAGCCCTAAAAATTTTTAAAACAACTACAGAATGATATATGTATGTTATAATGAACACTAAAGATATCTGGAGGCAATCTGCCATGATTGGGCCGGCGACACCCTCCCCCGTCACCGGCCAATTCCGAGCCCCCTTCCAAATTTTTCCAGTGTTCTGTTACATGGGTTTTGGTGCTTCAGGTATTGTTTATTCTTGCTAAATTTTCATGTGATGTTAATTTACTATAATGACAAATCGGAGTGTTTCGTAGTCGTAATTTTAACTGTTTTCGGGTAACTTTAGACGTTGTTAAAAAGTTCAATCGGATGTCAAATACCCACTTTAACCCTTGCCGGGTAAATTTCCAAGTGTTGTATTTTTCCCGTAGTTAAAAAGCTTTCAAAGAACATGCAAGTTATGCGATGAACCCTCTAGAAGAACAAAACCTTAACTCGATTATGTGGCCGTCAAAACTGCCACTGAACCCTCGGGTTTGTGGTGGTTCAGCGGTGCCACATGTGAGGCGTTGGTTTGGCCCTTCTACGGCTGGTTTATTGGTGCAGTGGCGTGTGCTGAATTACTTTAAACTACGCTCAAGGGTTGATTTTTCTGGATAATCTTGGGTGTTCGATGATTCGATTGGAATGTTTAACATCGTCTAGTTTTTCTGTGCTGTGATGACATGTGATGTTTTGTACTAATGGATATGTTATATTGGATCGTCGCGTTTTTAATAGCCGGGTTTTTTTATGTGAGATGAGAGTTCTTATTTTCATTCATGTAATATTAAATGTATGTAATATTCTTTATTGGGGCACTTCCGGGTTGAGGTTGATGTCACCATTGATATATATTATTTACTTTTCCGCCGCATTAGGATAGACCCAAGGAGGAGAACACAAGTAACCGGGTTCTAGAGTTCAGTGGGAGAGCAACTCGAGGAGTCGATTCCGGGTCTCCTAACTCTAGAATTGGTAGGGTTGCATGCCGCTCTCGTAGGGGTCTACGGATGTGGGTTTGTCTATTCATCGCGACTGTGGAATCCATGTTTTATAAGGGCTCAAAATAAAACACGGACCTCCTAGTATATCCATTATTTCATATGTTTCTTCTGCTGCGATATCTGTGATGTGATCATTTAATATGTTGAGATGGATACTTATATAGTATATATGATATATTATATAGACGTTACTTATGTTTTACACCCACGCTAGCCCTGCCCCGCTCTGCCGTTAGTCGCCTAACCTAACGGAGCATGAGGGGACATCGAGGCGAATGCGGATGGCATAAGTGTACGTCGTATTTATCTGTGATGTTTAGGTGACTTTAATGATGGAACTTCATTAATATGATTAATGAAAGAAAAGAAACCTAAAAGATGTTGTAGAATCAAATTTTCAAAAAGGGTAGCTACAGTTTTTGCTTTGCATAGTGATATATATGATATATCATGCACCTTATTCGATGAGGAAATAGCCGAGATCCCTTCACCGGGAGTGACCTCTATAGCAAAACTGGCAGATGCTACAACACTCGGTTTATCTTTTGATTGCTTTTGGAGTTTTTGCTTTGCATAGCGATATATATGATATATCCTGCACCTTATTCCATAAGGAAAGAGCCGAGATCCCTTCACCGGGAGTGACCTCTTTAGCAAAACTAGTAAAAGCCTCAAAAATACTCCTTTTCAAAATTCACTCGATTCTACAACGATATCAAGTTCATTACGCAATAGGTTTTCAGATAAACCTGTCGTAGCCCTACGTCATTTCAGATAAGTCCTACTTAGTATTCGTGCTGCGTTTGTTGACCTTGTCAAGGAGTAGTGTGCCGTAGCTGACTTGTATTTATCTGTTTATGTATATGATGCAAATTGGATTAGGGTAGTCGTGCGTCCTTGTTGACCTTGTCAAGGGTCATGCGGGTGGGTTTAATTCAATCAAGAAATGATGAGTTGAACTTGATTTACGGTCTATGGTTTGTTGACCTTGTCGAGGTCATAGATTGTTTGGGGCAAAATATTATCGGGAATTTCAAGTGTTGAAATTTGCAATGAGATTGCATAACTTCTATGAGATAGTTGTATCCCGATACCCACTTCAAGTAATTGTTACTCCTGGGAGAGTTTTACACTGGACAATTAGCCGATCAAGTAGGTATCTAGAAAGGTGTCAACGGGGTTACGCCTCTGGGAAAACGAGGTTTATTTTAATTAGGTCCGTGCGAAAGAACGGGGAACCTCCCTCAAAGTACCGACACTGGCCTGGCTGAATGATTGGCGAAATTGTAGGGTGTAATTAATCCCGGCTAGTCTTTCCTTTTAGGGTTTGAAGGAAGATTTGACAAAAACAGTGAGAGCCATCCTGATTAGATAAAATAATAACCAATCTGATCTTGCAAGAGCATACGCTAAAGTGTTTTCTTCTCTCTCTCTCTCTCTAGGTAGTGACCATATCATGCCTTAATCAAGATAATAATATGGATGTACTGACCGAACCCACATGTTATACTGTGCTGGGGAACGTTGCTTCCGTTCTTTCTTATAAAAGTTATAAGATTGAACAGGATATAAGGGAATACCAGGATTCCCATGCCACCAGAATGAAGAAAGTACATGTCGATGCATTTTCTTCGGGTGTGTTCGTTACAAAGAACCGTTTCTCCATTTGCTCTACGTCCTGGATATTAGATACCGGGTCAGGATCCCATATATGTAATCAGTTACATGGGCTTAGAAAAGGTAGAGAACTTGGAGAAGGTGATAAAGATATAAGTGTTTGAAATGGTGCAATTGTTGCAGCTAAAACCGTCGGGGAATATCACCTTGTATTACCAACTGGTAATACATTGATTCTGAACGAATGCTATAACATGCCAAACCTGATATGCAACATTATATCGGTTTATTTATTAAGTAAAGAGGGATATAATTTTGCATTTCAGGATAATGTTATGAACATTTTCCTGAACCAAAAGTTGGTTGGATGAGGCACGTTGTGCAATGGCATTTATGTTCTAAATCAATCAACAGTTCTGAGCATAACAAATATACACAAGAGGAAGAGTTCAGAAATGAACGAATCCTTCTTGTGGCATTGTAGACTTGGTCATATAAATGCGAAACGGCTAGCTAAGTTGCATAAGGATGGATTTTTGAATCCTTTCGAATTTTCATCTTATGACACTTGCCAGTCATGTCTCAAAGGCAAGATGACCAAAACTCCGTTTACGGGACACGGAGAAAGAGTTACGGAAATCTTGGGACTGGTACATAGTGATGTATGCGGTCCCATGTCTATACATGCCAGGAATGGTTCTGCATACTTCATTACATTCACTGACGATCTCTCTAGATTCGGATATGTGTTCATGATGAAACACAAATCAGAAGCTTTTGAGAAATTTAGAGAATATAAACGAGAAGTCAAGAACCAAACCGGGAATAGTATTAAAATCCTTCGATCTGATCGAGGAGGTGAATACTTGAGCAATGAATTCCTGGACTTCCTAAAAGAGAATGGGATTCTCTTTCAGCTAACTCCTCCATATACACCACAGCACAACGGTGTATTGGAACGGAGGAACCGCACCCTATTAGATATGATGATCTCTATGATGAGCACAGCTGAGTTACCTATTTTCTTCTGGGGGTATGCGCTGGAGACAGCAACATACCTATTGAATCAAGTTCCATCTAAATCTGTACCTACCAAACCTATGAGATATTGAGTGGGAAGAGACCATATCTTAAACGAGTTAAGATATGGGATTGTCCGGCCTATGTCAAAATACAAAATCCACACAAACTCGAGGCACAGTCAGTTCTTTGCAAGTTTGTGGGATATCCAAAGAACTCATATGGATATTTTTTCTACCACAGTAAGGAACAAAAGGTATTTGTTGCTCAACATGCCACCTTTTTAGAAAAGGAATTTCTTGTAAAAGAAATTAATGGCAAAGTGGTAGAACTGGAAGAGGTTCCAGATACCCAAACTGCGACTGATTATTTAGTGGAACCAGAGCATTCAGTAGTACCCAACGAACCTCAGCCTCTCCGCCGATCTAGTAGGGTTCCTTACCCACCTGAGAGATACTACGGTTTTCTCATGGACGGTGGAAGCGAGGATTGCATCATGGAGGACGATGACCCAACTAGCTTCGAGCAGGCCATTACGAATGGTGACTCAATGAAATGGCTAGATGCAATGCGGTCCGAGATGGAATCCATGTACACCAACAAAGTATGGACTTTGGATGTTGCTCCTGAAGGGGTAAAACCCATTGGGAGCAAGTGGATCTTCAAGAAAAAACTTGGTGTAGATGGGAAAGTGGAGACATCCAAAGCTAGACTTGTTGCAAAGGGTTTTCGTCAACGATCAGGAGTCGATTATGACGATACCTTTTCTCCAGTGGCTATGCTTAAATACATCCGGATAATACTTTCCATCGCGGCGTATCATGACTACGAAATCTAGAAAATGGATGTTAAGACCGCCTTTTTAAATGGTGATTTCGAAGAGTGTGTGTACATGACTCAGCCAGAGGGCTTCGTAGACAGTGGGAGCAGCGGAAAGTTGTGCAAGCTGCTTAAATCCATCTATGGGTTAAAGCAAGCATCGCGGAGTTGGAACATCTGCTTTGATGTCGTTATCAAAGAGTTTGATTTCGTCAAAAACGTAGATGAACCTTGTATACACAAGAAAGTGGCAGAGAGTAAGGTTGTCTTCCTCGTATTGTACGTGGATGACATACTCTTGATAGGAAATGGCATTCCTATGCTGCAATCGGTCAAGCTCTTCTTATCATAAAGATTCTCAATGAATGATCTAGGGGATGCCTCCTACATCTTGGGGATTAAGATCTATAGAGATAGATCTAAACGGATACTGGGATTGTCCCAATCCAGGTACATTGACACCATACTAAAGAGGTTTAGTATGGAAGAATCCAAGCGTGGGTAAAAACCCACGATCTCTGGGCTCACTCTCTCCCAAGAGATGTCTCCCAAGACTGATTTGGAGAGAGCTCGCATGCAAGGGGTACCCTATGCTTCGGCAGTAGGCTCTATCATGTACGCGTTACTATGTACCAGATCTGATGTAGCACACTCACTAAGTGTAGTGAGTAGGTATCAAGCAGATCCTGGAGAGAGTCACTGGACAGCTGTGAAGAGCATTCTCAAGTACTTACGAAGGACTAAAGATATGCTCTTGGTGTATGGTAACGGAGAACTCCAGGTGGAGTCCTTTACCGATTCGAGCTTCCTTAGTGATAAGGACGACTATAAGTCTCACTCGGGATTTGTCTTTACCCTCTACGGAGGGGCGGTATGTTGGAAGAGTTCCAAGCAGGAAACCGTGGCAGACTCGATGATGGAGGCTGAATACATCGCTACCAACGATGCTGACAAAGAGGCTGTCTGGATCAAGAAGTTCATAACTGAACTCGGAGTGGTTCCATCCATTAAGGATCTAATACCATTGTATTGTGATAACAATGGAGCGGTGGCTTTGGCCATGGAACCTATGTCCCATCTCCGATCCAGGCATATTCTGAGGCGGTATCACCTGATCCGAGCTGGGAGATCGAGGTCAGGAGAGTTGATACAAAGAACAACAAAGCGGATCCACTCACAAAGGCCATTCCCCAGATACGGTTCGAGAGACTCTTCGGGATGCTCGGAATGTGATACTACAGCAGCTGGCCCTAGTGCAAGTGGGAGATTGTTAGTTGTATGTATGTCCTAGAGGCCAGTATTGTATATTTGATGTATATTATATTGGATGCTTGGATATATATAGAGAGGACTTTCTTGCTCGATATGATAGTATGCTATCTGGTTGCTCTTTATCTTAACATGTATATTTGACTTTTGATACTGTCTTAGGGTTACATGTTGGTAAAGCCCTTAGGATGTGTACTTGACTACCAGGACTATGATGCAGATCATACTAGTTGGGCCATGGTAGTCCATAAGTTCATCCTTTAATGTTCCTAGTCGTGGGTGTATCGAGACAGGGCATCGATATACCAGAGTAGACTAGCGTATACACTTCTCGACCCATGAGATGGGCGATGGATGATCCCATATCCATTGGTGTTTGACATCAGAGATGGTATACGGGTGCTCAGTGGAGACTGGGTACACTGGACGGAATCACCGAGAACTCCCAGATGGTATTATACCTCACGTCAGATGGCAGTTCTTTGGTGACACTTGTACAGGTTAGCCTGTAGATCCGAGATCGTCATAGAGTCTTGTGTAATTCCCACTATGCTTTGATTTCCACCTTACCACGTCCAAGAGGATGTGCAAAACGGTGTTTTTTGGGTACAGTCCCGAGTCACATAGAGGCAATGACCGATAGGGGGGTTTCGTCTCTCCCAGTATTGGGGGTTGATGTTGCGCTGTGCTCGATTTGCCATAATAGGGAAGTCCATGGCCAGGGCTGTTTTAGAGATTTACTATTAAGTGTTACTAGTAGTTTCTCGACCAGTTATGAGCCTTATATCGGCATGACTTATCAGTTATTGGGGTCTGACGTTTAGCACTCATAGACTTGATATGCGACATATCAGACGAGGAGACCAGACTGTACGGCAAGTGTTACCATCAGGCTTTTGCAGGAGTTAGAGTGGGCTTGCTTGCTAATCTTCTGATTGCTTAATAACCGGGTAGCCGTTACGTCCAGCTAGTACCGCCAACGGCTTGTGGGTGCTTGATGTAATCATCACCTACTGCCGGTGTATTGACGTGTCTTTAGAGTCCTACATAGAGGTTTTACTGGCTCAGGCAAAACGAAATAGGAGCACATATGTGATATGTGCGGGACCAAGAATTAGGCGTGTATGTGATACCGTATTCTATTCTCGCGACTTTTTGTATCGGTCGGTTATATGTGATATAGCTGGGTTATCGAATCAAGGGTTGATTCGATAAGTCGATACATTAAATGTTAGTTGGTTCTATATGATATAGCCAGATTATTAAGTCAAGTGTTGATTTGATAATTTAGTGTATAAAAGTATATGTGATATACTAATTTACATTAATTAACATTGGTTCACTTAAGCATTTGTTTTTCTCATATGTGCACAACTTTAATATATATGTGATATATATTAAATTTTGTTTTCATTTTGTATCATGGTTGTTGATACATATTACATGGGTGTACAAGACTTACACCATGCCATTTGTGATATTAGGTTTTAATATTTAAAGTAAAAACAAAATAAGTGGAATATTAGTTTAATGCATGAAGCTAGTGAAAGCTTATGGATGCATTGACTAAGTCCATTGCTTTCGTTTTACTTAAAATATTTAGTAACCTAACCATCACAATTAACCATGGTTATGTCTTTACATGAGTTAGTATATGATACTCACTCACCATGGTTCACTCTCTCACTTTATGATTATTCATTCTCATCTCTTTGTTCAACTTCTACCTCAAGCCAAAAGAAAATGGTTTCTAGGGTCTGATAAAAGTGAGAAAATATTGTGAGATAAATAATTCTAAAGTGTACCAACTTCCTATTTCATCATCCTCTACTAGACTAGCACTTTAGTTTAGGGTGTTTGCTTCACTAATTCTCTAGTTAGTGAAGTAGAAGCTTGAGCTTGCATTCTCTCGACGTAGATCATCTTCGGCCTCGAAGACTTCAAGCATGGTCGCTCCTTTCGCCTCGTGAAGCCATGCATGGGTCTGGGAGAATCACGATCGCAGTGAAGGGACTACTACAAGGAGCTTATGAAGTGAAGGACCGATCTACAAAGGTTGTATTTCCATTTTCACTTAAATAGTAAATGGTTTACTATGTTTCCATATTGTATTCTAGCTAACGATTCTTGTTTATAGTTTCCTTTTAATGGCAATTTTTTAAAATGGAATGGACGATGCCTCCCGAAACCTCGCTGCCGTCGATAGGAACCCTACACAATTTTCATAAGATGAGAATTTGAACGTATCCAAAAATCCATCTTTATGCAACTTACTCAGTCTTTTCTCTCCGATATGACCAAGTCAACAATGCCACAAGTAAGATTCGTTCTCTTCTGAACTCTTCATCTTGCATGTGTTTTGTATATTGAAAACTGCATTTTGATTTAGAACATAGATAACATTATACAGTGTACCTTCTGCAACCAATACCTTATCAAGGTAAATGTTCATGATATTTCTATCAAGAACAAACTTATATCCATCTTTATTAAGTAAAGAAACCGATAAAATGTTGCAAACCATGGAAGGTACATACTAGCAATTGTTCAAAATCATAGTATTGCCATTTGGCAATGCTAGGTGATATTCACCGATGAAGAAGCATCAACTTGTGCTCCATTCCCTACTCTGAGGGACGTATCACCAGATCCAACCATCCTACCTTTTTTCAGTCCCTGCAATAAATTACAGATATGAGTTCATGATCCGGTATCTAGTACCCAGACTGACCGAAAAGCAGTTCTCAATAACAAGAACTGCTGAAGGAGACGCAATGGTATGCTTCTTCTTCGATGAGGTCATCAAGGAATTCATGCAATACTCATTCCTCTGCTCATACTCATGACTGTTGTCATAAGTTAAAGCCAAACCGACGTTCCCCAGCGCCGAATAAGAATTCAGATCATTCAAGTGATACATTTTATTATCTTGATTACGGCGTGAATTGGTTGCTACCTGGAGAGTGAGAAAATAAACATTCTGCGTGCGCTCTTGCAAGATTAGATTGGTTTTTAGTTTATCTAATCAGGATGGCTCCCTCTTTTTCCTCGAATTCTTCTTCAAACCATAAAAGAAGAACTAGTTACGATTAATCGTACGTCATAATACTTGCTTAACCTTTCAGCCAGGCTAGTGTCGGTACTTCGAGAGTGGTTTTCGAACGCTTTCGCGAAGTTCCATAATTACATATCATCCTTTCCTGGGAGGCATAGCCCCGCTAACACCGTCCAAGACACCTACTAGGTTTATAACATTGATTGTTAAGTGAGAAAATCTCCCAAGAGTAATCCTATTCATCAGTGGGATTGGGATCCAACTATCATTGCATGATAAACTAGATGGAAGCCACTTTAGTCACCACACTCCAGAAGGTATGCAGCACTAGAAAGTTTCCTGTATATTTGAAACTCCCGATGTGGTTTTTGCCCCTAGGACCCAAGTGTCCTTGACCGAGCCAACATATCAAAGGATCCTAGTCAAGTTCAACCCGTCATTATCTTGATTGCATTAGACCCACCCGTACGAGTCCTTGACTGAGCCAAAATGAGAGCTCGACTGTCCTAATTAATCACATCTAATGCTACAGAAAAGTATTACATAGCTACTGAACGCTACGCCTCGACTGAGCATGACATATGTAGCATGAATACTAAGCAATACTAGTCTGAAATGACGGAGGGCTACGGCTGGGTTTTTGGCGAAAAACCCTTTAACGTAAAGAACTTGATATCGTTGAAGGAACCAGACTAGTTTTGAAAAGGAGTGGTTTAGGCTCCGCAGTTGAAAACTTGTGGTTTTGAAAAAAAATGAGTAATCTACAGTATAGACTTTTTCTCAAGAGTTCACTCCCCGCGAAGTGATCTCGACTCTTCCCTCCTGGAATGAGGTGCTGGATATTCACGACTGAATACCACTATGCAATGCAAAAGAAAATAACTATAGTTTTTCGAAATTTGTTCCAACAACATCTTTTAGGTTTATTTTCTTACATTAATCAAAATTAATGCGGTCCCATCAATTAACACCTATCACACAAGAAAAGAACGAAAATAAAATGTATATATATTCTATCCTCATTCCCCACGGGGCCCCGTCATACACCGTTAGGTTACTTAGCTACCGGCAGAGCGGGGTCTGGACTAGCGCGGGTGCAAAACATATACAACATCTACTAATATATATATAAATATATATAACATTCGTCCCAGGCATGATATAAAAAACATCACAAAATCTCAGCAAGTAACACAGAATGGTAGATAATCATGGAGCCCCGGGTTTCATTTGAGCCGCAAATGAGACCCGACATTCCCGGTCGTGTGGATAACCCGTGCAATGGAAACCTGGACCCCTACGAGCGCGGAAAGTTACCCGCCAATCCCAGAATTGAGGAAACCCCAATCAACAAAGTGAATAGGCCACCCAGCACTTCACGGGACCTGGTAACTTGAGCGCCCCTCCATGGGTCATACCTATACCCCCTACGAGTGCAGGGAATTGCCAACCAATTCTAGAGTGAAGCCCCCTCCGTCTCAACGCCATGAGATGCGGACTTGTTGCCTTCTACAACCTGACTATTCGATCACTCCACCGTGGGGTCATCCTAGTAAAGAAAATGAAAATATATACAAAGGTGACATCGACATCAATCCGGTCGTGCCCTAATAAAATAATATACAACACGGCGGAAACGGCTGTCCCCATTTCGGACGCTCGTCCCGCAATATCAAATGTACAAATGAATATAAACTTTACTAAACCATTGCACCACTGGCTATCCACCACGAAAATCCAACCACAATATCAGCACTATCACAGAACATCAACGTGAATGTCACATTCGCAAACTCGTCTAACAGAACATATAGCAGTTAGACGGGTTATACCGATCAAATGACATTCACGGTCGCAGATGCTAATCTAAGTACTGATAAAAAACACGTATTTTAAAATTTCGATCGACTAAACTTTTCTGAAAAAGCCCCAAAGAGCTAACCAATACTCAAACAAATCTGGGCCAAAAAATATACATTGTAGAAATCACAATTCTAAACATAAGTGCCTCAGAAGAAACTTTGCGCACAGAGGCCCCAATATGGCAGCACAACGGTGGCAAACATGCATGTTATGCCGCGGTTCCGCGACGTTTTAGTGGGCTCGTGTGCCCAATTTTGTTCTGGTGTCTTAAAATATCCTGCACGAATTTTTGATACACTGAAAATGATTTTTTAACACCTTTTGAAAATCGACAGAAACTACAAAATGGAATTGCGGTTTTAGAAAACATTGGTTGATCGATATTCTAAACACGTCAAAACTAGCTAGTATAAGTTTTAACGGACGGCTCTGATACCACGTTGGGTTACACTAACGCCTTAGCCATCAACCATGGCCGTTTGCGGAACAAATTTTTTCTACGAGTTTAAAAACGACACTAGAATACCCAATAAACCGGATCTTACCATAAACCTAACTAGCTAAACTAGGAGAGCTATCTACTATGATAAAAAAGCCTCACCGAACGATCCGTGTCCTTCGGTCTTCTTTCTTGATCATGTGCTCCTAGTAGCCACATTGAACAGCTTGATCTTCACTTCTTGCTCCATCGGTTCTCCACGATCTATCTTGCTTTCCGGTCCTCCTTTGTCGTAGATGACCCATGTGAGGGATGTGATCCATGGCTCTAGCTCCTAGCTAAGTGTCAATAGGAGCAACTAAAGAACTTGGGATGCTAATCCAAGAACTTTAGGATGTGGAGTGTGTTAGTGATATATGCCCTAGAGGCCATTATTGTATTATACTGGTTTGTATATTACTTAATGGAAGCTTGGGGTATACACGGATATAGTAACAGTCTTGCTCAAAATGGTAGTATGCTACCAGGTTTGATTCTACCATAATATGTGCATGTGTTTTTTCATATCGCTTATACATATTGGTAGAGCCTTCAGGATCTTTGCTTGACTACCAGCGTTGTGATGGCAGTCACACTAGTGGGGGCTGGGTAGTCTATAAGCATATCTTTATACAGGTCTGGTCATAGGATTATCGAGACAGGGAATCGATACTCCAGAGTAGACTAGTGTATATACTTCTCATCCCAGAAGGGGAGATGGTCTGTACCACAGCCATTAGTACGTCGTACAGGTGATAGTATGCAGGTGCTCATTAGGTTATAAGTACACTAGACAGGACTCATTGGGGATGATGGTGGGTATTATACCTATCATCGGGTAGCAGTTCCCAGGTGACATGAGTACAGCTTAGTTCGTCGACTTGACACTGCTACTTCGCCTCGAGTGTGTTCCCACTGTTCTTTGATTACTACCCTACCATGGCTCAAAGGAGTCGTGCAAACAGGTAGTAGTTGGGTGCAGTCCCGAAGCACTTGGAGGCAATGGCATTTCGATAGGATTCGTCTCTCCCGGTATTGGGGGTTGATATCGCGCTGTGTTCGGAAGGCCAATACACAAAGTGCTTGTCCAAGGCAAGCGAGATTTACTGGTAGGTACTCTAGTAGTTTCTCAGGGTGTTTTGGGCTACACTCCGACATGACTTATTGCGCTATTAAGGGTCTGACGATTACCGCCCCATAGGCCTGATATTTGATACTCTTTGATAAACAGACCGGACTGTACGGAGATTGTCACAGATAGGCTCAGTAGGAGGTCGGATGAGTTTGCTCATCGGCCTTCTTATCGACATATACCTGGGTAGCCGTTACGTGCAGCTAGTACCGCTTGCGGCTTGTGGTTAAATCCACTACCAGCGTAGTGTCGTGTCTTTAGAGTCCCACACAGTGCGTTTCCCTGCATCAGGCAAAAGATGTAAAGGTCGTATGGTTTTACGACAGGGTTCGATCACGTACGTGTACTTGTGCACAGATGATGATTCAGACAAATAATACTAGTAGGCTTTGATTTAAGCCGGATCCTAGTATTATACTGATGGATTACTTTCGTCTCATTTGTATTCGTATTTTTCAAAATACGGATACGGGTATGTATATACGGATGATGGGATTTTTTATAGTTTTTTCAAATATGCTTCTAGAAGAAGGCACCTCATATTTTGTATTAAACATTTTAGGTCAAATTTTAATTGCATTGTGAGGTGGAGGAAATGAGGTGGATTTTTGCATAAATTGGAGCATGGCTCTTGGTGACACATGGAGGGTTTTCAAGCCATGACTCACTAAGTTGAAAATGAACAATATTTGATTTTCTAATTAGAGTTATTCTAGTGAGGAGAGGGTATGGTTTAAATTTAGACAAAGGTTGCTCATTCTCTTTGTTATGCAAAACTTCACTAGCATTTTCCTCAAGTTGTTCTTCTTCTACCTCTAGCTTTTCTTATCTCATGTGTTGAGAAACATAAGGCTATGAGAGACAAATCATTCCATCTATATTCTATATATCATCTAGGTCATCTAGTGTAGCGAACTAGGTGCACTAATTACTTCAGATTTGAGGTGGGAGCTAGATCTACAGACTCTCGGGTGGATCGTCTTTGACTCGAGGAGGCCGACGAGGAAGCGCCAATCCGTTACGATCCTTGGAGCTTGTGATGAGGAGGAGGACAGCGACAAGAAGACCCAAAGGACTTGAAATAATGAGGTACAACATACTATCGATGTAATTTACCTCATAGTAGTTTGCTAGTTAGGGTTTAGTATCGATCGTGGAGTTCGAGTCGGAGTTACGAAGCTTTGAAAAATTGTTTTTTACATATTCCGCCTTCCCACGAACCGGTGGGGTGCGTAACATCGACTTACATTAGTATCAGAGTCTACTAAACCTTTACTAGCTTGTTATCAAGTATTAGAACTTCGATCGTCGGAAAAACCGAAAAACGAAACACCAATACCCTATCTTTCTGTCGATTTTTAAAAATGCCAGCAAAATTATTTCAGAGGTATGAAAAATGTGTGCAGGGTTTTATTAGAACTCCCAAGAAAAACGAGTCAAGGAATCGCCGAGACTGCCGTGGAAGTGCGGCGGAACGGTGCGTTTCGCCGTGATTCCGCGACCGAGTCGAGGCCGATTCGACTCGTTTTTCTTCTGTTTGTTTTAATTTTTGGAGTATTGTTTTCTGGAATATTTGTTTTCTACCCAGTATTTTTTTTGGTGTGCTGTTTTGCACTTGGGTTAGACACAGAAAATATGTTTCGATCGAAATTCTAAATGGTCTTGGCTAACCGGATCTTCTGTATTGTTATATGTGTATTTTAAACTTCAGCTAATTGCTATATGTCGGTTACCTTGGGGTTGCACATATCTGTTGGTTTGTGTATATGAAATTTATTGGATCCTCATGGATGAATAGCTTGATTGTGAGAAGAGACATCCTTTCATTCAATGTAAATTGTAAATTTGATGTAATATTATTTTGTGGGGCACATCCGAATTGAGGTTGTAGCCGTCGTTGTATTATTTCTTTTACTTTTTTCTGCTCCTTGGATAGACCCTTGGTGGGGTGCATAAACAACCAGGTTCATTGAAGTGCCGAGTGGCCTACTCACTATGCTGAGGGAGGTTGCTTCACTTCGCGAATTTGGCGTGTAGTTTGCCGCACCAGTAGGGGTCTGAGGTGGGGTTTGTCTACTCATCACGACCGTGGAATCCGTCTTTCGTTATGGGCTTAAACGAAATGCGGAATTCCTAGTATTCCAATATGTTCATCTGTGATCTGGAATGCCTATTATTGCGCGAAACGAATGATTATTATATATATGCTATATAGTAGACGTTGCTTATGTTTTGCATCCGCGCTACTCTAGCCCCCGCTCTGGCGTTAGTTAAGTAACCTAACGGTGTTAGACGGGGCCCGGTGGTGAATGCGGATGGCATAAGCGGACGTGTTATTTTCGTTTCTCTCTGTAATGATAGGTGTAAATGATGGGACTGCATTAGATTAATGCAAAGAAAATAAACCAATGCTGAATCATTGGAACAAATTTCAAAACCACTCGGTCTTTTCAAAACAACAACTTTTAAAATGCGGAGCTTAAACCACTCCTTTAAAAGCTATCAGGTCCTTTCTATTAAATCAAGTTCACTATGTTCACGGTTTCGCCAAAACCAGTCATAGCCCTCCGTCATTTTATATGAATACTCAGTAGTATTCAAGGTATGTTTGCTGACCTTCACCAAGGTATAGTGATTGGTAGCTGCTGGATATTCATATATAGCATAGATAGATGCGTTGGTTTGGGACAGTCGTACTACTTTATTGCCCTTCGTCAAGGGTATGTATGGGTGGGTTCAAATTAACCTGGACAATGACGGGTAGAACTTGACATGTGACTTATATGATTTGTTGGCCTTCGTCAAGGTCATAAGAGCATGAGGAAATAATCCACATCGGGAGTTTCTAAGAAACTGAAAATTGCTAGTGCTACATACCATTTGGAGTGTGATAATGTTGGTAGGATTCCTTCAAGATTATCTCACAATGATATTTGGATAACGATCCTACTTTGAGTATCGGCTAAACCTCGGGAGATTTTTTCACTAACACAATCAATGTTATAAACCAAGTAGGTTTCTAGAACGGTGTTAGCGGGGCTACGCCTCTAGGGAAAAGAGGTTATGTAATTAAGGAACTTCGCGAAAGCGTTAGAAAACCTCCCTCGAAATACCAACACTAGCCTAGCTGAAAGGTTAAGCAAGTATTGTAGGGTGAGATTAATCCTGACTAATTCTTCTTTTATGGTTTGAGAAAGGATTTGAGAAACAGTGGGAGCCATCCTGTTTAGATAAACTAAAAACCAATCTAAACTTGCAAGAGTATCTTGCTGAGTGTTTCTCCTCTCTGTCCTAATTGCACCGACCATGTGACCGGACTTAGGTTACAGCTAGATAATTAATTGGCTGAACCAGACTATATTGACTGGCAATGGTTTTCCAGATGTCCATTGCTTATAACAAACTGGACCACCTCATTACTACTCAAGCCCCCACCGTCCCAGGTCCAGTTTCCACCATCGCGGATGGTGATATCCGTAAGACAAGGGAAAAAGACTGTGCGAATGCCAAGTGCTTCGTGTTGGCCTTAGTAGATGGTGTAAACCAGAAGCAACACGAGAAGATGGACTTAGCTTCCATTTTCCTCCATAACAAAGATTTATATAAAGAGCAATCTCGTATCGCAAGATATAAGACATCGAAGAAATTGCTTCAAACGAGGTTGGCTGTCGGGTCATCCGTAGAGGACGATGTCCCTACGTTGACTAGCTATATTGATGAGCTCACGGAACTGGAGACTACGTTGGAGAACGAGTCGAGTATTGACTTGATTCTACAGTACCTACCTTTTACTTACGCCCAGGGGATGAAAGTTGTACTTCCAGTTGAGCACACCCTGAAAGAAACCAGGGAGACAGTTGGATATAGTGCCCTCAGAGTCAATTATTGGATCGCAGGCACGTGATTGCAATGATTGAGGGAGGACCTATACCGGTAGTACAGTCTTACTCGAGAGGTTTGTATACTATCTGGTTTGTCCTTATCATCGTGTACATACTTTAGGTGACATGCAGTTCACTATTACACGTGATAGAGAATAGTATGCTAGCATGGTTTGTCTTTATCATCGTGTACTGATTTAGGTGACCTTACAGGTCGCTATTACACGTTGATAGAGCAATTATGATTCTTTCTTGACTACCAGCAGTATGATGGCGATCATATACGTGGGAGCTGGGGTCTATAAGCACATCCTTAAAGTGGTCCCTAGTCGTGGGAGTTTTAAGACTGGGCATCGATACTCCATTAGTAGGCTAGTGTATACAGTCGAGACCGCGACGACGGGCGGTGGCCGGTCTCACAAGCCATTGGTGTCAGTTGTTTCACCTAAGATGTATACAGGTGCTCATTGGGTTATGAGTACACTGGACAGGACTCGCCGGGAACATGCTAGTTGGTATTATACATGACGTCGGATAGCAGTTCCCTGGTGACATTTGTACAGGTAAGTTTATCGACCTGAGATCGTCATTTGTCTCGTGTGAGTTCCTACTATGCTTTGGTTACTACCCTACCACGTCTCAAAGGAGTCATGCAAACAGGTTTTAGTTGGGTACAATCCCGAGCCATATGGAGGCAGTGAGCGGATCGGCAGGGTTTTCGTCTCTCCCGGTATTAGGGGTGAGATCGCGCTGTGTCTAGGAGAGCCATTACACGAAGTCCTTGGCCAAGGCAGAAGATTTACTGGTAAGTATTCCAGTAGTATCTCAGGGTGTTCTGGGCTATACTCCGACACGACTTGTACCGCTTTTGGGGGTCTGACTTTTACCAACCCTCTAGGCACGCCATGCGATGCTCATAGACGAACGGACCGGACTGTACGGATATTGTCACTGACAGGCTCAGTAGAGTGTCATGATGAGTTCTCTCATCGACCTCCCTTTTGGTAAATACCTGGTAGCCAGTTACGTACAGCTAGTACCACTGACGAGCTAGTTGTTAAATCCACAGCCAAAGTATTGACGAGTCTTTCGAGTCCCCCATACACAGTTTCTCAAGTTTCGGGCGAAACGTTGTAGAGGCTGTATGATATATGGCAGGGTTCGATCATATACGTGCGGTATTGCATGGATCATGATCGGATGGATCATACTAGTAGGCTTTGGTTTAAGCCGGATCCTATTGTTAGATTTGTTGGATTACTTTAGTATCATCGCATTCACATTCGGTCGGAATGCGGATGCGGGTATGTATATACAGGTGAGGGGTATCCTTGTGATCTGTCACGAGTTTAATTTAGATGTTGCCATATCTTTTTGTTGTAAACATTTTGGTTAATGTTTGTAAGTAGAAAATGTGAGTGGAAGTCATCATGAAGAGGCACAATCAATTAGGTGACTCATGGTCTCTTTTTTAGTACTAATGTCACTTAATTGATTGATTTGTGTATTGAATTGATGGATGGAGAGAGAAAGGGCAGCCATATCCTTTTGGGGTAGCTCTTGTATTTTCTCATTCTTTCTCTCATTATCAATTCAACAAAAGAAAAGAAAAGAAAAGAGAGACTCTTCTTCTTTTTCTTCCTCTAGCTTACATCATCCACCAATGGCATCATCTCTAACCTCCATCCATACAATGGATGCAAGAGACAAAGTGATCACAAACATTCTCTACAACACCTTGGACACGTCGGCTAGCACACTTTGTGCTTGAGTTGCTTTGGATGAATCGGGAGCCCGTAAAAAGACTCGATGATGTGGTGCCTGATCAGTCGAAATACTGCATTTTTAACACGGCAAATTCCCTAGCAATTGCACTCATCTAGAAGTGTTCGGCATTCATATTACACATATTAGCAATTCAGTCATAAAATATCAGATTGCATGTATTAGACTCTAAAACCGGCACTATAAAGGAAATTGACTGCATTTCATGGCATCGCATCATCCCTATATTGCGCAACACTTGTCTTGAGAATTTGCAGGAACAAAAGCCAGAATTATGAAAACAGTGCTGAAAAATACGCCAACTCAAAGGCTAAAGATCTGGAAGTAATCTGGAAAGCATTTTGAGAATCAACATATCAGATACATACCCCAAAGGAAGCCCAAAGCAACACTGGAAGTATGAATCCATGAAGCCAACACTTGGCCGCGGAACCGCGGCCGGAGCCGGCTTGCGGCTCGGTTCCGCGGCCCGTATGCCACGTCATCACCTCAATTTCAGTGCATAACTCCTACCTCACTTCCAGAAGCTCTTCAGGACACTACATTTTCCAGAAGACCCCAGAAGCTTCTGCTAGTTCAGCAAACTAGGGTTTCTAAAGCTTCGGCGATTCCTTTAACGAGTGTTTGCTGCATCTTGATGCTGTCCTTACCCGATATAAGGATAAGAACCTTACTTTGAATTGGGAGAAGTGCCACTTCATGGTACGTGAAGGTATTGTCTTAGGACATATCATTTCGCAAAATGGCATAGAGGTTTACAAAGCGAAGATTAGGTCATTTCCAATCTCCCTCCTCCCAGATGTGTCAGAGACATCCGAGCCTTCCTTGGCCATGCCTGTTTCTATAGACGATTCATCAAGGACTTTAGCAAGATTGCTAGGCCCTTGACTCTTTTACTGGCCAAGGACACGCCATTCGACTTCAACTCGAGTTGTGTGACTGCGTTCGAGTCATTAAAAAGCTCACTCACTTCTGCTCCCGTTCATTCTTCACCTGACTGGACGCACCCATTTGAGATTATGTGCGATGCATCCGACTTTGCCATTGGTGCTGTTCTTAGACAACACATCAACAAGATGCCACACGTAATCTATTATGCTAGCCGAACCCTGAACGACGCCTAACTTAATTATACAACAATTGAGAAGGAATTCTTGGCTGTTGTATTTGCTTTAGAAAAGTTCAGGCCCTACCTCATCGGCTCTCCAGTCATTGTCTACACAGACCATTCCGCTCTGCGCCATCTTTTTGCGAAGAAAGATGCAAAATCTTGGCTAATACGTTGGATCCTCTTGCTTCAAGAGTTTGACCTTGTCATCAAGGTCAAAAGAGGATGTGAAAACGTAGTCGCCGACCATCTCTCACGACTTCCTTCTTCGCCATCGCCTCAACTTCCGATCAACGACGTTTTTCCGGATGAACAGCTCTTGACAGTATCTCGCGAACCCTGGTTCGCAGATATTGTGAACTATTTGGCCACAGGGCTACTACCGACTGAATGGTCAAGTCAGGACAGACTTCGATTCTTATCCCAAGTAAAACACTTTTACTGGGACGAACCCTATCTGTTCAAGTATTGTCCCGACCAGATTATTCGTCGGTGTGTCCCTGACGATGAATTCATGAGTGTGCTGTCATTTTGCCATGATCAAGCATGTGGTGGGCATTTTGGCCCCAGAAAGACAGCTGAGGAGATCTTGCAATGTGGTTTCTACTGGCCACAACTCTTCAAAGATGCTCATGACTATTGCAAGACTTGCTCCCGGTGCCAACACTTGGGCCGGATATCCCGGAGGAACGAGATGCCGCTCCAACCAATCTTGGTTGTGGAGATTTTCGACGTTTGGGGGATAGATTTCATGGGGTCGTTTCCCAGCTCTTTCAGGAACTTGTACATCATTCTCGCTGTTGATTACGTCTCTAAGTAGGTCGAGGCTGTGCCCAGCCAGACTAACGACAACAAGGTTGTCGTTAGGTTTCTTAAAGAAAACATTTTCTCGCGGTTTGGGCACCCCCGAGCGATCATTAGCGACAATGGAACTCATTTCTGCAATAAGACTTTCGAGGCCTTGATGCGGAAATATTCCATTAATCATAAGCTATCTACGCCCTACCACTCCCAAACCTGTCGGCAAGCCGAATTTTCGAATCGGCAAATCAAGCAGATACTGGAGAAGACGGTTTCCAAGAACCGTAAGGATTGGTCGCTAAAACTCATTGATGCCCTTTGGTCATTTCGAACCGCTTATAAGACCGATCTTGGCATGTCTCCCTATCGTCTTGTGTACGGAAAGGCTTGCCACCTCCCTGTCGAAATAGAGCATCGCGCATTTTGGGCGATAAAGGAGCTGAATCTGTCTCTCGAAGATGTGGGCAACCATCGGAAGCTACACTTGAACGAATTGAGCGAGCTTAGGGATGAGGCTTACGATAACGCGGTTGTCGTTAAGAACCGAACGAAGGTGTTTCACGATAAACACCTTTTGCGCAAAAATTTCGTACCTGGTCAACAGGTACTGATTTACGACACCCGGCTACACTTCCATCCAGGAAAGCTCAGATCTCGCTGAAAAGGGCCGTATTTTGTGTGGAATATGTATCCGCATGGCGCTGTTGATTTGGAGAATCCAAAGGACGGTTCATTTTTCAAAGTAAATGGACACCGACTTAAACCATACCTTAGTGCCGAACCAACAGAGTAGCTCCTGGTCTTATAGGAGCCAGTTTACCCTGCATAATCTTCCTTTGCCTACCACCAAACTTCGGTTATCCAGCCAAGAACAGTGGACACTGTTCCAAATAAGTTTGGGGGTATGTATATACCATTTTGTATATATTTGTGGATATTCTTTTCCATTTTTACTATTCTTCTTTTCTTTAAAATCAAAAACATAAAAAAAAAAAAATTGTGTATATCTAACCGACAATTTTGACCCTTCAAATGATCTCTTCATGCAATGACAGTGAGGACACTGTCCAGTTTAAGTTTGGGGGTACACTCGGTACGCATATCTAACCTTCGCATTCATATGTATATTTTGCATCTGCATATTAAAATCCATAAAATCCATAAAAATCAGAAAATTTTCTAAAAACATAAAATAATTCTGTCAAGTTAGCTGGTGGGAGAACTCCGATTCAACATTTCGACGGTTTTGTTTGATAAGATAAGAATAACTAAATCTTATTTTTAGATTTTGAAAACCTGAAAGATAACTCTCCTTTGAAGTTAACTATAGCTGATATACGTCTTTACATCACACTACACGTGTCGTGAGTTTTGGAAATTAGATAACAAGTCTATTATGTCTAAAAACTTTTAAATGGATAAATGATTTTCTGAGGATCAAATAGGTTTGTTCTGAAATAAGTAATATCAAGAATAGTTTATAAAGTGAAGTGAATATGAAGGAATGTTATTGATGCCTTAATTGGAACTAAGTCTAAAAAATAACCCATCTGGAACTTGATTGGAATGATTACACACCGAACCCACTAAACAAGACTTTTATCTAAAAAAATAATTGAACTGCCGGTTATATCTCCGTTCGCATTGAATCATCATGATTTTCACGCTGAATTGTCTTTTGTTTTTGGGCCTAGGTAACTTGAGTAATTAAGTCTGCTGGGGTGTCTCTACACCTAATTCCCTAAAGCCAACTGGTTTGGGTGCATTGTCCCAAAGCTCGTTAAGAAGCCTAGAAAGTCCATATTAAAGCAAAGTCAAGCAAGTGTTCTCTCCAAGTTAAAATTCCTAACGGTTTTTTGTGTGAGAATAATCTTGACAAAACACAGGTTTTTATAAAAAAATATTTCTAGCGGAGATATGAAGGTTTTATTCTATGATAAGCATTATTGTACATTCACAGAGGTGTGTATGAAATGAAAACAAGAAAAAGGTGGAGTGAAAAATAAGACCTAGTTTCCTGATAGGGAAGATAGAAATTCTGAAGTTGAAAATTTACTGGAAAACGAAACTTGAAAAATGCTTAACTCATTATAAAACTTATGTGATCCTTTTAAAAAATTTATCTGGGCTTTATTGTATGACATGATGACTTTATTCGACCCTACTGGAACTTAACGACACTATTTGCACTGCACGTAAAGACATATAAAATCTTAAGTTAAATAAGAAGCGAGGTGTGAAAAGTAAAGGTTCGATAGTCTAGACTTAGGATAATAGAATTGTTATTTTCTGAAACAAAACTTTAGGGTTTGAATCATAGTTATTTTGCAAAACTAGCTTGACAGGATTTTGTGGGTAGTATCCCCTGAAAACCCTCAGTAGACAACACTCCTCCTACTAGGGACACCTAGAGGTTTAACGGCTTGTTGCACATACTCAGTGCAATCGCGTTCCCTGCGAAAGTGAGGTTAGGAATTTTTTGTGAAAAAATTGGCTTTGCTCGGGACAAGCAAATGATAAGTTTGGGGGAATTTGTTCATATCAGATTTTTGCATTTTTATACCGCCCAATTTTTATCACATTGCTTAACGGTAGGTACTCTCGAGCCATGTTTTCTAGTCAATTGCAGGATACAGGTTCTCAGCACTAAACAGTGAAATTCATGGAAAAGAATGACAAATTCTGGATTACTGCCAAGCACAGATAAAACACGGGTCTCCGCTCTCTATCCGTATGTTGCCGCACACCAGTTTAAGGGACAAAATGTCAAATCGATGTCATTTTGTTGCACAAAGCTCAATGTCAGCACGTGATCCAACATATCTACGCGGAGCTCATGAAAAATCATGGCAAAAGATCCACGTCACATCACCTTTTGATTAGCAGAAATTCTGGAAAAATCGTGAAGAAATTCTGAGAAACAACATACACCAGATTGAAGGGTACTGCAAACCAGGGGAAGGCACCAAAATTGAATACCTAAATCCCCAATAGGGCCGCGGAACTGCGGCATAAGCACGCTTAGGCGCCGGATCCGCTGCCGTATAGTCTTGTCGGCTGAAGACTTTTTAGGGGTGTTTTGGTCATTCCATGTTTATTCTGAATGTTGCCCTAGAATTTCTGTTGCCTGCCTATAAATAGTCCAGAACTTGCCAAAGCCAATGGTGCTTATTGTTGTATTTAGATTTTAGAATACATGTTGTTATTCTTCTTCCTCTTCTCATCTCTTCTCCATTAAAAACTTGTAGTGAGCTTTTGTGAGTGAAGAATGAATAAAAGAGTTCTCTTTGTTATCATGCTTGTCTTGTTCTTTTGTTAATTATAATTGCTTGTAATTTTCATTTGCTAATCTAGTTGTTGTTATTTGTTGTTTGTTTCTTTCTTGTTCTCTTTTTCTTTATCCTTAAACAACAATGATGCTTAAGCTTGATCTTTGCCAAGGTGAGGTCTCAAATAGCTAGTTGTAATCTTCTAACCACTTTCTTTCTATCATCATCTTTTGTTTTATTTTCTTTTTCTTATAATGGGTGAGTAGTTTTTATACTTGTTAGGGTAGGATAAAAAAGTTTGAGAGAAGGAAATCTCTCTCACTCTTTTCTTGCCCAACATCTTAATTCGGACTCCCGTTAATTGAACCACAATCCGCTCCCTAAGGCACCCAATCCTACATGATAGCGGTGATTCCTTAGTGAGACCGGTTGTGGTTGAATTAACCGGAGGTTAAGGCTAAGAGCCAAGAACGGACAGACAAGCACCAAAAGGAAGAACTTATGCGTTGGAAAGCCTAGCTTATACTCGCAAGTTCCTTCATAGTCGTGCTAATCCCCGTTGTTGCCGATTACCATAACACCGATATTAAGAGTGGCAACGAAAGAAGTGAGCGACTCCTAACTCAAACTAACCTAATCTTAACCCTAACAAGCTCTCTTTATATATCATTTTAGCACATAGTTAATCTCAAAACAAACCTGGACATTTGGACTTAACTTGTTAAAGCATATAGAAAAAGATTCCCATCTCCCTGCGGACGACCCGTACTCAACCGGCTAGATACAAGCGAAACCGTCTTGATTGCGGTAATTAACTAAGCACGCAAAAAACTTACTAATCAGCGATCTTGCTGAAAAGTGGCTGTATAGAACCTCTTCCCCCTCCATAACCAGTTGGGACGAGTTTGTGAAAGCGTTTCTCAAGAAATTCTATCCAAATCACAAAACCGCGAGGATCCGTAACGAAAACAACCAATTTTCCCAGCTTCCGACTGAACCTTTTTGGAAGTGCTTTGACCGATATAAAGACCTTCTTGTTCAGTGCCCTCATCACGGTATTGAGAGATGGCAACTTTGCCAAACTTTATACGAGGGCCTGAATCCAGCAACCAAGCAGTTGTTGGAAACCATTTGTCAAGGCCACTTCCTATCCAAATCTGACGAGGAAGCATGGAAATTCTTCAACGACCTTGCGGAACAAACGCTTCAATAAGAGAGCACTAGACCAAGTACTTCTTCTTCTTCCTTTACTTCTACTGGTCAGTCTAGGGTAGGCATTCACCAACTCGATGTCTCTATTGCAATGAAAGCAGAAATGGCTGCAATAACGAAAAAACTTGAAGCAATAAAAAGCAAATTTTCAACTTCTGCTCCTGCCCCTGTTCTTCCCCTTCGTACCATTTGTGCTTGTTGTTCCGATCCATCTCACCTAACCGAAGAGTTTCCTTACAATCCACCATCTTAAGGACAGGATCAGGTTAATGCTGCATTTCAGCAAAGACCAAGAAATAATCCATACTCTTCCACGTACAACCCTGGATGGAGAAACAACCCTAACTTCGCATGGAACGAGAATCAAAATCAGTTCCAAGGGCAGAACAATTTTCAAAGGGGGCCTCCTCAACAACAACGGTATCAGCAGCCCTACCAATCCTAACCTTTTCAAAATGCGACGAACAATTTTGCACCCAACAATTCCTTTCCTCAAAACAACTTTGTTCCATCCAACATTGATAAGGTTTCTGTTAGTGTATATGCCCTAGAGGCCATTACTGTATCATACTAGTTTGTATATTACTTAATGGATGCTTGGGATATTCACCTTGTATATACAATCTTGCTCAAAATAGTAGTATGCTACTTGGTTTGTCTCTACTTCAATGTGTACTTGTGTTTATTTTACTATATCACTTATACGCATTAGTGGAGCCCTTAGGATCTTTGCTTGATTACCAGCGTTGTGATGGCAGTCACACTAGTGGGGGCTGGGTAATCTATAAGCACATCCTTATACAGGTCCCTAGTCGCAGGACTATCGAGATAGGGCATCGATACTCCGGAGTAGACTAGCGTATGCGCTTCTCATCCCAGTGTGGGAGATGGTCTGTCCCACAGCCATCAGTACGTCGTACTGGAGATAGTATACGGGTGCTCGTTGGGTTACGAGTACACTGGACAGGACTCGTCGGGAACTGACAGGTTGGTATTATACCTATCGTCAGTCATCAGTTCCCAGGTGACATGAGTACAGCTTAGTCCGCTGACTTGACACTGGCACTTCGCCTCGAGTGTGTTCCCACTGCACTTTGATCACTACCCTACCACGGCTCAAAGGAGTCGTGCAAACAGGTGGTGGTTGGGTGCAGTCCCGAAGCACTTGGAGGCAGTGACGGTTAGACAGGATTCGTCTCTCCCGGTATTGGGGGTTGACATCGCGCTGTGTCTAGGAGAGCCATTACACGAGTAGTCCCTGGCCAGGGCAAACGAGATATACTGGTAGGTTTCCAGTGTTATCTCAGGGTGTTTTGGGCTTCGCTCCGGCACGACTTGTACCGCTATTGGGGGACTGACGTTTACCGCCCCCTAGGCCCGCCATGCGATGTATCAGACGAACAGACCGGACTGTACGGAGAATGTCACATTCAGACTCAGTAGGAGTACAGATGGGGTTTCACCTCGTCAGCCTTCTTGTCGGCATCTACCTGGGGACCGTTACGCACAGCTAGTGCCACTTGCGGTCTGTGGTTAAACCCACTGCCAGCGTAGTGTCGAGTCTTTAGAGTCCCACACAGAGGGTATTCGCCTCTGGGCAAAACAGAGTAGAGGTCGCATGGTTTTGCGACAGGGTTCGTTCTCATCCGCGCACTTGTGCACGTTTGGAGTCCGGACGGATTATACTGGCAGGCTCTGGTTTGAGCCAGATACTGGTATATGTTTTTGGGGTTGCTTTTATATCTTGGTATTCTTGTTCCTCGGAACGAGAATGCAGGTGTGTATGCACAGTTGCTTGAGGCGGAGAATGAGGTTTTTCATTAGGGTTTCGGAACGGGTGCGTATGCACAATTGACAGTCTTCATTTTCCAAACCCTAATGGATTTATATATTATCTATTAATAATAATAATTAAATGAGAATTATGTTATGGTTGTTTTTGTTGACTTGTTGACCTTGGTTGACTTGTTGACCATTGACCACTTTCATGCCTTGAAAGTCTTCCTTGATTCATGCTTACTTTTTATTAAATGAAGCATGGTTGTGGTCATTCAAAAATTACCATCAACTATTCTTATTTCAATTATTATCATTTAGATAATTCATTTCTTTTGCAATATGGTTGCAAGAAAGAAATAATTGAGCTCATTCTATCATAACCTCTCTCTCTCCTCATTTTCATCTTCTTCTTCCTCTTGAAAAGAGAAACCTTCTCATGTGTTGAGAATCATTCTCTTTAGAAAGAAAATCAAACCCTAATCTATCTCTACTCAATCTAGGATGAAGGTTTAGCAAACCGGAAACCCTAGTTCACTCAAAGATCGAGGAAGAGCCCAAAGTCGAACCTTCGAGGTGGATCCATCTTCGACGGGAGAAGGCGACGTAAAGAGAACCATCAACCTCTACAAGGTTTGAAGAAGAAGGAGTTCAAGTTTAGGTATAACCATCTTCCATAGTAGCTAACTCCTTTTAGTGTATTTGCTAGTTTAGTTTAGACAACGATCCCGACCATGCATAGTCCATGTTGCCTCTTGCCCTAAAAATTTGATTTTTATACCGTTTCCGCCTCTCCGTAAGAACCGGGGGTGGCAACGTGGACTTACAGTGGTATCAGAGCCAGGTTAAACTTAAACTAGCTTGGTAGTGAAGTGTAACGAAGTTCGGAACCGAAAAAAACCCAAAAACCGTATTTTTCCAAAACCTGAGTTTCTGTTGAAATTTTTTGGGCTCGAAATGAAAAACTTTATATTTGTAAATTCATCTCAGGGTTTTTTAAAGACACCCATGAAAAACGACACAGAGATTCATCGAAGCCGCCGCCCTTCCGCCGCGTGAGCCTTCTTGGCCGCCGCGGAACCGCCGCGACTTGATGTCCTCTCTGCATCGTTTTTTGTGCAGTGTCTTTCTGTGTTGATTTTGGGATTTTTAGGATATAAATTATATGCCCAGATTTTCCAGAACTAAAATTTACTTTTGGGGGCCTATAATTCCGTATTTTTCCGAACTTCACTGCATTTTGACTATGATGGTTGTATCTGTGATGTTTGCATGTATTGAACGTCGACTAATCGCTATAAGACGTTTAGTCGGGGTTATACATGATCTGTAATGTGCTGGAATGTGTATATAAATATGTTGGATTGTCGCGGGTGAATAGCCGGGGGTTGTGAGACGAGAGTTTTCTTTTCTTGCAATTCATTGTAAATGTAAATTGATGTAATAATTATTATTTGTTTGGCCGCACAACCGGGTCGGGGTTGTAGCCGTCATTGTATAATTCTTTTACTGTTTTTGCTCCTAGGATAGACCCATGGAGGGGTGCACAAACTACCGGGTATGCCGAAGTGTCGAGTGGCCTACTCATGGAGATGAGGGAGGTTGCTACGCTTCGGGTACTTGGCGGGTAGTTTGCCGCACCCGTAGGGGTCTTGGGTGGGGTATTGGCTATTCACCGCGACCGTGTTATCTGTTTTTTGTTACAGGCTCGTACAAATTACAGATTACTAGTATATCCAATGTATTTATCTGTGATCTGAAATGTTTATCATTGCTTTCTATTTAGGCGTTGCTTATGTTTTACAGACGCGCTAGCCCAGCCCCCGCTCTGTCGTTAGTTAAGTAACCTAACGGGTAATGACGGGGCCCAGTGGCGAATGCGAATGGCATAAGCGTACGTCATATTTTGGTTGTTTTC